>BSBM01000303.1:10857500-11580000 GCA_027924585.1 Larix kaempferi | reverse complement strand
CTCATTCATCGCTTTTTCTTCACTGGTTTCACGCACAGTCCGACAAGCATTTACATGGTAGATTGAATTCATACACCATTTGGTGCTTCCTTCACCATTTGGATAAAATACACAACATTTGGGGCTCTATTTGGCTCTTTGTATTGAATACACACCTATTGGGCTCTATTTGGATCAATTGAGTGAATACACAATAGTTGGACTCTATTTGGCACCTTGGATTGAATTCTCATGCTACTTGGACACACATGAAGTCTTCTTACATATAGTGGATACATCAAAAGAGCATTTGAAATTTGAAGCAAAGAGCAATCATAATCCTTGAGGTATGGTGATAATTTTATCTTGTTAAATGTAATTTAGTCTTCATTCACTTGTTTGAATGGCATCTATTTTGGTTTTTCCTCATGAATTGTATGATAGATCTATTTTAGTCTTCTTAATCTTCAACATAGACAATAAAAACATCTTACCAAAAAAAACTACAACATGCACCAAGCAATGCTTTCAACCTTTCATGAAGATAATAAAAAAATTACTTGCATCACCACCAATAACATTTCATAATCACATTCCTCCATCTAGTAGACAAACATTTGTTGAATTCATCATGGTTTCACTACAACAACTCACACAAACACCTAAACAATTGAAAACTCTTAGTCTTTTGGGGCTATTTTCCCTCATCCATACCATGAAAATGAGTGATATGAGCTTCTCCCTTGTAGGGAATTTGCTCCTACTAACATCCCATACCACCATCCAATACCATCCTACTGAGTTCCTAGAGGTGATGTTGTAACTTTATATGTAGGGCATTCCCAATAGCTTTTAAGATTATATGGAAACATTCTCACTAGATGTTGTTGTACATAATCAATTGCTACATCGAGCTTTAATAATCATGCACATCGAGTTTTAATATATTGTTTGTTGTTCATTCTTGCAGGGGTCATATTTTCGTTTTTCCAAAAAACGCATTGAATATGGGAAACAAATGTAATAATAAAAGAAAGTCTAGAAGGACGCAGCCGCCCCCTGAAAAGACCCATGAGATAAGAGAAAATGCCAGGTTGTACATGCAAAACTGTAGAAATAAAAATGTTAGTGCCTTAGATCCATCAACAAGCAATGACGAAGTGGTTGAAGTCAATCAAATCTTGCTTGATATCGAGTATGAAGGGATGGATGTTGAACAAGTTCTTAACTGGAAACCACCCCAAGAAGAGCACCCACTTGGCGAACACACTCCATTGCAGGACCAATTTGTGAACGAAGGGCCACAAAAAACCGTTTATGATACTTGTACTTCCTTGTTGACTCCCTTGCCTCGACTATCAACTGGATGAAGAAGAACTCCCAGACATATTCATGTGGATGAAAGTTCATTTTAAGGACTTGAAGGTAAGATGCCCAAACGCACTATTGATTTCCATTGTAACAAGATATTCAAAGATTTTTTTGAATCCAAAACCGATGCAGCAAAATGTCAATTGTTTCTTGCTTTGTTAAAATCACATTGTCTAGCTCATGTTAGGAGAATTTTGGGCATAAAGGTAGTTAGAATTTTAGAGGCCAACAATCATGTTGTTAGAAATCTACAATCTGCATTTAATTTGATTGGAAAAACTTCTCGTACAAAATATTTTAATGCGGCCTGTCGTGTATTATCGGAATCGATTGTATACAAATCCACAAGGCAACGTCACCTACTATCACACACATGTAAAATCTTTAAAGTAGATAGAAAGACTCTTCAAAAGTATTCTGCCATTAAAGAAAAACTTGAGACCCCAGGCCAAAAAGATTGTTGGGCCTTTGTTGGTAGGTTACCTCGTTTAGACATGAAGCTCATTGATGCTGTTAAAGAACTAGTGCAAAAGTTTTGGCATGATAACACTAGACTGTCATCGAATCAAAGAGATGTTTTAAAGTTGAGAAAAGGTGTTACGGGGGGTGAACCCCATGTCAAGCACTTTCTTGACACGACACAAACAGAACTCTATGAGAGGTTCAAGAATAAGCAAACACAATTGAACTTGGGCCAAAGGTCCTTCGAAAAATGCAAACCTTGGTATGTTAGAATTTGCATTGATCGCAATACATGTTGTTGTAGATACCATGTAGAATTTGAGTACTATTATGATACATATAGACATATATTTTGTGGTTTGCATACTAACATTATGTAGGATTGCCCTTCGTTACAACCACCGAATGCATCTAGAGAATTTATACATAGCATAATGTGTCGAAGGCCTGAAGGAAAAAAATATTATAAAAGATCATGTTTATTTGGGACATGTTCCAGTTGCAGTGGATTTGCATTATTGAGCCGCTGCATCCACACAACCACGGAGCACAAATTTGGGAGGATGTCAGTAGAAATGCAGAACTTCCAGTACATAACATATCAAGTAGATAGTTTGAAGGAAAGCAAAAAAAATGCATTGGTGAAGTCACATGTAATCTAAGTTTGCATGCTTTCATACTGTACATGTTGAATTTGTACATATATATTCAGATTGAAAATGTCACGTTGTATTAATGCCTTTGGTTTTGTGGAACCAGGTACACATTTGCAAATTCATGAAGGAATTCTACCAAAAGACCGAGCATTATGTACATCACGTCCATGTAGCACGATGGCAGGATGAACGGTACAGACAGTGCAGAGACACCTTTCCCAAGGGAACAATATTGTTGGTTGTGGACTTTGCAGAAAACTACATCCTACAACCACAGAATGAGATTCAAAGTTAATACTACCATTCAGACCAAGTTAGCATAATGGTCCATATCACGTACAGGCACGCGCCAGAGAGCAGCAATGACATGAGGATAATATTGAAAGAGACCAACTTCTATATCAGTGATGACAGGTGCCACAACCTGCATTATGTGCAACATTGCTTCAAAATTTTCTATGATCAGTTGAAGGAGAGAGGTATACAGATGGATCAGCATTGGATATGGTCAGATGGTTGTGCAGGCCAGTTAAAAAATGCACGTGTTTTCCAGTGGTTGAGTATTTTGCACAAGGCTTATGATGTGTTGCATGTATGGAACTATTTTGAGACCAGGAATGGAAAGGGAGAGCACGACGGGGCTGGAGCATGTCTCAAAAATGCCCTACGAAGGGAGGATATGAGGTGCATGGGAGGCCCTCATATTCGGAATGTTGAATCCACAGTTCGATGATGCAAAGAAAAAATGTCAGATCGAACCACAGAGCAACACATACCAACAGGTAGAGGACATGTTGTCAGAAATTTCTGGAATGTAGTTGATATAGATCGATTGCGTTCTTATAGTTGTAGTACTGTGCAAGGCACTCATGGATTTCATTCGGTTCGAAGCTTAAACAACCCCTTATTTGAAATATGGACGCGAAAACTTGCTTTCTTTTGTGGGTCTTGCAGTAGTTGTGAGTGGGATGAGTGCAAATCAATGGATTGGGTTGATGAATGGGATCATGTATCACTTGCAGTGGACCCACGTGCAGTTGCTGAAACAATCCAGTTAGAGGAAGGCCGGTCCTCTATTTCGAATGAATATGATCATATATCTGATCTTGTACAACCAGGTAAACATTTCTGCATGCATATCCCGGTTCCCTCCTTGTTTTTGTAATTATCCAAGTTATCAAACCACTACTTGTTGGAATATGACCTTAAAATGCATTTTTGCAGGACACATCTATGTAGTTGTCACCCCAACAGATAGTGAAATTGGGACGAATTATTGGTTGGCACGATGCATCTAGGGGAAGCAAACCCTCCTCACATCATTAATGGATAACGAAGGCATTACCTTTCCGACTGGCTCGATGGTTGTTCAGGGGGAATATCTTACAGTGGATGGAAAGGGACCAAAGAGAAATGGCTACACATACACAGATTATAGACCAGGGTCGCGGGTGTATCACTTTACGCACTTGATCGTGGGTACAAACATCCAATTGCAAACAATGTCAACGAAGTCATCAAACAAGGTGCGCTACTTACTACCTCATGTGGAGCATGATAGGTTGTTTGAGACAATAAAAAACTGAGAGGATCCAGAAGGACTAATTGACTGAGGTACATAGTATAGCCATGTGATTGTTTATTCATGCACGGTTAATGTTATTCATAGTAGATAGTTTATTTGATATCGTTATCTTATATTGTTTATTTGATGTCTGAGTTATGATTAAGTTATGATTTATAGCCATGTGATTGTTTATTCATGCATGATTAAACCTAGAAGCACTAATATAACCCTACAAACATAATTTGGCCCTAGAAATGCTAGAAAGCTAAACTAACCCTAGAAACACTAATCTAACCCTCTGAAACTAATCTAGAATCTGAGAAACATAATCTAGCCCTAGAAATCCTATAAATCTAAACTAACCCTAGAAACACTAATCTAACCCTCAGACACTAATCTAGAATCCTAGAAACCTAATGTAGCCCTAGAATCCGTGACCCACCACACGTACCCTCAATAGGGGGTATTTGCACTCCAAGTGGGATAGGATCACTATTAGAAGGGTTTGTCACATCACACAAGTACACCGCTAGAGAACTCAACTTATAGAATCCAAGTCTACATGTCTATCTTGGAATTTCGATCATCAAACCCTAGGTCTTACCAAGATGCCCGCAGCACCCAAATCTGGATATTGCCCCCCATTTTCTCTACCACTCTCTCCATTTGGAGCTTTAGGAATTGTTTCAATATTGGTCTAGTACTTGGATGAATATGAGGATCATTTGGGAGCTATGATTGAGTAGCACTAACATGTTCATCATTGTCACCTAATGGTTGGAAATGTCCTTGAGGGAGGATTTAGACCTACCTCACCCATGTTAATGCTTGAGTTTTTGGAGGTCCATCATCACCATCTCCATCATCATCACCATCTTCGTCATCACCATATCCATCATCATCACCATCTTCGTCATCATCATCACCATCTTCATCATCACTGTCATCTGTAGGTCCTGTTATCACATATATAGTAGCCGGGATACCATACATTATTTTTCTGATTCCAATACACTATTCATCCAGTTCCCTTACATTGAGATGCTAAGATGAGCATCTATATTGGATCACTATCAGATTTTGGACAGCAGTATATATTCCCCATGCCATGATTGAGTCTCAGGACACTCAGAGAGATGACCGATGTAGCCATTATACCATTTGTATAGAGTAGTCAGTAGTGCCCAAAGTTGCAGTAGCAGTTTTAGAGGACAGATGATGGTTCAGATGATGAGCATTCAGGTATATGACTCAGCAGGTATATCATTGTGTTATGGTTATATTGCTTTTATAATTATTCTTATAGCATGTCTTAACACCTAGTGTCATGATCTGGTGATCATATAGATATGTGGGCTTGGCTGATCTTATTATATATATTATATTGTCCCTACTCAGACTTAGAAGTTCACTATTCATACTCATTGGTTTTACCCTCCTTAGGGAGAATAGAGGTGATCATTCCACCATACCTTGGCTTGCTAGTGTTGGCTCCATTATTCATTGTCTCCACACATCCAATAACCTACCCCCAGATTGTCACTTTTCTGATTTCTACCTTGTGGGCCCTATTCCATGTTTTAAGGGATTTAATCCCATTTTTGGACCACTTGGTATCTTCAAACTCAGATCTAGTAAGATCTAGCCATTGGATTGCCTTGAAATTATAAATCCATACCCTTCCTTTCCTAAACTACTTGGATCTAAAGTTTGGATGCCATTGGACTTGTCTTGATTGATTTATCCCACTTTTTAGCCTCCTTGGGTAAAGTCGCACCACCTTGGAGAAGTGAGTTGGTCCACTTCTAGGATGTGGGTACTTGAGATTTTAATGGATTTGGAACGAGCATAATTCAAAACCTAGGTCTAGTTGGCCACTTCATCAAATATTGCCTTGGGGATAACATTCCTTGTTTTAAGGGATTGTGGTCCACTTAGGTCAAACCTTGAATCTCTAGATCTAGACCTATTCATCCATCAAGAATTTAATTTCCCACTTGTCTCATGCAATAGGAGTCATCAACCACAAGTTGACTTCACTTTGACTCCATTATCCCAATTCCCAAGGCACTGGTCTCTCTCCAAGTCAATTCGACTTTCCTAGATTGTTGGATTAACTTGTGGTTTGACCCTTGTGTGGTGAACTGAACCCTTTGATGTCATCATGTATCATGATCAAGCTTGTCACTTGTACTAGTTAGCCCCAATTCAACCCCTAAACTAGCCTGCATTGGACACGGTTCCCAAGGCAGTGGATTTTCTCACATTGACTAGTACTTTAATCCTGGATCCTATTTCAAATATCATAAGTCACTCTCACATCAACAATGAACCAAAGCTATACTCATTGAACCCCTCACTTATCTTGTGACTTCATTTATGGTATAGGATAAACCATACACCTTACTTCACTAAGAATTAACTTGATTTGGTGTCTTGGTTTTGATCTCTCCTGTCGGGAGTAGATCGGGTCTCCCCCTTTGTTGTTTGGGCTAGATAACATAAAGCAAAGGTTGCCTCAACTGGCGTGACAACCATCTATTGGAGGTCGAGGTGATCTTGGTTGCACCTTTTGAGTTTCCCTTTCCTATTTCCATCCATTAATGGATACATCCATAGGGGTAACTACAATTTAGGTGATAACAGGTTCCTCATCACCGTGTCCATCATCATCACCATCTTCATCATCACTGTCATCTGTAGGTCCCTCATCACTGTGTCCATCATCATCACCATATTCATCATCACCATGATCTTCATCACCATCACCATCATCATCAACATCTTCATCATCATCACTATCATCATCATCACCACCACAAGTTCCCGGTGGATGATTTTCCAAAGTTGACCCCCGTGTGCAAAAATTGCACACTCCATCACTGAGCAAAACCCTAGTTTCCAATATGGACATACAATATGACACCGGGGCCACCGGACTGGAGGGGAGGGGCACCCCTAGCACTATCCCGATGTCCTGAATCCAACGGAGTCTACGGTTTGTCTATCCGAGGCACGGTCTTCATTCTATGGCTCGTTCCGTCTCGCATCCAAAAGGCCTTCAGGGACACCTGCTGGATACCTACCGAGGGAATAGAAATCCAACCATGCAACAAAAACGGGTTCCAGGGAGTCATGCAAGTGTGTCTAGGTAGGTTCCAGCTGGTAACGCTAGCCACAAGTGACCAATGGATGATTTTCCAAAGTTGATCCCCGTGTGCAAAAATTGCACACTCCCTCACTGAGCAAAACCATAGTTTCCAAGATGGATGTACAAGATGACATCGAGGCCACCTGACCAGAGGGGAGGGTCACCCCTAGCACTATCCCGATGTCCTAAATCCAACGGAGTTGACGGTTCATCGATCCGAGCCACGGTATTCATTCTATGGCTCGTTCTGTCTCGCATCCAAAAGGCCTTCAGGGACACCTGCTGGATACTTGCCGGGGGCATAGAACTCCAACCGTGCAACAAAAATGAGTTCTGGGGAGTCATGCAAGTGTGTATAGGCAGCTTATGGCTGGGAACGTTAGCCACAAGTTCCCGGTGGATGATTTTCCAAAGTGGACCCCCGTGTGCAAAAATTGCACACTCCCTCATTGAGCAAAACCCTAGTTTCCAAGATGGACGTACAAGATGACATTGGGGCCACCAGATCGGAGGGGAGGGGCACCCCTAGCACTATCTCAGCATCCTGAATCCAATGGAGTTGACGGTTCATCGATCCGAGCTACGGTCTTCATTCTATGGCTCGTTCTGTCTCGCATCCAAAAGGCCTTCAGGGACACTTGCTGGATACCTGCCGGGGGCATAGAACTCCAACCGTGCAGCAAAACCGGGTTCCGGGGAGTCATGCAAGTGTGTCTAGGTAGGTTCCGGCTAGGAATGCTAGCCACAAGTTCCCGATGGATGATTTTCCAAATTTGACCCCCGTGTGCAAAAGGTGCACACTCCCTCACTGAGCAAAACCCTAGTTTCCAAGATGGACGTACAAGATGACACCGGGGCCACCTGACTAGGGGGGAGGGGTACCCCTAGTACTATTCCGACATACTGAATCCAATGGAGTAAACGGTTCCTCGATCCGAGCCACGGTATTCATTCTATGGCTCGTTTCGTCTCACATCCAAAAGGCCTATAGGGACACCTGCTGGATACCTGCAGGAACCAGGGAATCCTTCGTTGTGTTCCATTAGCCTTTTGTTTAGCATTTCATGCTCTGATAAGTGGTAATTCACGTCTATCATCGGAAACTTGGGTCTATAGGTACCTTCCCTTTCATATTCCTCGTTATCCACAGCTAACACAAGTTAGAGATGCCATTCAAACCCAATTGAAAGCTAAGGAAGTGGTTTTATGTGACGTCATCTTTGGGAGTAAACGTTTATGTAAACCAACAGAAGCTCGAACAATACTCCCTGCTTTTAAACACGTTCTGGAGAAAGCAAGAGGAGGGTTCATCAAAGCGACTTCATTCATCTGTATTCTCGTAATGTACACATAGTCGATCCTTATCTTGATAAACAAGAGTTTTATAATAGCTTGAAATTTTTGGGAGTGGTTATCTCCCTGTATTCGGTTGTCTGATTGGTTGACAAGCTTGCTTGAAAATCTGTACTTTGAACTTCTTTGTTTTATTGCTAAAAATTGGAAGGGATTTTCAAGTCCCCTGCAAAACGCTCCTTTGTTGAAATATGTAAGTTCTTCCAACAACATAGATTTGGCTAGTGTATCAAATGTTGTCGCCCACACTAGAATTTATCTTTCGTCAAAGGAGTCGCACATATTGTGGCTAACCAAATGGTCTGGGGAGCTTGGAAGTGCCGCCAAATATTATTCCATGCCTGAATCTACCCAGAAGGCAATTATAAATTTAGATCCTCAAGAATGCCTGAATCTACCCAAAAGGAAATTATAAATTGAGATCCTCGAGAAGGTGAGAAACTGTATGAGTGGTTGAATCAATATCCCAAAATTACAGAGCTTTTTATCTCAAAGTTTGCTGAGTGGCTCCTGGATGTAATATCAGATTCAACAGACAATAAACTTGTTATCACCACTAGAATGGCCCCAGGGTGCCCGACTAGAATGCTAGTAGCGCCCGAACTGTGGCTTGGTTCACGAATCCGTCGATTTCGGTGGGTCAAGGATGCTGGGTTTCAGCTAGGGGACCCCCCACAGTGTGCCTTGAAGGCCCGGAAGCGGTGCCAATGGGACATCTCCAGAGCTATGGTTTTGCTTAGTGATGGCCATTCCAAATTCGCTAAAGGGGTGGATTTCTCGTCCGGAGGCCCCCGGGCATGTGTGGCCACTATGGATAGGTCCAAAATGGCCACGTGGACCTGTGGGAGCCGACGGAATCTGATTTCGCTCACCGATTTGGGATCCGTGGCCCCGGAGAAAATCCCCAAAGTGTCCCTGAATGGCCCTAGGGTGCCCGACTAGAATGCCTGTAGCGCCCGAACTGTGGATCGGTTCGTGAATCCATCGATTTCGGTGGGTCCGGGACGTCCAGTTTCAGCGAGGGGACCCCCCACAGCGTTCCCTAAAGACCTGGAAGCGGTTCCAATGGGCCATCTCCGAAGCTAGGGTTTTGCTCAGTGATGGGCATTCCAAATTCACTAAAGGGGTGCATTTCTTGTCCGGAGGCCCCCGGGCATGCGTGGCCACCGTGGATAGGTCCACAATGGCCACGTGGACCTGTCAGAGTTGACAGAATCCAAGTCTGCTTTTCGGTTTGGGTTCCGTGGCCCTAGGGAAAATCCCCAAAGTGGCCCTAAATGGAGGGAGGAGAATGGACAAATGGGAGGTTGTGGACGAAGAGGGGAAGGTGGAAGGAAGGGGGGGCGTGGATGAATGGGGGAGGATGGATGGAGGCGGGAGTATGGCTTGAGAGGGGGGGCTGGATGGA
Organism: Larix kaempferi; assembly: GCA_027924585.1. Lineage (NCBI taxonomy): Eukaryota > Viridiplantae > Streptophyta > Pinopsida > Pinales > Pinaceae > Larix > Larix kaempferi. The sequence continues at coordinate 11,570,053 of BSBM01000303.1, read as the reverse complement.
AGGGATGGGGTGGACGTAGGGAGGGGTCTAGATGGAAGCGAGGGAGGGGACTCATGAGAGAGGGGGGATACATAGGACTAAAATGGGGAGACGCAGCTGCTGGTGGCACCTACATATACATTTGTAATATCACAATTTAGTAAACAAACAATAAATTAAACCATAGTAAGTCGTAACAAATCAAATTAAAAGCTTGCTTATAATTACACATTGTACTTGTGTATATGGTGATGTGCCAATCCCTGGCGGGGGTGGTTGATCACCATAGTCACGGAACACCTATGGACAACAAAATGCATGCATGTTATGAACATGTTAAACAAGTCATTATCTAGGAAATCAAGATATTCAAAACCATTGTACGAACCATCAACCGGTATGCCATAAATATAAATACTTGAGTAATATAAATGACATAAGTAATAACAATATTGTGTCAGGTACTGAAAATACCTCCATGTGGGGTGCCACAATTTCAGTTGCAGCTGCCATTGCTGCATCTAGGTTGGGAGATCCTACGTTCTCCCATCTTGGTGTATCAGCTCTGAATAACTGTACATTGAAATAATAGTTTACGTCAAACAAAAATACTTTAAAAATACTTTACAAGTTATAAAGTGATGATTGAAAACACATTAAAAAAATTGCTGACCTGATCCATATAACAACCCCTCTATCGTGCCAGGGCAAGTGTGCCCGCAATGGGGACAAAGATGTGGCATTGTCCTCATCAAACTGGAATGCCCAACATGGATACCATCGGTCATGGGTCTATCCTGGCTCTATCGTGAAGGCCCTGCACCTATATCTCTATCAAGGTCACCCAAACTCTCCACTGTAGTCGCTGCTACAAAGGAGGTGTGTCTGAGGAGTCCACGTGCAACATTCCTCATTGCCACCTCGATCTGATCAAGCTTGTGGGGAAACTGAGGTGGCTGGGGAGAGGGGTTGGGGTCGCGCCTCAGAGCTGGTGGCCCTCTCAGTGGGTTCCTCCTGGCAGCAGGTCGATCTTGGGAAGAGCCATGTCCAACACCCTGGAACTCGGTTATGTCAAAATAGTTGACATGCAAACCGAGGCAAAACTCAGCCCATAGTTTGTGAAGGAAGTACTGTGGAACCTCCCTATTATTGTAGGGAGGTTTATTGTACACCATGAACCACCTCCGCATCCAATTGTCCCTCCACGGTTGGTAATGACACCAATCCATGCAGACACATGGCTTTGTAATGTTCGGTGGTTGGTTTGTTTTCGGTTCGGTGAAAATACTATATAATTGGGCTTTTGTAATGTTCAAATCTTTTATTGCTTCCTTGGAGATGCCCGTGGAGTAGTACTCCCGCATCCTAGCTCTAAATTGAGTCATGTCGGTCAATTGTTGGTGTGCATGGATGAGGGAGTCAATTGAGTTCTCAATTGACGTGGCAAGAGGCAATCGAGATCGTTCCCCCGATTTTCTAAGTTCACGAGTGTGCACTCGCATTTCATTTACATAATGGTTAAGGTCATCTTGTTTAAAATTGGGTTGGGGGTTTTGGTTTTGTTCGGCATTTGGATTGTGTTCACGGTTTTCTTCGACATTGGGTCCAAGGTTTGGATTTTCTTGTGTTCCATCGGACTCGGGGTTAACATCTTGTTCACTCATTGTCTCAGTTTACAATCTGCAATAGAAAATTGGTTCATTGTTTTCAAAATTTGGGAATTATTTACAATTAAAAAAAAAAATTGACACAAATAATGAATAAAATGAAAAAGGTGATATTTACCTATTAATCAAAGTGTTGATGAGTTTGTGGGTGTTGTTGGGTGGTTTTGGAGTCGATTTGGCCTTCTTTGGTGGTTGAATCGATGCACACACGGAGGAGGAGGACGCGCTCGGCCAAATGGAACAATGGGGAAATTGTGCTCTATTTTTTATTTTTATTTTTAACAGAGGTGCGTGTGCGCCACCGTTGCGTGCATGCACCAGCCATGCGCATGTGCCTCGGTTCGGTACCAAACCTAGAGGCGCGTGCGCGCTGCCTTAGGTGCATATGCACCATTTTTTTTCCCGCTAGCGCACCCCCATTGCAATGAAAATGGGGACCATCTTCATGTGCCTGCCCAAACACTCTAGCATAGAGCAGTCGTCCAATGATATCTATCCAAGCAACACACTAGAATAGACCAACATTCCAATTCACTAGAGGAGAAAGAAGAGATGAAATAAGATCCCCCCATGAAGCCAATATAAATCCTGCTATATCCATTCAAATCCCTAGGTATAAACTAACTCAGATTAACTGGAAAGTAACCATACTAGTTACTGGCTTCTTGTCCAACTTCCAAGGTGATCATTCCAATTCTCATTAGAGCAATTTGAATTAGGTGTGGAGAAGGTTACAAAAGCAAAATATTCCTTTCCTAGAATAGTGAAGGAGGAGTTAGACAAATTTTGAGGTGTCAAGGCTAAAAATAGCGAGTGAAGGCACACTTCTGCAAGTGGAGGTTACTGACCTAGTGTAACTTCCAAAAAGGAGTTACAAACCATCAAAAGGGGGCACATTTGACAAGGAAGGCCCACTAAATCATGAATTAGGCTCAATAATACCAACATAGGAGAAAATAATAAAAATAGGAAACATAGAGTGTTGTTAGGGAGAGCCATAACTCTTAGTCCCCAATCCCCTCACATGTGGAATCTATGACCCCCCAGCTACATTAGTTATCCACGATGAGCTACTTATTTAATTAAAAGTTAATAATAATATAATAATAATAATAATAATAATAATAATTTCCATACTCCATAATGCAGGCACCTAGTGCCACATAACAACACAAATAATAATCACAACATATGTCTAGGGGATTAACACACTAGGGGCATTACAAGGCCTTCCTAAGTTCAATGGGGAGAATGGGGTTTCAATTGAAGATAATGTCACTACATTCTAGGATTATACTAATAATTTCTTAGTCAAAGTAGATGATGTATTCTACCAAATGTTTGCACGTTATTTAGAGGGATAAGCTAGGAATTAGTTCATAAACTTACCCAATAAATACATAAACTAATCGATATAGTTTATAGAAAAGTTCACAAAGAAATGGGGAGTGAAGAAGGACAATAGACATATTCTAGTAGAGTTCAATGGATTGAAGAGGAATAATGGAGAGATTGTCATAGAGTTCACTACTTGGTTTTGCAAGATGTATCACCAAATCCTAGACACTATCTTACCATTAGATACAAATGCAACTCTATCTTATTTTTATGCTTTTGATGTTGATTTTTCCCTCCACCTAAGAGAAAGGAATTCAAAAAACCTGGAAAGCCTGTTTAGTGATACTAAATACCTAAAGGAAAACATGAAAGAAGCTACGACTCCTCTGAAAACCAAGCTAGAAACCCCTGATGATAAAGGATATCTGGAGAGGATAAGACAAAGGGAAACATAAACATCCCCTAATCAAGACACCTTGAGTCTGGAAGATGTAACCACTCTCCTCAAAACTATAGAAAAAAAACTTACCAAGGTTAAGCAAGGTCAAGCAGTGAATTATTTTGTTGGGCCCACACCCAGATATTAGAACCACCCACTCCATAGCCAGTCGTAGTACAAAATAGTTCCTTTGGTGGCTTCACAATTAGAAATAAGGCTTGAGAACCCTAACCTATAGCAATAGAAAAAATCCCAACCCATTGTAGTTTCTCTTGGAGATCATAGGTATGAATAATATTAAGAGCATGAACAAGGGAAACTTCATGAGTCTTCCTTAGTCCTTCATATGTTGTTTCATCCAGACAAGAATGAAGATGGGATAGGTTTGTTGGTGTCAGAAGGTATGTGTAAGGTGGGAGATGAAGAATATATCCAAGAGGAGTAGGTTTTTCTTAAGGAAGAAGGGCTGCGAGATCTATCCCTTTCTTAGCTATAGATGGTTATTGATAACATTATGGATGAGGTAATAAGAAGATATGACCTAATACCATGAACCAACGATTAGAACTTCGGGTGAGATGAGCCTTGCAAGTAGTACAATGATAATAGGAGGGAAAATAATAAGCCTTCACATCAAACAAGAAGAGATATGTGTGAGGAACCCATGTCAACCCTTCTATTTACTTTGTTAGTATATTATTGTTGGACACACATGCTTTGTAAGTCATCCCGTGGTAATTGTTGATCCATAGTTTGTATTATTGTTGTTGGACGCATATGCTTTGTAAGTCGTCCCGTAGTAATTGTTGATCCATAGTTTGTATTGGCCCATGGTTTGTATTGACACATGGTATTGACCCATGGTATTGGCGTCTAGACTAAGTATATAAGTTTGTGTTGAGACCAATGAAGGTACCATGAAGTTATTTGTATTGAGATTGCTCAAAGGAGGTTGCCCCCTCGAAGTGGCCCGCGATCAATACAAGCGATTTTGAGTTCTGCTATTTCTACTATCTCGTGTATTTTCAATAATGAATTGTTGTAGGTTCTTCACATCTGGTATCAGAGCACTTTCTTGGGCTTGCTGGGTGAAATTTCTGCCAATTTTTTTTTTTTGCATTTGTTGCAGCTTTGGATCTAGGAATAATCCCTATCCGTTTAACTATGGGAAGTACTTGGGCATAAGCCCTAAAACTCATTGTGAGGAGTACCACAGGAACCTCGAAGTAGCTGGCCCATTGAGAGGACCTGCCAACGAAAAGGGAAATGAACCCTACTTGATTGACTAGGTCCCACCCGTGAGGTAAACCAAGAGCTATTGTTTGTGGCAAAGCGGTTATGAATTTTACCCGAGTCGTGGAGTGAGGGGTACTACCCCAATACGCAAGCCGTCAGACAACATTGGTGGCCGAGTGAATCCCCTAAACTAATAGGAATCCGAACATACCTGGGGTCCATATCTATTTTCAGCTGAACTGTTGCCGATCACTTCCACACCATTGCAGATCCCTCTGTTACCGATCACTTTCGCACCGTTGCAGATCCATTCCGAAATCCGGTTCTGATCCAACCATTTCTGTCACCTACCCAAATTTTCTGAAAAATTATTATTTTATTTACAAAATACTTTATGTTAAATTTAATTACAAAGTTTTGTAATTATGATCAGTTTTGATCAAGGATGAATGTAATTACTGAATAATATTATTTAAATAAATTAATTAGGAGACAACACCCAAGGGGACTGTTAAATGAGTGTTCACTGACCCACTAGGAGGAATGGAAGCTGTTGGAAGGTATGGGACAGATGGCAGCAATTGCATCACACCACTAGCTGTTGGTTATGGGACAACTACCCATAAAAATGTGGCATTATCCCCCAGGTGGAGGGAGTGAGCAGGAAGCTCATTTAATGACCCAATAACATCTGAAAAGCCCTAGGCAGCCTACAAAAGGAAAATTCAAATTGAGCAGGTAGCACTTAAACAAATATTTTTGCAGAATATTTTCCTCATGTGCATTAGGTGATCACTGAGAGATTCGAATTAGGGAGGCTAGTTGTGAGTGCAATCTTAAGTCTGCATATTGCTGAGAAGAACCAGAGATGCTGGTGCAAGTCTATTGGACCGCTAGTTCTTGAAGATTTGTCAGTTAGTGCTACTGCAAGTGGAGATCCTATTTCCTAAGTTTCTTCCTCCTAGTGGTTCAGTGAACAGGCTTGGGGGTGCTAAGAGTACTTGACTGTTTTCAGGAATTTGTTGGGTGGAACAGTCTTCTTGGGCTGATTGTTTCCCTACAGATTTACCCAAGTTCTACAAATTTTCTGCTTATTCTCAGTTAGTAATTCTGTTCTGTATAATTAGTATTTTTGGTTTTCTGTTTCAAAAAAGAATTTAATTCTAGAATTGTTTAAAGTCTGAATGTTAAAGTTTAATGATGAATTGGAATTGATAAACCAATATATATATTTTTCCACATGCTGTTTTTGCATCGTACTCTAGTATAGATATGCAAATTAAGACTAGATTACAGGATAGGCATTTTGCCATTGAATTCAATAGATAAAATAGTAATTAAATGTTTATCAGTTTCTGTCCTATAACTATAATAGTAAAAAGTTATGCATAATATCTAATGTATATTATACAATGTTCTTTATCATTACTTTGAATATAAGAAATAAATAGAATGCATATTTGTATCTAACATATCATGTTTACAATATTTAGAAATGCTAGCTTTGAATACAAGTTACAATAATTTCACATGTCGCACCCACTGTAGTTTTCATTAAAAATTGTTGATACAATAATTTTCCTATCACTATATCAGTAGTATCAAAACTATAAACAAGAGGATTATTAAATCTATACTATACTTATCATTTTACTGTATAAAACGCATGTATTATGAAATCTGAGTATTGTTTATTACGAACTGTTTATAATACTAACACACAGCATTATATCACGGTACAAACCTAATATCGCATTGTTTTAGATCTCTATTATTTATACACAATATCATAAAAATGTATATTATATCCACATTACTTTACAGTACAAACCCTACTACATTAAAGGATTATTATGAAAATAATTATATTTTATATCTTTCATTTTCCAAAGACCAAACACGAATCAGGGTATGACCTGTTCGTTTCTATTACAATGATTTGAACACCATTTCCAACAACACATTTTACAAAGGAATCATTTAAGACAAAGTTTCACAAACCTAATATGGATCAGAAAACACGATATCAACCTACAGCCTCAAGTCGTTTAAATCAGACATTTACACATAGATATATAGCATACTTATTCATCTCTGAGAAGAAAACATATTATTTTCACTGTAAACGAGCCTCGACTCCTTGTATCATTCTTATAAATTAAACAAAACAGGTCGTGGCTCAATGGATTAAACCAACACAAGTTCCATTCTCATTAAAACGAACTCTATGTTCTCAGAAAAACAAATTACAACATGATTTTCAAAACAAAATCATAATAGGGAGAGTCCAAAGTTCAAACATTGAAACGAGTTCTTAAACCCTCGGCATCAACGAGTTTTACATTGCCCAGATCGACGGAGATAAGTATCAAGGTATAAAAACCAAGTATTTTATAATCAAACGAGAGTCACAGCACTAAACAAACAACATTTGATTATTAAACAGTGCTTCTAAGTTCTTCAAATAACAACCACGATGAGTCATGGTAGGACCAGCTACACAACCCTTGAAACCTCATCAACCACAGTCACAGAGCACCTACGAGGGTTTTTGGAAGACCCGGAGCTTACCAGTTTGGAAGCACACCGCTCTTTCCAAACCCTGCTTGAACCATTCCTTCACAACCTGCAACTGACAAGAAAATCGATGGATTTAGATAACTGATAATTTTCAAATCGAAAGACGAATTGCAACAGAGAAATAATACTAATCTTTACAAGATTTTTATTACCTTGATGCAAGCTAGCAAAGCCTTCCACTTTCACCAGTTAAACGACAACTCCATGCTAAAGACGAGACAGGAAACCCTCTGTCCATTGACACCAGGGTATATCTCTTACTCAAACAAAAACGACAAGTTCCAGAAACTATCAACCATTGACACTACAAATAGATACCAGTCGGTTAAAAACAATGCCTTAACAGAAGGAAGAGACCTGTAACCTTTCTAAACTAGAGGTCTCGAGGTCGAAACCTCATACACTTCTAAACCAAAATTTCGGTAGCCTGTCGGCCCTAACAGACTGACTAATAACAAAAAACATAGAGCACATTAACTTCTATCAACCCAACACCCGACGCAATGCTAGGGTTTGATCCAACGAACAAAATCAATGTTGATCAACAATCGAAATCATGCCAACACTCTTTGCATTGGAGCGAACAACCAACACTTAATTGCTCATTCATTGCCATAGCACGACATTACCACGTTTAACTTACGAAGGGTGTATCGACAACTAGCTCGGAGAACCTTCAACGAAGTTATATTACATGGAACTATTACAGTCATCATATGCTTAGTTTGCACTTACGTGGAGGCTTGTCGAATCCCCGTTACACATACGGTATGGACGACCATTAATGCAGGCCTGTATCACATTCGCCAACACTGTTTTCGTATCACCTGTAACCACCAACCTGTCCATCACAAATTTATTGCGTGTCAGTGATATTTTCCCAACGTCATAATTTCAAACCCTAATACATGACACTATAACATTATATGTTATATTAAATCGAATTCCTAAGTTCGTATGGACTCTAAGTTACATTCCAGGACTTTCATTATAGTGTTTTATCAACCAACTAGTACATAGTTCCAAGTTAGGTCATATTAAAGAGTCATGTGGTTATATAGGATGACCTTTCAAAGTTGATACATATATTCGTATAGTCCCAAGTCTAGGACGTAGCGCTAGATTCAAGTCATTATATAGATCAACCATTCGAAGTTTATATAGTCCCAAATTTTTATTTATGGATTTAAATAATAAAGATATGACTTAGATATTAGTTGATAGGACAACTATAGTCACATTTTTGACATAGTTTCTCACTTATGCCATTCATACAAAATAGATGTGAGCCTTTGAAAGGGTTATAAGTATCATGTATAATTCAAACATTATAGAATTATAATTGGTGTAGTCCATACACAAGAGACTATAACACTAACTTAGTGACATTGTTGACATTCATATAAATTCTATTATCATAAGTATAGATAGTCTATAGGATAGACATTTCATTGAATCCATTGGCATAAGATTAACATAAAGTTAACCAAATGTTATGTGTGCTTACCTTATCCTCTCACTACAAAATTTAAAAATTGCAATATATCAATTACATTAGAAAGATGAAGGTAATTAATTATCTCAAGACGACAACAAGCCAACTACTATAACATTGAAGATCATAGTGACAAATCTATCAGCTTGAAGACGTCATAGATAATTATGTTTTAAACATTGTCGAGTAGTAAGACAACATCTAAAAAACTATAATTATAACGATGAAATCCATACCTGCTTACTTATGGTGGATCGCAACGGAATTATAAAATTTTATTAATTACAACGTTGAATTTGAACTTTACACGTAGCCATGAAACTTCTTACATGTCGTCTGCACCTAGGACATTCAATAAGATTTAGCGTTGCAGCTAAGTAAGCTCCAGGGTACCTCATAGGACACCCTTATGCAGCAAAGTCAAACTGTCAGTATCATTGTAAAAGAGAAAGTGTCGCATCACATTCCCAATCTGTTTATTTCATTGTCATCATAATCATGTTTACTAGTTTTGTGTTAAAATTGTCATTATCTTATTGCTGCTAAAATAGAAAATAAAGCATGTTTAGTACTAACAACTGTACAACTAATGTTGTTGTAATCTCAATTATTATTTCCGCAATTATTATTATTATCATAATTAATGCTGTTATCAAAATTTTTAAATTTTTATGAAATTTTGGGATGTTACATGTGGTATCAGAGCTCAGATTCGAACTCTAGGCCTGAATGAGGTCCAAAACATGCAGCATAATTTTTTTTTTTACACAGCAGAAAATTGTACTAACTTGAAAATTTAATTATTATGTTATTCCAGAAATTATTTTCAGTTACAAGTATGGAGAACTCAGCTGAACAATTAGATGACAGATTTCAGCCAAACAGTCACAGTTCGGGACAACACTATGTAGCAGAAGGTCACGGTGAACTAAATAACAGTTTGATAGAACTATTACGTGCCTTTCATGAGTTAAAAGCAGAAATCAGATCGGTGAAACAAGACAATGAAAGGATTTTGCAAGCACAAGAGCAATTAAACCAAGTGCTGTTTGAACAAAGCCAAACTGAGGAACAAGAGAAAGATAATGAAGATATTTCCAAAGTTGAGGATCTGCCTCATGCTGATAAAAACAAGAAAATGAAAATCAGCAAGGTGAACGACAGTTCAACCTCATTAGGAGATGCTATTGAAACACGCAGAAAGAAACGTAACTACACTAGTGATAGCAGTGAAGGAGATTTCAAACCCAGAAAGAAAAATCAAAAGGAATATGAGCAGATTTCTGGGGAGTTCAAAAATATTAGACCTCCAACTTTCAATGGAGAAACTGAGAAGGGAGAGACAGCTGAAGCTTGGCTGTCCGGTATGAAGAAATACTTCCAGATTTATAACTATTCAGAGTCTTTAAAGGCAAAAATGGCTATATATAACTTGACCGGAAAAGCAGATATTTGGTGGCAGGACATCAAAATAGTAAAGGGCATCAAAGATAAAGATGTAAGTTGGAGTACTTTTAAACGATATTTTAAGAAGAAGTATTTATCTGAACAGTACTATGAAGAAAAATCCAAAGAGTTCTATGATTTGAAGCTGGGAGGTATGAACACGAAGGAAATGAACAGTAAGTTTCTGAACTTACTAAGATATGTACCATACCTCATAGAAGAGAAACCGAAAATTCAAAGGGACTTGAGTTGTTTACCTTTCAATATTAAGGACATAATCGAGTACGAAAGTCCTAAAACCTTGGAAGAGGCTATGAGAAAGGCAGTTTTATGTTATGATACAAATCCAAAAAGAGAAGGAATGTCAAACTAGAAAAATCATAAGCCCAACAATTTTGAGTAGAAAAAGAAAAAATTCATATTCAGTGGAAATTCCGGATTTCAAAGGAAAAATTTTCAGAACCGGAATTATCAAGGGAACAATTCCAGAAACAATTCACAGCAGAATTCTACAGCACCCAGAAATGCACCTAATAATGCCAAGATCAGTGATCCAAAGGCACCTATAAAATGTTTTGAATGCCAAGGTCCTCATTACGCATCAGAATGTCCCTTGAAGAAGTGGAAAGCAAACAATATCAACTCTATACAAGCTGAACCTACAGTGGGAGATGTGGCAAGGGAAATGCCTAGAATCAATGCAGCACTTGACAACAGGCAAGCGGATCATCAAATCTCCATGGTAGAGATTGAAGGTATGCTACATGATCATCCTGTTACTGTTTTAATTGATCCAGGTGCTAGCTTAAATTGTGGAAAATCTTAAATTGAAAATTGAAAAGTTTAGTAAATCTTGGCTAGTTAGACTAGCAACTGGAACAAAGAGAAAAGTATCATACTTTATAGAAAACTGTGTTTTGTCCATGAATCATTTACAAACACAAATCAAGTTGAATATTCTACCTTTAGGTTCTTATGATATTATAGTTGGGATGGACTGGTTAGAAGCCCATCATGTCATCCTGGACTGTTATGGAAAAAGTTTTACATGTTTAAATGACGAAGGAAAAACTGTAGAAATAAAAGGCATCCCAAGGAAGGTAACCTTTAGATAGATTTCAGCCATGCAAGTTAAGAGGGCATTTAGGAAAGGATGCCAGATGTTTGTAGTAAACGTGATAAATGATGCGATTATGGATAAAGAGGAAAAACTGAAAATTAGAGGACGTACCTATCCTAAAGGATTTTAAGGATGTATTTCCTGAGGAGATTCCAGGATTACCTCCAAGAAGAGATTTAGATTTTACCATAGAGTTAATACCAAGAGCAGTACCAAATTCTAAAGCTCCATACAGAATGAATATACTGGATTTAAACGAATTAAAATCACAGTTGAAGGAACTTATTGACAAGAAGTATATTAGACCCAGCGTGTCTCCTTGGGGAGCACCTGTCATCTTCGTTAAGAAGAAAGACGGAACCTTAAGACTGTGCATAGATTATCGCCAGCTTAAGAAGATGACAATCAAGAATAGGTATCCATTGCGTCACATAGATGATCTATTTGATCAGCTGAGTGGAGCAACAATATTTTTGAATATTGATCTAAGATCAGGATATCATCAAGTACGGGTTAAGGATGAAGATATTTTCAAGATAGCTTTCCGAACTCGATATGGACATTACGAGTTCGTAGTCATGCCATTTGGCTTGACTAATGCCCCGGCTGTATTTATGCGTCTGATGAATAATATTCTACATAAATACTTAGACATGTTTGCTGTTGTGTTTATAGACGACATTTTAGTATACTCAAAAAGTAAAGAAGAGCATGATGAACATTTACGGATTATCTTACAAGTTCTAAGAGATCATCAACTATACGCCAAGTTTAGTAAGTGTGACTTCCACAAAGACAAAATTCAGTATCTAGGACACATAATTTCGGCAGAAGGAATCTCGGTTGACCCTGACAAGATAAGGGCCATTAATGACTGGCCGGTTCCTAAAGATGTGTCGGATGTAAGATCATTTATGGGCATTACGGGGTATTATAGAAAGTTTATAGAGAATTTTTCAAAAATTGCCAACCCCATAACTTCCTTGCAGAAGAAAGGGAAGAAATTTGTTTGGGATCAGAAATGTTCGGACAGTTTTAAGAAATTAAAGGAACTATTGACGACAACACCTATCTTGAGGATAGCAGACCCCAACAAGGATTTTGTAGTTTGTATAGAAGCATGCAATGACGGACTCGATGGAGTCCTGAGACAGGAAGGACATGCGGTGGCATATGAATCTAGAAAGCTAAAAGTACATGAAAATAACTACTCTACCTATGATTTAGAGTCATTGGCAGTTATTCATGCCTTAAAAATGTGGCGTCACCACCTTATTGGCAGGAAATTTACATTATTGACAGATAACATGGGTTTGAAATATTTATTAGATCAAACAAACCTGAACCCTAGACAAGCTAGATGGTTGGCGTTCTTAAGTGAGTATGATTTTGAAATTCAACATATTAAAGGGAAGGAGAACAAGGTTGCAGATGCCTTGAGTCGTAAGGAAAAACTAAATTTCATTTCAACAATCAGTACTTATTCAACTGATTTGGAAAATCAGATTCTGGAAAAGAGTGAAACAAACGAAGAATACAAAAAAATGAAGGAAAAGACAGCAAACAACAGTTCTGAAAATTGTATGGCAGATTACAGCATGAAGGAAAGCGGTTTATTACTGTTTAAAAACAGATTGTATGTACCCGACATACCATAAATAAAATTTCTGATATTAAATGAGATGCATAAAAGTCACTATTCTGGTCATCCAGGTTATCAAAAGACTATTACTATGTTGATAAAAGAATACTATTGGCCCAGAATGAAGGATGAAGTAGCAGAGTACATAGCTAAATGTTTGGATTGTCAAAAAGTGAAGGTTGAACACCAACATCCTGCTGGATCGTTGCAACCGTTATCGATACCAAGTTGGAAATGGGAAGTGATCAGCATAGATTTTATTACCGGATTGCCCAAAAATCAGAAACAACATGATTCTATCATGGTGGTAGTGGACAAAATCAGCAAGGAAGCACATTTCATACGCGTAAAGACTATTCATAAAGCTCCAGATATTGTAGAGATCTTTATGAAACAGATTTTTAGACTACATGGAATACCGAAAGTAATAATTTTAGATCGTGACTCGAAGTTTACAGGAAAATTCTAGAGGTCACTGTTTAAGGGGTTGAATACAACTTTAAATTTCAGTACAACATTTCATTCACAGACGGATGGACAAACAGAAAGGGTAAATCAAGTTTTAGAAGATTTATTAAGAATGTATGTTAAGGATCAACTCGGTAACTGGGAAGACTACTTGCACTTAGCAGAATTTGTTTATAATAATCATTATCATGCATCGACCAGACTTAGTCCTTTTGAAATTCTTTACGGTAGGAAATGTAATACACCTGTTTCGTGGAATGATATAGTAAATAGAGTTGATTTAGGACTTGAATTATTGCAGGAGTTAGAACTAATTGTGAAACAGGTGCAAGGACATTTAAAGGCTGCCCAAGATAGGCAAAAAAGTCAAGCAGATTCAAAAATAACTCATAAAGAGTTCCAGGTTGGTGAACATGTATTCCTCAAGGTAAGACCGAAAAAGAGTTCACTGACATTGGGGAGTTGTGCCAAGTTGGCACCCAGGTATTGCGGTCCTTTTGAAATATTGTCTAAGGTTGGAGCAGTGGCATACCAACTAGCTTTGCCACGAAACTTAAAAATACATAATGTTTTTGATATATCATTTTTAAAGAAATATGTGCATGATACTACTCATGTTGTAAATTGGAATGATGTATAGGTGGGACAAGACGAAGATTTTCTGGTGGAACCGGATTGTATCCTCGAAAGGAGGGAAACTATTCTCCGGAATCGCAGCATTGGGCAAGTGAAGGTGCAATGGAAGCACCTTAGCCCAGAAGAGGCAACCTGGGAGTTGGAGAGGAGTATGCAGGCATCATACCCAACTCTGTTTCAGGAACACTCAAGAAGTGATTAACCAACCTCGAGGACGATGTTGAGACTTAAGGGGGGGTGTATGTCACCTACCCAAATTTCTGAAAATTATTATTTTATTTGCAAAATACTTTATGTTAAATTTAATTAAAATTTTTTGTAATTATGATCAGTTTTGATCAAGGATGAATGTAATTACTGAATAATATTATTTAAATACATTAATTAGGAGACAAACACCCAAGGGGACTATTAAATGAGTGTTCACTGACCCACTAGGAGGAATGGAAGCTGTTGGAAGGTATGGGATAGATGGCAGCAATTGCATCAAACCACTAGCTGTTGGTTATGGGACAACTACCCTTAAAAATGTGGCATTATCCCCCAGGTGGAGGGAGTGAGCAGGAAACTCATTTAATGACCCAGTAACATCTGAAAAGGCCTAGGCAGCCTACAAAAGGAAAATTCGAATTGAGCAGGAAGGTCTTACACAAATATTACTGCAAAATATTTTCCTCATGTGCATCAGGTGATCACTGAGAGATTCGAATTAGGGAGGCTAGTTGTGAGTGCAATCTTAAGTCTGCATATTGCTGAGAAGAACCAGAGATGCTGGTGCAGGTCTATTGGACTGCTAGTTCTTGAAGATTCGACAGTTAGTGCTACTACAAGTGGAGATCCTATTTCCTAAGTTTCTTCCTCCTGGTGGTTCAGTGAACAGGCTCGGGGGTACTAAGGCAGTACTTGACCTTTTTCAGGAATTGGTTGGGTGGAACAGTCTTCTTGGGCTATTTTTTTCCCTACAGATTTACCCAGGTTCTACAAATTTTCTACTTATTCTCAGTTAGTAATTCTGTTCTGTATAATTAGTATTTCTGGTTTTCTGTTTCGAAAAAGAATTTAATTCTAGAATTGTTTAAAGTTTGAATGTTAAAGTTTAATGATGAATTGGAATTGATAAACCAATATCTATATTTTTCCACATGCTGTTTTTGCATCGTACTCTAGTATAGATACGCAAATTAAGAATAGATTACAGGATAGGCATTTTTCCATTGAATTCGATAGATAAAATAGTAATTAAATGTTTATCAGTTTCTGTCCTATAATTATAATAGTAAAAAGTTCTGCATAATATCTAATGTATATTATACAATTTTCTTTATCATTACTTTGAATATAAGAAATAAATAGAATGCATATTTCTATCTAACATATCATGTTTGCAATATTTAGAAATGCTAGCTTTGAATACAAGTTACAATAATTTCACATGTCGCACCCACTGTAGTTTTCATTAAAAATTGTTGATACAATAATTTTCCTATCACTATATCAGTAGTATCAAAACTATAAACAAGAGGATTATTAAATCTATACTATACTTATCATTTTACTGTATAAAACACATGTATTATGAAATCTGAGTATTGTTTATTACGAACTGTTTATAATACTAACACATAGCATTGTATCACGGTACAAACCTAATATTGCATTGTTTTAGATCTCTATTCTTTATACATATTATCATAAAAACGTATATTATATCCACATTACTTTACAATACAAACCCTACTACATTAAATGATTATTATGAAAATAATTATATTTTATATCTTTCATTTTCCAAAGACCAAACACGAATCAGGGTATTACCCATTCGTTTCTATTACAACGTTTTGAACACCATTTCCAACAGCACATTTTACAAAGCCATCATTTAAGACAAAGTTTCACAAACCTGGTATAGATCAGAAAACAAGATATCAAGCTATAGCCTCAAGTCGTTTAACTCAGACATTTACACAGAGATATATAACATACTTATTCATCTCCGAGACGAAAAAAGATTTTTTTCACTGTAAACAAGCCTCGGCTCCTTGTATCATTCGTATAAATTAAACAAAACAGGTCGTGGCTCAATGGCTTAAACCAGCACAAGTTCCGTTCTCATTAAAACGAACTCTATGTTCTCAGAAAAAAATAAAATTACAACATGATTTTCAAAACAAAGTCATAACAAGGAGAGTCCCAAGTTCAAACATTGAAACAAGTTCTTAAACCCTTGGCATCAACGAGTTTTACATTGCCCAAATTGATGGAGATAAGTATCAAGGTATAAAAACAAAGTATTTTATAATCAAACGAGAGTCACAACACTAAACAAACAACATCTGATTATTAAACAATGCTTCTAAGTTCTTCAAATAACAACCACGACGAGTTACGACAGGACCAGATACACAACCCTTGAAACCTCATCAACCACAGTCACAGAGCACCTATGAGGGTTTTTGGAAGACCCAGAGCTTACCAGTTTGTAAGCACGCCACTCTTTCCAAACCCTGCTTGAACCATTCCTTCACAACCTGCAATTCACAAGAAAATCGATGGATTTAGATAACTGATAATTTTCAAATCAAAAGACAAATTGAAACAAAGAAATAATACTAATATTTACAAGATTTTTATTACCTTGCTACAAGCTACCAAAGCCTTCCACTTTCACCAGTTAAATGATGACTCTACGCTGAAGACGAGACAAGAAACCCTATGTCCATTGACACCAGAGTATATCTCTTACTCAAACAAAAATGACAAGCTCTAGAAACTATCAACCATTGACACTACAAACATATACCAGTCTGTTAAAAACAACGCCGTTACAGAAGGAAGAGACCTATAACCTTTCTAAACCAGAGGTCTCGAGGTTGAAACCTCATACACTTCTATACCAAAATTTCGGCAGCCTGTCGGCCCTAACAGACCGAATAATAACAAAAAACATAGAGCACATTAACTTCTATCAACCCAACAGCCAACGCAATGCTAGGGTTTGATCCAACGAACAAAATCAATGTTAATCAACGATCGAAATCATGCCAACACTCTTTGCATTGGAGCGAACAACCAACACTTAATTGCTCATTCATTTCCATAGCACGACATTACCACGTTTAACTTACGAAGGGTGTATCGACAGCCAGCTCGGATAACCTTCAACGAAGTTATATTACATGGAACTATTACAGTCATCATATGCTTAGTTTGCACTTACGTGGAGGCTTGTCAAATCCCCATTACACATACGGTATGGACGGCCATTAATGCAGCCCTGTATCACATTCGCCAACACTGTTTTCGTATCACTTGTAACCAC
Organism: Larix kaempferi; assembly: GCA_027924585.1. Taxonomy (NCBI): domain Eukaryota; kingdom Viridiplantae; phylum Streptophyta; class Pinopsida; order Pinales; family Pinaceae; genus Larix; species Larix kaempferi. The sequence continues at coordinate 11,552,685 of BSBM01000303.1, read as the reverse complement.
CAACCTGTCCATCACAAATTTATTGCGTGTTAGTGATATTTTCCCAACGTCATAATTTCAAACCCTAATACGTGACATTATAACATTATATGTTATATTAAGTCGAATTCCTAAGTTCGTATGGACTCTAAGTTACATTCCACGACTTTCATTATATTGTTTTATCAACCAACTAGTACATAGTTCCAAGTATAGATAGTCAATAGAATAGACATTTCATTGAATCCATTGGCATAAGATTAACATAAAGTTAACCAAATGTTATGTGTGCTTACCTTATCCTCTCACTACAAACCTTAACAATTGCAATATATCAATTACATTATAAAGATGAAGGTAATTAATTATCTCAAGACGACAACAAGCCAACTACTATAACATTGAAGATCATAGTGACAAACCTACCAGCTTGAAGATGTCATAGATAACTATGTTTTAAACATCGTTGAGTAGTAAGACATCATCTGAAAAACTATAATTATAACGATGAAATCCATACCTGCTTACTTATGGTGGATCACAACAGAATTATAACATTTTATTAATTACGACGTTGAATTTGAAATTTACACGTAGCCATGAAACTTCTTACCTGTCGTCTGCACATAGGACATTTAATAAGATTTAGCGTTGCAGCTAAGTAAGCTCCAGGGTACCTTGTAGGACACCCTTATGCAACAAAGTCAAACTGTCAGTATCATTGTAAAAGAGAAAGTGTCGCATCACATTCCCAATCTGTTTATTTCATTGTCATCATAATCATGTTTACTAATTATGTGTTAAAACTGTCATTATCTTATTGCTACTAAAACAAAAAATAAAGCATGTTTAGTACTAACAACTGTACAACTAATGCTGTTGTAATCTCAATCATTATTTCCGCAATTATTATTATCATAATTAATGCTGTTATAAATTTTTTAAATTTTTTATGAATTTTCGGGATGTTACAATTTTAGATCCATTCTAAAATTCATTTCAGATCCATCCGTTTTTGATCCATTCTAATCCGTTCCTAATTCCGCCGTTTACGATCCATTCCAACAGCCATTTCAGATCCATTCTGAAAAAAAGAAAAAGAAAAAAAAAGAAAAAGAAAAAGCGAGTATAAAATTATGTTTTTTCGCCATATATCCCTTGTTTTAATTCTGTTTTTCCTGAAACTTCATTGACACCCCTGCAATCTCATTCTTCATATTTCACTCCTGAGGACCCTATCCAAAATTCCACTTCCCAAAGCCAGAAATCCCACATTTGTCTATTTTTAGGTTTTTCCATAACTCCTTCGATTTTCACCCAATCGCCCTCACATTTTGCCACCATGTCCATTCCCTATTTCTGCTTCTTTGTCCCTCTTTGACAAATTTTCCCATTCGTTCATCCCGCTTCTGAAAACCTCATTTTCGGCTTCCTTATCCATTCCAAAGTGTCCAAAAACTAGTCAAACCGCAATTACCCATCATAGTTTTTCCCAAATCCAAATTTCCCTTTACTAAATAAGCTTCTGTTTGTGTTTTTCTATCCATTCCCCCCCCCAAAATAAAAATAAAAATCCTGGTTATGGTTGTCACCTGCGCAGGAGTAAAAACCATGGAGGAAGCACTTGTAGCCATCCAAACCAAACTCAAGGAACTGGATGAAAAATTTCTCGGCCTCCATCTGTAGCATTCAGCTATGAACAACAAACGACAGTCCAAGTATTCATCAGATAATGGGTTCTCTTCTTCTAGCAATTTCCGTGGTCCGAAGCTTGAATTTCCTTGCTTCAATGGTACTGATCCGACTAGATGGATCTATCATGTGGAACATTATTTCAGTCTGCATAAGACTTTTGATGTCCAAAAATTTCCACTTGCATCCTTTCATTTGGAACAGGAAGCCCTTCAATGGTACTGTTGGTACATCAAGGCTCATGACGAGCCAAAATGGACATATTTTTTCCAACTCCTTTTGCAACGATTTGGTCCTAGTGCTTTTGATGACTTCATTGGAGCACTCACTAAACTTCGTCAAATTGGAACTGTGAGAGAGTATCAGACAGAATTTGAGAAACTAGCGAATCACACAGAAGGATTGTTTGATGAATTCTACGGGAGTTGTTTTATCAGTGGTCTTAAGGATGAAATCAGCTCAGAGGTCAAAATGTTCTGTCCCAACACAATGATGTAAGCCTCGGGGTTGGCTAAGTTGGAAAAAGACAAGATTGTATCCCAACAACGCTCCAAACCCACTTTTGTTCCCTTCCGAAATATGGGTTCTCAATGACCTCCAATCCCGCCATCTCCTCGACCAACTCCTATCAAGCATTTGTCTGAAACAGAGATGCAGGCACGCAGAGAAAAATGGCTTTGTTATAATTGTGATGAGAAATTCACTCGGGGACATAGATGTGTTCAACAAAAGCTCTACCTCTGGATATGGATTCTCCGCCTGCCTCTAAAATTGGTGAAGAAGCTCTAGATACAATGGATGATCAGGTCAACATTCAGGAGCCGCCTATTGACCCCCCATCTCAGGATGACCAACCGAACATATCTCTCCATGCTCTATCTGACGTCACCTCCCCCCAAACAATGCGGGTCAGGGGTTACTTCAAGAAGATTCCTCTTACAATACTCATTAATTCGGGTAACACTCATAACTTCATTGACCCTCGGATTTCCAAACAAGCTGATTGTTTTGTCCATCCTTGTTTCAAATTTGAAGTCATGGTTTCCAATGGGGGTACCTTACCTTGCAAGGGGAAGTGTCACAATGTGCGAATCTCTCTGGAAGATTATAAACTGCGCTCTGACATGTTTTCCTTGTCCCTAGGCAGATGTGATGTGGTTTTGGGCATTCAATGGTTACGCACACTTGGGCCCATCTTATGGGATTTTGCTAAAGTTTGGATGCAGTTTTCAGTCAATGGGAAACAACACCAATTTACGGGATTACAATAGGGGTCTCTCTGCATCATCAATTCACATCGCCTAGAAAATATCCTTAAGAATAATTCACATGGTGTCATCCCTCAACTCCATTCCATTTAGATGCACCCATCAATGATCTCCCCTACTTCCTTGGATAGATATGCAGGTGTATTTTCTGAACTAGTGGGCTTGTCGCCTTTAAGAGACCTTTCCGGTAAGACTTTAGCCGCATCTACATCTCAGCAGGAAATGATGGCTATTTTTCATGTAGTACAGAAGTGGAAGCCATACCTATTAGGGAATCATTTCTTCATCAAGACTGCTATCCAGAGTATGGAAAATTTCCAAGAGCAACTGATCTCCTCCCCAACACACCTGAAATGGGTTATCCAATTCATGGGTTATGCATATGTGATCACTTACAAGAAGGGTATGGACAATATGGTGGCAGATTCTCCTTCTCACACATTTGATGACCCAATTCCTCTTACAGCTATTTCTTTGCTTGTTCCAAATTGGTTGCAATCTGTTCAATAGGGCTATCTCTTCTATGAACTCTATGCTTCTTCATCGGCAGGGAACTCTGGGTTCCTCAAAACATATGACCGAGAACAATGTAACTTCTTTTTGCAGGGACTGAAAATGACAATTCAGCAGATGGGGGTTGACTATGATACTTTGCAGGTCAACAAGGGTGAAACGACACTCCTTTCGGGACTACTCGAACCCTTTCCCATCCTTACACAGATTTGGACAACTATTTTTTTGGATTTCCTAGAAGCGATCCAGGTACAATACCACATATAAAAGGACACCATATGAAGCAGTCTATAGATAGGCACTGCCAGTTCTTCTTCCATACACCCTCAGCATCTCCCCAGTTCAGGCAATTGACTTGGTTCTTCGAAACAACAATCAGATTCTTCTCATTCTGTAGGACAATCTTCACATAGAAAGAATTCGACTGAAACAACAAGCCAATCAACACCGTTCTGAGCGCACTTTTCACGTAGCTGATATGGTTCTTCTTCATCTACATCCTTCCAAGCAACCCTCCCTGAAACTCAAAAGGCGTCAGTGTCCCAGAATGCAACCCGAGGATGCTATTGGGGAACCACTCCTTTAGATTCTGCATCAATTTCCACATCTAAAGCTTTGAGGACAAAGATTTCCTAAGGGAGAGGGGATGTTAGGAACCCATGTCAACCCTTCTATTTACTTTGTTAGTATATTTTTGCTGGACACATATGCTTTGTGAGTCGTCCCGTAGTAATTATTGATCCATAGTTTGTATTACTATTGTTGGACGCATATGCTTTGTAAGTCGTCCCGTAGTAATTGTTGATCTATAGTTTGCATTGGCCCATGGTTTGTATTGATACATGGTATTGACCCATGGTATTGGTTCCTAGACTTAGTATATAAGTTTGTGTTGATACCAATGAAGGTACCGTGAAGTTATTTGTATTGAGCTTGCTCAAAGGAGGTTTCCCCCTTGAAGTGGCTCACGATCAATAAAAGCGATTCGGAGTTCTGTTATTTCTGCTATCTCATGTATTTTCATTAATTAATTGTTGTAGGTTCTTCACAATACAGTCTTGAAGGAAGTGGATGTCAGACAACCAACCATCCCAATCAATCTATATGTCAAAGGAACATATACTAATAAAGTTCAAGCTACTCATGTCCAAGCATTCATAAATCAACCACCATCTACAAAGGATCATGAGTTAGTTCCTTCTCTAACTTCTACTTCTAGTATTAAACATGAGTTGAGCAAACTTAAGATACCCATGCCTCTCTTTGAGATACTGAAATACTTGGCTCATAAAAAGGAAGTCTCATCTTATTTGGGTTTTAAGAATACCAATTCCTTCCTAAACCTAAAAGCTCCTTCTCCTCCAGATAAACCTATCTCATCCTCTTCCTGATGGTGTCAAGTGAAGAAGCTCCCCTACAAGTTGACCTAATTAACCTACAAGATGATGCCCCTAAATAGTCTTGGGAAACCTGCTCAATGGGATAGACCACCTGATCCATCATTTTTATATTATATTGGAGTTGCAAGACCTTCATCTCCATTATTGTTTGTTTGATTCTAGTGCATCACACTAATTTATTCCATTAGCTTTCATGGAGAAGTAAGGTTTGGAAATTACAAGATCTTATAAAGACTTGTTTTCCTTTGATTCTAAAAGAGGCTAGTGATTGGGGATGATCAAAGACCTACAGATTCCTAAAAAATATGTAATGATGGATGTGGTCATAACTGATTTCCCTCCTTCCAATGGTATGTTTTTGTATAGAGAATGGGGAACCTCTGTTGGGGGAAGTATCCAATTTGACATTTCATATGCCACTATCCTAGTCTTTGCAAGGGATACTCGTAGGTTACATAGGGAACCCAAAGTGACTTGTGCTAGTAATGATCCAAAAAATACCACCAATTTCCCTACTAATAATTATGATGAATTAGGGACTTTCATCCTCATGCACCAACCCCCTTCTCAAATCCATACATAAATGATGATTTAAACATAAGAACCACTCCTCAATCCTATAGGTCAATGGAGTTTATACTTTGATGGGGATGGTTTTCTACCAGAATATCCATCTAGAAAAGTGTTCCATCATGCTTTCAAGCTCAAATTTGAATGTACCAACAATTTGACAGAATATGAGGCACTATTACTAAGCATAGGGACAACAAGGAAAATGGGTATTAAGCAACTGAAGATTTTAGGACATTTTAATTTAGTTGTGAGTCTAGTGAGGGAAAATTGTTAATAAAAAAAACCTGGGATGAGGTAGTACACGCATGTAGTGTGTGATCGTTTCAATAATTTATTTGAGGCCATCGATATCTTTGCAGTACCTAGGGAACTAAATCATAGGGATTATATCATGACCAGATCAATAGTAGATTTTGTTCCTCCAGAACTTAATCACATGTCCTATTCCATTAAGATAATGTATAGAGCGACCATCACTGACAATATTAAACAATAACAGGTGCTTGAAGACGATGTTCATATTAAGAAATTCTTGAATCTTATGAAATAATATGTAGACATGCATATAGATTCAAAGGAAGAGGGAGAGTAAGTAAAATAAGAGCCTTGTGAGAAGATAGAAGAGAAGGGAGGATCACCGCAAATGATTTGAGTACGGAGGGTAACACAACTTACGACGAATTGAATTCCCAAAGGATTGGTCCCATTATAAATATTGTTTGGTTTAGATGAAGTTCTAGCAAAGCTTACAATTAAGCCAAATTCCGTTGAAGTTGAAGAATATAATTTGGGTGAAGATGTTGAGCCCAAGGTCATTAAAATGTCTAAGAATCTATCCCCTTAAGAAAGAAAAGAATATACCGAGTTCTTTAGACAATTTGAAGATGTGTTTGCATGGAATTATGAATACATAACGACCTATGATCTAGATATATTCCTGTTGATGCCCCGAAGATCGCAGCATCAAGCAGAAAGGGATCCTCCTCGGTAGACTATCCCAATTAGATTGTCCACCGTTTGGTATGGGGAATCTGTCCGGTTGGCGGTTCCGACAACCATCAGATTTGGAGATTTGCTTCAATTACACCGGTTATGGCCCGATCCACCATTCTTTTTTTTTGATTTTATGGTTAAAAATGATATGCAAGTGCCTAAGCCAACTTAATCTAAATGCAGAACTTGAAACAAATTTGTGTCTAAAACTGAAATAGACCTAAACTATCCTTGCAAGGAGCAATACTATAAGTATGAGTAATATGTTGAAAGAAGCATCTGAAGATCAACAGACAGCCATTAAATCATAAGGATACATCCACAGCAAGAAAGGAAGAATATAAAAGATAGCTTTTAATACATGTGAAAGCAGTCTGTTACTCATATGAGAGAAACATAATTGGACAGAGCATAGTAAAATCATTCATTGCACAGAAATAATTCGAATAGTAGAGAAATATTACACTAAAATAGGTATAAATGTCACCAGAAGAATCCAACAGACATCATACACACATTCCTAGGAAAGATGCATCCTCTCCAGGATCATATTAGGCAAATTCACTTTCTAGAAGCAAGTGCAAAATAGTTCGTACAAGCTTAAGAAAATTCCTTTTCCTGCCAAAAGTCCTTTACACTATTCCCTAAGCCTCTATTTATATCTTTACAAAATGCCTCTTGGGCTCCCCACCTGGCTCTTACACTTTTCCTTTAAAGAATTTTCCCAGAAATAAACAAATCGTGGCCCTTTTCCTATAACATAATTTTTCTCAAAAATAGAAAAGGACAGCTATCTAGTGACTCTACGCTCTAAACACAGGGAAAGCAAATCAAAATAAGAACAACGCATTATGATTAGCGTGTTCATCCTTGGGGTGGAGCTTCTGCTAGGGATGAAGTGCTTGTGCTGGCTGCTACTGTTGCTGCTGCTTTCTTTTCCTCTTCTGCAATATAACTGAACCAGATACCAGTGTCCCTGACAACCACATTTACTGGTGAAGGGAGCAAGATCTTCTAGGAAGTCACATGCTTACCAAGCTCTGCTTCAATACCATGAATTTCTACAATCGCTGCTTGGTGGATCTCTTTAAGCAAATGACTGTATACTAATGACAACCCAATATAGTGATGGAGATCATCAATAACCAGGACATCAATCTTCTTTACATATTCTATTTGAATGCCTAGCTCTTCCTTCAAGTCTGATAAACGCTCCTCTCTGCTTGGAAACTCATTGAGGGACTGAGGAAAGATCAACTTTCATTTTTCATGCATTTCATGGATCTTTTGATACAGGATGTTACTTTTCTCAATTGTTCCCTAGATCTTAGCCATCAGCTTGAGGCCACAGTTCCTGCAAAACTCCATAAGGGCTGCATCTTCCTTAAAATCATCTGCAGATTTGAATGGGAGATGCTTGGGGAAATCAACCTTCCCTTCTCTCCATTCCATCTGGCTCAGGATGTTTGCTTTAACCCGAGTGTATTTTCCCTTAATCCTACTAGTTTCTGCATTGACTTCCTTCAACCTAATCATCATGGCTTTGAGCCTGCACACTTCCTCAGTAATCATCTCCCGTGTGGCGTGCATTTGTCTCAAAATGTCATAAGACTGCTCATGAAAGGGAGACATGTCTATCGCTTTGTTTTTTGCCTGCTCTAACTGCTCAACCATTGCCTACTTATCTGCTTCCAGATGAAAAACTCTAGCTTCAGAATCATTCTTTTCCGCTTCTAGAACCATCATCTGGATTTCCAGGTGCTCCTTTTCTTCTTCTAGATGGCGATACTTATCTGACAACTCCTTGTGATCAACAGACAGGCGATTATATTTATTCACTACAAGATCCCTGTAAGCCTGCTCATTAGCCATAGTATGTTGCAGCATGCGATCTCTCCTCTTTGTTGACTCAAATTCTCTGACCATATCGACCACATTGTCCTTTGTTGCTTTTGCTGTTGACACAACGGCGGATGCCATGGCTATGGGAGCCTTATTTGTATTTTGCATAACCGCGGTCTCCTGCTGGGTGACAATATCTTCTTGGAAGAGTCTCTTTATCCTCTCTTCTGACTTCAAGACCACGACCTTCCTCTTCTTATAATACACAAACTCATCCCATCGGGACACAGTATGATCTTCTAATGGGGTGTAAGAGATGATCGGGAGATCTCTTACATGTACTTCTGTCTCCATGGGTGGGGTATGCACTACTTGAGATGTGTCTGTTTCCATATCTTGGGTGCCAGAGCCACCTACTTGAGATGTGTCTATTCCAATATCTTGGGTGACAGAGCCACCTGCCTGGGCATATTCATTGGTCTTAAGCTCTTCTTCCACCTTTTGTCCCTCTTCAACTTTACGCCTTCCTTCTTCTTCTTCAGCCGGCTACTGATTTTCAATTGCCTCTCTCTGCTTTCGTTCCTCTGCTTCCTTTTGCTGCTTTGCCTCTTCAACTTCTCTCTGCAACCTTGCTTCTTCAACTTCCTGTTGCAGTCTTGCTTCATCTGCTTCCTGTTGTAGTCTTGCTTCTTCTTTCAATCTTTGTTCTTCATGGTCCAGGGCCTCAGTTGCTTCCCTTTCTTTCTGCAGACTAGCTTCTCTGGCTGTGGCAGAGCTAGAACTAGCTCCACTGTCGTGACGACAAATCTGCAACTCAGTCATGTTGCTTATGCCTCTGAACACTTCTTCCTATGCATCATAGTAATGAGCATACTCAAAATGAGCATATACCTCCTTGCAATGCTCGAAAACCTTGCTCCGCCTGTCATTTCTATGGAAGATCACCTCACCGAAGTGGAAAGCTTTCAACTCTTGAATGTACTCCTCGGCTGTTGCAACCCTTGAGAATTTATAGGCTCCTATGCAGAAAGGAAAAGGAGGGAAGGAAGCCTTATGCTACTTGTTAAGCACTCCTCCTATTCCATCAAGGAAGACTTTCTTGACTGCTTCCTTGAGGACTACATAATCAGTAGTGTATTTTGGCAAAATGTATGGTGCTTTGGTACCTCCAAACATCCTGATGTAAGTGCCTTGTTCTGAGAAGTAAAAATCGCCATAGTTTCCAGGACCTCCATGGCATTTTCTGGCAGGCAATTGGGCTCTTCCTTGAACATCTGCTCATACAGAGGCATGATGAACTCTTCGCAGATGAGATTGTAGTTTGCTTTGTAATTTTGAGCCCACATTATTTTATAGGCAGTGTAGACCGGGGTGTTGGCCTGATCCCACGTGCAACCTACCTTGGGGAAAGAGAGCTTGGACAAAATGCAGTCAATAAGATATGAAGGCATGTAAAATTCTGACTTTTTTAAGGCCAAATCTTCTCTAGCTGCGAACACTGTGGATGCCAAACTATCCAAAAGAATAGTAGCCCAATCAAACACAGTTGCTTTGAATGCTATGAAGTGGATGATGGGAGCCCACTATATCCTATATACAGTTCCATCGAGCATGCCAAAAATTCTGCATAACATGAGGGAAATTAATCTAAAAGGAGGTCTTAAGCTCTGAACGTCATATTCATCATTATCTCTCTTCCTCAGCTGCTTGCCTGCGACCAACGGCCTTTTAGCCATCTCGATATTATTCATCTGTCCCAACCATTCATCGTTTAGAGCTTGCTGGGGACGTGAGAATTTTTAGGCCGCTGCAATATAAGCTAGATGGAATGAAGTGAAAGTTTCTCCCTTGCTGTCATTCAACACTCTTGTTTGTGGGTTGGCATGTTCCAATATCCATCTGATCACTTCAGAGCACGAGAACAATTCAGGGCGAGTAGAAGCACTGGCTATGCCGAAAGTTCTGATGTTGAGGTAGATTTGTTCTTCCTCCAATAACACGTCTGGGATATCTTGGTCCCTGATCATCCGGTAAACATCTCCCCAACGGACCTCGGGTGGAACACCAGTGGTACACTTAGTGTCTTGGAAAAGAGTTTCAGTCCTTGGTTGCACTGGCTCTGGTTCCATCACTTTAGCTTTCTTTCTACCACCTTTTGGCATCGTGGCTTATCTCTGTCAGCAACCATATGTGAATGAATATAAAATTGTAACACATTATGAGAGTGTAACATAGACTAAGACAATTTTAGCACGCTAATGATAAATATAAACAAAATTATAAGGTTACATGCTGGGGAAGCAAACCAAACATAGATTATTCAAGAAAACAAAATATGGTCCTCAGACTTGATTATTCTAGGGAGACAATGCTTGGTTAGGAAATTTTGAAATGCTTCTGAATAGGTAGGCATACGACGTGTAACACCTACTTCCCACCTAGTCTTTGGAGATAGGATGACCTCCATCATGGCACTTCTAATGGCCAATGGTAGGCTGTCCCAGAGTGAAAAATCCTATGAGGAAAATGAAAACATGAAACCGTTTTCAACAAACGTTATCTGAGCCAAACAAGTGAGTGATTGAGTATCTCACCCGACTATTACTGATGCTATCTTAGGTTTGATAATATTTGAGAAGCAGCATGTAGCCGGCATAAAACTTGGGTTTGAGTAAATTTGGGTAGGAGTACGACCGAAATGCAGCCGGTGGAAAAAAACAAGTTCGAATGACTCAGAGACAAAGGGACAACTGAGAATGACTAGTCATGGTTATGACTCCTAGCTATCAGCAATGAGAAATTTATGGGGGCCACGATGGCCGTAAACTCTTTAAAAGGATACATGCTACCAGTGCCTACCGACCATGTTATGAAACGGGAAAACACCCAAGAAACACCTCACGTATAGATAAGACAAAGATAACGGTTGAAAAACCTACCTAGAGACGAAACAATGGTGGAGCGAGGTTGACATAGTGGTGAATGCGCTGAGCTAGAGAAAAACGACGCAATCTCCCAAATGACGTTCTTTGAAGAAAAAACTAACAATGGGAACAATGAACCCCACCGCCCTTATATAAAGCTTGATACATGCGGGCATTTAAACGGGTAGGTGACGACATTAAAATGGATTTTAATGCTTGTACGACGCGGTCTTTTCAAACCCACTTGGCATTTAAGTGTGACTGTCAATTGCATCGAGGACTCATGAGTTTCATCCGCAGTTGTGGCCAGAACTCATGAGTTCCTCTCGAAGGGCAGGAGACTTGGAGAGGCATTCGCTTGTTGCGGGAGAGATGAAAAAGACGCTCCGTATTGGCGGAAAAGTTTGGCGAGTTGTTCCGACGTTTCAGGAGGACTTTGTGAGTTCTTCCGAAATTCACTCTCCCAAAAGTTTATCGTGGCGGGTTTTGCTGAGTTGTCCCAAAGTTGCGGAAAGACTCAGTAAGTCCTTCCGAGATTGACGAATGAATTTGTTAAGTCTTTTCCGAAATGTGAACGGTCGAGCAACTTGGGGAAAAGAACAACTTACTGCGAGAACACTTGCCGAATGTTTCCGCAATTTCGGGAGAGAATCCCAAGTTCTCGGGAGGGAATGCTGAGTTCATCCGCAGTTTCGGGAGAGAATGCTGAGTTCTTCCGTAGTTTCGGAAACGCTAAGTGTTTTTTGCTGTTTCGGGGTGAAACTTTAAGTCTTTCCGCAATTGCGGGTAAACATCCCAAGTTCTTCCGCTTTTTCGGGAGAGAAATTTGAGTTCTTCCGCAGTTTCGGGAAAGAATTGTGAGTTTTCACTTAGAAGAAAAACTTCAATTTTTAAAGCAGATTCCTCAGTTGAAACAACACTAAGTCCAAAAAGTTTTCAAAGGAGACTTAACTTTTTTTTTGGGCAGTCTTTCTAGGAAAATGAAAGGAGGGGCCCCAATATCTACAAAATTTTTGTGGGGGATGTTGCTGCAACAACAATTGGCGAGTCGCTGGCGAAAAAAGATCTCTGAAAAAATCCCTCTTGTTGATCCGAAACCTTCTTGAAAGATGTCCATCTTATATGCAATATTTAGCTGAGCATTTGAATCTCGGTGAAGGAAGAAGTCATTTTATTTGCTGGCCATTGGGGAAAGGGGAGCTTTGATGAAGACATCTTTAAAACTTTTAAAGGGCCAACATATGGGGTTCATTTTAGAAGATTCATCTTTCAGATGGCTACTGCTATCGGACTCCACAGAATTTGCAACACCTTCTCACAGACACTATTGCTCTTGTTCCTCATTCCCATGTCGCCTACATCCCTTTTGGATGTTCATACATTTGACAGCTTTGCTGTTTGGGCCTTCCAGAAATATTTTCTTTAAATATGATCTTTGATTTTGGCTCCTCAATCCACAATGTCCTTTTGTGTGAGTGAGAGATTTTATTGATTTGATCAAACCTCACGGACAGAGAGGAGCCTAGCTTGAACTGAGTCTTTTGGACAACTTTCTTGACTTATACGCTTTGCTTTTGTCTCAGCCATGCTTCAATTGAGGCGAGAATCTCTGGAAAACAGACCCTTGATTATAAGCCATTTTGGCTGTTAGATTTGTAGCATGGAGTCATTTCAATACCCTATGCCCTCGAGATGTGCTACTCTCCGTGGGTCCAACTTCAGTGACCTTCTTGAGATTCCTTTAAGTGTGAGAGTTGATGGAGCCCGAAGATAGTAATAAAGATAATCATAGATCTATGCTATTTAAACAAGGGTTAGTGTGACTAAAAGAATAGGCTTCCTTCCTTCTGGAGAACGTTCAACAAGAGCAAAATACATAGATAGACTTTCATTTGAGGGTATTTTCGGCTTCATGAGTTGTGAGATTTCTTCGAGAGATCTATCTTGATGAGAGTTCATTCTCCATTCTATGGGAGGACTCTTAGAGCAATAATCCAATTGATGATGGAATAAAGCTATGCTCTCATTTTGATTCAATTAAATTTTAGTTTCATAATTTCTTTTGCAATATGATTTTATTTATTTTATGTTAATGTAGTTGTACTTCATTGCTTAGTTGTAATTTCTTATGAAGTGTGAATTTTATTTCTGCAATTTGATTTCAATGCATAGATAGAGATTTAAATGTTTGTTTTACAATCATTGAGCTTAATGCAATAATGTTATTTACTCCATTGGATCATAAACAGTAACTTGTATTTGGCAAGGACAGCTTTTAGATTTTATTTCTGCAATTTACCTTTCTGTCAAGTGTGTTGTGAACTTAGATTTAGAATTTACTTTCTTGCACAGTGTGAACGTAGTATTACAATTTACTTTTCCCGCAAAGTGTGACATAGTTCTAGAATTTACTTTTTTGCAGAGTCTGAATGTAGTTTTAGAATTTACTTTCAAGTGTGAATTTACTTTTAGCATTTACTTTCATGTCGTGTGATTTACTTTCATTGCAACTTAGTTTCGATAGTTGTTTAGATGGCTAGTTCCCTGCCAAGATAATGTAACTGTTCATATCATTGTTTGTAAGTAAGGTTATTGAACTACAACTTCAAGTAGATAAACCAATGTAAGAGGAGATTGTGGTTTGCACATATATTGCATGGTAACTCGCAATTTCTCAACGAACCCCGGGTTGACAATTAATGTACACTTCTTAGTTGTTTTCTAAGTAATTTAAAGGCAATTAAAAAACCCATCATTTTGGCGCCGTTGCCGGGGAGTTACCACAACCACTGTCTTTTTTGCTTGAGTAAATTTTCTTTTAGTAGTGAGATATTTGTTTTTTTTCATTATAGATGCATACATTTTTTTGAAGGATGGAGGTGCAGAGACAAGTAAGACGCAAAGACGACCTCACTGTAGTATTGCTATAGTGTAATAGCCAGCCGCAAGTCTCTGCAAATCTGAACCATGTTAATAATTTATGCAATAGCAGTAGATTTATTTATGCCTTCTATTTTCATGAATAAAATCAAAGATTCAAGATGATGATTATGTGGTGCAGTAAGAGCTACACATATTACTAATTTGTCTTTTGCAGAAAGCTTGGAAAGAGGAATGAGGTTAGGCGAATGAAGATTTTATTGAAGGATTCAAGAGGATTCGAGGGGAAGCCATTGAAGAAAGAGTACACAAAGAATCACAAATTTCAAAAGGGTATGTAATATGTTATGCAATTAATAAAAATACATCATTTAGCACTAAAATACAATTTTTGAAGTTTGACTATAATTATTTATTCATATCTTGCAAAATTTTCAATTTTTGAGGATCCATAGCTCAACTACAGAACCTTAAAAAAACATATGGATAGTTCAAATCAGGGTTTGGATTGTTGATTTTATTTGTTATTTGATGTATTACATTGAAATTATATCCATAAAAACATTCACTTCCATCTAAATCGTCATTTTAGTGAAAAATTGGCTATTTGGGCATTTTGGCCTTACTGAAAACGCAGTCAGGACAATCGTGTTTTGAGAGACCATATGGACACATTTTTAAAACCTGTTTCTATCCAAAATATCCCTTGGAATCTAGTTTCCAATGCAATTAAAATTTTTCAATTTGGATATCAAACAAAAAAGTTATGGTCAAAATACTGACTGGGTGTAGGGTAGACAGCTCAAGAACACGACTGGGACAGTCAATTTTTGGGTGCCTAAATGGATGAATTTTTTAAACCTGTTTCTAAGCAATATTCTCCTATGAATCTAGTTCAAAAATCAATTTGAATCACTCAAATCTGATATCATACGAGGAAGTTATGCCCAAAATACTAACTGCCTGTCCTAAATCAGCACTCCCGAAACTTTGTCTCATTGGATGTACTTTGGAATATTCGACCCATCAATTCTTATTGAATTAAAAACCTGTTTCTATTGGAGGTACATATGGGAATATAATTTAACCTCCAAGTGGAATCGAGTCAATTCGTCAACAAACGAAAAAGTTATGCTCAAATCACTGACTGTTGGTCTAGTATGGAAATTGCAACCAGTCTGTCTTACATGATGTTCTTTAGCATATTTGGAATACCATATAAATTAATTTTCAAAAACTGTTTCTACTGAAGTTATCCCTCTGAATCCACCTTCATTTGGATTTGGAATCACTCAAATCGGTTGTGAAATGAAGAAGTTATTAACAAAATACCGTTGGGTTGTCTAAGGTGGCCACCGTTCTCCAACAAGTAAAAAGTGAATTTTTGTTTTATTTTCCTTGAATTTGTTTTATAAGAATTTGTTGTATTTATCTTGGATATGTTTGGGATTAAGAGGGACCGATCACCTCTCTTTTTCCATGAGCTCACATTTTATTGCAGGTAAGTGCCAATTTTTTTGCAGGTCCTTGGAAGATTAAAAGAAGGTTAATCTATGGATGAATGATTCGTGAAGACCAAATTTAATGATGATGGGAATTCTCTCTAGAAATCCAAAAATGAAGATTCATTAGCATGATATGTGCTACTTTTGAAGCTCAAGTTCCTAGAAGCTTGATCCAATATTGTCTCACCAAAAGACAACAACCAGAAAACTTTTTATCAAAGATGGCAGATGGATCCAGAATGAGGCATACGAAGAATTGATATGAAGAAGCTGAAGACCAATGTTCTGGAGGTCAAGTGCCACTCCCACATTCCCATTACCACATCCCTGATTTCAGTAAAGAATCCTTTCAGAAGACCTAAGATTCATCATGCTCATTCATTAGCACCATGGTATGCTTATGTAATTCATTTTCCCATTTTGATATGCATGCCTGCTGAAGTTAATAAATCTTTCATTTCCTTATGTGGTTGATAAGATTTTCTCATGAACATCATCTATATCACCATTGTCATTAGATTGACTTCATCCCCCACCATTCCATTTCTTTCATGACTTTCTGCTCCATCCATCCCTAACCCACATAATAAAGCAGGTTGGCTCACTTACAATGTCAAGCTCCCTCACCTCCCTACCCTCTTTCCAAATAAATTTGATGGTGAAAACCTATTTCAGGCACCATCAGACCTTGGAATGCTTGAAAACCAGCTTGTTGGCAGGCATCCCTCGGGAATAAAAAGTTTCTAATTGTGAAAACCCTCTAGGCACAGTCGGATAGATCTTGTCTGAAAACCAGCTTGCTGGCGGACAAGGTTTGTAAATAAGTGAGAAATAAAGTATTCCATCATGCTCTTTAAATAAAGTTTCCAAGATTTGATACTACATTAGAAGATCATTTTTTAGCTCCAAATCCAAGTTGCAATCCATCATGCTATGAGCTCCAAATTCCGCATTGCTCTTTCTTGTCAGTTTCTACACCATTATGGACCACATCAGATCTCATGCTTCTCCAGATGTTGCTGAAAATTTCACGATATTCATAGGTAGGTACAAGTATGCTTATTTTCTTTATTGCTAGTCAAGTTCATTGAATGCTATAGATTTTTATTTGGAAAATTACTTGATCCTTTTTCACTACCTCCTCCTATATTTCTAAAGGTAGTAAAATATTTCAATTTGGGGGAAGGGGCACACCATTACCTACCATGACTACACCATTACCTATCGTGACCACACCGTTACACATCATAATCCGTACATTACTCTTCATCATTCTTTTCTATCCTCTACCATCCTTGCTCAACCCAAACCTTCATCCTTCCATTTAAACATTACTTCATCTTTACTTGCCTAGCTGAGCCTAGCCTGACATCTCCTGAACACCCAAGCATGAAAAGTATGTTGCTACATAATCCCTATAGTTGTCACATAAGAACCAACAATAGGAAGCCCTACTATTGTCACACAAGAACCAATAGTAAGGAGTAATGGACAACCAATGCACATGGACAAGCCAAAGAATTTCTTAGAAGAAGAAGTCTTACTGCTGTCACACAAGAACCAACAGAAAAAAAAGGGAAGCAACTCATCTACAAGCCAAGGATACTACAGGAAGAAAGGAATAGGCTGGCCACAAGAACCTACAGTAGAATAGGCTGTTGTAGAAGCCATTCCTACATAAAACTCCACTGTCATACAAGAGGGTGGAAAACATCAGGGGTTTACCACAAGATAGTCAGATTGAGAACCTTGAGATGGAGCCACTCCTGCCAACAAAGGATCATTGGAACAGATTGCTGCATATTGTTCAAAACTTGAAGATGAGTCCAAGAGACCACATCCCATGGGAATAAGTAAGGTCAGTTGTGCTTTTATTGACACTTGTTTTGTTTATGGGAAATGAATATTGCTAGTGTTCTGAAGTCTGCCATTTATAGAGAATACCATGCCTTCAGTTCATGGCATAATTTTGAAGAGTAATGGGGATTGTTTTATGAGCATAGCAGGTATCATGGAATGTATGGTTTCTAAGTGATTAGAATCTTTGAAAAGGATACAAAACCATAAGTAAATCTGCCCTAAAGACTAGTACAGTCCTGTAGCAGCTTGTAAGTCAGCCTTATGATATTTTTTGGATAGCATTGTGACTGTCACACTTGACATGGCAAAATCCCCAGTATGATTGTGACATTGCTGCATGCAATAAATCTTTGTTCTGCCAATGCTGAAGGAAATCTTTGAAGGAGATACCTAAAAATGATATAAACTGAAGGAGATACCCATGATCGTTCTTTTCTTTTCAATATTTGGAGATATGTTGGATAAAACATTTGTAGGGAACACAAACTGTTGAGGGAACTTGTTTTGATCTATGTACTCGGTGTTTTAGCAGCAATTGTTTATATATTGGATATGCCTATGTTTGCCATTCCTTTCTTCTTTTCCCTGAGGATAGGGAAACTGTTCAGTTTGGGGGAAAAGATGGTTATTCCAAGTTAATGGTAGCATTATAAAACCTACACATTGTTGTAGCGTCCCCACCCTTGGACCCAATGCAAGGAAGGGAACCTGATGCCATTCTATGGGGCTTTTATATAAACTCAGCCATATTCATTAGATTCAAAGCCATAAAATAGATGTGTGCAGATGGAAATGAAACAAACATGCACAACGGAAATGAACTCATCCACACACATATTACATAACTGTTATTCAATTTAACACAACCAACAAATTAATACATTTCCAGAAGTAATTACATAAGAAAATACTCATCTTGATGTAATGCTGTCCCAACAACTAGCTATGTCGCTGCAACGTTCCTCCCAACCGTAGGTCTTTGCCCAGCCTGTATTATTTCAGCACTCAGAGACCACCCCCGAGCTGGGCATGATATCTACAAGGAACTTGGGACTCTCAAACACTGCATGGCCAAAGCAATGGATACCCATCTCAACCCCAACATTCTTTTACACACAGTAGCTCAAAACTGGCATGGATACATAATTCAACCATGGATTCACATAATAGGGTCTATGGGTTTTCCCCAAAACGTGGGCACACCAAAAACGGATTGTGGAAAGAGAGAATCAACCCCAGGGAAGAAAACCAATTTCTCCCACATATGTATGAGCATTCAGTGGGCCAAAACGGCCTCAATTAAACCCCAAATCATTTCCCCTCTCTTCCCCACTGTTAGCCACAACAAAAACGCCCTTCTCAGCTAGGAAAACGAAGGTAAACACAAGAAATTCATGGAGGGAAATTCCCATGAAGCTCTAAACTCGTGAGAGAGCAAACTGATGGTTGAATAATGGCTTGGGGAGCAATTTCGTGGCCCTTTTCTTTCCCAAGAAGCCAAACACGAAAATATAGGAAGGGTGGCTTGCCCATACTTGAATTTGGACAGCCATACCTCCCATTCCCCAAGGCATTAACTATCTCAACCAACTCTTGGGAGAAATCAATGATTGGGTACAGAAGTCAACATGGGTAGTTGTGGGTTCATGGGTTCTCTCATTGACACCTGGCTTGACTTGATTGGCTCAAGGGTTTGAATATTTACCTCCCAATTCCTTGTAACATCATGCCCCCATCTCTTGTTGCATTGCATAGCTAGTTGTGGGCATTTATCTTAAGATGCATATTTACAATTCCCATGGTTCACTAGCACATGCGTAGCATAATATCAAATATTTGTCTCTTCTAGATCGAACGTTGACTAGCGGGGCCTTGGCCTTGAGCTCCATGCTAGGAATCATACATAATATGCATACATTATTTACATTATAGCCCAAAATATTACAAGGGTCAAAATGGGGGACATTACAATTGTAGCCTCTTAAATTTGAAGCATGGTTCTCCTTACTGTCAATATGCTCTATTGCGATAACCTTGTTGGCTGCTCTACACTCTAGTAAAGAATTCACGGACAATAGGAATGGTGCAAGTTCTCTATATTGGTTGAGGTATTGCAAGTTTTTTCCAGCAACTCAGTTGAAATAGTCTATTGTTCTTGTTGGTAATGCTGGTTGGAATGAAAATGATGGCATTATGAAAACGAGTGGATTGCTTATGAAGATATGATATTTTCATGTGGTGGATTGCTGTTGTTGTCAAGCCATTTTTTGCTTATACATGCACATTAGTTGTTATTCCACTATAATGCCGATGACAATGGTCACAAAATAAAAGGAAAATGATGGATCATCAAAAAGAAAAGAAGTGAAGTTATCTCCACAATATTGTTGTTAATGCTACACAGGTTATGGTGTAGCAGTTGAAGGTTTTCTACAACACATTGCCATGCAAATGTAGGAACAACATGGGAAATCAGGGACTGTTTTTTTCAAATTTTACTTTTTTTTTTGCACAATAATTGGGCATGATATGGTCATAATGAAACAGATTATGTATAATACCATGGAAATATGGATTTGAACCTCTTCATCCATCACTTATTACAGTGCTGTCATATAGATAAATGGACCAAATGCTTAAGACAAAGAAATTTGTGATGGCTAAACCATGTTTTTACTCAGTCATATTTTTGGAAAAGTGCAGAAATTGACTTGCAAATATCTTACAAACGGTGAATTGGTTTTTCGCGAAACTTGGTGGAGATAAGCATCAGGGTAAGAAGAATAAATACACCAAGTTTCAGCTCAATCTGATGCACAGTTTTCAAGAAATCAAGCACAGTCACCTACAACCATTTTCTCATTTTCTTGAAAACCGTGATGTGGGTTTCTCCAATTTTTGGCTGGAGAAGCATAATGGCATTCCTTACACCCCTACAAAGTTTGGTGAAAACCCAGTTGATAGTTTTTTGAGAAATTAAGCATAGTCACCTACAACCATTTCCTCATTTTTTCGAAAACCGTGATGTGGGTTTATCCAATTTTTGGCCAGGAGAAGCATAATGGCATTCCTAACACCCCTGCAAAGTTTGGTAAAAGCCCAGTTCATATTTTTGGAAAAAACACATTTTTTGTGAAAGTTGCAAATTGCCAAGTCCAGTGGCTACAAAATATATTTTTCTTGCATTTTTGCATTGAAAATGTTAAGTTGGCATAGAGTATTTCATACCTCTTGATGATCAGATACATTGGCAGTGGCTTGTTGACAATGAATTTTGAGGCCTGCATTAAAAATGAACATCATTAAGCTTGGTTGACACAGGGTTGCATGAGGACATGCAACATTTTCAGTTTGGGGGAGATGATGGGCCTTGGATTTAACATATTTTTACCACCATTTCACCTTATTTATAATTCCTTTTGCCTATCCATATTCATTCATTAATCCCTTCTTACATTCATATCCGGGTTTTTATGCTCAAGTAATTTTTCCATTACATGTCTTAGTATTTCATTGGATTTTTGATTAACATTGAGGGAATTAGTGTACTATGTATTTCCTTTGAATATTGAATCAATCTTTGGAAGCAACTACAACATATTTGAGGGAGTTCTGTAGCAGTGTAGAACATTTGTTGCAGCATTATGAAAACTCTATAAGAAGCATTACAGAAACTCAATCTGCAGCATTACGGAAACTCTCAAGGCATCTGCAACATTATAGAAAATCTATCTGCAACATTACAGAAACTCTACAGGCATCTGCAGCATTACAGAACAGTCAATAATTCAAATTTTACCTTCAACCACCAACTTTGGAGAAAGATATTCATTAGGAAAAATGGATTTTTATAAATTCATTATTTCTATTATTTTTATATGTCTCAAATCATGATGTTAAATTAAATTTGGTAAATGGAGGTGGATATGAGTGCATATTTGGCTTATTCACAAAGATTTGAAGATCTCTATCAAATATATGATAGACCTAAGAAGTCAAAAGTTGTTAAGAGACATTTGGGATGAGTTTTGACTATTTTATTATAGCCTCTATCCCTAAATTCGAATTTGACTTCAAATGTATTTTAAATAGCATGTAGTTAGTAAGGATCTTGGATTAGCTTTGATTTAGTTTTGAGATCCAAACTTTTAGGAATTAGTTGAGGATATTCTGGATCCCCATTTATTATTTGTTATGGATAAATTATGTATAAATAAGAGTTCATTCTCCATTCTATGGGAGGACTCTTAGAGCAATAATCCAATTGATGATGGAATAAAGCTATGTTCTCATTTTGATTCAATTAGATCTTAGTTTCATAATTTATTTTGCAATATGATTTTATTTATTTTATGTTGATGTAGTTGTACTTCATTGCTTAGTTGTGATTTCTTATGAAGTGTAAATTTTATTTCTGCAATTTGATTTCAATGCATAGATAGAGATTTAAATGTTTGTTTTGCAATCATTGAGCTTAATGCAATAATGTCATTTACTCCATTGGATCATAAACAATAACTTGTATTTGGCAATGATAGCTTTTAGATTTTATTTATGCAATTTACCTTTCTGTCAAGTGTGTTGTGAATTTAGGTTTAGAATTTACTTTCTTGCACAGTGTGAACGTAGTATTACAATTTACTTTTCCCACAAAGTGTAACATAGTTCTAGAATTTATTTTTCTGCAGAGTGTGAATGTAGTTTTAGAATTTACTTTCAAGTGTGAATTTACTTTTAGCATTTACTTTCATGTCGTGTGATTTACTTTCATTGCAACTTAGTTTTGATAGTTGTTTAGATAGCTAGTTCCCTGCTAAGACAATGTAACTGTTCATATCATTGTTTGTAAATAAGGTTATTGAACTACAACTTCAAGTAGATAAACCAATGTAAGAGGAGATTGTGGTTTGCACATATAGTGCACGATAACTCGCAAGTTCTCAACGAACCCCGGGTTGACAATTAATGTACACTTCTTAGTTGTTTTCTAAGTAATTAGAAGGCAATTAAAAAACCCGTCAGCTATCTAGAATTGGAATCCTCCAATCCAAGATGAATTCCCAAGGTTCCATCATGTTTCTGCTGCTCCACTCTGATTATAGTCATTCTAAAAATGACTAACTCTTTTTTTAATAACAAAATTTTCAACCCAGTTAGGATAATTGAGTAGAATTCCTAGATCCCACTGCTTCCTCTGTAAGGACCCAAATTTTTCTACCACCTTTGGAAATCTGTCACTCCAAGGAATGCTAGGATCCCAAGATATCAACTACATCCTTCCAAACATCAAAATCACTTGAAAATGTCTATCATCAAGCATGATGCCCAGATCACACCACCACATTGAAAGTTGATAACTTCCAATACAAAACTGAATCTCAGTGATAATTCCCCACCAAATATGGAAGTCCTCATTCTGGGGCTGAATCATATCAACTCTTCCCAAGGACTAGGTGGTGACCCATTTCCATCCAAGAACACCGAGAGTATCATCTAGAAACCATAGATTCCCATGCCACTGCTCACATGAGATACATGTTACATCTAATGAATATTTTCTTATGCCAGCAATAAATTTACCTTTGGGGTTGCTTACCTCTAACATTTCTCCACTCAACCAATCAATGTATGAAAAAAACACATCTAATTGGTGCAATAAGAAGGGTTGTGCAAGAGGAGGAGGATAGAATGTTCTTACAAAAGTGACCACTGCGTGCCAAATTCGCTAGAATCCGTTACATTTCTTATTATCTTTCTCCTGATTAGTTGGAAAACATGATGGTTATTGCATACATATCTCTTAATGATTGTAGCCTCATTCTTTGAAACACTCTTAAATGCATCTGTTTTTAAATTGTTGTGCCTTATGTTATCCCATCATGCATAAAATTAAAAAATGTTTTAGCATATTCCAAATAATCTTTATTATCTATGGCAGTGGCAAAGTGTGGTATAAAAAATGTAAGCAGTGACATCGAGCGCTGCTTATCACTGGTAAGAAATTATTTTTGAATTCTTTTTGTGGTGTTGACTTATTGTATGCTATTTTATGTTTGATTCATACATCAGTTTTGCAGTGTGTTGAAGAACATTTACGAACCATGGTGGGTCACTTGATCAGATTATCTAAACATGTGATTTCCTTGGATCAATCCTTAGTTGGGAAACTTGCAACTAAACCCCTATTCTTCCTAATTGTGATCGGGTTTTCACAGCGAGTTGATCTTGAGAAGGTCAGCCACAATTTTACCATTAAAGCTGATGTACGTCGTCAAATTCAACTAATGAATAAAAAAGCAAAGGAGGATTGGGAGAAGAAGCAAGAAGATGAGGCAGAAAAACTCCGAAAGTTGAATGAGGCAAGTGCCTTCATGTTCATGTGTAGAACAGAGAACTGTTCATTATTATTTCAGATATTTCCTTCTATCTATTGAAGGATTAGGCTATGAGAATACCTTAACATGCATAGGATGCCTAGAAATTGTTTCCATTGTTTTCTCACTAATTTGTTGAATTGTGGGATGTATCAGTAGGTTTGTTTGCATGTCTGTAGATTTATTTATTAGGTTTTGATGTTCATTGGTTCCAGAAGAGGAGCAAAATGGATATGTGTTTTCCCTACTCACCAAGTAAATTTGGATGCAGAATGTGAGGGAAAATAAAGGTTCTGCACCTGAAGCTTTGCCAACACATATGGCTAGTTGAATTGATGGTATGTACATGTTGAATATTTTCTTGACACTATAAAAACCAGCTTACAATTACAAAGCATATTGTGTTCTTTGAAGATTGTTGTATGATACTACTACAAAGTGAAAAAATTTAAAAACCAATATTTAACAACTTAAGTCATGTCTGTTGGGTGCGGGGTTGTCTTTTAAAAAACATGATCAAACTGTAGATGCTGCAAACTCTGCCTTTGTTTCTATTCCTATTGAAGATGTTAAAAGCATTGTTTTTAGTCATAACTTAACATCAATGCTTCTGTATTAATCTTCGTATGGGCTATTCATAAACAAGGAAACTTCAGAGATAATTGAGGTTCCCATTAACATCTTTTAGAAAAGCATGAAAGATCAAACCAATTATGTGAATGACTTACAATCACTGTCTCAGGACTTGACACCATCATCAAGCATTGGGAATTCTAGCCTAGCTATGTTCATGAGAAATAAAATGTCCAATCCTAAAATGAATAATCAGAGTTCGTCTGAACAATACGTATTATATTCCAGTAAGCCATCATTTACAGAACATGTTTAGGAAAGTGAAAAATTAGCATCTAAAAATGCTATAGGAATTGTAATATCCTAGGAAATATTTAACCCAAATATTAACTCAAGTTCAGAATTTTAAATAAAATTTACTTGTCCATTTTAAATCAATTCACTGAACAGAGCAGGAAGTCAGTGACGGGTAAGGAGACTTGAAACTGAAATTGGTAGGATGAACATTCAGTTCTGGAACTTCTATTGGACAATATGCAGCAACAAATTTGATAGTGGGAAATTGGATCCTTTGTACAACGTACAGAGACCATTGATGTTTCGGACATCAGCAGCTGCTGAAGCCTACCACAATGCTTTCTGGGTACATCTGCATATACAAACAAGATCGGGAAGGATACTCAGGGTTTATGATATTCCATAGGTTTTTGGT
This sequence comes from Larix kaempferi, assembly GCA_027924585.1. NCBI lineage: Eukaryota > Viridiplantae > Streptophyta > Pinopsida > Pinales > Pinaceae > Larix > Larix kaempferi. The sequence continues at coordinate 11,527,597 of BSBM01000303.1, read as the reverse complement.
TATTTTAATAATGATAAATGATCAGTCTTGGAAGAGTTTGCAGAGAATTGGGGCTTTTGGTCTCTTCCGGGATTGTGGAGCTAGTCTTTTTCTTAACTTTCCAAGAAAGGTCAAAAGGATTTCAAACTCTAATTTTTTGGACTGATATGGATACTGGGATGTGTCAAGGACCTTCTCCAACTGACAGATTAACAAAAGAGTGCACATAATGAATTTTATAGACAAAATGGAAAAACTAGTCAAATTTAGGCATCAAACTAGCTAGTCTTGGATTTTATCATGATAAACTGTCTTAAGCAAATACAGAATATGTTCTGATGATTATATTAGATATGATATGAATTATTATAATCACTAAACATCAAATATAGATTTCATAACAGTTCTCTTAACTTCTAATGCTTGCTTTACAATAGACAATGCCTCACAGGCTATTTTCTTCTTACATGAGCTAGAGAACAAAGTAGAGAAGGAGAGAATATTTTAGGACTGATTTTAGATGTTTATTACAGAGATTTGATGGCTGGAAAAATAGCAGCAAACCATCCTCTCCAATGACAGAAGGAAAGAAGATTCAATCCCTCAGTTCTTCACCTCTTTGAGTACAAAACATGACACCCTTGGGGAATCTCGAACTAGAATCACTTGGACATGATAGAAGTTGAATGAATGGCTGTGAGTTCAACTTTATTTCTGAATATGTCCATCATATATCATATCCTTCATCTCATTGATCACTGAAAATATTTCAATGGAGCAAACCTTCCACCAACACCCTGCAATACTGAAGAATGGGGAAGAAGAGAGGGGATAATGAGAAGGATTATTTTTGAACTCTTAAAATCTATTGAAGCAATTCGACCCTAGACTGATATCAAAACTTTAATGGCGTCAAAATTATCTTCAGTGGCTGCAAATAGATCTTCAATGGCTTCCCAATAGTCTTCAATACCTGTTAGAGAGAAAGAGAGAGAGAATGAGAGAATGGGGCACATCACCCATAGAGTGGCTTGGGAACATCACCAAACCTAGAGGAGCTTCAAAGATCTCATACAAACTTCACAATGACAAAATTTGTGAAATGGAGTTGGTTGGCTTCTTTTATAAACTTCAGGATGATCTGTTGAGCAAGTTATTTGGCTTGGTGACCTGTGAGAATAGGTCGCCCATGAGTGGACATACTTTCCTTAATTTTACCTTACAAGCTTTCTCCTTTAGAAACTGTGCCCTCCTTGACCTTGGATGTTTCCTTCTTGAATTAGCACTTGCTTTCCTTGTGAACTAGGCATTGAAATGGAAACTACACCATTCAGGATGTTTCCTTTTTGGTAAATTGCACTGGTTTTTGGCAAGTGTGCCCTCCTTAGCTTTTTCTAGTTGTTTCTTTTTTTTTTGATTTGGAAACCTTATCTCCACCTTCCTTCTCTTTATATTTTTTCCATATATTCACCCCTTAATACATTTTGGCAACATCTTCCACATGGGCGCCATCTTGGCCCACTTTCTCATTATCCATTAATTTTATTTATCAAAATCAACTTTAATAAATAAATTTGCCAATTTGTGAGACTTAGGATAAAATTAATTCTAAGCAAATAGAATTAATACAATTTAATTCCCTTAGGGGTTGATCTTGTCCCATTTCACCCATGGTACTGGATGAACCAAAATTGGGGACATGATAGTCCTCCCTTCCCAAGATTACTTGTCCTCAAGCAATGTTAGGATTCTACTGAGCTTCTGCTGCACCACTCTGATTATACTTGTCCCCATCCACTGAGCAATCTGAAAATTAAACTTGGGGCCTTTAAAAAGATCTGAATAAAATGTAGGATGACCATGAAGAATAACATGCACTATAAGATCTATCTGCACTAAATCATGAACAAAAATCTTAACCCAGTTAAGATAACTAAGTAGAATTCCTGGATCCCACTGCTTCCTTTGTAAGGACCCAAAATTTTCTGTCACCTCTAGAAAGTTGTGACTCCAAGGAATCCCTGGATCCCATTATCCCTGATGAATACCATCCATCATCACTATTACTTGTAACAACTTGTCACTCCAGGGTATGCCAAGATCCATCCACCATGCTGGAAGTGTGCCACTCCCAATGCAAAACTGAATAGCTGTGAGACTTCTCCACCAAACATAGAACTTCTTGAGAGCATGCAAATAAGAATGCATCTCTTGTGCATGTGCACTGGAGACATCTAATGGCTGAAAAATACATATTTGCTGCAGCTCACATGTCAGGACAATGTCAGTTATAACAAAAGATTTACTGCAGAAATAAAAGAACCATTTACCTTCCAGGGTCTTCATTGCAATGTTGCATCTATCCATCCAACCAATGGATGGACACGCACTTTCATTTGCTAAACCATATGGAATGTGATCAGCCATATGTATGTCCTCCTCAAATGAATATATCTCATGATCTCTATGGAACTCCACAGGTGCTCCCCTCTTCATCCAATGGCTCAACTCTCTGCCATTGATCCAAGGGTGTAAAACTCCATTAATTGACCCACACATTGAAGGTAAGTGTAGATCTGATGCCTCCTGGTCAAAAGTGTCTGCACACATATGCATGGGATTCCTAAAATACTGTGGGTTAAGGAACATTTCATAGGCATTACTTTTAGGATCCTCCTGCTCATCATGTGACACAAAGAGGAAGAATCCTTTTACCCAATTTTCATTCCCAAAATTTGTGGCTGAATTTGAAGTGGGGAATGAAGAATGGTGAGCCATGCTTCTGAACATTTCATCCATTGAAGTTGTGGATGTATCCTCTCCATTGATGGCTGATCCATCTATGGTGTACTCATCTGGCTCTTCCTTGGAAGAGTGACTTTCTTCAATGAACCTCTCAAGTTCATTCTGGAAAAGGTCATGTGCTTGGTTTTCTTCAATTCTGTCTGCATATTCCTCAAGCACATATCAAACATACTGTTCCTCATGATCCACCAACTCATGAGGTTCCTCCCTTAGAACATGAAATAATTCAGCCATGTTGTTGTGACTTTGTGAAATATGGTAGGTAAAAAGTGATTATGGAAACTTCTCATTAAGCTGCTCAATTTGATTCTCAGATTCTTGACAAGCACCATGCGTACCAATCAGAGAATCCTGGGTAGTTTCCAACATATGAGCGAGCTTGCTGATCTCCTCATCATTCCTTATTGCAGAATTATAGTAGATATTCACAATCTATAGCAAGTGATATCTATCAGAAAGCAACTGACATAAATTTCCTTTTAGGCTTCCTACTACTTCCCACATGTGCACAAAATTTTCAACAGAGGGTTGCTCCTCCATTGATGTAGTTCTCCAACAACAGTGAGATATCAAAGAATTAAGTTCATGGAGGTTTTTCAATGCCTCCTTGATTTTTTCCTCACTCATTTTCAATGGTCCAATCAGGGCAAGAAGTTCTAGCGGGTGAACCTCCTCTTCTGCTTCTTGCAATTCATCCTTCTCCCAATTCTTAATTCTGACACTAGAAGGATCTTCTAATCCATCATTATCACTGGAAGTGGCTGCCATCTTGGGCTGCAACAAAGGCATGCAAAAATCAGCATTGAATCCATACCTTTGTGCCCAAATTTCCTCCTCATATGGTGTTTTTATGGCAGTATGCTTCTTTCCCAAATTCCTTGGTTCACACCCAGCTAATTTGGGCTTGTCTTCCACCTCAACCTGAAGTTCCAATGATGATTTCAGATCTGATTGATGTTCTTCTTTTGGATCTGATACAAAATATGTCATACCATCATCAATATTCCCCATATATTTCACTTATCTTGAAATCACCCACGAAGAAATTGGGAGTGATTTCACCTTCCACATCGCCAACAATCGAATGTTTGACTGTTGGATCTTTAGTTGTACATGGATCTTTTTCCTCTCCTTCTGAAAAAGGATTTGGTGACTCATCATCCTCATGGCTGCTGTAAATATGCTGATATATAACCATGGTATTCCCTCTTTCTTCCACACTTTGAGGGTCTCCTGATGTTCCCACAGTCATTGGTTTATGAGGAGCTAAGCATTGAGAATTAAATGCTTCATTGCGGGGAACTAGTTTCTCCACATCATGGAACACATTCTTGACAATGTATTCTATTTTATTATGATGATTTCAAAAAGGAACATGGGTACAAAAATATGATAGGTCCACACCTTTTCATCATACTTATCCCTTCAAACAGTGGAGCTATGGTGCCTTGTTCTGCCACCCATTCTCTAGGTTCACATCCAACTGATGTGTGGTCATCTTTTGCTTCACTATGTAGCTCATGTAGTGACTTTGGATATGATTTAGGTTCTTCTTTTGGATCTAATCCAACATATGTCTCACCATCATTAAGCTTACCAATATCCTCTGAGGTGATCTTGAAATCCTCAACATAGAAGCTTGTAGTGGATTCTGCTCCCATTCTGTCAACAATCTCATGATTGGTCTTTGGGTCTTGCTTCTCCTTGGTTGTATTAGGATAAATATTCTTGGAGGCTCTTCTTGAAGAGGATCCAAAAATTCTTGTGAATTCACATGCATCCAATGCAACTTTGATATCTTTTATTATCTTTTCTATAGAAGGTTGAATTTTGACTGTAGAACATGCAACTTTTTCCTGAATATGGCTATCAGAATAATCATAGTCTGTTATGTCAATAATGATCTCATGGGAGATGCTCATGGAATGTACTTCTTGGGAATTATCTTCCTCATACTGTCTACAATATTCTTCATACTGCTCATCATAATATTCATCATACTCCTCATAAGAATAATCTTCTTGCTCATACAACTCAAAGTCTAAATCTTCCATAACTGGAACTAATTCCACATCTGCAATCTTGGAGATAGTGTTGAGATAATTTTCCAATGAGAATTACTTATCATAGGCTGAGCCAAAGAAAGTGCTCTGATACTACTATAATATCCTAGGAAATATTTAACCCAGATATTAACTCAAGTTCATAATTTTAAATTAAAATTTACTTGTCCATTTTTAATCAATTCACCGAACAAAGCAAGAAGTCAGTGACGGGTAAGGAGACTTGAAACTGAGTTTGGTAGGATGAAATTTCAGTTATGGAATTTCTATTGGAAAATGTGCAGCAGCAACTTTTACAGTGGGAAATTGTATCCTTTGTACAACGTACGGAGACCATTGATGTTTCGGACATCAGCAGCTGCTGAAGCCTACCGCAATGCTTTCTGGGTACATCTGCATATACAAACAAGATAGGGAAGGATAATAAGGGTTTATGAAATTCCATAGGTTTTTGGTTATGTTCATAATGATAAATGATCGGTCTTGGAATAATTTGCAGAGAATTGGGGCTTTTGGTCTCTTCCGGGATTGCGGAGCTAGTCTTTTTCTTAACTTTCCAAGAAAGGTCAAAAGGCTTTCAAACTCTAATTTTTTGGACTGATATGGATACTGGGATGTGTCAAGGACCTTCTCCAACTGACAGATTAACAAAAGAGTGCACATAATGAATTTTATAGACAAAATGGAAAAACTAGTCTAATTTAGGCATCAAACTAGCTAGTCTTGGATTTTATCATGATAAACTGTCTTAAGTAAATACAAAATCTGTTCTGATGATTATATATATTAGATCTGATATGAATTATTATAACCATTAAACATCAAATATAGAGTTCATAACAGTTCTCTTAACTTCTAATGCTTGCTTTACAATGGACAATGCCTCACAGGCTATTTTCTTCTTACATGAGCTAGAGAACAGAGTAGAGAACGAGAGAATATTTTAGGAATGAGTTTAGATGTTTATTACAGAGCTTTGATGGCTGGGAAAATAGAAGAAAACCATCCTCTCCAATGACAGAAGGAAAGAAGATTCAATCCCTCAGTTCTTCACCTCTTTGAGTACAAAACATGACACCCTTGGGGAATCTCGAACTAGAATCACTTGGACATGATAGAAGTTGAATGAATGGCTGTAAGTTCAACTTTATTTCTGAATATGGCCATCACACATCAGATTCTTCATCTCATTGATCACTGAAAATCTTTAATGGAGCAAACCTTCCACCAACACCCTGCAATACTGAAAAATGGGGAAGAAGAGAGGGGATAATGAGAAGGATTATTCTTGAACTCTTTAGCTCTATTGAAGCAATTCGACCCTACACTGATATCAGAAATTTAATGGCTGCAAAATTATCTTCAGTGGCTGCAAATAGATCTTCAATGGCTTCCCAATAGTCTTCAATACCTGTTAGAGAGAAAGAGAGAGAGAATGAGAGAATGGGGCACATCACCCATAGAGTGGCTTGGGAACATCACCAAACCTAGAGGAGCTTCAAAGCTCTCATACAAACTTCACAATGAAAAAAGTTGTGAAATGGAGTTGGTTGGCTTCTTTTATAAGCTTCAGGATAACCTGTTGAGCAAGTTACTTGGCTTGGTGACCTGTGAGAATATGTCACCCATGAGTGGACATACTTTCCTTAATTTTACCTTACAAGCTTTTTCCTTTAGAAACTGTGCCCTCCTTGACCTTAGATGTTTCCTTCTTTCATTAGCACTTGATTTCCTTGCGAAATGGGCATTGAAATGGAAACTACACCATTCAGGATGTTTCCTTTTTGGTAAACTGGACTGGTTTTTGGCAAGTGTGCCCTCCTTAGCTTTTTCTAGTTGTTTCTTTTTTCTGATTTGGAAACCTTATCTCCACCTTCCTTCTCTTCATATTTTTGCCATATATTCACCCCTTAATACATTTTGGCTACATCTTCCACATGGGCGCCCTCTTGGCCCACTTGCTCATTATCCATTAATTTTATTTATCAAAATTAACTTTAATAAATAAATTTGCCAATTTGTGAGACTTAGGATAAAATTAATTCTAAGAAAATAGAATTAATACAATTTAATTCCCTTAGGGGTTGATATTGTCTCCTTTCACCCATGGTACTGGATGAACCAAAATTGGGGACATGACAAGAATACTAACACAAGCAACATGTTTAGGTAAGGGCTCACTACCTATAAAGGTTCTAGAAAATTCAGGAACTTCTTCTTTGGAGCTTGCGCCAAAGATGAATGGATTGGAACTAATCTCATCATAAACAATGTTTGTTGCATTCCATAATGAATATTCCAAACCCTCTAAAAACCTCTCAATGTTTTTGAGTTGCATTCCTGCAAATCCAGCTTCTATAGTGGAGTACAATGCTATTTGAACCCTGCAAAGGGCATCCTAGATTTGGATGTTGCGACTAATTCTGGATTAGCAGGTGTTGCAATTAAAAATGGTCATGTTACTACTATGTCATATATCAATACATGCTCCATTGAAGTTGTTGGATTCCCTGCATCAAATACAGTCTCATCTAGCTTGAGATTCAGAATGAAGCTAGAACCCCAAAACATTCGGTTTGTTGATGAAGAGAAGAGTGGGGTAGTTATGGATGAATCTTATGGTTGTTGTGCTAAACAACATATTAATGGTATCGATCTTAGTTTTGAGCATCCAAGAGAATTCTTCAGTTTATTCTCTCCCTTTAGAAGAAGGTGGTCATGGACATGCTCTCTTTTTGTTTTTCTAGTAGCCTGTCTTTTTGGAAAAACATTTTTGATCTTCTTTTTCTTTCTATCGTGATACTTTTCGAGATTTACTAGAACTTTCCTACTGTTGTATTTTAGAAAAGATTCCTCTCATTACAAGGTATGCAGTGTATCTATAGATGAGCCATTGGCAGTCATCCTAGATGCTGGCTAAAGCCAGTTCTCATAATCGCTTGGGGTAAAAATTTTAAGTTAGAGGCTATTATATATTTAGTTAATCTTCTTACAATGAAAAATTGTAAGGTAGCGGCTATTATGTATTTAATTATCTTTCGATGATTCTTTTTTAAAACTTGGAACTATAAAAGTGGCTATAATTTTCAGTTAAAAAAAACTAGAGTTTATTTTGACTTTTAATATGGAAAGGCTTACTTTTTTCTTTGGAAATCCTTTTGTGTAGATTGTAAATAAAGTGGAATTTGGATACCCAATGTGAAGCTCATACATTTGTAGAAAAAGTGAATGTTGTATGCTCCTCTTTTTATTATTATTGTTGCTTATGAATTGTAAGTTCTTTGTGCTTATAATTGTTTTAGTGAGTTTGTTTGCACATGTTTTTTTGGGTGGAATAAATGAACTCAATAGGGAATAGGGTGCTAGACGATATTTTATTCTCATATCAATCCATAAGGAATTCTATTTAAGGGTGCTATCTCAATGGTAGAGCACCTACCTTATAGGAAGGAGGTTGGTGTTCGATTCCTCCGTGCCCTATTTATATTCTAAAACCACTAAAAATAAATAAATGACTAAACAAATGACCAAAATGTGCATATAAATGACCACCAGTAGAACATGAGAGATAAGTGACAAAAAAATTACCAAATATGCATATAAATGACCACTTTTGAGTTGGTGATCGCTGGTAGCAAATTAGCGGTCATTTATCACATGACAAAAAATGTGGTCATAAATTTGGTCACTAATTGTGACAATTAATGACCAAATATATGACCAAATTAATGACCAAATATACGACCACAAGATAAGCTATAAATGACCAAGCTAAATATGACCACATTTTTGGTTGCATGATACATGATCACTAATTTGCTACCAGTGGTCACCAACTCAAAAGTGGTCATTTATTTGCGGATTTTGGTCACTTATCTCTCATTTTGTACTAGCGTTCTTACTATTTGAATCGGTAAATATTATTAAAATAAAATAAAATATTAGAGGAACTTGTAGGTCACTTGAAATTCAAACTTTCAGAGTGGGGTAACTTGGAGTCTCTCTACCTCTAGAAAGTCAGAAACTTAGAGTTAGGTAAAATCATGCCTTGCCACTTTTCTCCAGGATGAGATATGCATTTATTCTTTCCTCTCACTCATTTCCATAGGAAATTTCTTAAAATGCTTTCCAAATATGATAAACAGTTGTTTGGACCACTAGAATGGTACTTTGATATAGAGGAATCACAAGGAGAATTGATTGAATAAAAACTATTCTTCCTTCCAAAGAAATATATTATGGGCCCAATAGTTTGACTACTTTTCAACTTATCAATAATCAGGGCCCAATATTTTTCCTTATCAATTATCTTCCAAGACAGTAAAACCAAAGTATTTTGTAGGAAACTAAACTATTTTGGAATTTCAAGATGTTAGATGTTTTCCTTCGTGTCTACATTTAAAAATTGAAATTTTTACTTTTCCTTATTTATCTATTGACCTTAAGCTTATTCAAATGTGGAAATTATCTTGAAGATTCTCTTTGATTCTCTTATGCATACCTCCCCCGCCAATAGAGTATCATCCCTAAATTGCATATGGGTGCTTGGGTGAATGTTTGAAGCGACCTTAATACCTTTTACTAATTTGATTCTCTAGTTGTTGCAGTGGCTCTTCCTAGGCCCTCTACTAAGATAATGGACAGGAAAGGAAAAAGAGGACAACCTCATATTAACCCTTTGAAATAAGTAAAAATTTGGTACGCCTCCATTTACAAGAGTTGGTAATGAAGTAGTTGAGAAGCACTCAAAGACTCAATCAATGCTTTTGTAATTGAATCCAAATTTGATCAAAAAATATTTTTGAAAGGCCTAATTGATTTGATCATATGTTTATGCAAGTTCTATCTTGAGCAAGATGCCCCTATCACTTGTCTTAACTGAGTGAATAGATTCTTGTACTAGAGTTAAGTTGTCCAAGATTTCCCTTCTAGCTGCATACCCCTCTTGTTCATCAGAGATCATAATTTATAATGGGGTTTCAATATTTTAGCAATGACTTTAGCATTAATTTTGTACCATGGTATTATACATAGAGATATGTTTCTAAGATGCAAAATCTACTACCACTTTTTTTATTTGGAATTAAGGTCAGGAAATTAGAATTCGTTATGATTTTCTTAGTTCTTCTTATCTCTTCCACAAATTCCAACAAATCTTCCTTGACTATGCCCCACATCAAAATCCTACCTAGAATCTATTTATACAAGAGCCTTATTCTTTTTTCATAGAAACGACCATTTCGTGCAATTCTTCCTCCAAGATTGGGGCCATAAGTCTATCATTCATTTCCTTAGATATCAGTGTTGGAATAATAGCTAACAATAGATCACAAAGTTCTCTAACAAAATTACCTAGGTTAGATAATATATTCTTAAAAAAGAAAACATTTTTTATATATTTATCTATTCATGCTTCCCCACAACTTGTTAAATTTTCAGCTCGTGATGATAGTGTACTACACTTAGACTTAAACCCTAATAGCTATAAATGAAAATATTTAACCTACTCTTACAATGGCCTAATCCGATCTATACTCAGAAATTGAAACACATTGCATTGAAAAGAATGAATAGAAAAATCTAAGTGGGCAGTCAAACCTGCTATTTCTTTCTCATTAATTCTGGAAAAAAAATATTCTATAGGAAACTTAGAAAACCACTTATCTCAAAGCTAAAAACTGAATAAATGAATTGTGCACACCATTCTTTGTGCCAATATCTAGTTTTATTAATTATGTGGGATTGGGATAGTAATAGGAAATTGCACTATTAGGATTTATCAATGATGACATATGATTACATTTTTAAGGTGACAACCTAATGCTACTAACTATGGTATTCTATGTTTCTCAATAAATGTAAATTTTAAATAGGAATTGGAACATCGCAAGTATTCTAAATGAATTCATTTATCTTTCACCTTATGTCTTTCAAAAGAAATAGGAGAAACATACTATGACACCTCTTACCTTTGAACCATTATAAAGGTATTACTTGATAACATATACCATTACATTATATATTCATGAATGATAGTGATTTGACCATTGCTATGAACCTAAATAAGGATATGGTCAGAATATATTTTAATAATATTACTAAGCATATCAAGCAATTATGTGTTGTGTAAGAGTTTACAAATGGTTTATGGGGATAGCCACTATAGGTTGTTTTTAGTGCGTCTTATTTTCTAAAGGTAACCATGGTTAATCCTTTTTAGGATTACTGTGAACATTATTGGTTACTAATGCCTTGCATATTATTTATGTAGTGTATACATTTGAACTTGTGTACACTTTCATCCACTGATGATGTAATATAGGGTGCATTATATCATTTATCCCATTGATTTGCGCATATTCTTAGTCATGATTCACATCCAATGATGATGTAATATATGGTGCATTATATTATTTACCTTGTTACTTTCCTAGTTGTAGATTCACCAAATGAGGTCATGTAGAGTAATTTAGATACGCATTGTATAATATAAAGCGGGAGATTGTGATATTGTACACGTTGCACATACATATTCATATACACATGTATGCGCATACATATTGCTAACTCTTTTTCCTTAAATTACACATAAACCTTCAGATACAAGAACATCAACTATGCCATATATGCATCAAGATCACAGCAAAGTCATGCTCACAAAGCTAAGTGGAAAAGATTTCACTCTAATTTCAACATTAAAACTTCGTCATTTCTAAATTCTGATCATGAAATTATATCATGATGACACTTATTGACTCAACATGTAGACTAAAAAACTCAATTGATACACCTACGTAGACTCTACACTGAATGCCTGCAATTCTTGAGGTTTTCATCTTTTGGTGACTATGCACAATATCACAATGTCATGCTTATGCTTGCTAAGGTTTAAACAATGTCATGAATTTTACTCATTAGAAGTAGAAGAAAGTTATTGTTGGATTCATTTAATTTGAAAGAGTAGTGATAGTTTGAAAGAACTCTCTCCTTACCTTAGCTAGCATTCATTGAAAGGAAAGGCTTATTTGATTCATATGCATTTGCATGGTTTGAGTCAGTCATCACACCACGAGTTGCACTTCCATCACCCGACTGACTAATACAACCATTAAAATTTAACTCGCTAACTCAACACATTTTAACCTCGCTTGAGGATAAAAAGAATTTGGTAGTTAGGTAGGACACTAGGGATCGGCATCCAAATAATTCCCCCTTGTCATTTTCATATGAGACATAGTTGTTGTCCTCTAGGGTACTAAAATCCTCTAGTATTTATTGACATGATCAATGACCAGTTTGTGGAGGTGCCTCCCATTTTTTCAGGGGTAAGCCACGAGGATTGATTCCGGATGGAATTTGTGGAATGCCGCACTCCAATTGGCTGCTAAGGCTATCTATCCATTGTCTTCCTTATACTCTACTGTATATGTGATACAGGGGCTCAAAGACATAAGTGCCAGTTAACCTTCTCTGACGTGTCATGAACGAGGTAGCCTAGTAACTTTTATTCTAGGGCTCTTTTACCCAGGATCCCTTTCGGTAGAGGGATATCCTTCCACTTCAGTTTCTCATTTCATATTGTTCGACTTGGATTTCATCACCTTGCAGAGGATACGATTTGTTGAGGTCTCCAGCTCCTAGTTAGGAAGTTTGCTTTCTATTTCACCTTTTTAGAGGGTCTTTTTCTTTTTAGTGCTACTTGTTGGCATTCTAGCCACTTTTGTTTTAGCTCGATTACTGTAACACTGGTCCCAATACATTTTTTTGAGCTTACTTTTTTGGCCTGTGAGCCTTGTCTTTTCCTAGCTCCCCTTCTGCACACTCGGTTGCTTTAGGGTTTTTGAGTTCTTACATGGTCAATTACCAATTATCTGATGATGTGTGATGTCCTCTTCTCCTAGGTCTTCGAGATGGTTGAGTTAGATGGTCTTCTCCAGGGACTGGACACCCCTTGATGTAGCCACTAACGCTTGAACTTAGGATTAGTCTAGAGTACCACATGATCACATCATCCATGTGGATTTTTCCTTTTACTATGATGATGGACTTTCAGGTTATATGGAACACTGGCACATTTGAGAGAGAGATGATTGGTTGTACCCCACCTTGGTTGATTGACTTTTGGTCCTTTCATTTTGTTGATAATATTTTTGTGGTACCTTTCCTTTTACCTTTTGGGTCATTTACTCATCTTGGTTTATCTTTTGATTTGTACCACCTTTTATGTTTTTGGTCTTATGGGTACTATGGTAGTTTTTCCACGTTTGAGGTACACCCCCTTTGTCTAAATTGTTATGAGTCTTTATACCTACTTCGTACCACCCTACAGACCTTATTTAGGAAGATTGGTTGCTATCATACCTTTTAGAGGTCCTATTTGAGTTACAAGAGGTAGTTACAAGGAGCTATTTAGAGAGTTTTCCACTAAACTTGAGAGATTTAGATGTTACAACATGATAGGGACATGGGACTAAGAAGGTATATGATTAATGGGCAACACATGGGGTAGCATACACTCTTTTACAATAAGTCATCACAAGGTTCCCTTCTTAAGTTAGATCATCCTTTTGTTACAAGAGGAATTGGTGCACATATGAGAACGTGAACACTTTGAAAAACAACTGTCTTGAATATAAGGAAAGTTTGTAAGATGGAAAGCATTGTTTTCCTGTTATAACTATACCATTGAACACATTTATGGGAAAGCAAATATCATTCTTGACTTTTTAACAAGAGAATATTTGACACAGAAGTATGCTATTAATTTTGAACAAGCGAGTCTGAAGTAAGCAAGCTTGAAACAAGTGAGCCTGGAGCAAGCGATCCCGAAGCAAGCGGGCATAGAAGGTCAAAGCAGAATCCAGTGGGCCCATAACCCACAAGTAAACATGGAAATATCTGCTTGGATTGAAGGAAAACATCAGATCTATATTATTAATGATAATATGAGTTGGCCTGATTATATGCAAACATGGAAACCTAGGTGAGAGTTGAGACATACTGAAGTATTATATGCTAACTTACAGGGATCTGATGCTTTTATTATACTAGTGCCAGAACTCAAGAGAATTCCTATGGGATCCAGTATTGTACCAGAGATGATTTACAACAACTCCCCGAGAAAAGCAGTTGATGCAAGCAATTGGTTAACACACCTCTACCATGATCTTAACTTAATAACAACATAGGTCTCTACACATCACCCCAGGCTACAACTAGACCATCAAACTACTGTATTAACCGGATACGTTCTTTGAAAGCATGGCCACATCAAGATGTTAGTCTCCGGTTTCTAAGTACTACCCACACTTATGAAAAATATAAAAAATTATGGTGGGATTTCTTGAGAAAAGAGAATACATATAGAACATATTATACCATGCTAAAGTTTGGACATCAAAGTAAACATATCCATGAGGATCCTCCATTCTATGACCCTTATTGGATGAGAGACTGGTGGTAGTCATTCGGAATCAACTTGACAACATTAGAACCAGCTGTTATTTATAATCTAAAATAGGACGTTGAAGAATCTCTCGAACAAGTCAAAGATATTTTGCAGACAAAGATTACTGAGGATCAAATCCTTGAGTACTACATTCAAAAGAAAGAAAAATGGCTTTTCAAAACCTGCATAGAATTCCACATGCATCAGAATAGACACATGGTCCTGAGGTCTCTTTATTCAAAGGCATGGGATACTCAATCCAACTTTGGAGAATTATATGGTTCCCCATACTCCGATGATTTGTAAATATCTCAAAATTATTTGGCTATGAGTGGGACCTGTCCATTCAGATTGTCATAATAAGATTCCATTCGGCTAAGAGAGTGGGCCTGTCATCTCTAAGTTTTAGGTAGAGAACCATTTGAGGCATTCGAGTTTGGTCTCTCTCTGCTCTGTGTCTGAGTCTGAGAAAATGTGTATGCTCTACAACTAGCCTTTGTGGTATTAGATTGCAACAAAAACCTTGTCTCTCCTTAAGTATAGCGTCTGTTAGGAAAAGGAATAACATGAGTATGCTATGTGGTTGGCCCTTGTGGTATCAGATCATGCCAGAAACCTGATACTTCCTTAAGTATAAATCTTGAGTCTGTATATGTCCGGGGAAGTATGCTCTGTTTGTATTTCAGTTTAGATTTTGAATAAGATTATACAAGCTTCACAACATTATATAGAATATTGTTTTTGAATATTTGTGAACACTTATTAACCACCTCAAAGATCTTAGTTTAGAAAGTCATAATTTTTTTTAGAAGTTTTCCATAATCATTAGTTATTTTTATTTTATATTATTATTGCTAAATATAAATATCTTACTAAATGTGAGTGTAATTCAATTACCGAGGTGATGGACCCAAACTGACGGGATGAGAGAGACTTTAGGGCCATGACGACAAAGATAGTTAGATGGTGTGATATGGGACTCAAGACCCAAAGGAGCAATAAAAGAAAGCTCATAATCGCATGAATTTCTACTCCTAAGAAAGATAAAGTGATCCTCTTCCTCATCACTTGAATGCCTACATTTTGAGAAAGGGAATGCGGTACAAGTCACCTTAAAAAATGTGCTACACGACACCTTTTAAGAGGTGCTATGCCTTGCGGTCCTATATAAACTTTTTTCCCATGGTGCAGGTACAACCAAACAAGTATTTGTCAGATCTGTCTTCCTCGAGCGAGGGGATTTTATGAAGGCTAGAGGAAAGTGATACATCCAGTAGGTCTACAAGAGTTTTATCAACTAGATGTCAAAAGACCAAAAGAAAATTCGATAAACGCATGGAATTTTTTCACGCTCAAGGGGGGTCATGTTCCTATGATGATGAGACAATGGGCGACGTCGAGGTGCCCTTGAGGTACAGAAATTTAGTGAAACAATGGGTACCCAAGGATCTTCCTCAATCGAACACATATTTTTGTGTGAACGAGAGGATATATAGAATTGCACTATCGTCATTACATGGTTTGGGGTTGTTTTGCATGGATGGCATAAAGGTCCGTTACGACACATGTACATAATTGATGGAGTATGTTGGACCCTATTACAACTACACATATTGTATGCGCTTGGTCCAATATACACAAAGTATGCGTAGATATGGATTGTCAACAAACTATTTAGAGTTGAAAGACAAAGATCAAAATAAAGGAGCAACATTGTATATTGACGAAAGGCCAAAGGCCACATGGAATATTGCGGGGTTTATAAACAGTACACAACCAGGGTCTACAATTAAGCAACCAAACTGTGAATTTGAGGGGCGTGAAGGAAACCGTGTTTTGTATGTGCCATTAAATCAATATCTGTAGGGGAAGAGTTGCTTATTAATTACAATTTGAATAGAGTAGATACAAACACGGTTACTATGGGAGTGGTACATATAACAATTTACCCAACCTTTTATTAATGAATTTAACATCTTAAGGATTTTTTGTTAGTTTGTTTCATTTAAATTTCCCATATTTACTTTGCAGGTTAGTGACCAGGAAAAATCCTCGCCAGCAGATGGTCGGAGGAGTACATCTTCCTCAAGGGAGCAGGTATACATCTTTGTAATAGTAAAAATATAATAAGAAAAAATAGTTTTTTTTTGCTTTGTTTTTTCATTAGTATATTGGGTTGGTTTATATAATGTTATCTATATTTGATGTAGAACGTTTATCGGGAAAGCCACCTGAATGTTCATCAGACGACAACAGCCTCAGGGAAACAGGTAAACCTGATTGTAATTGTACAATTTAAATAAGTCAAAATGTTTTCTCATTATATTAATGTTTCAATGAATATTTTGGTTTCGTTTAGGTAATTTTCTCTATGTTTTTGATGCAGGCCGGTTCTGTAAGGGTCACAGTAGATCATACCATACCTGCCTCAATGCAACAGGTATACATCTTTGTAATAGCAAGAATCTAATATGAAGAATAGTATTTTTTTGCTGTGTTTTTTCATGAATAGTTTTGGATTCGTTTAGGTGATTTTCTCTATGTTTTTGATTTAGGGTTCTATAAGGCGCATCTCCTAGCTATTAGCAAATCAAGGCAAGTCACCTATGACCATTGATCCGATGAGTGAATCACGATCCTCGAGGTTGCATGTATAATTCATTGGAATTGTACC
The DNA here is from genome assembly GCA_027924585.1 of Larix kaempferi. NCBI lineage: Eukaryota > Viridiplantae > Streptophyta > Pinopsida > Pinales > Pinaceae > Larix > Larix kaempferi. The sequence goes on along the minus strand of BSBM01000303.1, from coordinate 11,510,628 downwards.
AATATAATACGTAGCATAATGTTTATTTTGTTATGTATTTTTCGTGTGTATACTGGTTTCGTTATGATAATGTTTTCTACTTCTTTTTTGCAGGGGCCGAATGATTGAGGAATGTCCATAGCTTTGGATCAGATGACACCATCGTCCAAGCATCAGGTAAAACCTAGTTGTAATTTTAGGAATCTATCATGATATATATGTTTTGTTAATATAATTTTAGCAATCTATCATGATAGAACTCAGTAGTGTTTTATATATTTTTGTTGTAGACCAGTGAATCTGTATGAAACAACATCACAACAATATTTAATAGATCCTGAAGTGGCTGAGATGTTTACTGATCCCGACATAATTGGCTAAGCTACAAACCCGTTTAAGGTGATAGAAAAAATCTTGAATAAATATAGTGCGGAAACCGTTTCTCTGCTATTCAAGGTTCCATAGATAGACCAGATTATAGCCAGGATTGAATTGTTGGAACGGAGATCTGAAGCCTTGCGAGTAAGTTGAGGAATCTTAAATCATAAAATAATTCATTTACAACTTTATAATTTTCACTTTTATATGATAGTACTGAATGTATAAAATGTGGTTTGTATTTACAGAATTATCCGAGACCACACAATAGTGGTCAAGGCGGTGTTGGCCCCAGTGAGGCTCGTGGAGATACGTCGCATCCTGAGCAAACGATTCCACTTGAATCGACTCATTCATCATTGTTGTCGACTGAACAGTTGCCAACACGTTCTGAAACACCACAGACCCCATCTGTGAGTGCACCGGCTGCTAGTGACAGACGCACACTAGATCGTCCAGAAGAAGGGGTTGACACCGAGCCTCCTAGTAATATTGATATTGCAAAAGCTGCATTTCCAGGATCTTCCCGTGTCACTAGCATGGGAAAAATTGAGGCAACATTTTTGGTGGACGAAGATCTCATCCTAATAAAGATAGAGAAGATCCCAGGTAATTAATATATGTTGATCAAGTTAGTGTTTATAATTTCATTGTAATATACCGATAAAACATTTTTTTCAACTAATTATGACATGGCATGATCGTTTTGTAGGAAATGATGTTTTTTATAAACAAATGAATGAGTTTTCCTTGGATATCTTCAGGCCCACCATACGCACAAGGTGGGATAGACAACCGAAATATTTAAAAGATGAGCTCACTAATCGGTTGGTTGGCCTGTTCGGCGACAAGTCCTTCGATCAAGCCAAGGTCCTAAGAAATGATGGACAACATATGAAGATTGTCCGAGACCAATATAGGGTCCACCTGAAAAAAAAAACCATAGGTATGAGCGCCCTCCAATGATTCCAAGAATGGAGTGGAAAGCTCTAGTGGAATATGGAAAGGAGAGGGCTCAAAGAAAAGAAGGAAAGGTACCACCAGGCATAGGGAGGTAAGCAATACTTTCCGCATTGTAATTCTAAACCTTTTTATTATTGATTTCTATATCGAATTTGGAAAATCTAAGGTATTTCAACATTTGCATAGGTTGTTAGACACATCAAAGGCCACAAAGGAAAGAATGGAAAAAATAGGTCAACACAAGCTTGGGCCTGGTGGTTATTCGAATTTGGCGGCACGAATTGTAAGTTTCGAAAAACCAATAATGCATACAAATAATAAATTACAAATTATTTTTTGTTTTATTGCACCACAAAATGTTAATTAACGATGTTATGCAAATATGCAGGCCGACCGATTCAAATAAGTGCCCACTGAGGAAGACATGAAGCTTGGCTTCCAGCACGGCTTTGGAGCTGTTGTTGAATGCCGAAAAAGATTGTCTGGGCAAACACAGTCTTCTGGTACTAATCCATCTGGTGCACAGTTATATAGAATCTATATAGTTTAATGATGATTTATTACTTGTGCAATGTAGTCTTTATAAATAATTGACATAAAATATTGACTCTATTTTGAGGAGGAAATCAATGATCCCCTTAATGTCGAGGAGGGACAACAACAAATCGAAGTTCATGCTTCGAATCTTGGTAATGAATTTATTTATATGCTACAATTTTATGTATAGCATTGCAAATGGTGAACATTAATTGTAGTTCACCATATTTCAACTGCAGAGCATGTAGAGGGTGACACTGTATAGGTTGAGCCTAGACAAGAACATGAACAACATGATGTGGCCACACTCGGTAAAAAAAATCTTTGTAATGTTTTTTTTAAATGTAATACTTGTCATTATAATAGAAAAATATAACAATGTAACATTTTCACATTGTTGCAGCAAATCCGAATCCCTTGCCGCAAAATCCACGTCTGGATCAACACTCTAGGATGCAGACATCACGACAAGCGCCTGATGAAGTACCAAGAAGTGGAGGAAAAAATCTAGAAGATGATCTTATTAGAGATTTTGTAAAGAGAAGAAAAACTAAAAAGAAGTGACTGGAAAAATATTGTCTAATTAGTTATGATAATAATATGTCGTCCATGATTTTTGGCCTAATGAATGAATGAATGGTTTAATGGTTTAATGATTCAGTGTAGTAAGTTGTTACCTTTATTGAATGTTAGATTTTATTGAATGATTGTGTTGACTGAATGAATGAATGGTTTATTGAATGTTATCTTTTATTGAATGAATGTGTTGACTGAATGAAACAATGGTTTAATGAATGTTAGCCTTTATTGAATGAATGGTAGATGTTTGTTTATGATGAAGTATGCATGAATTTGCACGTATTTGTTTTTCAAGTACATACATTGGGTATGGGGAATTGAGAGTGATGTGGGGGGGGGGGGAGGGGCCATAAGAGCTTCCACCTTCACGTGGTTGGCCCTGTTTAGTAGAGAATATTAAATTATTCTCGAAATAGAGAGGAGCTCAATGAATGGCTACGATGCTGGATTTCTACAACCCATTCGCGTGTCATCTAAATTTTGAAAATTTCTTGGATCTTGTTGTGATGTTTGGTTGCTCCTCATAACCAATTGTGAGTTTCCACAACTTCAAAGGATGAGTAAATGATGCAATGGAACCAATATCCTTCACCTTCTCTTTAATTTCCTTGGAATCTCCTTGAGAATATTTGAATGAGATATGTCTCAAATCCTCTAGATCATTTGCATCCTCTCCATTATGTCCAATATTCCTGCAATAGAGAAGATATCTCGTCTCTTTTTCTGGGGAGAATAATGTGGAGAGTGAAGATTAAAGAGGATGAGAGGATGATTGTATCCCTAACCCAAGGACAAGAAATTGTCTAGAGAGTTATAAGAAAATTGAAGGTCAACGCTATCAACGAGGTGGACATAAGTTGATGCTGACATCAAGGGAAACTCCTATTTAATTGTTGTTGTTTATCTTCCAAGTGAATATTTCCTTAGTGTATATGTATTAGGGATTGGTAAAAAAATGTTAATTATAATGGGGGTTCATTGGAACTCCATAACAATCATTGGAGAAAATAGATGTTGGATAGTTCATGAAGGTTGTGTTTGCACACATAGGTTACCATTCAAATTGACATTGTTATAGAGATTGAGTGAGATGCAAGCATTGGAGAATCATTTCCATGTCATAAGAAATTGATCCTAGTAGAAGAGGGCAAACCACACTTCATTTAGTGGACTTGTTGCATGATGGAATATGCTTGTTGGGATCTTACAAAACAAGAAAAGACCTGAATTTGACTTGGTTATCATTTAATTCCAAGATGGATTGTATCCAAGTATAATAATGAAGAGATACTTGCACACCAAAGATGGGAATGAATTCTAATTGAAGATTTTGAATATGAAAATTGCTTAGAGTCTAGGGTTAGTGAGAAGACTTATGCACTGTGGGAGCAAGTGGAGCTAGAATTAGAGCTAGAACCATAGCCATAACTAGTAGACCAGTGAGCTAGAGCCAAAGATCACTAGTCTACTAGTAGATCGTCGATTGGTAAAAAACACATCAAATTATAGAGCCTCGAGCTATTAATTACTCATGTATCTAGAATTTTCGCAAATTGAGCCATTAACAAACTTATTTTGTTGTTATGGTTCAATATAAAAGGTAGATTGTCGAGACTCAAACATGTAGCGAGTCGCAAGGCTCCAACTGACTTAGGCTTGATTCCATTTCCCCTCCATCCCATACCTATATATTGTCGCGACAATTGTTGAACAAAAAAATTTGATGCCCATGACCCTATGATGCCAGCGTTGCAAACTTGCTTGGTATGGACGATTTTTTTTAATGTTTTTTTGAGCTATGTATTATTTTTTCTTAGACGCGTAATGTCCATTATTCTTACACCTCTCAATCTTAGATGGTTTACCTCTCACTGGTTTGAATTAAGGTTTTGGTTTTTTTTATATGTATATTTTGGTTGTAAGTTTATTATAGCCTTGTTTTGCTTAGCGACTTCTTTTTGTACATAGTTAATAGTAAGTAATTTTCTCATGGTTCTAGTTTTATTTTAATACTATATCTAGTTACAACGTCTTGCATTATGCATAAGATCACATAGAAGCCCCAATATGGTTATTGCATTGTCTAAGTATTTTTTTTGTATAATGAAGTGTGGTCTAACCCTGAAAAATACAACAAAATAGTTGTTATTTTAATGAACTGTAAAATTAATGTGTTCAAATTCGTTTTTATTGAAAAGATACCATTTTATCATGTAGATATTAAGGAGTGCTCAATTGTTTAAGATTGTAAAAATTTGGATGAGCAATATTTGTTTCTTGCATTTGTTTGGGGGATGGGTTTAGTTAATTTATACTTGTCAATTGAAGTACAATTATTTAAATTTCCCTTCATCTTTGAAGGGCTCCAAGAACAAATGCCCTTCCAATAAAAATTAAGACCCACCCTTCAAATTTTATCACAACATAATAGTGTATTTTTTTTTTAAATTACCATAATTTTGTTGGATAGCCGACTTCCTCCTCTAAGATATCCGACGTTCTTTCCATACCACCGACAGCTAAGAACATCGAATATGGACCATTTTTACATGGACCCGTCGTTGGATATCCGACTTCCACATCTAAGATATCCGACGTTCTTTCCATACCACCGACAGCCAAGAAGGTCGGATATCAACCATTTTTAAATGGAATGGTCATCGGATATCCGACGCCCACCTTTAAGATATCCGACGTTCTTGCCATACCACCGAAGGCTAAGAATGTCGGATATCGACCATTTTTAAATGGAACTGTCATGGGATATCCGACGTTCTTTCCATACCAGTGATGGCTAAGAACGTCGGATATCGACCATTTTTACATGGAAATGCCATCGAATAACCTACTGCATATTAAGTGCTGGACGTCGTATATCCGACTTCAGATTAAGTGCTAGTTGTCAGATATCCGACGACAATTAATGTCGGATATCCAACGATGCGTCCTACCGTTGGATATCAGCCGAATTTGGACCGACGTTTAAACAAGAATAAGGTTGTCAGATGGTTGAAAACAAGATGTAGAAAATCCGACATTCTTGCCGTTGGATTTTGGGTCCAAAAAACCTAGTGTGTCTTAGGGAATAGATTGGAAAAGCTATTTGATTCTTCTCTCTGCTACAACATATGATTCACTTCTTGGAACATATTATCAACAGTAAGGGAATCCAACCTCTTGTCTTTGATCATCCTATCTACCTCAAGTTCACAGTAATCTCGAAAAGATAAGAGATCCCAGATCTCTTCCTTTAAGGCATAGTATTCCATGAGATACTGGAATAATCCCTTCACCTTCTTTCCACATGAAAATTTTCCATCCCGTTTAGACATAGGTAGATCAGATCCCATGTACTCTTCAAAAATATGGTCAGCAAAGTAATCTTCTTCAGACCTTTGCAAAGAAAAATCTCCAACAGAGGACATTTCCTCTTCTTCATATGGCTTAAAATGTTCCTCAATCACTAGTAGGAGCCTCATACTGCACTTTTGAAGATTTGTTATGCAATATTCTTCAACAGTGAGCTTCTTTATTTCCACAAAGGTGGAGGAAAGCACTCTTATACCAATGTAATATCCATGTCCTATGATCAGCTGATATTATCTCAAAAATTAAAACTTATAGTACAATTTTTTCACCGACGAAGACTAGTTAACAGAACTAGTGGAAAATGGGCCAGTGTAGGGCACAAGAAGATTCCTCTTGGGTTATGAATTTGGTATATTTAGGTTCTGACAATTGTATGGGTGAATGTGAAGCAGAAAACATATCAGAAATAGTGCCAACTACTGAGTCCTATGCACAAATTACTGGGGCCATTTACATTTCAACAACAAATAGGATAATGTCTACTGTGATGCTTCCTGGGCACACCAGCATATGCAAACTAAACTGAGTGCTTACACCTGAATGTAACCAGTGGTTTATATAATAACATTAAAATCCTAAATAAATGATGGACAATATTTATTGAATATTTGGGAGGTTCTGGTGGAGTTTGGAAACCAAAGAGGCAAGGGTGCCATCTTGGACTGCTTGACTAGTATTTTTCCAAGTTCTTCCAAATGGACTGAGAGGCATTTGAATCCTTAGGGAAATGGTTGTATATTCTTCATTAATGTCTCAGTATTCTCAAATAACATTCAGAACAAAATACTAACTCATAGCATGAATCTACTAGCTTCCCTTGCATAAAATTGCACCACGAAAATATCATCCAAATTGGGTTCCTTGGCTTCATAGTCACTCCCACCAATTTTTCTTTTCCTCATCATATGAATTTTATAAAATTTATTACTAGCCATTGCCCCAAAAAGGTGCAATGATACGTAGATAGGTTATTGTTGGAAAACTAAGATCGAAATGGTGTTTGAAAAAATAAATTTCTAAAATTAATCTAGGACTAAATTTTGCCCCTAAGCTTATCATGGAGTAGAAGAAAAACCTTAAACAAACATGCAAAAACATAGTGATCCCAACAAAAATCCACATTTGTGTATATAGAATAGTATCTTGAATATATTTTTGCCAATGTGTACATACAACGTTTCCCTACATGTTTTGTTTTGAGCATATACATATGGAAACATCATGCCCAAGCAATAATCCCAAATTATTTAGTAATTAGATAGTAAACCTACTAAGGTAAAAGACTTGGTGATGAACCACCATTAGGTGACTCCATCCCTAGATATAGAGGTATCATTGCTTGGAGCTACAAAAAACGATCCTACCCTACCCACGAAGGTGGGCTAATGAATCAAGCCCATCATTACAATTTCCCCTACCTTTCACTATTCCACGAGAAGATCAAAACAAGTGATAATGCATTGCAATTATCATTGTTAAGAAAAATCCAACACGTTGTTGGTCGAACTAGTTGGACTAAAATTAGTTTGGAGTTGAAAAAAGGGAAAAGGGTACAAGCCAACAATAGATGTTTTGTATAAAACTAATAACACTTATAGAAAAATGGCTAATGAAGCAAACCCATCACTGCAATTGCCCCTACCTTCATTGTTTCATAGGAAGAGCAATCATTGTTCATATCATTGGCAAAGGAAGTTGTGCAACCACTACAACATAACTACTTTGTTATCTAAGCCTTATACTTAACATCCCCTCTTAAGGCAAACAATATACTTGAAAAACTTCAACTAAAGCATTTTTCAAATGTTTCTCTTTGACAAAGACAACTTGAACCAAGTAGGGCTCCATCAAACTCCCTTGTAACCCTCACAGAGTTGTAACTGCCAAGTTAAATTCTAGAGATCCCAAATTCCACCTTCCAAAACTCTCGAATTATTAATCTCCTTAATTTAATAACTAGACAACATTCCACATGCATATAATATCTCATAACCCTATTATAGAGAGATAATTCAAAAGATCCACAAGCTCCCAATCCAGTGAGCAACAATCCATGTTGAGCATCACCTACACTCCCTTCCTTGTCTACAAATTCCGAGTCTCTTAAATCATGTGTAATCTATTTTTATTATCATCTTTCTAACCAAATACAAAGGTATTGGCTTCTTTGTTACATCACATAGAATAATACAAAGTTGAACATCAAATTTTCCTATAGAATTATCTCCATCTAAAATGGTCACATAGTTTAAGTTCTCTACAATAATATTACGAGTACAAGACTATCCATTCCAAACTTTCAAACTGAAAATAATACTAAGAACCTTACCTAGACTAACTAAAGTTGTAAAAAATGGTTTTATTGAATAATAAAATCAAGTAACAACAATGTATGTTTGAAAAATGTCACATCCTTGCTCAACAACAAACTTCTCTGCTAGTGTATTCGTAATGTATTATTACTATTCCACCTTCACTTTTGGAATATACAACAATCAAGATATATATATATATATATATATATCAAATTCATAAGAAAAACATTATCTTATACCATTTCTCTCTCCTTGAGCATGTGTGGCTAACAAATATAATCTGTAACTTCAACGTCTAAATTGCAATTATCGAAAAATTCCCAAATATTCAGTTTACCTTGAACATTGAAAAGAAAGAAAAGAGAGAGAGAGAGGAGGTAAAGTAAATGTATTGAAGTGAATAAGAGAGTAGTAAAATAGATATAATGTTGAGCTTCCTCTTCATCATCAAAATGTTCATTTTGATTTTCTAAAGCATCACGCAAAAGACTAAAATTGAAGTGAATATGGAAATTTATTTAAAATGTAGAAACATTGAAGGCAATATAAAGTAATGTTGACAATAGCACATCAAGGAGCCCATAAATTTCTTCTACCTTAGCAGCAAGGAACATACATGCAATCGCAATGGTCTACAGAAGGAAATACATAACCAATCAGTAATAGGTTGTATCTACAACATTTGAACTGATCACAAGATGCATCCCTAACCATATAAAAATTTTGAACTGAAATTAGGAAAAATTAAAAAAAAAAGAATAAAAGAGTTGAGTCCACAAAACAAAAATAAATGATATAGATACTCGCTAATATCTTCTTGCATGCATTTTAATGTAAGAAAAGTTCAGTGTACGTTGTGGCATTCTGTAATTAAATGTAAAGGATGGATCAATCCTCACATCGATTGAGTTCAATGTTAAGATTTGTATTATCTGTCGTCGGAGGCATTATTTGAGACTAGGATTTCAGATCTTGTGGAAATACTATGCATTTATGCATAGTTTCAGGAATTAAAAAAAAATCGGATTAAAAATGGTACAACCTCGGTAATATTTGTTAATCTGAAAGAACCCAGTGAAAATTAAAGAAAATGAAGTCAAGGGATTGAATCCCGTGAACAGTGGACAGATGAGATCGTACCTTTCAAAAATAATGTTTCCTTTAGGGTTTGCAAATAGCACCACCATTAACAACATCATACTTGGTCATTGGATAAACATGAGTTCGAATCTCCTCCCCACCAACAGGAAATTATCGTGGGAAATGGCTAGCCTGTATATTGGTTTCTCCCAGATTGGGATAGAGAACGGGACATGATTTTCTAGCTGGGGCAAACGATTCCCAGAGAATTTGTTTTAGTAGCCATAAACTTAGACGCAATTTTCTTGCTAGGGCACATGATTTCCAGTGTGTTTCGAAACGAAATCTCCTCCGGATGCATCAAAACCCCAATTATATTCAAACTTTGCCCATCCAACCAAACCCTTGAAGCTTAAAGTAGAGGGGTGTAGGAGCAATAGGTTAAGGATAGTTTACATATTTTTAATTTGTTTTAAGCCTTGAGGATTTTAAGCTCATACTACAAACTCTGATATGCCCAAACAATAAATGGATATCAAGCCAACAAATATCAAAAGAATTTCAACTTTGATTCATTTATGGAATGGAGGAATCATGTGCCATAGTAATCCTTAATGAGAAATTTAGCCCTTCAAATTTCATATTCCATCACTAGTTACCAAACAATTTTTCTCTTTAGCTATGCCAGAACTATCTTGGTGTTGACAACTTTTATGTTGTCTCAAAAGCGTAATCAATCAGACAAGACTATTGCAGTCCTTGGCCCCAATTCTAGGCATAATAACTATCTTGGAACCTCAGATAAAATATCCCCATACACCCACATTAGCAGAAGCTTCAGAGGGTAAATCACAGAACATGTTTCTATAGTGCTCGTCAGTAGACGACTGATCATAGTAAGGCATTGCAGCTTGAAGGACACGAGAGATGACGGGGATGCTTTCATTGGGAACCTCGTTCATTCTTCTTATAATAAAATTTTGGTTTTGAGATGGTATTCGAGGGGTTCACTTTTTTCATCGTATGATAGCGTTGTTTGGAGCCTTATTGGTGTTTATTTTGACATGTTTTTCTTATGGAGGCAAGATGACCTTCATGGAGAAACTCTACCCAACATGGATGGAGGACAGGAAACATTCAAAAAATCAATTCTTGAAAGAGCACCGATTCCTCTACATGGGCCCAAGTGTTTAGAGGTCCTAGGCGTGGAGTTTTTTTACTAACAACACTTTAAGTTTAAGATGCTAAGGTTACAAAATTAGAAGGCGTGGGACATTATTTCACGGACCTTTTCTTATTTAGTAGCGGGTTCCCCTTTCTATACTTGGTTGGTTTTTATAGATTTCCCCCTCATCAACAGAACTGTTGGTTGTTAAAGATCCCAAAATCCCTATTTTGACTGAGACCTCTCCTCAGGGACCTCACACTACCCCTCATTTACACAGTGAATGCACCTTGGCTTCTCCCCTTCCATTGGATACAAATTTGTTTACCAAACCCTCGGAACCCTCATACAAAGAAGTTCTTATTAATAAAGCACCTCTTCAGACCTATAACTCCTTTGTAGACGGAGTTGGCCTTGTGGATATTGAAAATGTCACCATAAGGAAGAATCCTAAAAACAATTCCACTAACAGGAAAAAAGACATGGGGGTTGTTGATGGAGGAATGGCAACATACCCCATAATGGTTTCTTCAAATTACCCTGTTTTTGTTCCTTCTCCTTCTAGGCAACTTAGAGCATTGAACCCTGATATGAGTGTTCCTTACTGCTAGTCTTAATCTCTATTAAAATTAGGGGGATTGTGGGTGCCTAGTCCAAGATGCTAGCCCTCAAGGAGCTTTTGTCTACAGTTAAACCTGATGTTGTGTTTCTTCAAGAGACTATGCTGGATCATGTTAGAGCTAAAGATTTTTTTCTAAAAGTTTGTCCAACATGCATGAAACTGTGTTGCGACAACCATTTGGAATTTCAAGGGGGTTTAATTTGGAAAGATGGAGTCTGATAGCAAAGCCAAAAAAATAAGGGAGGTTGGGGAATAAGAGATATCAATCTCTTTAACAAGGCCCTAGTTGCCAAATCACTGTGGAGGGCACTTTTTCATGATGGTATTTGGAGTGTCACTATGAGAAGGAAATACTTGAAAGGAGTTGATGTTGTATCATGGTTGAGGAAGAAACACTTTGCTTTCCCAATAGCCTCCATTATCTAGAAAAATATATTGACTACACTTCTTGTGGTTAAGCGGTGGATTGCTTGGAAGGTTGGTACAGGTACAAGAGTTCTTTTAGGCTTGGATCCTTTTTTGGGTGGAGGATCTGGCTTTATACTATCAGAAGAATTGCTACCACACCTACACAGTCAAAGCCTTTATTATATTTCCTATATACATAAGACAAATATCTCCAACTTGACAGGTTCTAGTATTTGGCTCTCTGCATAAGATCTTGGAATCACATGAACTCTAGCTAGTGAATGGAACACATACATACAAGGAATTTACCAAAATGGGATCACTCTGTCTACAAAACCAGATAGGTTGGCTTGGACTTGGAACAAAATAGAAGGGATTGTGCAGATAGTAAAAGAGGCCTATAATGCATTTATATATCTTTATGAGAATGATTATTTGAAGTGGTGGTATATAGTGATATGGAAAATCAAAGCTCCTCCAAAATCAATTCTATTTATGTGGTTATGCTTACGAAATAAAGTCTTAACAAGGGAGATTTACAGAGAAAGGGGTGGAATTGGACCTTAAGCCTATCCATTATGTTTGACCAGTGAGGAGACCATACAACATCTTGTAATAGATTGCAACATTACTCAGGAGCTTTGCACTTTTATTTGTAACATTCTTCAAGTCAAAATAATTGGCATCCGCAGCCCCTTTAAGAAAAATTAAAGCTCTGGTTTTTAAAAAATCCCAAGGTAAAATCAATTCCCTTTATTGTCACATGGGGCTTATGGATTTTAATGAATGCCATTCTTTTTAAGGCTACAGACAGAACCTAGAGGAGGTTGGGAGAAGGATTATTAAAGCATCAACATAATTCATCATAGATCCAGGTGTGGACAAAGTAAAATTTTTGATAAATCAACAAATTTTATTTGGTAATTCACCCATGGGATTCTTCGATGGCGCAACAAATAAGGATCAAAGTGGAATTGGGATTTTGGTGAAAGACACCTCCACTCATTGTTTTAAGGTACACATGGCAACTAATGAAACAAAACTAATGAAGTTGAATATATAGCATCGACCTTGACCAATGTATTTCAATTTTGATTAAATTTAAAATTATGTCTCCTCGTATTTTATTAGACAGGGTCCAAAGATTCATGTTAACAAAAAATCCTCGGGAACAATACATGTAAAGTTCCGAACCATGCCATTATCGGGCATGTTTAACCTAAAGTTCTTCCTTGACCGTCTCCGATCATAGACATCGATGACGATGGTGGAGAGCTCATTCTTCACGCAGTTAATTGAGTCGATACTGTTATGCACTAACATGTGTCTACAGCAAGGCGGCATGTGTCTACAATAAGGTGACAGGTGGTGGCACATCTTAAATAATGCAGACCATGAGTCTTTTCTCTCATATGATGATACCCAAAACTTGAGTCCAACTTTGAAAAAACCTTTTCCCATCTAAGTTAATAAAGAGGATCATCAATTTGGATAGGAGGTACTTGTTCTTAATTAATTGTCACCTTATTTAACATTGAATAACCAGTGCACATCCAAAAGGTTCCATCCTTGTTATTGACTACCAATATGTGTTCTATCCAAGGTGATGCACTTGGTCATATGAACGCTTTGTCTAATAATTATTGTAATTGCATCTTGAATTCACTCAACTCATTAGTTTAAAATATATTCTAGGCCTTGGATATGGGCACGTGTGTGTTATGTTATGCTCTCTTGTTCCCATTGTTGTCCATTGGAATCCACTTGAGTCACCCTTCACAAAAAGGGGAAAACAATGAGAAGAAAGGGTAATGGCAGAATGAAAATTACTAGCATGTTGAAATTGGGAAGAAAAATTTCATTTTTGGTGTTACAGATCTAAAAATTACTAACATATCCCACTTGTAGTTGAAATTAGATTCACTATTTAGAGATTATGTGATGTCGCAAGGCCTTAATCATCACTCAAGAGTTCATTTCAATCATGAGTTTTAATGGGGGTTACAAAAAAATTGCCTCCCAAAGTTCAATTCTTATGACTATTAGGGGGGGGGGGGGTTTGACAAACCGCCCCCAAAAGTTATGAGAATTGGGCTCTTAGGGGGGTTTTCAAACAACCGCCTCCAAAAGTTCAATTCTCATGACTTTAAAGGGGGGTTCCAAAAAAACCGCCTCCAAAAGTTCAATTCTCATGACTTTTAGGGGGGGTTTTGACAAATCGCCCCCACAAGTTAATAGAATTGGCCTTTTAGGGGGGGTTTTCCCAAAACCGCCCCCAAGAGTCAAATTTCAGGACTTTTAAGGGGGGTTAAAAAAAACCGCCTCCAAAAGTTCAATTCTCATGACTTTTAGGGGGGGTTTTGACAAACCGCCCCCAAAAGTTATGAGAATTGGGCTTTTAGGGGGGGTTTTCCCAAAACTACCCCCAAAAGTCAAATTTCAGGACTTTTGGGGGCGGTTTTTTTTAAAACCACCCCCAAAAGTCCAATTTCCATCACTTTTAGGGGCGGTTTTAGAAGACCGCCTCCAAATGTCTGAAATTTTTTTTAGGGGGGGTTTTACCAAGATCCCTGCAAGACAAAACCGCCCCTAAAGGGCTATTTTGTTGTAGTGATTGCTCCATGACAATACCACCAACTTCATCAATATAATTCATTCATAGCATCACGTGCAATAGGCTCGAGGGGCAAACATACTATGCAAAATCTTATTTGGATGGAACATCTCCAACTGTGCTGGAATGGCATCATATTGAGCCAATGTATGCACGAGAATGGAGACAGTGAATTTGGCAAAATGGTTACAGACATGAAAAGTTTCAAATATATCAACTATGAAATAGTCCCAGGGAAAGAAAGCAAAAAAATACAATTGGTGACATCTTAGGTATGCATTTATATCTATAAAATTATGTTGTAACGGTTACATTCAATCCTTACATACAAAACAAACTTACATTGAGATCATTTTGTGTCACCAGGTACAAGTTAGTGACTTTATCAAGGAATTTATTGAAAAGAGACATCAATATGTTCAGCATGTCCACGTGGCACGATAGCAGGATGAGAAGTTTAGAATATGTAGAGATACATTTCCCCTTGGTACTATACTTTCAGTTGTTGATTTTTTCGAGAACTACACTCTGCAACCTCAAAATGAGATCCAAAGTTAGTATTATCACTCTGAGCAAGTTTCCTTGATGGTCCATATCACATATAGGCATGGCCCGAATAACACTGAAGAGCAAAGAGAAATTCTGAAGGAATATCACTTCTACATAAGTGATGATAGGTGCCACAACTTCCACTATGTACGTCATTGCTTCATCATGTTCTATGATCACTTGAAGGGAAGGAACATACAGATGGATCGACACTGTATTTGGTCTAATGGGTGTGCTGGTCAGTTAAAAAATGCACACATATTTCAGTGGTTGTGTTCATTCCAGAAAAAATACAAAGTGCCACATATGTGGAACTATTTTGAGACTGGGCATGGTAAAGGAGAGCAAGATGGAGCCGGAGCATGTGTCAAAACATCCCTACGAAGAGAGGAATTGAAAGTATCTACATAATCTACTATTCTAAATGCTCAATCTACAGTCAGGTGGTGCACGTCAGTAATGGGAGAGGAATCAACTATGCGAGTAGAATCCACAAGAAAGAGACGTGGATAGATTTTTTCGGGAGGTGGTAGACATAGATCGTACACATGCATGGGAGTGCAAGACTGTGCCTGGGACTTGTTAAGTCAATATTTTGTTTCTTCAAGTTTGGTTTGATTTGCATTTTTTAAGTTATTTATTTGCTCTAACTCGATTTTTTTCCTCTTTAGGAAATTTTATTTAGTCTTTATATAAGATTTTGGGCTTGCTTTTGAGTTTTCAGGTTTTAAAACTTTAAGTTTGTTTTTGATGAGGGGTTTAAAAGATCATTATATCAAATAAGGGGCTCATAAAACTTATTCTAAATAAAGTCATGTACAATCCTAACCCTGACAGCTTTAAGATCCCATGCAAAATGATAAAAAGCTGCTTAAAAGCACCCAAATAGTGTTAATGATATTCTTGTAGCGCTGGAGCTGAAAATCACCAAAGGCGCGCTACAAGAATATCGCGATTCCAAATTCTTTCGATTTTTCAGCAAAATTTGGCACGCTTGGGCTAATGAATGACTGATTATGTGTTTTAGAGGATTCATGACGTGTTGATGCAGAAAACATCATGATTTCAAATGCTTGCAAGTCGTGAGGAAATCGTGCTCATCATCAGCACAGGTGTATTTCATTTTGAAAGATATCCACATGGTTTGAGGTAATGTGGTATGAATTGGTTATTTACAAGCATATTCAAACACTGAGTACTTAATGAGATAACCATAACCACTAACAAAACCAAGCATCGTCGCCAACTGAACAAGCAAGAGGTGTTGAGGGCTTCACGGGAAATTACGGCTTCCTAATTCCATTTCTAACAGCTAAATTGAAGGTTGGAGGAAATCTGTACAACCAAGGTGACTCATCTGACAGTTTGGGTCGTGATTTCAAACAACAACAGTGGAGAAATTTACAGGTATTCCTAAAAAACCAATATAACAGTAAATTTGGGGTTTTTTCGCCGGAGCTGACTCTGTTCAAATTGATCAAAGGATAGGTTAAATTGTGCTTTTGAACGCAATTTTAACCAGAGAAATAGCTATTTGTTGATGATCTGCGACGCCAGGCTGAATGAGGGTTGAAGATAACAGTTTCCTTTTTTATGAAATTTAACCCTGTCAGTGCTGTGAACAACCTGTACATTCAATAGCATTTTTAACTTCCTAAATCAATCTCCTGTTCACAAACAATACAAGAGGATACATTCAATTTGCAGTGACTGAAGAATAATGGGCAGGAGTGGTAAAATAAACAGAGCTGAACCAACAGATGTAGAATGGGTTGAAAAAATGCCTGAGTGTGTGGAGCTGTTCAAACAGGCTGGTTGGATGGATATTTTCAGAAATATTGATGGATATAATGCAAAGGTGACCTGTAAGTTTGCCCAGGGTTTCAAGAATGACATGGTGATTTTTGATACTTTGAAGTTCAAGCTGACAGTAAAACTAATTTCAGAAGCCACAGGGATTAAGGATGAGGGCGAACAATGGTTTAAGAAGTTGCCCTTTGACTTTGATCCACAAAGATACCTCTTACCAAATGTCATACCTGATTGGAATAAAGGTGTCCGGATCCAAAATGTCAGAAAAGAATGGGTTGAACCAATCAGAATATTACATAGTTATATTACTTGTGAGGGCAGGTATGCTTTTGTATACAAATATCATTTTAGATTCCTTCAACACATGGTGGGGGTGTCCAAGATGAACCTGCCATTCTTCTTTTTGAAGAGTTTACAGAAAATGTCCAACAAGGTGAAAGGGCCAATAGATCATTCCTTTCAGTCCATCTTTCACCATGGATTAATCAAGTTGATTATTAGTACTGTCTTGCAGCATGAAGGAAAGACCTGGGACTTCTTCATCTTTTGGTCTGGTTTTGAAGATCAAAAGTCTAAGAGGCAAACAGATAAGGGTAAGGTCTTGTTGAGAAAGTTAGGCCATAAGTCAAAGCTGGAAGATAAGGAAAAGATCAAAATTGAGGAAGTAGCAGAGCCTGTGGAGGAAGACAATGAACAAAAGATATTCTCAGCTAGCTCTAAAGGCAAGTATACACTGTTTGAAGACAAGAAGGAACAGCCTGAACAGAATTTGGCGCCTGTAGCAGATCCTCAGGAAGAGAAAAAGGTTGATATAAAAGTCGTTGCTGTACCTAAAGAGGAGATTCACACTGAGCCGAGAAGCCCTATCACCATTCTCTAAGATGATGAGGGATATCTATTGGAAGAAGAACAACCCATCTCCAAAATAGAAGTCAAAGCTGAAATAGAAGAAATACATACTTCAGATAGCAAAACAACAAGGCCTAATAGGAAAAGGAACAAGCTGGAAGTAGTAGAATTGACTGCTATTCAGCACCAAGGGAAAGAATTGAAGATGATGGGAGAAGCAACAACAATTTGGAGACCTAAAACTAGGTCAAAGAACAAGTTGAGATTAAACATGAAGAAATTGCTGAATCCTAAATTAAATACAGATGAAGTGACTGTCTTAGATGAAGTGTCCATGGATGATGATAAACCAGAACTAGATAAATTGCAGCCATGTTTAAAAGAAGAAATTCATTCAGTCGAAGCAGCAAGTAAAGAAAATCAGAAGCCTAGTATTGAAGACACAGAACTGTTGATTGAAGAGACATAAATCTTCAAGAAGCTTGACATTCCTTGGAGACCTGATGAAGAAAAAGATTCTACAATGGATAAATTAGCTAACTCTGACAGGGAAAATTTGCAGAAAACTGTCAAGCAATACAAACACCATATGAATTATATGCAAGAAGTCAATGATGGATTAATGATGGCCAACAAAAGGTTAAGAGAAGATCTACAAGATGTAAATGATAATTTTCAGGAGCTGGTAGCTGATGCAAAAGAAGCACTTAAAAGAAAGAGAGTTGCTGACATTCATTGCACACAGTTGGAGAAGACAGTCCAGGACCTGCAGCAGAAAAACAAAGAACTCATCAAAAGGATAAGTGACATGGAGCAGGAACAGAAGAAGGCTAAGAAGAAAGACCAAGCATCAGATGGTATCGCTCTGCTGGCTGAGGTGGCAAAAGACCTATAAGACAGTTGTACATTCTGTTAGTTGTCATTAATTAACAAACAATATATATTAGTGATGTGCTATTTTTAGCATATTTTGTACTGTTGTAAAGATTCTACATTTACCTTACATCATCGAATAGGTGGAAGGCAGTTAGGGTTAGAGGACTAACTGATTTTGTAAAAGCATAGTATTTAGAGATGTTAGGGAGTCATTTGAGGGGGTTCGAATTTTGGGAACTTCAGGAGGTCTCCAGATTACCTTTGTCTGCAGACTTGTTCAGAGCTAAGTACTATGACTCTTATATGCATTTGATGACAGACTATGAAATATATGAGACTTTTTACCCTTCAGTATATGTTTTAGCTTCATTTTGAGTTTGTTTAACTACTTGACTGATATATTCATTGCTGGTTTATGATTTCTTTACTTGTGATGCTTGTCAGCCCTGAATGAACTTTAAGATTATATGCTGATTGATATTTGTTGATTATATGATGTATATTTGTCTTTACTTGTTTATAATTCAGTTTCTTGCTTAGCTGATGAATGTAATCCCTGATTGACTACAAAATTTATAACCAAGAAAACATTCCAGAAAACCTAAAACCTAGTTTACTTTGTTGAGTTTTATTTGAGATTGTGTTGGCTTGTTTCTTTAGCCTTGGAAACAATTTCTGGCACTAACATCTTTGGCGCCATTGCCGGGGATGAAGCTGAAGCATATCTTCCCTGGGATACTTATCAGTTTTCCTGGTTTAAGAGGTGGACTTGAACCAACACTTTTTAAAAGGCTATTTTCACCAAAAACTGTCACAGTGGCTTCTCAAGGAATTGGAACCAGAAACAGACCTACTTCTCCATTGCAACTGGGTGTGACAGACCCTGAACAGATCTTGAAAACAGTAAGGAAACTCATAAGGTCCCAATCTTTACCATCCTCCTGTGACCCTGACTATTTGGGTGTTTCATTACATTCATTTGAAACTTCACCTTGGGTAAAACCTACCATCTCTGAAAGTACTTTTCAAGTTTTCACTAACCCTCAAAGCTTTCTGAAAGCTAAGACTGCTTCTCCTGGTAAAATACCTATCTTTCAGCTAAAAGTAGGAAATAATTCTTTTCAAAAAAGTTCCAGTCAAGTTTCCACATATTCCAAGTCAGTCAGTACAAAAATGGCAGGCCAAAACCCACCCATGGATATGATGGACCGCATGGTTGCAGCTAGGTATGCATCATTAGTCTTAACTCAACCTTTACATGCATTTCCTGGAGGTGATTACCAGAAATATATGCCTAGGTTTAATGGACAGGGGGAAATCACTGCTGAGGAGTATTGGGAGGCTTTCCTAAGTTATGCTGACAATCAGAACATTGAGATTAAAGATGTGTGGATGAGGGTATTCGTTCAGAGCCTTGATGGGGATGTAAGGAAGTGGTTCAGATATTTGCCTGCCAACTCAATTACTATCATTGAAGAACTCCATGATCTTTTCATGAGACAATGGGGAGACACAAAGGACCACACCTATTATATAACTAAGTTTGGAGCTCTCAGAAGAAAGAAAGATGAGACTGTAGCAGATTTTTGTAAAAGGTTTAACAAAATGTATAGTAAGATTCCAGCAGAAATTAAACCTACTGAAACATCAGCTAAGCTTACTTATGCAAATGCTTTTGTTCATGAATTTTCTTTATTACTGAGAGAAAGAAGACCTATCACCCTTCTGAACATGCAATATGTAGCTTTGGAGGTAGAGTCTAATTTGCTAGCTTCAAACAGACTTAAGAAAGAAACAACCCAACAGCTTTATGAAAGAAAAGGAACGAAAGAAGCTGTTACAGCAAGTTTTGCTTCTCAGTCTGTTGAGACCAAGATAGATGAGA
This sequence comes from Larix kaempferi, assembly GCA_027924585.1. Classification (NCBI taxonomy): domain Eukaryota; kingdom Viridiplantae; phylum Streptophyta; class Pinopsida; order Pinales; family Pinaceae; genus Larix; species Larix kaempferi. Next base: position 11,490,648 of record BSBM01000303.1, on the reverse strand, counting down.
TGGCTAAATTGGTTAAGATTCTTACTGTAAAATTGAATAAACTAGAGCTTGAGAAGAATGCTAGTAAACCTGCTCCAGAAGCTGAACGAAATCCAAACAACCAGAATCAGTTCAGAAGGCATTTTGCTCCTAGATTTATGCCAAGAGATCCCAGGAATAATGATATCCAGCGAGAAAGGAGGGAGAATGAGGATCAAAAAGTGCCCCCACCTTTACAAAATAATTTGGTTGATGAAGAAGAAATTGATCAACAACTGCTCTTTGAAGAAACTGAGATGGATGAGGACATGAACCACATTGGAGATAGATTGTTTACAGGTTTTGTTACTGAAGAAGAGTTTTTGAATTCAGAATGCTACAATGCTGACATGTTTGAAACTGACGATGATGTAGGCATGGAAAATAATGTTATAACTGCTGTTGTTCATCAGAATGGACCACCTAAGAAGACCCTAAATCTCAGATCAGGTCCAAAACAAGTGATCCAAGCTCCGAAGAAAAAGGCAGCTGTTCCTGCTGCAACTGTTCCTGCTAAACAAATAGCTGATCCTGTCATAGAGAAGAAGCAATTTGCAGAAAAATCAAAGAAGAATGCTGAAGTTGAAGAGGTAAACAAATATGTCCAGAATTTTAGTTTGGAGAATGAACTGGGGAAGTTAAAGATTCTTGTACCTTTGACTGAGTTAATAAAGAATCCATCATATAAAGATACAGTTCTGAAAGTGATGAATATACCCACTAATCAGCTTGTTTCAGATACAGTTAACCTGCAGGAAGAAAACCATAGAATTTTTATTGGATCATCTCTGGCTGAAAAGACTGAGAATGAGGCTGGTGCTTCTCCTCCTTTCTATGTAACCTTGACTGTACATGAGCAAATGATTCATAATTTCCTGTTAGATTCAGGAGCATCCCATAACTTGATGCCAAAAGGTGTAATGGAAGCCCTGGGCCTTAATGTCACCAAACCTTACCATGATTTATATGCCTTTGACTCTCGAGCTGTGAAGTGTCTAGGAGTAATAAAAGACATGGTTGTCAACCTTGCTCAGTTGCCCATGAAAAGTGTGATAATGGATGTTGTAGTAGCTGACATCACACCAAAATTTGGCTTGCTTCTTTCTAGGTCATGGGCTAAGAAGGTTGGAGGAACCTTACAGATGGACCTCTCTTATGCCACCATTCCTGTTTTTGGTGGAGAAAATAGGAGACTTTACAGAGAGCTGCAGCTTGCTTACATAGTCACAGATGATAAAAACCCTACAAATCACCCAATGTACTCTGTAGATAAAGACCTTGGTTCATGCATATTATAGTTTAGTGAAGAAGATAATTCTGCTGGTCTATTACAAGTGGAAAAAGAACAGCACATAAAACACAGCAGAGAAGAGGAAGATGCATTGTGGCAGTTGTACTTTGATGGATCTTCATGCAGAGAGGGTGTTGGATCTGGAGTTTTACTTATTTTTCCTGGGGGTGAAATAGTGAAACTCATGTATGAGTTGGAGTTTGTTACCACTAACAACACTGCTGAGTATGAAGCTCTGCTACTGGGATTGAAGACTGCTAAAGATTTAGGAATTCAACAGATTGCTGCATTTGGCGACTCCGAATTAGTTGTTCAACAGGTGAAGAACAAATATCAAGTAAAGCAGGGTTTGCTGAAAGTATATCGAAATGAGGTATGGGATATGCTGGAAAATTATTTCATAGCATTTAATATCACTCATATTCCAAGGAATCATAATGAGACTGCAGACTCTTTAGCTTTGGCTGCCACACATTTCAGAATCCCTAAAACCACTCAGCTCAAGTATCCTATAGAAGTGAGGTATAGACCATGTGTCCCTGATAATGTGAAGCACTGGAGAGTTTTTGAAGATGACATTGAAATAAAATTTTTTCTTGAGCTTATAGATGAGTTTTCAAATGCTCAAATTGATCAGGAAAAAGATGAAAGGGATGAACAGTTAAATGAGTTTGCTGCAGAAGAGATAGCAGGGCATAAAATCATTGAATTAAAGAGAAATTTCATTCCAAAAGGTCTAGTACCTTTAGAAATAATATTCACAAAGGATGATACACCTTCAAAGCCAGTAATTCAATCTTCAGAAGACAATGTAGAGGACTACAATATTGGTTCAGCAGAACATCCCAGGATGGTAAAAATTTCTAAATTTCTAACAGTGGAACAAAGAAATAGATATATCAAGCTTCTGAAAGAACATGTAGATGCATTTGCCTGGTCTTATAAGGAATTAAAAACTTATGATACAACAATTATTCAGCACAAAGTTCCTTTGAAGCCTAATGTCAAGCCCTTCAGACAGAAATTAAGAAGAATTAATCCAGCTTTGTTCCCTGTAATTGAAAAAGAACTAAAGAAGCTACTAGATGCAAAGATAATAGTGCCTCTCAGGTACTCTTCTTGGGTTGCTAATCTGGTTCCTGTTAGAAAAAAGAATGGGGAAATTAGATTATGTGTTGACTTCAGAAATCTGAATAGATCATCATTAAAAGACAATTATCCTCTTCCCAAGATTGAACAGGTTTTGCAGCAAGTAGTTGGAACTCAGAGGATTTCTATGCTAGATGGTTTCTCAGGGTACAATCAGATTGCCATGCATCCTGATGACAAGGAAAAGATAGCTTTTACAACCCACCGGGGGACATTCATGTATGACAAGATGCCTTTTGGCTTGATGAATGCTGGAGCAACTTTTCAGAGAGCCATGGATATTGCATTTGTGGGTGAGAAAGATAAGTTTGTGGTTATCTATCTGGATGATATTACTGTATTCTCAAAATCTGATGATGAACACTTGAAGCATTTGGAGCAAACCTTCCTAAAATGCAGAAAATTTGGCGTGTCCCTGAATCCCAAAAAGTCACATTTTGCTGTGCAAGAGGGTAAAATACTTGGTCATTTGGTGTCTGCTGATGGCATCAGAATAGATCCTGAAAGAGTGAAAGCAATACTGAAGATTAGTTTACCTAGGAGTAAAAAAGATGTTCAATCATTTATTGGAAAGATAAATTTTCTGCGGTGGTTTATTCCCAACTTTGCTGAAACCATTAAACAAATTACATCCATGTTGAAAAACGATCAAGAAGTGAAGTGGACTGCTGAGGCCAAGGTAGCATTTGAGAAAATCAAGATAGCTCTTACTGAAGCACCTGTATTGGTAAGTCCTGATTTTACCAAAGAATTCCTTACCTTTTCATTTGCATCAGAAGACACAATTGCAGCTGTTTTACTTCAGAAGAATAAAGAGGGATTAGAACAACCTATTGCTTTCTTCAGTAAAACTCTCAGATATTCTGAACTAAAATACAGTATATTGGAGAAGCAAGCCTATGCTCTGGTAAAGGCTTTGAATTTTTTCAGAATTTATATCCTGCACTCAAAAGTAGTTTCTTTTGTACCAAATTCTGCTGTGAAGGATGTGTTAACACAACCTGACAGTGAAGGAAAGAGAGGTAAATGGATTGCAAAAATTATGGAATATGATGTAGAGATCAGGCCTACTAAGCTTGTCAAGGGACAGGGTTTAGCTAAGCTGTTGGCTAACTCAAATTGTCAGGCTCTAGGACTACATGTCATGGCTGAAGAATCAGTTCCTGAAGAAGATCAAGTACAATTGGAGATAGAAAAGATCATGGATTTTTATTCATCATCAGCCTGGTATGCAGACATTGTTCATTTTTTGTTGTTTTTGCAATGTCCTGAACATTTGAATAAGAAGGCTGCAAGATATTTAAAACTCAAAGCCACTAAATACTGTTTAGTTGAGGATAAATTGTTCTGGAAAGATCCAGGGGGTATTTTTCTTAGATGTTTGGACCAATTTGAAATAGGAGAGGTGATTTCAGAATCTCATGAAGGTGCCTGTGGAGGGCACAAGTATTGGAAAGCAGCAGGTTACACAATTTTGCGAGCTAGATATTATTGGCCATCCTTATTCACAGATGTTTACTAGCAGGTAAGAGCATGCATTCCTTGTCAGAGATTTGCAGGTAAACATAAATTATTGTCCTTGCCTTTAAAACCTATTGCAGTCAATGCCCCGTTTCAGCAGTGGGGTCTGGACTTTATTGGAGAAATAAATCCAGCATCTTCAGGAAAACATCATTCGATTCTGACCGCAACAGATTTTTTCACGAAATGGGTGGAAGCCATTCCTACAAGGAATGGTACAGACAAAGTAATCATGGAATTCATTGAAGAAAATATTTTGAGCAGGTTTGGTTGTCCACAAAGATTAATAACAGATAATGCAAAGGCATTCAAATCCAAGGAAATGGTGGTCTTTTGTGAAAGAAATGGCATCATTCTGAAGCACTCAACTCCCTATTATCCTCAGGGCAATGGTCAAGCTGAATATTCCAATAAGAATATCATTTAGAGTATCAAGAAACTGCTGAAGCATAACAAAAGGTCTTGGGATTCAATGCTGAAGTATGCATTATGGGTAGATAGGATTACAGTGAAACAAGCAATTGGAACTTCTCAATTTCAGCTAGTTTATGGCATAGAGGCAGTGTTCCCTGTTCGATTAGGAATTTCGGTGATGAAATTCTTCCAGAATTCTCAAGAGTAATCTAATGATATGCAAAGGAGAATATTTGAAATGATAGAATTACAACAAAATAGAGAGAAGGTGGATGAAAAAGCACAGTTGTACAGATCCAATATTAAAAACAGATTTGATAGGAATGTTAAAGAAAGTACTTTCACAGAAGGTGAGATGGTTCTAAGATGGGATGCAAGAAAGGAGCAGAAAGGTAAGCATGGTAAGTTTGACAATCTTTGGTTTGGCCCTTTTCTGGTATCAAAAGTTTTAGAGAACAACACTTTTATCCTGCAGTCCTTGGAAGGTGAGGCGTTGTCCAGCCCTGTTAATGGACGATTCCTCAAGCATTTTTAAAGTCCATAAAAGCATTTTCATTGATCATTGTACATACCGGTGAGAGAATCATAATAAGACTCCATAGCCCAATGGATAAGGCACTGGTCTTCAGGTTCTTGAAGCCTCGCAGGGAGGTCTTCATCCCGCAGCTGGAGCCAGATGTTAAGTCAGTATTTTGTTTCTTCAAGTTTGGTTTGATTTGCATTTTTTAAGTTATTTATTTTCTTTAACTTGATTTTTTTTCCTCTTTAGGAAATTTTCTTTAGTCTTTATATAAGATTTTGGGCTTGCTTTTGAGTTTTCAGGTTTTAACACTTTAAGTTTGTTTTTGATGAGGGGTTTAAAAGATCATTATATCAAATAAGGGGCTCATAAACCTTATTCTAAATAAAGTCATGTACAATCCTAACCCTGACAGCTTTAAGATCCCATGAAAAATGATAAAAAGCTGCTTAAAAGCACCAAAATAGTGTTAATGATATTCTTGTAGCGCTGGAGTTGAAAATCACCAAAGGCGCGCTACAAGAATATCACGATTCCAAATTCTTCCGATTTTAAAGCAAAATTTGGCACGCTTGGGCTAATGAATGACTGATTATGTGTTTTAGAGGATTCATGACGTGTTGATGCAGAAAACATCATGATTTCAAATGCTTGCACGTCGTGAGGAAATCGTGCTCATCATCAGCACAGGTGTATTTCATTTTGACAAATATCCACATGGTTTGAGGTAATGTGGTATGAATTGGTTATTTACAAGCATATTCAAACACGGAGGACTTAATGAGATAACTATAACCACTAAAAAAACCGAGCATCGTCGCCAACTGAACAAGCAAGAGGTGTTGAGGGCTTCACGGGAAATTAGGGCTTCCTAATTCCGGTGCTAACAGCTAAATTGAAGGTTGGAGGAAATCTGTACAACCAAGGTGACTCATCTGACAGTTTGGGTCGTGATTTCAAACAACAACAGTGGAGCAATTTACAGGTATTCCTAAAAAACCAATATAACAGTAAATTTGGGGTTTTTTCGCTGGAGCTGACTCTGTTCAAATTGATCAAAGGATAGGTTAAATTGTGCTTTTGAACGCAATTTTAACCAGAGAAATAGCTATTTGTTGATGATATGCGACGCCAGGCTGAATGAGGGTTGAAGATAACAGTTTCGTTTTTTATGAAATTTAACCCTGTCAGTGTTGTGAACAACTTGTACATTCAATAGCATTTTTAACTTCCTAAATCAATCTCCTGTTCACAAACAATACAAGAGGATACATTCAATTTGCAGTGACTGAAGAATAATGGGCAGGAGTGGTAAAATAAACAGAGCTGAACAAACAGATGTAGAATGGGTTGAAAAACTGCCTGAGTGTGTGGAGCTGTTCAAACAAGCTGGTTGGATGGATTTTTTCAGAAAGATTGATGGATATAATGCAAAGGTGACCTGTAAGTTTGCCTAGGGTTTCAAGAATGACATGGTGATTTTTGATACTTTGAAGTTCAAGCTGACAGTAAAACTAATTTCAGAAGCCACAGGGATTAAGGATGAGGGCGAACAATGGTTTAAGAAGCTGCCCTTTGACTTTGATCCACAAAGATACCTCTTACCAAATGTCATACCTGATTAGAATAAAGGTGTCCTAATCCAAAATGTCAGAAAAGAATGCGTTGAACCAATCTGAATATTACATAGTTATATTACTTGTGAGGGCAGGTATGATTTTGTATACAAATATCATTTTAGATTCCTTCAACACATGGTGGGGGTGTCCAAGATGAACCTGCCATTCTTCTTTTTGAAGAGTTTACAGAAAATGTCCAACAAGGCGAAAGGGCCAATAGATCATTCCTCTCAGTCCATCTTTCACCATGGATTAATCAAGTTGATTATTAGTACTGTCTTGCAGCATGAAGGAAAGACCTTGGACTTCTTCATCTTTTGGTCTGGTTTTGAAGATCAAAAGTCTAAGAGGCAAACAGATAAGGGTAAGGTCTTGTTGAGAAAGTTAGGCCATAAGTCAAAGCTGGAAGATAAGGAAAAGATCAAAATTGAGGAAGTAGCAGAGCCTGTGGAGGAAGACAATGAACAAAATATATTCTCAGCTAGCTCTAAAGGCAAGTATACACTGTTTGAAGACAAGAAGGAACAGCCTGAACATAATTTGGTGCCTGTAGCAGATCCTCAGGAAGAGAAAAAGGTTGATATAAAAGTCGTTGCTGTACCTAAAGAGGAGATTCACACTCAGCCGAGAAGCCCTATCACCATTGTCTTAGATGATGAGGGATATCTATTGGAAGAAGAATAACCCATCTCCAAAATAGAAGTCAAAGCTGAAATAGAAGAAATACATACTTCAGATAGCAAAACAACAAGGCCTAACAGGAAAAGGAACAAGCTGGAAGTAGTAGAATTGGTTGCTATTCAGCACCAAGGGAAAGAATTGAAGATGATGGGAGAAGCAACAACATTTTCGAGACCTAAAACTAGGTCAAAGAACAAGTTGAGATTAAACATGAAGAAATTGCTGAATCCTAAATTAAATACAGATGAAGTGACTGTCTTAGATGAAGTGTCCATGGATGATGATAAACCAGAACTAGATAAATTGCAGCCATGTTTAAAAGAAGAAATTCATTCAATCGAAGAATCAAGTAAAGAAAATCAGAAGCCTAGTATTGAAGACACAGAACTGTTGATTGAAGAGACAGAAATCTTCAAGAAGCTTGACATTCCTTGGAGACCTGATGAAGAACAAGATTCTACAATGGATAAATTAGCTAACTCTGACAGGGAAAATTTGCAGAAAACTGTCAAGCAATACAAACACCATATGAATTATATGCAAGAAGTCAATGATGGATTAATGATGGCCAATAGAAGGTTAAGAGAAGATCTACAAGATTAAATGATAATTTTCAGGAGCTGGTAGCTTATGCAAAAGAAGCACTTAAAAGAAAGAGAGCTACTGACATTCATTGCACACAGTTGGAGAAGACAGTCCAGGACCTGCAGCAGAAAAACAAAGAACTCGTCAAAATGATAAGTGACATGGAGCAGGAACAGAAGAAGGCTAAGAAGAAACACCAAGCATCAGATGGTATCACTCTGCTGGCTGAGGTGGCAAAAGACCTATAAGACAGTTGTAAATTCTGTTAGTTGTCATTAATTAACAAACAAGATATATTAGTGATGTGCTATTTTTAGCATATTTTGTACTGTTGTAAAGATTCTACATTTACCTTACATCATCGAATAGGTGGAAGGAAGTTAGGGTTATAGGCCTAACTGATTTTGTAAAAGCATAGTATTTAGAGATGTTAGGGAGTCATTTGATGGGGTTCGAATTTTGGGAACTTCAGGAGGTCTCCAGATTACCTTTGTCTGCAGACTTGTTTAGAGCTAAGTACTATGACTCTTATATGCATTTGATGACAGACTATGAAATATATGAGACTTTTTACCCTTCAGTATATGTTTTAGCTTCATTTTTAGTTTGGTTAACTACTGGACTGATATATTCATTGCTGGTTTATGATTTCTTTACTTGTGATGCTTGTCAGCCCTCAATGAACTTTAAGATTATATGCTGATTGATATTTGTTGATTATATGATGTATATTTGTCTTTACTTGTTTATAATTCAGTTTCTTGCTTAGCTGATGAATGTAATCCCTGATTGACTACCAAATTTATAACCAAGAAAACATTCTAGAAAACCTAAAACCTAGTTTAATTTGTTGAGTTTTATTTGAGATTGCGTTGGCTTGTTTCTTTAGCCTTGGAAACAATTTCTGGTACTAACATCTTTGGCGTCGTTGCCGGGGACGAAGCTGAAGCATATTTGACCTGGGATACTTATCAGTTTTCCTGGTTTAAGAGGTGGACTTGAACCAACACTTTTTAAAAGGCTATTTTCACCAAAAGCTGTCACAGTGGCTTCTCAAGGAATTGGAACCAGAAACAGACCTACTTCTCCATTGCAACTGGTTGTGACAGACCCTGAACAGATCTTGAAAACAGCAAGGAAACTCATAAGGTCCCAATCTTTACCAGGCTCCTGTGACCTTGACCAGTTGGGTGTTTCATTACATTCATCTGAAACTTCACCTTGGGTAAAACCTACCATCTCTGAAAGTTTTTTTCAAGTTTTAACTAACCCTCAAAGCTTTCTGAAAGCTAAGACTGCTTCTCCTGGTAAAACACCTATCTTTCAGCTGAAAGTAGGAAAGAATCCTTTTCAAAAAAGTTCCAGTCAAGTTTCCACATCTTCCAAGTCAGTCAGTACAAAAATGGCAGGCCAAAACCCACCCATGGATATGATGGACCGCATGGTTGCAGCTAGGTATGCACCATTAGTCTTACCTCAACCTTTACATGCATTGCCTGGAGGTGATTACCAGAAATATATGCCTAGGTTCAATGGACAGGGGGAAATCACTGCTGAGGAACATATGGAGGCTTTCCTAAGTTATGCTGACAATCAGAACATTGAGATTAAGGATGTGTGGATGAGGGTATTCGTTCAGAGCCTTGATGGGGATGTAAGGAAGTGGTTCAGAGATTTGCCTGCCAACTCAATTAATATCATTGAAGAACTCCATGATCTTTTCATGAGACAATGGGAAGACACAAAGGACCACACCTATTATATAACTGAGTTTGGAGATCTCAGAAGAAAGAAAGATGAGACTGTAGCAGATTTTTGTAAAAGGTTTAACAAAATGTATAGTAAGATTCCAGCAGAAATTAAACCTACTAAAACATCAGCTAAGCTTACTTATGCAAATGCTTTTGATCATGAATTTTCTTTATTACTGAGAGAAAGAAGACCTATCACCCTTCTGAACATGCAAGATGCAGCTTTGGAGGTAGAGTCTAATTTGTTAGCTTCAAACAGACTTAAGAAAGAAACAACCCAACAGCTTTATGAAAGAAAAGGAAAGAAAGTAGCTGTTACAGCAAGTTCTGCTTCTCAGTCTGTTGAGACCAAGATAGATGAGATGGCTAAATTGGTTAAGATTCTTACTGCAAAATTGAATAAACTAGAGCTTGAGAAGAATGCTAGTAAACCTGCTCCAGAAGCTGAACGAAATCCAAACAACCAGAATCAGTTCAGAAGGCAGTTTTATCCTAGATTTATGCCAAGATAGCGCAGGAATAATGATATCCATCGAGAAAGGAGGGAGAATGAGGATCAAAAAGTGCCCCCACCTTTTCAAAATAATTTGGTTGATGAAGAAGAAATTGATCAACAGCTTCTCTTTGAATAAACTGAGACTGATCAGGACATGAACCACATTGGAGATAGATTGTTTATAGGTTTTGTTACTGAAGAAGAGTTTTTGAATTCAGAATGCTACAATGCTGACATGTTTGAAACTAAAGATGATGTAGGCATGGAAAATACTGTTATAACTGCTGCTGTTCATCAGAATGGACCACCTAAGAAGACCCTAAATCTCAGATCAGGTCCAAAACAAGTGATCCAAGCTCCGAAGAAAAAGGCAGTTGTTCCTGCTGCACTTGTTCCTACTAACAAATAGCTGATCCTGTCATAGAGAAGAAGCATTCTGCAGAAAAATCAAAGAAGAATGCTGAAGTTGAAGAGGTAAACAAATCTGTCCAGAATTTTAGTTTGGAGAATGAACTGGGGAAGTTAAAGATTCCTGTACCTTTGACTGAGTTAATAAAGAATCCATCATATAAAGATACAGTTCTTAAAGTGATGAATATACCCACTAATCAGCTTGTTTCAGATACAGTTAACCTGCAGGAAGAAAACCCTAGAATTTTTATTGGATCAGCTCTGGCTGAAAAGACTGAGAATGAGGCTGGTGCTTCTCCTCCTTTCTATGTAACCTTGACTGTACACAAGCAAATGATTCATAATTGCCTGTTAGATTCAGGAGCATCCCATAACTTGATGCCAAAAGCTGTAATGGAAGCCCTGGGCCTTAATGTCACCAAACCTTACCATGATTTATATGCCTTTGACTCTCGAGCTGTGAAGTGTCTAGGAGTAATAAAAGACATGGTTGTCAACCTTGCTCAGTTTCCAATGAAAAGTGTGATAATGGATGTTGTAGTAGCTGACATCACACCAAAATTTGGCTTGCTTCTTTCCATGTCATGGGCTAAGAAGGTTGGAGGAACCTTACAGATGGACCTCTCTTATGCCACCATTCCTGCTTTTGGTGGAGAAAGTAGCAGACTTTACAGAGAGCTGCAGCTTGCTTACATAGTCACAGATGATAAAAACCCTACAAATCACCCAATGTACTCTGTAGATAAAGACCTTGGTTCATGCATATTACAGTTTAGTGAAGAAGATAATTCTGCTGGTCTGTTACAAGTGGAAAAAGAACAACACATAAAACACAGCAGAGAAGAGGAAGATGCATTGTGGCAGTTGTACTTTGATGGATCTTCATGCAGAGAGGGTTCTGGATCTGGAGTTTTACTTATTTCTCCTGGGGGTGAAACAGTGAAACTCATGTATAAGTTGGAGTTTGTTACCACTAAAAACACTGCTGAGTATGAAGCTCTGCTACTGGGATTGAAGGCTGCTAAAGATTTAGGAATTCAACAGATTGCTACATTTGGCGACTCCGAATTAGTTGTTCAACAGGTGAAGAACAAATATCAATTAAAGCAGGGTTTGCTGAAAGTATATCGAAATGAGGTATGGGATATGCTGGAAAATTATTTCATAGCATTTAATATCACTCATATTCCAAGGAATCATAATGAGACTGCAGACTCTTTAGCTTTGGCTGCCACACATTTCAGAATCCCTAAAACCATTCAGCTCAAGTATCCTATAGAAGTGAGGTATAGACCATGTGTCCCTGATAATGTGAAGCACTGGAGAGTTTTTGAAGATGACATTGAAATAAATTTTTTTCTTGAGCTTATAGATGAGTTTTCAAATGCTCAAATTGATCAGGAAAAAGATGAAAGGGATGAACAGTTAAATGAGTTTGCTGCAAAAGAGATAGCAGGGCATAAAATCATTGAATTAAAGAGCAATTTCATTCCAAAAGGTCTAGTACCTTTAGAAAGAATATTCACAAAGGATGATACACCTTCAAAGCCAGTAATTCAATCTTCAGAAGACAATGTAGAGGACTACAATATTGGTTCAGCAGAACATCCCAGGATGGTAAAAATTTCTAAATTTCTAACAGTGGAACAAAGAAATAGATATGTCAAGCTTCTGAAAAAACATGTAGATGCATTTGCCTGGTCTTATAAGGAATTAAAAACTTATGATACAGCAATTATTCAGCACAAAGTTCCTTTGAAGCCTAATGTCAGGCCTTTCAGACAGAAATTAAGAAGAATTAATCTAGCTTTGTTCCCTGTAATTGAAAAAGAACTAAAGAAGCTGCTGGATGCAAAGATAATAGTGCCTCTCAGGTACTCTTCTTGGGTGTCTAATCTGGTTCATGTTAGAAAAAAGAATGGGGAAGTTAGATTATGTGTTGATTTCAGAAATTTGAATAGATCATCATTAGAAGACAATTATCCTCTTCCCAAGATTGAACAGGTTTTGCAGCAAGTAGTTGGAGCTCAGAGGATTTCTATGCTAGATGGTTTCTCAGGGTACAATCAGATTGCCATGCATCCTGATGACAAGGAAAAGACAGCTTTTACAACCCCCTAGGGGACATTCATGTATGACAAGATGCCTTTTGGCTTGATGAATGCTGGAGCAACTTTTCAGAGAGCCATGGATATTGCATTTGTGGGTGAGAAAGATAAGTTTGTGGTCATCTATCTAGATGATATTACTATATTCTCAAAATCTGATGATGAACACTTGAAGCATTTGGAGCAAACCTTCCTAAAATGCAGAAAATTTGGCCTGTCCCTGAATCCCAAAAAGTCACATTTTGCTGTGCAAGAGGGTAAACTACTTGGTCATTTGGTGTCTGCTGATGGCATCAGAATAGATCCTGAAAGAGTGAAAGCAATACTGAAGATTAGTTTACCTAGGAGTAAAAAAGATGTTCAATCATTTATTGGCAAGATAAATTTTCTGCGGTGGTTTATTCCCAACTTTGCTGAAACCATTAAACAAATTACATCCATGTTGAAAAAAGATCAAGAAGTGAAGTGGACTGCTGAGGCCAAGGTATCATTTGAGAAAATCAAGATAGCTCTTACTGAAGCACCTGTATTGGTAAGTCCTGATTTTACCAAAGAATTCCTTACCTTTTCATTTGCATCAGAAGACACAATTGCAGCTGTTTTACTTCAGAAGAATAAAGAGGGATTAGAACAACCTATTGCTTTCTTCAGTAAAACTCTCAGAGATTCTGAACTAAAATACAGTATATTGGAGAAGAAAGCCTATGCTCTGGTAAAGGCTTTGAATTTTTTTCAGAATTTATATCCTGCACTCAAAAGTAGTTTCTTTTGTACCAAATTCTGCTGTGAAGGATGTGTTAACACAACCTGACAGTGAAGGAAAGAGAGGTAAATGGATTGCAAAAATTATGGAATATGATGTAGAGATCAGGCCTACTAAGCTTGTCAAGGGACAGGGTTTAGCTAAGCTGTTGGCTGACTCAAATTGTCAGGCTCTAGGACTGCATGTCATGGCTGAAGAATAAGTTCCTGAAGAAGATCAAGTACAATTGGAGATAGAAAAGATCATGGATTTTTATTCATCATCAGCCTGGTATGCAGACATTGTTCATTTTTTGTTGTTTTTGCAATGTCCTGAACATTTGGATAAGAAGGCTGCAAGATATTTAAAACTCAAAGCCACTAAATACTGTTTAGTTGAGGATAAATTGTTCTGGAAAGATCCAGGGGGTATTTTTCTTAGATGTTTGGACCAATTTGAAATAGGAGAGGTGATTTCAGAATCTCATGAAGGTGCCTGTGGAGGGCACAAGTATTGGAAAGCAACAGCTTACAAAATTTTGCGAGCTGGATATTATTGGCCATCCTTATTCACAGATGTTTACTAGCAGGTAAGAGCATGCATTCCTTGTCAGAAATTTGCAGGTAAACATAAATTATTGTCCTTGCCTTTAAAACCTATTGCAGTCAATGCCCCGTTTCAGCAGTGGGGTTTGGACTTTATTGGAGAAATAAATCCAGCATCTTCAGGACAGCATCATTGGATTCTGACCGCAACAGATTTTTTCACGAAATGGGTGGAAGCCATTCCTACAAGGAATGGTACAGACAAAGTAATCATGGAATTCATTGAAGAAAATATTTTGAGCAGGTTTGGTTGTCCACAAAGATTAATAACAGATAATTGAAAGGCATTCAAATCCAAGGAAATGGTGTCCTTTTGTGAAAGAAATGGCATCATTCCGAAGCACTCAACTCCCTATTATCCTCAGGGCAATGGTCAAGCTGAATCTTCCAATAAGAACATCATTCAGAGTATCAAGAAACTGCTGAAGCATAACAAAAGGTCTTGGGATTCAATGCTGAAGTATGCATTATGGGCAGATAGGATTACAGTGAAACAAGCAATTGGAACTTCTCCATTTCAGCTAGTTTATGGCACAGAGGCAGTGTTCCCTGTTCAATTAGGAATTCCAGTGATGAAATTCCTCCAGAATTCTCAAGAGGAATCTAATGATATGCAAAGGAGAATATTTGAAATGATAGAATTACAACAAAATAGAGAGAAGGTGGATGAAAAAGCACAGTTGTACAGATCCAATATTAAAAACAGATTTGATAGGAATGTTAAAGAAAGTACTTTCAGAGAAGGTGAGATGGTTCTAAGATGGGATGCAAGAAAGGAGCTGAAAGGTAAGCATGGTAAGTTTGACAATCTTTGGTTTGGCCCTTTTCTGGTATCAAAAGGTTTAGAGAACAACACTTTTATCCTGCAGTCCTTGGAAGGTGAGGCGTTGTCCAGCCCTGTTAATGGACGATTCCTCAAGCATTTTTATAGTCCATAAAATCATTTTCATTGATCATTGTACATACCAGTGAGTGAATCATAATAAGACTCCATAGCCCAATGGATAAGGCACTGGTCTTCAGGTTCTTGAAGCCTCGCAGGGAGGTCTTCATCTCGCAGCTGGAGCCAGATGTTAAGTCAGTATTTTGTTTCTTCAAGTTTGGTTTGATTTGCATTTTTTAAGTTATTTATTTGCTTTAACTCGATTTTTTTCCTCTTTAGGAAATTTTCTTTAGTCTTTATATAATATTTTGGGCTTGCTTTTGAGTTTTCAGGTTTTAAAACTTTAAGTTTGTTTTTGATGAGGGGTTTAAAAGATCATTATATCAAATAAGGGGCTCATAAACCTTATTCTAAATAAAGTCATGTACAATCCTAACCCTGGCAGCTTTAAGATCCCATGCAAAATGATAAAAATCTGCTTAAAAGCACCAAAATAGTGTTAATTATATTCTTGTAGCGCTAGAGCTGAAAATCACCAAGGTGCGCTACAAGAATATCGCGATTCCAAATTCTTCCGATTTTTCAGCAAAATTTGGCACGCTTGGGCTAATGAATGACTGATTATGTGTTTTAGAGGATTCATGACGTGTTGATGCAGAAAACATCATGATTTCAAATGCTTGCACGTCGTGAGGAAATCGTGCTCATCATCAGCACAGGTGTATTTCATTTTGACAGATATCCACATGGTTTGAGGTAATGTGGTATGAATTGGTTATTTACAAGCATATTCAAACACGGAGTACTTAATGAGATAACCATAACCACTAACAAAACCAAGCATCGTCGCCAACTGAACAAGCAAGAGGTGTTAAGGGCTTCACGGGAAATTAAGGCTTCCTAATTCCATTTCTAACAGCTAAATTGAAGGTTGGAGGAAATCTGTACAACCAAGGTGACTCATCTGACAGTTTGGGTCGTGATTTCAAACAACAACAATGGAGCAATTTACAGGTATTCCTAAAAAACCAATATAACAGTAAATTTGGGGTTTTTTCGCTGGAGCTGACTCTGTTCAAATTGATCAAAGGATAGGTTAAATTGTGCTTTTGAACGCAATTTTAACCAGAGAAATAGCTATTTGTTGATGATCTGCGACGCCAGGTTGAATGAGGGTTGAAGATAACAGTTTCCTTTTTTATGAAATTTAACCCTGTCAGTGCTGTGAACAACCTGTACATTCAATAGCATTTTTAACTTCCTAAATCAATCTCCTGTTCACAAACAATACAAGAGGATACATTCAATTTGTAGTGACTGAAGAATAATGGGCAGGAGTGGTAAAATAAACAGAGCTGAACCAACAGATGTAGAATGGGTTGAAAAACTGCCTGAGTGTGTGGAGCTGTTCAAACAGGCTGGTTGGATGGATATTTTCAGAAAGATTGATGGATATAATGCAAAGGTGACCTGTAAGTTTGCCCAGGGTTTCAAGAATGACATGGTGATTTTTGATACTTTGAAGTTCAAGCTGACAGTAAAACTAATTTCAGAAGCCACAAGGATTAAGGATGAGGGCGAACAATGGTTTAAGAAGTTGCCCTTTGACTTTGATCCACAAAGATACCTCTTACCAAATGTCATACCTGATTGGAATAAAGGTGTCCTGATCCAAAATGTCAGAAAAGAATGGGTTGAACCAATCAGAATATTACAGAGTTATATTACTTGTGAGGGCATGTATGCTTTTGTATACAAATATCATTTTAGATTCCTTCAACACATGGTGGGGGTGTCCAAGATGAACCTGCCATTCTTCTTTTTGAAGAGTTTACAGAAAATGTCCAACAAGGTGAAAGGGCCAATAGATCATTCCTCTCAGTCCATCTTTCACCATGGATTAATCAAGTTGATTATTAGTACTGTCTTGCAGCATGAAGGAAAGACCTGGGACTTCTTCATCTTTTGGTTTGGTTTTGAAGATCAAAAGTCTAAGAGGCAAACAGATAAGGGTAAGGTCTTGTTGAGAAAGTTAGGCCATAAGTCAAAGCTGGAAGATAAGGAAAAGATCAAAATTGAGGAAGCAGCAGAGCCTGTGGAGGAAGACAATGAACAAAAGATATTCTCAGCTAGCTCTAAAGGAAAGTATACACTGTTTGAAGACAAGAAGGAACAGCCTGAACATAATTTGGCGCCTGTAGCAGATCCTCAGGAAGAGAAAAAGGTTGATATAAAAGTCGTTGATGTACCTAAAGAGGAGATTCACACTCAGCCGAGAAGCCCTATCACCATTCTCTCAGATGATGAGGGATATCTATTGGAAGAAGAACAACCCATCTCCAAAATAGAAGTCAAAGCTGAAATAGAAGAAATACATACTTCAGATAGCAAAACAACAAGGCCTAACAGGAAAAGGAACAAGCTGGAAGTAGAAGAATTGGCTGCTATTCAGCACCAAGGGAAAGAATTGAAGATGATGGGAGAAGCAACAACATTTTGGAGACCTAAAACTAGGTCAAAGAACAAGTTGATATTAAACATGAAGAAATTGTTGAATCCTAAATTAAATACAGATGAAGTGACTGTCTTAGATGAAGTGTCCATGGATGATGATAAACCAGAACTAGATAAATTGCAGCCATGTTTAAAAGAAGAAATTCATTCAGTCGAAGTAGCAAGTAAAGAAAATCAGAAGCCTAGTATTGAAGACACATAACTATTGATTGAAGAGACATAAATATTCAATAAGCTTGACATTCCTTGGAGACCTGATGAAGAACAAGATTCTACAATGGATAAATTAGCTAACTCTGACAGGGAAAATTTGCAGAAAACTGTCAAGCAATACAAACACCATATGAATTATATGCAAGAAGTCAATGATGGATTAATGATGGCCAACAAAAGGTTAAGAGAAGATCTACAAGATGTAAATGATAATTTTCAGGAGCTGGTAGCTGATGCAAAAGAAGCACTTAAAAGAAAGAGAGCTGCTGACATTCATTGCACACAGTTGGAGAAGACAGTCCAGGATCTGTAGCAGAAAAACAAAGAACTCATCAAAAGGATAAGTGACATGGAGCAGGAACAGAAGAAGGCTAAGAAGAAACACCAAGCATCAGATGGTATCGCTCTGCTAGCTGAGGTGGCAAAA
This sequence comes from Larix kaempferi, assembly GCA_027924585.1. Taxonomy (NCBI): domain Eukaryota; kingdom Viridiplantae; phylum Streptophyta; class Pinopsida; order Pinales; family Pinaceae; genus Larix; species Larix kaempferi. The sequence goes on along the minus strand of BSBM01000303.1, from coordinate 11,472,700 downwards.
GACCTATAAGACAGTTGTACATTCTGTTAGTTGTCATTAATTAACAAACAAGATATATTAGTGATGTGCTATTTTTAGCATATTTTGTACTGTTGTAAAGATTCTACATTTGCCTTACATCATCGAATAGGTGGAAGGCAGTTAGGGTTAGAGGCCTAACTGATTTTGTAAAAGCATAGTATTTAGAGATGTTAGGGAGTCATTTGATGGGGTTCGAATTTTGGGAACTTCAGGAGGTCTCCAGATTACCTTTGTCTGCAGACTTGTTTAGAGCTAAGTACTATGACTCTTATATGCATTTGATGACAGACTATGAAATATATGAGACTTTTTACCCTTCAGTATATGTTTTAGCTTCATTTTGAGTTTGTTTAACTACTGGACTGATATATTCATTGCTGGTTTATGATTTCTTTACTTGTGATGCTTGTCAGCCCTGAATGAACTTTAAGATTATATGCTGATTGATATTTGTTGATTATATGATGTATATTTGTCTTTACTTGTTTATAATTCCGTTTCTTGCTTAGATGATGAATGTAATCCGTGATTGACTACCAAATTTATAACCAAGAAAACATTCCAGAAAACCTAAAACCTAGTTGAATTTGTTGAGTTTTATTTGAGATTGTGTTGGCTTGTTTCTTTAGCCTTGGAAACAATTTCTGGCACTAACAGGACTCGTGGCTTTCATTCGGTTCGAAGCTCTGATAACCCAGTATTTGATATTTGGACAAGAAAACTCGCTTGTTTTTTCCCGCCTTGTTGTGATGGTGACTGGGATGGGTGTGAATCATTGGATTGGGTTGATGGATGGGATCGCATATCACTTCCACTTGATCAACGTGCAATTGTTGAATTAACTCCGTTGGAAGAAGACCAATCATCTATTTCTGCAGATTTTGATCATCTCTCAAACCTTGTACAACCCGATATGATGCATTTCCTTAACATTTTTTGTTTGTTTATGTAGTCTTCAAATGCACATTAATGGCCTTGTATCGCACGAAAAATATTTTGATCATATACCTACAATCGTATAATGCAGGGAACATATACGCAGTGGTTGCCTGAAAAGATACTGAATGGGGTGGTGATTACTAGTTGGCACACTGTATAGATGGAAAGCAAACCCTCATCATGTCCATGAATGACGATGAAAACAACCACTTCCCAACTGGGTCTATGGTTGTTAAAGGTGAATACTTGACACGGGACAACAATGAAAGAAAGAAGGGTGGATATGTTTATAGGGATTACAAACCAGGCGCAAGTGTGTATCACTTTACCAACTTAATCATTGGCACAAACGTCCAGGTACGAACAATGCCTAGTCGAAATACATCGAAGGTACACTACTTCTTACCGAATACAGAGCACGAGAGACTAATGAAGACCATCAGTATAAGAGATGATCCGGAGGGCTTGGTTGTATAATAATAGGTGGGATCTAGCATGATGAGGTACGTTACATACTTTTAATACTATACTATTTATACTATTTGTAATTGAATATATTGATATATGCTCAATTTTCACATGTATGTTTCATATGAATATGTCAATTTTGTGTTCTTTATATGCCAAATTTATGTTTACATTGTTTATAAATATGTCAAAAGTTCTCTTGTATGTCAAGTTTATGAATATGCCATTTTTTACATGTGATCAGTAAACCCTAAAATTATATTATGTTCATCATGTTGGTTATTGGCTTCACCCAACAAAATTAATTCTATTCATGCTCACTATATTAAACAATACAATTATATTAAATTTAATTCATGTCTTGTTAAATATTTCATAATGAATTAGCTATTTGAGAGCACCACCTTAGACCAAGCCATCATCATCAACATCTTCATCATCACCACCACCATCATCATCATGAAAATATTCATGATGGACTTACAAAACCCTAGTTTCCAAGATGGACCTACAAGGTGGCACCTGCTACACCAGACCAGAGGCGAGGGCACCCCTAGCACTATCTGGACATCTTGAATCCAACGAAGTCGACGGTTCATCGATCCGATCCACGGTCGTCATTCTATGGCTCGTTCTATCTCGCATCCAAAAGGCCTTCAGGGACACTTGCTAGATACCTACCGAGGGCATAGAACTCTAACCATGCAAAAAAAATGAGTTTCGGGGAGTCCTGCAGGTGTGTCTAGGCGGGTTTGGGCTGGGAACACTAGCCATACCCGCCCAGTGGATGATTTTGCAAAGTTGACCCCCGTGTGCAAAAATTGCACACTACCACACTAAGAAAAACCCTGGTTTCCAAGATGGACCTGCAAGGTGACACATGGGCCACTAGGCCGGAGGGGAGGGGCACCCTTGGCACTATCCCGGTGTGCTGAATCCAACGGATTCGATGGTTCATCGATCTGAGCCACAGTCGTCATTCTATGGCTCGTTCCGTCTTGCATCCAAAAGGCCTTCACGGACACTTGCTGGATACCTGCCGGGGGCATAGAAATCCAACCGTGCAACAAAACTGGGTTCCGGGGAGTCCTGCAGGTGTGTCTAGGCAGGTTCAGGCTGGGAACACTAGCCATACCTTCCCGGTGGATGATTTTCCAAAGTTGACCCCCATGTGCAAAAATTGCACATTCCCACACTGAGCAAAACCCTAGTTTCGAAGTTGGACCTGCAAGGTGACACATGGGCCACCGGGCCGGAGGGGAGGGGCACCCCTGGCACTATCCCGATGTGATGAATCCAATGGAGTTGACGGTTCATCGATCCTAGCCACTGTCTTCATTCTATGGCTCGTCCAGTCTCCCTACCAGAAGGCCTTCAGGGACACCTGCTGGATACCTGCCGGGGGCATAGAACTCCAACCATGCAACAAAACCGGGTTTCGGGGAGTCCTGCAAGTGTGTCTAGGCAGGTTCGGGCTGGGAACACTCGCCATACTCGCTTGGTGGATTATTTTCTAAAGTTGACCCCCGTGTGTAAAAATTGCACACTCCCACACTGAGGAAAACCCTAGTTTACGAAATGAATGCACAATGAAGCCATTGGGCCATGGGGAGACAAGGGAGAGGGCCCCTTAGAGGTAATCGCACACTAGGATACCAACGGAGTCGATGGTTCGTAGGTCCGACGTTTGGTTTCCAAGTTATGTTGAGTTGCAAGTCACATGAAAATGCCATTCAGGGACACTTGGTGAATTTCCGTCCGGGAGCGAAAAAGCAAACAGAGCAGGAAGATTGCATGCCGTTGGCTCCTGCAAGTGTGTGTGGGAAATGCCGACATGGGAACACTGCCAACACTGGCTCGGGGGAGGGTTTTGCAGAGTTGACCCACCAATGTGAGATTGCATGCAATTAAACTGAGCAAAACCCTAGTTTACGAAATGAATGCACAATGAAGCCATGGGGCCATGGGAAGACGAGGGAGAGGGCCCCCTAGAGGTAATCACATGCCAGGAGACCAACGGATTCGACGGTTCATCGGTCTGATGTCGTATTTCTGATTTATGTCGAGTTGCAAATCGCATGAAAATGCCGTTTAGGGACACTTGGTGAATTTCCGCTCGGGAGCCAAAAAGAAAACGGAGTGGCAAGATTGCGTGCCGTTGGATCCTGCAAGTGTGTGTGGGAAATGCTGACGTGGGAACACTGCCAACACTCACTCGGGGGAGGGTTTTGCAGAGTTGACCCACCAATGCGAGATTGCATGCAATGAAATTGAGCAAAACCCCAGTTTACGAAATGAATGCACAATGAGGCCATGAGGCCATGGGGAGACGAGGGAGAGGGCCCCCTAGAGGTAATCGCATGCCAGGAGACCAACGGAGTCCACGGTTCATCGATCCGATGTCCGGTTTCCGAGTTATGTCGAGTTGCAAGTCGCATGAAAATGTCATTCAGGGACACTTGGTGAATTTTCGTCCGGGAGCCAAAAAGAAAACAGAGCAGCAAGTTTGCGTGCCGTTGGCTCCTACAAGTGTGTGTGGGAAATTTCGACATGGGAACACTGTCAACACTGGCTTGGGGGAGGGTTTTGCAGAGTTGATCCACCAATGCGAGATTGCATGCAATAAAACTGAGCAAAACCCTAGTTTAGGAAATGAATGCACAATGAAGCCATTGGGCCATGGGGAGACGAGGGAGAGGGCCCCCTAGAGGTAATCACATGCCAGGAGACCAACGGAGTCGACGGTTCGTCAGTATGATGCCCATTTTCTGATTTATGTCGAGTTGCAAGTTGCATGAAAATGCCATTCAGGGACACTTGGTGAATTTCCGTCTGGGAGCCAAAAAGCAAACGAAGCAGGAAGGTTACGTGACGTTGGCTCCTACAAGTGTGTGTCGGCAATGCCGACGTGGGAACACTGCCAACACTGGCTCGGGGGAGGGTTTTGCAGAGTTGACCTACCAATGCGAGATTGCATGCAATAAAACTGAGCAAAACCCTAGTTTACAAAATGAATGCACAATGAAGCCACTGGGCCATGGGGAGATGAGGGAGAGGCCCCCCTAGAGGTAATCGCATGCCAGGAGACCAATGGAGTTGACGGTTCATCGGTCCGACGTCCGGTTTCTGAGTTATGTCTAGTTGCAAGTTGCATGAAAATGCCATTCAGGGACACTTGGTGAATTTGCACCCAGGAGCCAAAAAGCAAACGGAGCAGCAAGATTGCATGTCGTTGGCTCTTGCAAGTGTGTGTGGGAAATTCCGACGTGGGAACACTACCAGCACTGGTTCGGGGGGGGGGGGTTCGCAGAGTTGACCCACCAATGCGAGATTGCATGCAATGAAATTGAGCAAAACCCTAGTTTACGAAATGAATGCACAATGAAGCCACGGGGCCATGGGGAGATGAGGGAGAGGGCCCCATAGAGGTAATCGCATGCCACGAGACCAACGAAGTCGACGGTTTGTCAGTCCAACATCCAGTTTCTAGGCTATGTCGAGCTGCAAGTCGCATGAAAATGTTGTTCATGGATAAGAGACACAACATTTTATCCTTGAAAACCCTCATGGGGAAGAAAACCTAGCAACCTTTCTTAGAATAATTATATGTTTAGAAATCAAGTACAATGAAACCATGAACAAACCCTAAACCTTGAAGGGTTTTACCACATGAAAAAACCTTAATGACACATGACAACAAGAGTACTTATCTACATGAAGATGACCTCCAAGCCATAAGGATAACCAAGCATATCCTTCCCAACCAACATTAGAAGGCACTTTATTTCTCGAATCCTAAGGTAACATTTGTTCCTTTCACCATTGTTGCTTTGAGCACTTGTATGTAGTTACTCATATGTAGTGTTGAATCTAATTGTACAATCAAATATTGGGTGTTGATGAAATGTGTAGCATGTATTGCACTTAGTTTTATTAAATTACACTTGAACATTGACTTAACTTGTAATTTAATCATCCAAACTCACAAATTTTAATTACACCTATCCAATTAGTGTGCATGAGTGAGTTCGTTGAAACCTTGAAAAACATTGTATTGCATTTAGTTTGATTAAATTACACAAGCAAGAACTTTGACATAACTTGTAATGATCATCCAAAATCAAAAATTTTAATTAGATACCAATTAGTGCACGCATGTAGTGAGTTCGTTGAAACCATTAAATATAATAGTTTGTTCTTTTGACATAGCGCATTCATGAGTAATAGATAATCCACACAAATCAACACATTAGATTGACACAAGAGCACGTGGAAACCGAAGAACAAATACAAAGTGAAATGTATCATTCATTTATAAGTGAAATGTCAATGTGCATGTCTCCAAAAGTACATATATATCCAAAAGTATCCAAAAGTGCATGTCTCCAAAAGTACATGTATCCAAAAGTACATATATATCCAAAAGTATCCAAAAGTACATGTATCCAATGAAGTCAATGTACATGTCTCCAAAAGTACATCCACAATGAATTCAATGTACATGTCTCCAAAAGTGAATGTATCAAAAAGTACATATATATACAAAAGTATCCAAAAGCACGTGTCCAAAACTATCAAAGCCACATGTACATGTATCGAAATGTACATATATCCCATAAGACACATCAAAACTAAAGCTTCCTCTTGTTCTTTCTCGATGTTGATCCTCTAGGCACATCTCTAGGATCAGTGTGTGTCTCTGGGTCCTGCAAATTAAATATCAATTGTTAAATTCAACTAACTATGTACACTAATACATTAGCTCAACAATTAACTCAACAATTATCAATTGGTGCATGGAAAGTGCATGAAACACTTGGTCACTAAAGAACATCTCACCTCAACTAACAAAGGAGATTGCGTTGCTTGTGTAGCAGATGGAGCCGTTGGTTAAACATCCAGGATGGTCGAACCAGGGGGGCCAGGAACTGCTCCTGCTGTTGGTGGCTACAATGAAAAAATGTTGAAATAGTTAGAAATGCATGAATAAACAATAGACAACAATAATAAACTATGTAAAGATAATGTTGAAATAGTTACATACTTGTGTGTGATCAGTTGCCATTGCAGATGCGGCACTGACTACTGTATCAACCGTCGATGCGAGGTTTTCTTTAGACAACTCGGGTTCCTGATGCAGTAAACATGCAATTCAAACATTAACAAAAACGATTTATGCACTAGATTTCAAGTTAAACAACAAATATCATCGAAGGATATACATTACCATGGTGTGAGTAAGCCCATGGTCATGGGAAGTTGGAGTCTTTATAGGAGTAGAACGCCTCACATACACACGACCCTTGTTCACGAATGGCCTGGCAAGAGATACAAATCCAGGCAATGGTCCAGATGTCTCAGATAATGCCTACAGTCAACAAGTGTTCATGTAGTTAGACATGCATGATTCAAAAAACAAACATGTATTTAAAAAATGTCATTTTTAATTGTTTACCTGGAGCCCAGATGTTTCATCGAACGGACGACCATGGGTGCTACCTCCACATTACCTTGCCCCAGTGAAGGATTTGCCATCTGCAAGTTTAATAATTGCAAATATTAGATCGTAGATAGCATTAGTGAACTAAAATGTAAAGTATGTAGAAATTAACAAATTGACAAGTATTAGTTTTTTTTTTTTAAATGCTTATCTCGGTGTGAGATACGACAATAGGTGCTATATAAGATGGGCCTGCCAAATGGGTAGCATCATGCCCCCCTGTAGAGTCTGGAACATTCGGATCTGGGGCGTCGCTGCTGGCATAAAGCATCAACTACAAGTTCACAAAATTAATATATTAGCTCAAACTATATATATGTGTACAAAGACGAAAATAAATGAAGAATTTATTACAATTAACCATCAACATACCTCTCTCAAAAACCCACTGAAGGAAACATCTGAGGCAAGACCATAGTAGGGACGACCACATGATCTGCAATCGTGAGGATCGGTACTAGGATGGGGATGTGTTAATGGTCCTGCACTAGTGGATGGTCCTGATGGTCCTGCACTAGTGGATGGTCCTGCATGGTGACGAGCTAGTGTATGTACCACACTAGGGACATATGTCCCTTCCTCACCCATATGCTGAACCATAGTGCCATGGCAAACAATCTCCCGTTCCAAACTCAAAAATGCATCACTTGTCTGTGGAATAATACGAGGTGCAGGTGGGACATCTGGCCCAGGAAACTGCCTATGAGGTGCAGGGATAGGGCGATCCTAGTCTCGAAGCCTCGCATTGGGTCAGTTTTGGGGCATCCCCCCATCGATCCCCTGAAATTGCAAGATGTCAAAATAGTTTACATGTTTATGTAACACAAACTCTGCGTACATCTTTCGAAGGAAATACAAGGGAATTTCCCTGTTGTTGTGTGGTGGCATATCAAAAACCATGTACCATCTATCCATCCAGTCATCAACAAATGGTTGAAACATGCACCACTCAATGGAGATATGTGGCCTGTTTTCATTTGGGATTTCCCCCGTCCGAGGGTCCCTAAACAATGCAAATATGAGCTCTTTGGATATTTTCAACTTTTTTATTGCATTGTAGTCTAGCCCATCAGCATATTGTTGTCTTTTTCTTTCTCTATATGATGTAATATCATATAGTACATTGCTAGACTGTGAAATGGTGTCAACAATTGCATCCAAGGTTGATGCAAGCGAGCGGCGAATCCTGTCACCACCACTAAAAGCTGCACTAATGCCCGTCAAGTGGGAAAGCTCAATCAGTATTTCGGCATTGGTGTCCATAGCCGCAATTGCAATAAAGACATCAATACAAAAATCATTAGAAACATATACATGGTATATAATGACGTCTCTTCAAAATTGAAAATGTATTAAATCAAACTCAAGTAAGCAATTTAATGGCATTCACTTACATACATTTAAAACTTAAAATTAAACATTTAACAATTAAAAAGTAAGTTTCGTTCAACTTCTTTCTAGAAGTGAAGGCACTTCTTAACCCTCATTGGTGACTTTTCCATGCAAACTTGGGTTTAAACTTCTTAGAATTGAGGAGTGTTATTTTGACATGTTTTGGCCTTTACGTCCATTGCAGAAAACAATATTTCCATCAACTTCATAAGCTAACATTAAATTTATTGATTTCAACATATTATGCCTTGTGGTTGGAGGGGAGGACAAAGTGGCATGGAATGAAATGGATATGTATGAGTTTGCCTTGCCAATATGATTACATATGTACTTGAGATGACTATCAATGATTAAGATGTTGAATAATCAACTAGAGATTGTGACTAGAATGACAATAACAACAATGTCAACTTCTCAAAACATAGACAATTTCTCTCTACATTGTATGGCAAGTTCAGAAAATTAAATAAAAAACATAGTGATTTTCTATATGAAGTCTTTCAGTTGAATCGACGGTCCCTGAGCGTTGAGTAGATTGATCGAGGGTGTGGATAGGGCAGGCCCGAGAGACACTTTGTTAATGTGTTTTGGCATGTCAAGGGTGCTTAACTAAGAGGCAATGTATAGCTACATACACTTTTGATGAAATTTTGATTATGTTCATGGACAAAGGATTGTGATGAAATTTTGAGAAACCAAGTTACTAATTTTTTTTGCATTTTTTCTATTCACGCTTGTGCATGCATTTCATCTTGTTATGGACATTACCAAGGAAAATTATTTAATTAGTATCATGGGAAATGGCCTTTGAGGGTTGGAAATTTGGGTTTCATGTGGATGGATACCTAAGTAACCGGACACGTCCAACAGGGTCCTCGTGTCGCGTGGGACACGGTTTTAGATGATGGTTGGTGGGATAGGGTAGTCCTTAGCATCAAGATCATGGATCCAATCATTTCTTTGTTATAGTTTGCAGACACGGACCAGCCCATCCTAGGAGATGTTTATGAGGGGTGGGATTCCATGATTGAGTCCATGAGGACCATTGTTATGGAGAATGAGTGTGTTGAGTATGAGACATCGGCATAGAACTTATGGTCCATCATATAGGGAATTCTTATCTCTAGGTGGGATAAGAATTGCACACCTTTGCATTGCTTGGCCCACTCATTGAACCCCAGGTTCTATGCTCAGGATTGGCTCAGTGGTGGGTCGGGGCCCTCATCCAGAGTCCCTCCTCACATGGATGGAGAGATCTCATAGGGGAGGAAGATAGCATTTAGACAACTACTTCAGGATAGAGACCACCTTGAGGTTGTGGAGGAGGAATCTGATGAGTTTTCTAGTGGCACTAGGAGATTTGGAGGATATGAGGTGGTTAGAGACATGGGGGTTAAGAAACCCCTTGTTTGGTGGACAAATCATGGGGCAAAATGCCCTCTTCTACAAAAGATAGCCTTGAGGGTCCTCTCTCAAGTTACTTCATCCTCTTTTGTGAGAGGAATTGGAGCACATATGGAAACTTGTATAGTGTGAAGAAGAGTAGGCTTGAGCAGTCCAGGGCAGAGACGATTGTGTATGTGCACTCCAACCTTCGTCTTATTTACAGGAAGAGGGAGGAGTGGGTGAAGTGAAAGACACAGATGTGGGATGTCTTTCCTAATGAGATGGGTTTGGACAGCAGTACTGAGTTGGCATTAGCCAACATGGATCTTAATGATCCAGTGCTAGAGATGGTCACTTTTGATGAGGGTGATCGTATGGAGGGGTAATCCTCCACACCAGCAGATGCAGTTAGTCAGATTGGTAGAGAGGAGGAGGAGGAGGAGGAGGAGGAGGAGGAGGAGGAGGAGGAGGAGGAGGATCAGGATCAGGGCAGTGATGAGTTTGTTGATTCAGGCATGGAGGAGGACTATTGAGTCATTGAAAGATGGGATTCTTCCATCTTGATCCACCCCATTTTTGTATTTACTATTAGACTATTATTCTATTTGGCATTTTCCAGTGCCTAGTGGCATTCCGACATCTATGTAATACATTTTGATTTTGATGACTTAATGAGAAATATGGTTTCGAGTCTCTGACATGCATCTATGTGTCTCAATGTCTCATTGCGATTTGTGATTGTGAATGACAAATGTGTTGTGATTTGTGAATGATCTAATTTCTATTGAATATTTCATATTTGTAATTGTAAATGTAATTTCTATTGAATATTTGTAATTGTAAATGTTAAATTTTATTGGATATATATGTCTATATTTTTAAATTTTAATATATTTAAATATATATATATATATATATATATATATATATATATATATAAAACGTGTCCTAATTCTGAGGGTCACCGTGTCCTCATGTCAGGTAACTTAGATGGATACATTGTAGAAAGGGGGGAGTTCTATTTTTTTCAATTTTTGGTTGGATTAGGAATTTTTGAGTTTTTGAAAAGGGATTCATTTTAATTATTCACTCATATTGGTTGAGGGAGATGTGAATTTAATTAGAGATTGGGTTATTCCCAATTTTATCAATATTACAAAACTAGGTTGTTTTAAACAATAAAAAAATAGTAATTTAGGTTAAGAAATAACAAAAAAATGGTATGGGTAAATGAATTACCTGATTAGATGACAATCCACCGGTGAATTTTCCTCCCCTCCAGCTAAATCGAGCTCCACCGATACTCTAGGGCACACAAACCATCCTCGTCCAACCTCTATTTCGCGTTTTTGATGCGTGAAGAGCGTCGCGGGTAGTCGGGACTGTGTTTTTAAATTGATTTTAGATTTCAATAATGCGTACGCGTTTTGTAACTACATAACACATACACGTTTTGTAGTTCTATAATGCGTACGCGTTATGGTTACCTATCCTACATGTCCAGTGACATGTCAGGCTCATGTCTTACCATGGAAAGTGCTAAGTATCAGAAACACGTTATGTTTTTATGTATTAGGGACGAGTTTTGAAAAAGTAGGATTGCATCTAAAGTGACCCTCATCTTCTTGCACACACCCTTGAGTGTTTATTTTTCCTTTTCCCTAAAGGTTTGGATTGTTTGGATTTCATTTTTTTAGGCATTTGCAATATTTAGTTTCTTAACCTAAGCTCCTATAGAATATTTCAAAGTTTGTTCATAATTTATGAAATCTAAAGATAAACTAAGCATTTCCAAGGTTCTAATACATTCTAGCAGCTCATTTTGTTTATTCAAAATATATAAATGCTGCCAGTTCGCCAAGTTTTGGAGTATGTGTGCAGGCATAATTATGAAGCAAACAGCTCGAGATAATATTTAATGATTGATCTGCTGAATCATAAATTGGGATGGATAGCGCACTAAAGATAAGGAGCGGGTTCTAGTTCTTGCTGCAACCAATAGAATTTTCGATCTTGATGAAGCTGTCATTTATGGTGCTGCAGTCCAAGCTGAGAATCCTCCAACACAGAAAAATAAGGGATTTTCCTTTGTACATTATGCAAGTGTTGATCAAACTAGGCGAGCTTGCAAAGAACTAAAGAACCCATGGGTGAAGGGTAAGGTTTGTGGGGTCTTACCTAGCCAGGACAATGATATGCTCTTCTTGGGAAATATATGCAAGACATGTATAAAAGAAGCTCCATAGTTTTTTCATTCTCTTCCATATCTTCAATTTGTCTGTGCTTTATCACCTATCACATTTACACTACCAGGGCAAAAGAGATGCCACAACCGTCAGTTATCCTTGCAATGACAGGTTATGATCACACAGTAAAGTTTTGGGAAGCCACTAGTGGTCATTGCTATCATACTCTTCAGTACCTTGATTCACAAGTCAACTGTCTCGAGATAACACCTGACAATTAGTATTTGGTTGCAGCTAAAAATTCATATATTTGTTTATTTGAAGTCAATTCAAATAATCCTTAGCCTGTAATTAGTTATGATGCCCATATAAACAATATCGTAGCAGTGGGATTCTAGTGTGATGGAAAGTGGATGTATTTAGGTTCGGAAGATGGTACTGTGAAGATATGGGATCTTAAAGCTCCATGTTTCCAGATAGAATATGAAAGTCGGGCTGCTATTAAAACTGATGTCTTACATCCAAATCAGACAGAATTGATATCAGGGGATCAAAATGGAAATATTCATGTGTGGGATCTCAATGCAAATTCTTGCAGTTGTGAATTGGTTCCAGAGGATATAGTTGTAAGGTCATTGACAGTTATGTAGGATAGGAGTCTAGTTGTAGTTGCAAATAATAATGAAACATGTTAGGTTTGGAGGTTGTTGTGTGGAACACAGACAATGATGAACTTCGAGCCATGGCATAAACTTCAAGCACATAATTCATATATTATGAAGTGTCTTCTTTCACTCGAGTTCTGTGAACATCATTGGTATTTGGAAACAACATCATCCGACCAAAATGTAAAGATATAGAATACTGATGGGTTCACTCTGGAGAATGCAGTTATTAACCAAGATAAGGGCAAGTACAACCTGTTAGTTGAAGGTACATTGGTAGATTCAAGATTAAATATCTGCAATGGAGAAAGATTTTCTTGAATTAAGATCTTCCTCAAATTATGGATCTGAGAGCAAAGCATTTCCAGATGTCTGAAGATTCAATCCAATATTTTCAAACAATTCGTTGGCATTTAAAACATACAAATGACAAATAGTCCAACAGATCTAACATAGTTCATGCTCTGTCATAGCATAAGCGATATCTGAAAAACTGAGGTGGAAGAAGCATCCAGAAAGACAGGTGGCAGAGCAACCTGTTATATTCAAAATCACATGCACTAGATGGATTAGCCACTCTGACTGAAGAAACTAGGAGAATTTGATAAGGTTTCCTGTTTTGACACTTGTAAATTTTATTAGACTATATCTTTTAGTTATATGCTTTTCTATATTTAGAAGTCGAATCCTAAAAAGGTGGATCTTCACAAACAGACTTTGATTTCACCTTTGTCCTTATATATTGTAATATTTTGAGAAGAATAGGGGGAGACACACATGGGATTCGATATGCTAGGAGCATATACAGTTCGACAATACTTATCTATGTAAGAACTTCTTTATTTAATGAATGACTTAATATCTATATGGAGCTAGGTTTTAAGCTTATATTGTGTGATATTCTCTGGTTCTGTTTGAACCCTGTTTGCATGGCTGTTTATATAGATGTTTTCTATGTAGATACTGTGTCTGCAAGTGAATGTTAATGCTTACTTGATGTTTGAAATGTTATTTCAGATACCTGTATCTTTACTTATGCTGCAATGATAAACTATCTATTTATTACTTGTGTTTGTATGATTTAAGACCTATCTCTTGAGCTGAAATGTTGTAATGTCATCCATTCTGCAAAATCTTGTCTTTATACATTTATTTTCTGATGTTATCAGATTGTTGTGTCTCTGTACCTTTCCTTTACCTTATCAAATTTTTACATTGTTATCCAAAAACCATAAAAACAATCTTTAAATTGTTGAGGTGTCGGAACACTGCTACCATGTAGTCTAGATAGCAGACTTTAGGGAAAACACTATGATTGAATTCAATAATAAAAATTGAATTTGGATCACATCACATTATACATTTAATTACATTCAACAATTATCATTACATGAGAATATAATTATTTAAAATAGATTTGAGATATAATTATTTAAAATAGATTTGATGAGTTAATGGACATGTAATACCATAAACTAAAATATCATAGCAACATCGAAATAAGCATAAAGGAGTATAAATAGTAAATTCCTGACAAATCAAATAATAACAACAAGTGCTTACAACTCATGATGTCTTCTAATGCCCCTCTTTTGCAGTGGGAATTTCGCCCGCTTTTTATAAGCGATCAACTTCTGTGAAAATCAAAAGAATAGAATCCATATTTTATAGGTTTCCACGCAAGATCCTCAGTTTTATTCATTTGGTTCGTTTGAGTTAGTGCGGTGTCCTCCAAAATACCTGCAAACAGAATACAAATCAAATGTGAATTGTAAAGCCTTATTTTGAAGATTGAAAATAATTACAAACTAAAACAAAATCAAATTATAGCTAAAACTAACTACAATCTAGTATCGAAAGAAACAAAACAACTAAAATTTCTAACAATATTCCATCGAAAGTCTCCCTTCGTAGTTTCCACTTGCGTTTCTATGAGGATAAGTCTTATTATTCTTTGATTATGAAAATTTAAATTCTGTAGATTAGGCACCGATCCTTCAAAATATCGTAAATCTGGCTTTGTTACCACGATTTCTGGCTTTGTTACCACGAAGCAATTGGTTTGTGATCTTCTCCATCATTTAACACATTATTTCATTCTACAGGGAACTTGCTAATCTCATTCTTCTCCACGTAGGCAGTCAGGGTTTCAATTCTGTGATTTTGGCGTGATCTAGATCTGCACCCATTTCTGCTCAATCTCTGGAATAGCGGATTACGTAATCTTTGCAGCCAGAATCTTTTCACGTGCAACCCTTCCGAAATGATTTTTAATCAAAGCAAATTTTATATCAATGCTTATTCTCACCGTTTTGGCATAACTGCTTATTTTCATCAAGCTGTTTGTGTGGCGTCTCTTTATACTTCCACAAGATCTGCGATGTCAACCAACGATCTCTTACTAGAATTTAATGTCCATACGTACTGGTATACAATATTGTTTTTTCAGAGAAAACAAATTATAACTTGTTATTTTCAGTGGGGAAATCAAAGTTACAGCAGTTGATAAAAAAAACACTTAGTCCATCTTAACAACCAATGGGCAATGAAAGACAGTCATCTGAAAACAAAAACAGAAAGGAGCTAATGAATCCATAGCCGATGGCAGAAGTATCCGAGCATATGCCACAAACAGCAAGTCCTTGATCGACAAATTATAATGCAAAAACGAAAAACATAGGTCCACATCCATTATACAGCCCACATAGAACCATGATCGACAACAATGTTGTCCAAAACTTCAACAAAATGTAGATACCCGTCCATAGGGCAATAGCTTCCTTGGATAACCGATTTGCCTCCATATTTGCTACACGATAGATATGCTTACAACAGATTTGTGTGAAGGAGTCCATTAAGCTTTCCACATCCTTAAGCCAAGGTTCCAGCATCATGACATCAACTTTAGAGTTTTGATTGATCTAATTAGTGATAACCTAAGAGTATCCAAAGATGGACACAGTAATAAAACCCCTCACGGATGCAAACCATAGGAGGAAACGAGCAATTAACTGCTCCGCTTTAATGCAGTCCCCCTTGCCGATACCCATTTTAATACGAATAATGTGGTTCCTTCGAAAACAGAAAATCACCCGAGCTCCACACAAACCCTATTTCGAAGCCCCATCAAAGAACCCGCATATGTTTTCACTGTCAATAACAGGGTAAATGCTAGACCTACGCTTCTTACATATCATATCATCGGGATAACCATTAATCATCCACAGGATCCCTTTACATGTACTAGATACAGAAGAAGAGATGTTTTTAAATATGCTTTCATTCCTCGACCTACAAATGGTACCAATCATAAACAAATGGGAGTGACCTGTAGGAGACATATTTACGAGTCCATTTGTAAATGCAATAATTGAAAGAGTCGCCACTCCAATCCTCTATGAAATATAACCAGCGTTTTAATTCATTCCATACATCCTTAATGAAGCTGCAATGTACAAATAGATGATGGATGCCTTCACATTCAGACCTGCAGAGAGAACAAATACTCGGTCCCTGAAAACCCCTCTTTTGCAAATTTCCCCAAGTAAGGATTTTATCCTGAAAAACACAGCCACAAGAAGCACTTCAACTTTAACGGAATTTTCTAGACCCACAACTTTGAGTTCCAACAATAATGCTCCGGTGGAGAATAGTAGTCAGGTAAAACCAACTTGTGAACTTGTGCAACAGTCAAAACCCCAATAGAATCATGGTCATCCCACACGAGTCTACCAGAGGAATCAGATAATTGTATTCCCACAAAAGTTAAATGATTGATATATGTATCCCAAACAGGATACCAATGTGCAGAAAGATCCAAATCCCTGGCATTAAGCAAGCGAGGTTTACAAGAAACAGACCCCACCTGATAGACGTGAGAAAGGACCACAATTTACCTAACATGTAGTTCCTTAACCAAACTGTTAGGGAGCATAAAACTGTCATCACCACCAATATAAGGGTCAATTCCAATTAACAACTTCGTGCCTCTGCCCACCTTCCATTTAAGCCAGGGGCCAATATAGTGATAGGTACTAATGAGGCCGCGCCAGACCATTGATGCTTGATAATAGTATAAGATCGGCTTACGTATCCACTGTAACATAGAGAACTTTTTTAGGTATTTCGACCGGATGACACAACTCTAGAGCCCCCCATCAACCAAATCCTTCCAAATACTTTTAGTTCTCATGGCCAAGTTAAAACATTCAAGACTCTTCAATCCCCATCCTCCTTTTAATTTGGGCCATGACAAGCTTTTTCAAGAGGACAAATGGAGTTTCCTCAAATGAGGTTTACCGAACCAAATGAAATGAAACAGTTTGTTGCGAATACAATTAATGACAGTGGAAGGCACCTTCCGCAGCCTGAACCAGTACACCGGGATGCTCTGAATGATCGATTGAGCCAGAATGAGCCTTCCGCCAATAGATAGCCATCGATATGCCCAATTTTTTATCCTTCGATCAATTTTCTGAAGTAACCATCTCCAGTCCTCCACCCTATAACTGTTGGATTTTAGAAAGTACCATAAGTACTTGAGCCCGGTGTCGATAGAATCAAATTTGTATGGAAAGAGAAACATCATAGCTTCAAGAATACCATCATAATTACAGTTAAACAGAAAAGAAGACTTACAAACACTGATAGCCATGCCAAATGCTAAATAGAAATCAACAAATTTTTTTATAATCCAACCACTCATTTAGAGAAGCATCCCCGAAGATCATAACATCGCCAACGAAAAACAAATGTGTGATAGCCATTGCACGAGTGATGTTAATACCTTTGAGTTTATGCTTCGATTTTTTTCATTAATAAGCCTACTCAGGCCTTTGATGGCTAGAATAAACAACAAGGGGGATAGCGGACAACCTTGTCTGATACCCCTGCTACTCGGGAACGCATCTGTAGGAGAGGCGTTAATCAACACAACAAAACTGGTAGAAGAAATACATGCCATAATCCATTGCACCACATTCAATGGCATGCCAATCTGAATGAGAATAAACCTAAGATATGTCCAATCCAAGTGATTATAATCCTTAATCAGATCCATTTTCAGAGTAAATGCTTGAATATCCTTAACTTTAACCGGATGCAAGAACTCTTGAGCAACCCCCACATCATCGAGAATTTACTTGTTGAAAAGAAACCCAAACTGTTCCAACGATATGTGTTTTGCCAAAAAAGGGTTAATATGCATAGAAATAATTTTTGTGATCAATTTATAAAGGATGTTGCAGAGAGAAATAGGTCGATAATCATGAAAGTCCTCCAGCCGGTCTTTCTTAGGAATTAAAGCAAGATAGGTGGAATTGAGCCTCTTATGAATGGTAGCCTTTACTCTTGATTCCTCCACAACAAGGAGTATCTTCTACCCCATCAGATCAAAGAAGTGTAAGAAAAACTCCACCATCCATCCATTTGGACCGGGACTTTTTTCTTTGACGAAAAATCCTTAGGACCTTCTTAATTTCATCCAGAGTCGCCGCTTCATCAATCTTCCTGCCATCAGCTTCATTAATAAATCTAGGAAATAATTTCACAATTTTCAATTGAGCTTCTAAATTATTAACCTAGTCCTGCTGATAAAAACCCTTAAAATGCTCCTCCGCTAATAGTTGGATAGAACCCTGATCAGATCTAAAAGTTCCGTCATTTCCTTTAATCTTCCAGATCATGTTCCCATTCCTCCTCTGATTGGATAAGTTATGGAAGAATCTGGTGATAATGTACTATGGTTAATGATGTGATAGTAATTTAAAGTTCCTACAGTTTAATGTTTGAAGTAAGAAATTGGTAAAAGTGCTCATCAATACTGATTCACCCTTCCCCCTCTCACTATTTGTGAATATTCCAATAGTTTGCACGTGAGAATAATTGTCCTAATGGCATTGGAGCATAGGCCTTTGAGGTTTCTATGTCCTTTTTATTCTCCTAAAGATGTAAATTTTAAGCCACGAAAGAATGGTTCATGATCAAATAATTGCACACATGATTCTTCAGGCCTGAACCCAGTTTGTATCAAAGGGATGCAAGAAATTGTCCTCAAATATTTCACAACAATGTTGATTGTAGCTTTAGATAATCTCTTTTTGTTCTTTTTTGATTTACTAGCACACTTGTATGTTGATCCTACTAATCTTGAAAACAACAAATGTCACTTTCTAATGAAGATTCAATTCAATGTGTCTAGCTCCAAGGATCAATCCCTAGGGAATTTTATCAATTATTCTCGATACTTTGCATAAAAAATCCTTACATAAACCTAAAATGAAATTATTTTGAGAAAACATTGATCAATTTTACATACCCGGTGATGTATAATCACATGTCGTGATTGAAAAAAGACTTAGATGGCATGTGAAACTATGCAAATAACCAAATTTGATGATGAGATTTAACAAGATCCTTTCATAGAACTTTGCATGTTATACCAAAAATGATCAATAAGTCATGTAAAAGCTATCAACGAGATAGGCTTGATACAATGAATGATGTTCAGGGATAGAAAATTATCAACAAACTTCAAACCATATAAAACTAATATACATGACCAAAAGAAATCGAGAACACCTATTTATGTTAAAAAGAAATGAAAACACAATTGTACAAGATAATGATTAAGAGGGAGAGATAACTACGTAAGTGATAGAAATACTACCTTTATCAAAGAAAACATGAAAAAAAATAATTAAATCCATTGCTCCTACTCCAATCCTAACTTACAGTGGATATTCATCCTCGTGTAAAATCACAAATCCAATGTAACCATTAGGATTGTCATACTTATTTGGATGTTAGAGTGAAGCACATGCATGGAAAGTTGGTAAGGTGAGTGATGTATTTTCACTAGCATTGTGTAACTAAACATCTTGTTCTTGGTGTATAATACGAGGTGGTACGAAGGCTTTGAAACCCATGAGGATTCCATCCATGATTCCTCAAAATCATAAAATTGATTATTGCATTATTGAGCATCAAGATTGTAACTTGGTCCTTGATGACAAACCTTATATATCTTGTTATTACAACACTCCGAGTGAAGGAATTATTCATCTATGGGATTATGTATAGTTTTGTCATGCTTATCCATCAGTTCAATATTTATCTATCTTGTTGGATTGTGGTCCTCATACAGAGACATAAAATGTGTAATGATCAAAATCCACTCATTTTTCTGCTCATGTGTCTGAAATTGAAAATTTGTATTGGCCTTTACTATTTCAGAAGAGGAATTCTCTTTATTGCAGTTGTATGTGTTTGATCGGAGTGTAGTATCATTATTCTCTTTGATCAAACCTGTATTGGCCTCCCTTTTACTTCTTAAATTGGTTATTAAGGGCGGGTGTTTACAAAGTATCAAATATTGTTCTTATTGTGAAACCCTTTCCAGGTTAATTTGTTCCTGCATAACCCTATGTCTTTCACAAATATCATTAACATGAGCCTCAACCTCCTTCAGAAGCAATTCTAGAGACTCAATTTCAACATGTGTTCCATGGGCATGAGTATGACAAGGTGGGGAGACTGGAGATTGGTCTTGTAACTCTTTTCTTAGAATAGTGTTTTCAAAATGACATGACATTAGGTTGCGATGGATTATGGGTTTTTAGAATTCATCATTTTCTTGGAAAAGGGTGGCTATTGAGTCCATACCCTCTTCTCCTTCCAATATAAGGAAATTGTTCTTAGGATCAAGTTGATTTTTCTCACAATTGGAAGGCTAAAGCATATGACACTGAAGCAATTTGGAACATGCAAAAAGAAGGATTATTAAATTTCAATGGTACATTCTTTTCACCTGATAATTCATGTAAATTTGATTCATCTATCTCTTCTATAAATACAAAATCAGAATGAGGACAACCAAGACTTGACATATGCATTCTCCAACCAGGGGTTTGTTTGGAAAATAATAATTATGATACTTGATTTATTTACAAATTTATTGGCAGGCCCTCTCTTAGATTTTGGAAGAGTTTGTAACTTACATGAAGATCTAATATTTTTCTTGACATTGTACCCTTTATTTCAATTGTTATCCCATGTGAACATAGAAACCTAAAATCATCTCTTACAACCTAGTTTCTTAATAGGTTTTGAATCAATTAATTTGATTTCATAACTCTTCGTGTTAGTTCCATCAAAAGAGTAAGTGTTAGTTTTTGGTAGCTCGGAAAGTACTTCTACCTTGGGGGTGTCTAGCAACATAGAGGGGATGGGTGAAACTTTCTAGATGGTATTGTAAAAGTGATTTTGTAATATTTTATTAGATTGGGTGGTATTTGTTAGCCTATGGTACTTGAAGGTCAATGGTATTGGGTGATCCCATGTTATTTGCATGGGTGCGAGATTATAAAAGGAACCTTAGAGTATGAGTTCATTATCAAAGTCATAGGAGTAAAGGAGATCCTCTATAGTGGTCAGCATCACATTTACAAGAGACAAATTTCCTCTTGTAGTGAGTAGTCTAGATCTCAGTTTGAGATCACAGTCTTTCCACGGAAGAGTTACTTCTATGTTGGACCCAGGGTCAATCTAGGGTTTGTATATCTAGTTTGAAGATAGGATTTGGGGCATCTTTTCGTGTACATTTTGATCAAGATCTGGAGGATTTATCCAAAGGAATACTATAGTTCTGTTGTAATCAAATCTTGCAATAAGAAGAAGACTAACATTTGTTGGTTTTCCACAAAGAACTGGGTTTTCCATGATACATCTTGTATAGTGATTTTTCTGTTATGGTTTCTTATCAATGTATTGCATTTAATTATCTGGATTAATTTAAATTCTAATCAATATATGCTAAGATCAAGTAAATTTCACATGATATCAGAGCATGATTGAGAAGATCCTACCTAAGATTGAAATTAAAGAAAAAAGGGGAGAGAGAGTACCATATTTCCATGGTGTGGGTCATATGGACACCGTACATTTGTATGGAAAATATGTTGTTGGGTGATGGGAGAATGCTATGTGGTTGACACTCTGATTGTAGCCAGGACTGTGAGTCTTTTCTAGATGTGAGCAAAAGAGGATCGGGCTTCGTGGGTGGTTGCATCTATAGCAGTCAAACCAAGGTCATGAAGTGGATATTGGACTGTAAGGGTCGTCAGGACAAAAACTAAGTAGAGGAAGATCTCGGGATGTTGGACGACAAGATCGCTAGCGTGAAGTGGAGATGTGCTGTGAATAGTTGAACACTAGCAAGGAGGCGATGGTGTAATCCATGTGTCATGCAGCAAATGGAAAGGGTTGCAAGTTCGAACAACGTGAAATAGTGTAGACTCATGGGTGTACTAAGTAAGCTGGCAGAGGCGTAGAGTGGAGCTCGAGTTGTTGTGACGCCAAGATTGGGGAAAATCGGGTCTTGATGATGGACGTAGGCTGAATGGTGAGATTGGGAGCAGATCCCTCTGGTGTAATAATTGACCGATGTGAAGCCGAGGAGGGAATCAAACCTGAGAAGGCCACGTTGTAGTGATTGTAGCATCGATAGAGGCATTAGCAAGAAGCTGACGAAAGTGTGGCAAGTCCACAAACATGAAAGCCGAGAGCTCAGGTGCAGGTATCGGGCCACATGAAAAGGACTCCAGATGCAACACCGTACCAGAATTCAAAAAAGAATTAGACATGCGGCAGAGGAAGACGGGTAGAACGGACAGGTAACTCGCGAGCCGAATCGTGGAGTAGCAACTAGAGCTACTAGGAGAAAGGTGATGAAGGGTGGAGGCAGAGAAGATGGTGGATGTGAAAGAAGCTGTTGCTGTGGGATTGAGAAGCAAATAGCCACTAGGCAGAAGCAAGCAGAAGACGGTTATAGGCGCATTGCATCCAGTGAGCCAGTAAAGTACACGGCCGATTGTATAGGATTAGGACAGCCTCCAAATTGTGCCAAGTCAGCTGCCAGGGAAGCACTGTCTGAGAAGACCCCAGGCAGGGAGAAAAACATTCTGGGAAGGCTTCAAGCAGGGGCATATTTTCCCAGAAAGGATACAAGAATCCCATGATTTTCTTATTAGACTAGGGCAGCACTTAGGCAGCTGTAAATCAGCCTGGACAAGGGAAAAATCACCTAAAACTATCAAGAGGCAAAAGGAAAAGCGTCAAGAAGGCCTAGAAAGTAGATGGGAAGAATACAGAAATTTAGAGTAGTCAAGAAGGTTACTGGACACCACTCAAGAGGTTTTCGAGCAGCCAAAAATTGCAGAAAAATTTAGGCAAGCCCCTAGAAAGTCCGTGCAGCTTCCCAAAAAAGTTGGATAGTTTAGAGAGATTTTGTGTAGAAAGTAAAAGGGGTCTGGGAAATGGGAATTCGGATTTGGGAAACTAGTATGTGGTTAAAAATGATCTTGGATCTCGGATAGAGGTCAATAGCAGTGTTGACAGCTATAGTGGTTTGGGCTTGTAATTCGCTAAGTTACTTGCTGTTTGTTGTGATTAAATCTAGTATCTTGTTTGAGATGACACTGATGGATGAAAAGAACGGATCTACATATCAGAATGCAACAGATGTAGCATGAGAGGGAGCAACTAAGAGGGATTGTTAGTTTTCTATAGCTTAGAAGGTACTTCTTTGTTGGGGGTATCTAGAAATGTAAAAGGGATTGAGTGAAACTCTATAGATAGTCTTGTAAAATTTATTTTGTAATAATTTAATGTATTGGGTGGTATTTGTTAGCCTATGGTACTGGAGGGTCAATAGTATTGGGTGTCCCATGGTATTTCCCATGGTATTTGCATGAGTGTGAGATTATAAAAGGAACCTTAGAGTATGATTTCATTATCAGTCATAGGAGTAAAATAGATCTTTTGTAGTAGTCATCATCATAGTTACAAGAGACAGATTTCCTCTTGTCGTGAGCACTCTAGATCTCAGTTTGAGATCACAGCCTTTCCACGAAAGAGTTACTTCTATGTTAGATCTAGGGTTTGTATATCTAATATCCAGATAGGATTTGGGGCATCTTTCTATGTGTTTTGGTCCAGATACGGATGGTTTATCCAAAGGACTAGTGTAGTTTCATTGTAATCAAATCTTGTAATAAGAAGAAGACAAAAAATTGTTGGTTTTCCCTGAAGGACTACAGTTTCTAGGGTACATATTGTGTTGTGGTTTTTCTGTTATGGTTTCTTATTAGTGTATTGCATTTAATTATCTAGCTTAATTTAAATTGTAATTGAGGTCTATTAAGCTCAAGTAACTTTCACATTAATACAGAGTGAAAGGATGTTTCAAATATCTAGCAAGGATCTAAGCTTGTACATACCATTCACAAATGATTATCGATGAGGGTTTGTGGTTGTGATGGAGGTGATAATATGCTTAAACGAATCTCATGTTGAAGTCTCTATTTGATTCTTTATATTCCATTTTGGTTTCAAAAATTTCATGATACATGCCACACACATTTTAATCTTCATCATAGGAATTCTGAAACACTTTCTTAAAATCAAATGAGTTTTGAATTATGCCAATGGGTAAGATGTCATACCAACTTGAAGCTTTACCTTTGAAAGTGAAAGAAAACAATCTAAAAATAATATCCTCATGAACAATATTAAGCAAAGGAAAAGTACATTCATACATCCTAATATGTTCAAATGTTGTTGTGTTTCCCTCACCATCGCGTTTTTGTAATCGATCAACTACCTTTATTGGGAGGTCATGCAGAGGTCCTTGGATGTCCAATGTAGTGTTGTCCCTCCACATAGTGATTTGTGGAAGAATAATAAGCAATTCATATAGGAAGAGAATGGAGCTCTACATATGGTATCATTCCGTCTCCCAAAACTGTTGATGGGGTGGAATTTTCCTTCTTCAATTAGTAGGGGTTACCCTCAATGAAAGGTCCCAATTAGAACTGACACCATTTGGAATAGGTAACCCATCCAAATTATAGCCGAACAATCATTATGGTTTTGAGATTTTATCAACTGCAGCCAGATCCAACGTATAGAGATTTTAAAATGCAATATGAAATGCAACTAATCTAAGAGGTAGAATGTACAATGTAGAGTGATGCCTGGGAGAACTAACAAAACCAAAAATCTCAAAAGAGAACCAAATAGGTAAATGTTTTGATCTTCAATATATAGTTAATGTATGAACAACATAGAATAGTTTGAAAATGTGTGGTTGATTACAATACTATATTGACAACTATAGCATAAGAATTATAGAGACAAATTAGAGAAAGTTGCATGCATTGAGGTCCTAGAGTTGAAACTCGCCTCCCAAATAGTCAATCCAGTAATCGCTTCTTCTTATTAGAAATTTTCAAAAAGAGATTTACATAAAGTCTACATGAAAAAGCTTACTCGAAAAAAAATCTCCTCTAGAGCCAAAACATTGCCATTGATGAGTTCAAGAGTACATTTTATAAATAATAATAATGACTCTTAGCTTTTCAATGGCCTTTGGCCTTTCAAATGTCTCTTGGCCTTCCTCCTTAGCTTTTCAAGTCTCTCATACATTTTTATTCTATTAAGAGAAACTTATTTTCCTTTTTTTGGCATAAAACTTGTCTAAGATAGATCTTATTCCTCACTTTTAGACCTCATCAACATGCCTCTGTGGAAAATATTCAAGTGGTCACCATCATTTGTCCATGAAAATGATTTCTCATAATAGGAAAAGGATTATCCATTTCTAGTACTTTTGCAAGCCTTCATCTTTTTTCATTTGGTTGTATATTGGTGGGTATCCATTTGCAATAGTTACTGAAGAATTGTCTTTTTGTCAGAATTCGTCAAATATTTTTCTTTCTTATTGGGAGTTGACCAACTTTTCTCTTTTGTTGGGAGTCAACCAACTTTTCTTTGGGATGATATATCAACAAAAAAAATTTCAAAAGAGAAAAAATTTGTTATGAAAAGTGGATTTTTGAGTGATACTTCTTAAGGGAAAACTTGGGCAAAGGTTTTCTAAGAAATTCTAAATGTTTTACTCTGCGTCAAGGTTGTTGCATGGTATTTTAGAGCAAATTATTCCAAGTCAAAATATAAATTTAAAACCAAATACCAGTGAAAAAATTTGTCCCTCAACCTAAGTCTTTAGGCTCATAAGGATTGAAAGTTCAATCTAGAAAATGAAAAACATCAGGTTACTGATGGTCTTACGTAAAAACATGGAGCATGATGAGATGGATAGATGGCGATGTAATGAAACCGGTTAGAAAATGCATCAAGATTAGAAATGGTATAAGGACTACTCAGAGACTTACTAAACAAAACATACCAGCTAAAAGGTGCCATAGTTAATATTAAATTGATGGAGGATGATTGAGGGAGAGTGCATTTGGGTCGCTTATTCTTGATCCAAAATTAAGTTGGGGCCCCAAGTTACATGAATTGAGTATATGTTGAGAGTTCAATAGGTTGATAATCATAGTCTATGGTGTTTGTAATTGACTTGAGTTAACCATGCTTTACTATGTTTGAACATGGTTGATTAATTCAGACCATTTTTAACCATGGGTGACTATTGTTTGATAATGGTTGACTTTAGTGAACCATGATTGACAATTTTTGAATTTATTTAACTATGGTTGGAATTAGTAATCATCATTGAACATGGTTAACAAACAGTGTCAAATGATGGTTGACTAAGTTTGACCATAGTAAAAAATGGTTGACTATTGTTTGGGCATGGTTGACATTAGTAACCATTGTTGAACATGGTTGGCATATGATTTCAAATGATTGTTGACTAAGTCGGACCATAATAAACAATACTTGACTATTATTTGGGCATTGTTGACTTTAGTGCACCATGTTGCATTATGATCGATTTCTAAAAATGGTTGACTTTAGTGAATCTTAATTTTATCTTCTTGAATTTGGTTAGGTAACATTGACTCTAATTGACCATGACACGCATGACAAATGATGGTTTAATAAGTTTGAACATATACTTGAGAAATATAAAACTTCTAAGTCTCATCAAAGTAATCATAAATTAACAATAAAAAAATGATAAATTATTGAAAATTGAGGTATCTTTTTACTTTTAAATAAAATTTATAAAAATCACAAGTAAATATAATACTTACTATACTATTAAATTAAAATAAATATAGCTATTAATTAAAAATTAAAAATAAAAGTAAACCAGTCTATTTTGGCTAGCTCATGTCGGTAAGGTGTGGGCTTTGTTTGCAAGGTGACCCATGTTCAATTACCCTTAAGGGTGATTTAGTTGAGAGGAGGCACTAAAAAATCGAACCATGTGAAGGGTTGGTTTGCTTGGTGCGATCTCGCCATGATTTTGGGTTGCAGTTCTTTAACCAGTGGTTCAATGCACTGAGAGTGACAAACAAATGCAAATAAATAAAATGTTTGGATAAAAAAATTTAATTTATTGTATTATTTTTGGAAAATTAAAGAAGTTATCTTTTTTTTTTGAAAATTTAGTAAATTTAAATAAATACTACTTATTATAAAACAGAATCAAACACTTATTTAAAAAAATTAACGAATTTCCAATAAGAATGACACACGTAAATGATGAAGGTAGGATATCATGAAATCATATCACAAAATTCTTACACTGTCATATTGGGATGAATTGAATTGTACCTTCTCCACTGACTTCATTGTGTACTTGAATTAACTAATTTCCAATAACAATGCACCATTATACCAATCTGTTGAGATATTGTAACTTCTAAGAATATTATATTTGTACTTTATTATTTCGGAGATGTTTCATTCCTCCGTGAAAATCTTATTGTATATCTGGAGATGTTTATTCCTCTGTCGGAATGTGGTAACTTGGGTTATTAGAATTCCCTAGTGGGGGTCGGCCCTGTATGTGTTATGTGGGTCAAAGGGTTGTTAGACCACCCTAGTGGGGTCGGCCCAGTCAGTTGTAGTGGGGTGTTTAACCCAATGGTAAATTTGGTGCCGACCTAGTTAATATAAAGTACAAGTCAGAGATGTGTATAAATAGAGGAGGTGTGTTCCTCATTATACACACACTTCCCTCACTTGAAATGTAGCGCACTTGTGAGAGAGAGGTCTGCTATGGTGGAGGAGGAGATTATGTCTTTGGTTTGCATCTTTGTATATTGCTGGTCATCTATATTGAGGAAGCTTTGCTGGGTTTTCTACCCCATGAGGGTTTCCCAAGATAAATCTGTGTCTCTTGTGTTTATGCTGTGCTTGTTGTTTCTTCAGTGATCCTGTATACGTATTATCTAGAAATGGAATGTAATGCTTATATTTTATGTCTTATCATATTGAATCTTAACATGGTATCAGAGCTAACCTGAAGGAAGGAAATGTATGGCATTTACGACACTTGCTTCACTTGCGACAATTTGAAGGTTAGGGTTTTGTATAGCAAAAACCAGTCATCGTGGAACTTTCGATATAAATCCATTTTTGCAAAGGTTCAGGATATGAAACCTTTACAGGTCGTAGATACCATCCTCAGGTACCTTGTGTCCAAAGGACACCCTCAGATTCATTGTAATTTGTGAGTTATGGTCAGTACAAGTTAGGGTTTCTGCCTCTTCCTGATCTCAGTCAAAATCAGGTGACCTAGGAAAAAAGGTCATAACTTGGGCTAGGAAGCTCCAAATGAAATTTTGTAAAAGGTGATAGGTAGTACACAGACTGTACTATTTCAAAAGATGTTTTCAGAGGCTGAAGTTGAACCAGTGACATGTGGAACGCTGTACAAGTTCTCTCTCCTATTTTATCCAATAAATAGGTCACATTGCGACACTTGGCATAACTCTCTCTCAGAAAATCCAATTGAGGTCAGACCTATCGAGATGGAAAGATGACAGGTCGGGCTACCACAAAAAATGTTTTCAGACCCTATGGATCGAAAAGTTCAGAGTTACAATAGAAACAATCAGGTACATATTTATGTCAAAACATAATTATTTTTTGGAGCACCTTCATTCATGGCTTCCGGAATTTAGGGTTTCAGAGAAAGTTGGAATTTTTGGAATCAGAGTCCACGGATGAATGCTACTCAGGAAAATCGAAATTTAGACACCAAGATCGAATTTTTTGGTTGGGTAGAAGACCGGGCTTGATCAAACCCCAGTTCGGAATTTTGATCGGAAAGATGGAAAAATTAGGGCTTCAGCGAAAGTTGGAATTTTTAAAGTCTGTGATCACGGCTGGAAGCTCCTCAGAAAAATAAGAGTTTAGAGATTTGGATCAAACCTTTTGATTAGGCAGAAGGGTGGGCTCCATCAAACCCTAGTTCAGGATCCTGTCCAGAAGATCCAGAAGTTTCAAAGGCAATTTTTGAGGGTTCAGATTTTGGAGATTTCAAAATTGAAGTATGCAAGTTTGATCAGCTCAGCAAGACACATCCTTCCATCCATTCAGAAGTGTGAAAGTCAAAAGATTGGATTTTAAGGGTTTCTCTAACAAACCCTAATCAAGCTCCAGATCCAGTTTTAGGGGGAGTTGAGGCTAAGGCCTTAAATATGAAGACTACAAGAAATCTCGACGGGTATAACTTAAGGAGATACAGGTACATCACAAAAGACAAATAAAGTTCCATGACCATGACAACATGAAGACAGAGATTCCTCCATAATCTTTGATCACATAGAATTTCTACTTACGAGGTATGCATGACTTTGTTCTACTATGCTTAACCTATTAGATATGCAGGTTCTAGCATAGGATCTCTAAATCATTGAAGAGAACAAAGAAGATATTGTTTAGGTATGTTAGACATAACTAAGCAGGTATACTAATCCAGGTATGTTTTCCTATGTCAAGTTAGAATCCTACTTTGTGCTAGGATCTTAGTATACCCATGTATTGAATGATCATGACCATACACATTCAAGATTATTTAAATGATATTATACTAATGAATGTATGTTTGTGTATGAGATCATGAGGATGACATTAGTGCACACTTGAGCATGCACAGTGGTACAAATTGAATAGAAGTTCAAAAGATGGACAAAAGATCAAGCGGGAGGCAACCACACAAACATAAAAGATAAGTATTTGAGTTGTTATTTGAATCTCTGAAATAGTAAATGATATTGATAGTTGTATGCATATTTGCATTCCTAGAATATATCATGCTGAGTGTAAACATTTATATAGCATTGAACAGTATAATACTAATAAGCATTGGTAAATTGGAAAAACATTCCATTTTTACTTGTCTAGAATGAAACCTCTTTGCTGACATGCTGAGAGCTGTGCACACTCTCGATAGTATGTTCTGGTAGAGATGGAAGGCATCTAGATAGCCAGTGTATGCATACATGATATGGAAAAGTGTTGTGCCAAAGTATTGGTCAAGATAGTTGCATAAATGATATCTGTATGCATAATAGGTTATCATGTCAATATGATTTGATGATTATGAAGTATTACTAATCATGTACTTAATTTTGATTTGTAGGAAAGATCATGACGAATGATGAACATTGAACAAGTGATGGATGTTCAACAAAAAGATTTACAAATCAAACATAATATAGAAGACTTATGGCTAGAAGATTCTCTTAGAAAGAGGAAGAGAATCATGCTCCAAGTGGCTAGATAAGACCATTATATTAATAAAGTAATTGAAGAAGAAGTGCGAATCAAGGATTCAATTGAAGAAAGCTCTGTTCCGGTACCTAGGACCGATAATCAATTGATGAAATTAATGATCATCATGGATGATGTGGATCTCAACCTTTGCTACAAGGTTGAATATGGTTTATATATACAGATGACATGGATGCAAGAAGGAACTCACCACAGAGTTCGAATGATCTCGAGACTCATATCAATAGACCCATCTATCGAGATATGGCACAAAAGATCATTCAATGCAGAGTGTGAATGATGTTCACTCACAAAGGGAGAATTGACATTTTCTTGACAAGCTTGGGATTTACCAAAAGTAAAGTTGTTCCTAACCTTTACCTTAAGGTTATGGATCATACTACTATTGTATGAGGATGATCTCTTTTTGACAAGGAATGAGAAACAGATCATGGAAAGCAAGAAGAAGCTAGCTACAAAGTTCGAGATGAATGATCTCAGATTGATGCATTACTTCCTAGGTCTGGAAGTATGGTAAGGCTCAGAAGGAATCTTTCTCATCCCGGGAAAGTATGCTGTGGAAATATTGAGAAGAATTGATATGTTGGAATGTGAAGCCATGGCCACTCTCATGGGTTCCGACTTGAAGTTGTTAGCTGATGAATCCTCAGAGTTAGTTGATGTGACTCTATACAGACATATTACTGGGTCGTTGATGTATCTGATGAATACCAGGCCAGATATATGCCTTGCTGTGAACACCTTGAATCAGTATCTAGTGGAAATTAGATATGTTCACCTGATAGTTGCAAAGCATGTGATGAGGTACCTAAAGGGTACAATAGACTTTGATCTATGAGATCATGACTTCATATGGCTACACAGATTTTTATTGGGCAGGAAGTGTATCAGATAGGAAGAGCACATCGAGAGTATGTTATTGTCTAGGATCGGCCATGTTCTCATGGTTTAGCAGGAAGCAGTCTAGTGTGGCTCTCAACACAAGCGGAATATATGGCTTCTTGCTCTACTAGTTGTGAAGCAGTATGGCTTCAGGATTGCTTGACTTAGAGATAGACACAACTGTGATCCTATGTGACAAACAGAGTTGTATCAAGATGGCAGAGAATCCAGTGTTCCATGATAAGTCAAAGCACATAGAGATCTGACATTTCTATATACAAGATATGGTGCAGAAAGGAACTATAAAGTTCGAATTTGTAACAAGTTGCTGATGTACTAACCAAAACTCTACCTCAAGTAAAGTTTGAGTATTTCTGAGACAAGCTTGGTGTAGTTCAGAAGGACCCTTCTCGAAAGGGGGAGTGATTTGGTCACTAATGATGAGATTTCCTGCATCGACAGTGAGGTGGATATCTATATTGGTGATGCCGACAGAGAGGTTGGTGGATGGTCCTTAGATAGGGTCTAAATTGACAAGGGGATTGCATCATCCTTGAACACATGTTCTAAAAGGATCCGTAGACGTATGTCTCCGATAAAGAAGAGGGATTGCATCATCCTTGAACATATGTTCTAAATTGATCCATAGACAGTTGTCTTCGAGAATGAAGTCCTTGGTGGACAGGTGGGGATTGTATCGTCCCTAGACTTCGGTCCCTTGAATTGATCCGTAGACATATGTCTCCGAGAATGAAGTACCTAGTGGACGTGATAGGACTACATCGTCCCTGATCGCTTAGTTCAAAATGTATGAGAGTGGATTAATCATCCTTAGACAATAAATCCAGTAATTCCGAAATGAAGGATAGTCTTAAATGAGATTGTGAGTGGATTAATCATCCTTAGACAGTAAATCCAGTAATTCTGAAAGGAAGGATAGTCTTAAATGAGATTGTGAGTGGATTAATCATCCTTAGATAGTAAATCCAGTAATTCTGAAAGGAAGGATAGTCTTAAATGAGATTGTGAGTGGATTAATCATCCTTAGACAGTAAATCCAGTAATTCCAAAAGGAAGGATAGTCTTAAATGAGATTGTGAGTGGATTAATCATCCTTAGACAGTAAATCCAGTAATTCCGAAAGGAAGGATAGTCTTAATGAGATTGTGAGTGGATTAATCATCCTTAGACAGTAAATCCAGTAATTCCGAAAGGAAGGACAGTCTTAAATGAGATTGTGAGTGGATTAATCACCCTTAGATAGTAAATCCAGTAATTCCGAAAGGAAGGATAGTCTTAAATGAGATTGAGAGTGGATTGATCATCCTTAGATAGTAAATCCAGTAATTACGAAAGGAAGGATAGTCTTAAATGAGATTGAGAGTGGATTGATCATCCTTAGACAGTAAATCCAGTAATTTCGAAAGGAAGGATAGTCTTAAATGAGATTGTGAGTGGATTAATCATCCTTAGACAGTAAATCCAGTAATTCCGAAAGGAAGGATAGTCTTAAATAAGATTGAGATTGGATTAATCATCCTTAGACAGTAAATCCAATAATTCTGAAAGGAAGGATAGTCTTAAACATGATTGTGATGAGATTGATCTCGGAATTTCGAAAGGAAGGATCATGTGTATTGCAGAGTATGCTGCTATTGTGTATACTTGACTGATGAGGATACTTGTATTGATGAGGATACTTGTATAGATGATATGTATTGATGAGGATACTTGTATGTATACTTGTATTGATGATGTGTATACTTGTATTGGTGTGGATACTAATACTAATGATCTAGATGACGATGCTGCTGATTGTGATGATCTAGATAACGATGCTGATGATCGTGTGATGACGATGCTGATGATCATGTGATGATAATGTTGATGATCGTGTGATGACGATGCTGATGATCGTGTGATGACGATGCTAATGATCGTGTGATGATGATGCTAATGATCGGGTGATGACGATATTGATGATTGTATGATGACGATACTGATGATTGTGTGATGACGATATTGATGATCGTGTGATGACGACGCTAATGATTGTGTGATGATGATGCTGATGATCGTGTGATGACGATGTTGATGATCGTGTGATGATCGTATGATGATGATATTGATGATCATATGATGACGATACCGATGATTGTGTGATGAAAATGCTGATGATCGTGTGATGACGATGCTGATGATCGTGTGATGACGATGTTGATGATCGTGTGATGACGATGCTGATGATTGTGTGATGACGATACTAATGATCATCTGATGACGATACTGATGATCATGTGATGACGATGCTGATGATCGTGAGGATTCAGATGTTGATGTTGCTGTAGCTGTTTGAGTGCTGCAGAAGATAAAGACCTAGTATTGAAGATGTTCCAGTAACTGGTTGAGTTACTGATGATGTTGAGAAAGCTTCCAATGATTTATAGATGTATCATGTTGATGACTCCTTTCTCCTATAGATGTTGTTATAATATCATTCTCGTTAAGGGGGAGTGTTGAGATGTTGTAACTTCTAAGAATATTATATTTGTACTTTATTATTCCGGAGATGTTTCATTCCTCTGTGAAGATCTTATTGTATATCCGGAGATGTTTATTCCTCCATCAGAATGTGGTAACTTGGGTTATTAGACTTCCATAGTGGGGGTCGGCCCTGTATGTGTTATGTGGGTCAAAGGGTTGTTAGACCACCCTAGTGGGGTCGGCCCAGTCAATTGTAGTGGGGTGTTTAACCCAGTGGTAAAGTTGGGGCCGACCTAGTTAATATAAAGTACAAGTTGGAGATGTGTATAAATAGAGGAGGTGTGTTCCTCATTATACACACACTTCCCTCACTTGAAATGTAGCACACTTGTGAGAGAGAGGTCTGCTATGGAGGAGGAGGAGATCATGTCTTTGGTTTGCATCTTTGTATATTGTTGGTCATCTATATTGAGGAATCTTTGCCGGGTTTTCTACCCCATGAGGGTTTCCCAAAATAAATCCGTGTCTCTTGTGTTTATGCTGTGCTTGTTGTTTCTTCAGTGATCCTGTATATGCTATTATCTAGAAATGAAATGTAATGCTGATATTTTTTGTCTTAGCATATTGAATAAATTCGTGTCTCTTGTGTTTATGCTGTGCTTGTTGTTTCTTCAGTGATCCTGTATATGCTATTATCTAGAAATGGAATGTAATGCTGATATTTTCTGTCTTAGCATATTGAATCTTAACACAATATTTGGCAGTGGCCTCTACACCTGGTAGACTGGACGATGTCACAACGTCGGGATTGCTTCCTTCGTATCTACATAACTGCAATCACAAGTCTGCTACATTTCTTCAATCACTCCTTAACTTGTCGAACATGTGCGACGTCACTCCTCCACACATTATGCAACTAACTGTTATTCACAACTAGAATGATGAATCTTGCGAGATAGCTATGGATTTGCAGATCCGAGCTTATGGGTAAAAATGACTTAGATAGATAGAAATAAACAATCTCAAAACTGGAACTAGGATCCAAAATTTTATTAAACTTGCAGCAGAAATATTACATAGAAAATACTATCTCATAATGCTTTCTGGTGCGATATTATACCGAAAAGGAAATTTGCAGAGCATAATTACAGTTCTTTAGACTCAACTTCTAATACAGGACTTTCTGATGCAATATGATCAGGCTAAGATGTACTTACAGAGCATACTTGAGCAAATACTTTCAGACTCTAGACTCTCTTTTCTTGGATGCCCCCAAATGAGAGGAGGGAGTACTTATTTATAGATCTAAAAGAAGGATGGTTACTTCATACTGAAGTATGAAATCCCATCCATTGAAACAAAGTAGTGAATCAAATTGTCCTTGAGATCTACTTGTTCGTAAAAGTGGTCTAAGATGTGGGTCAAACTGCAACAGAAGTTGGGAAAGTGTCCCGAGTCTTAGAAAAACCTTTTGAAAGGGATGGATCCAATCTTGAAAAATATCAAATAAAGATCTTTAGACTGACCTTAGTACAAAGTGGAGATTTCAGGGAGTCCCACAGAAACCAAAACAAAGTGGAGATTTCAGGGAATCCCACGAAAATAGAAAACAAAGTGTAGATTTCAGGGAATCCCACGGAAACCAAAACAAAGTGGATATTTCAGGAATCCCACGGAAACCAAAACAAAGTGGATTTTCCAGGGAATCCCACATAAACAAAAACAAAGTGCACATTTCAAGGAATCCCACAGAAAACATTTAGTCAAAGAAATTATAATCAGGACGTTCATAAGGCTAGTGGACCATATCATCATACGGATGCCCAAATATGCGCTAGTATGATGGATCCAACATCTTGGTATATATGATCCTTATGATGATCCTTTGTCCTTGATGTGTCTGTACCCGGACCTTTTAATTTACTAACCATTGAAATTTATTGTACACAAAGGTCTGTAATAAGTGTGTATCATCGCACACTTCACTGACATTCATGTCCTTGACATTAGAACATGGGATATAGTACCTGGGGTGCTCATGTTGTATAATTACAGGGTCCACTCTGCTTCTGCTCAGGTCAAAGTCATTCCACCAACAATGTGTCCATTGATGAATGTCGTCCAACACATGGGTTCTCTGTAACCCGAACTTTATCTTTGTAAAGTACTCATGGTCCCGGTTGTCCATTTTTAGGAATCACCACCATAGCTTTTGATACTTTTCATAATTCACATCAGGAAGAGGGAAATTGAGATTATGTAAGTTTTTCATAATTTAATTCAATATGATCTAGGATCTTATCTGAGAGAATAACATGCACATCAAATCAAACCCAAGATACAAGATGCACAAAGCATTTCACCGGGGAAACCATAAAGGAGAAAACCCCGTAACTTCCTTAGAGATAGAATGAGCAATAATACGAAACCCCAAAACAAAGAGATGATCTCCAACAGCTTCCTCCTCCTCCACTTGTTTGATCTTCTCTCTCTCTCTCACTTATGCGAATGAGTGAGTGAGTGAGTGAATATGAGTTTGTGAATAAATAGAGAGCCTAGCTCTCTATTCATACTTTACCTTTACCACTTGACAAGTTGGCCTCAACTAAAGTTGACTGTGCCGACTCCTTTAGGGGACTTAAACACCCCAATACAAATGAATCTAGGGGAAGTAATGCCTCGACTTACATGGGAGGATTGAACTCAATGAATTTACATGACCCAAGTACAGTAATGATTTCTCTGACCGAAGGAGTAAACATCTCCGTCGAAGGTACAATAATAAAATGCAAGTACAATATAAAATATACAAGTGAATACATTCCGAAGTTACAAATACATTAACACTCCCTCTTAACTAGGAAGGTATTCTCTTGACACGGTTCATCAGCACAAGTCTTCGTCACTGGATCATCATCAAAGCTAGAACATCATCAAAGTTGGATCATCATCGTCACTGCTGTTTCTATCTCGACCATCAATATCCAATCCACTCGTCATAGGAATTTCTATAGAGCCAACCCTTTTTCATGCTGGATGTAGGCCTAGCCTCCATGTAGGTCTTTATCATCTCTGCGAGCAAGCCATCAAGTAGGTACATCTCAGGAATTATTATATGCCTCTGCAAAACCTGTAAGATCTCCCAGGACTAATTATATGCTACTGCAAAACCTGAAGGAGCATCATAAGATTCATTATATGCCACTGCAAAACTTGCAAGATCTCCCAAGACTGATTATATGCTACTGCAAAACCTGAAGGAGAATCCTAGGACTAATTATATGCACTTGAAAAACCTGCAAGATATCCTAGGATTGATTATATGCCACTGCAAAACCTGAAGGATCATCCTAGGACTGATTATATGCCACTTGCAAAACCTGCAAGATCTCCCAAGACTGATTATATGCCACTGCAAAATCTAAAGGAGCATCCCAGGACTAATTATATGCCTATGAAAAACCTGTGTACCCTATTGTCACCTCAACATATTCAGATCATCTCATCGTCAATGGAGCACATCCCAGATCCACATAACACAACACTTACACTCACTGGCATGGGAGGAATAACCTACCACCATCCGTGAAAGGATCAGCAAATACATCAACGACCATGGGAGGACTAACCTACCACCATGTCAGAAAAGATTCAGCAATTACATCAATGACCATTGGAGGACTAACCTACCACCATGTCGTAAAATCTCGGAAATTACATCAATGACCATGGGAGGACTAACCTACCACCATGTCAGAAAAGCCCGACAATTACATCAACAACCATGGGAGGACTAACCTACCACCATGTCGGAAAATCCCATGTGCATGTGCGTCTTCCGGACTCATCACTTCCCCTTGGAAGGAACCTTGATCTGAATTACACCAAGCTTCTCTCTAAAGTATTCAAACTTCACTCTAGCCAAAAGGCTTTGTCAATACATCGTCTATCTGCTCGTCCCTCGCAACATATTGGAGATTCACTGCTCCACTCTGTACCATATCCCTTATATAGTGGTACTTGATCTCAATGTGCTTCGACTTGCCATAGAAAACTGGGTTCTGAGAAAACTTCACACAACTTTGGTTGTTGCAATGTAAAATGTTGATGTATTTGTAACTTTGGAATGTATTTCATATATGTATATTGTATTCCTATAGAGATGTTATTATTCCTCTATACGGAAGTGTTTGTATTCCTATAGAGATGTTATTATTCCTCTATACGGAAGTGTCGTCATTTATATTGTAAGTGTCGTAACTTATACTTGATGGGTTATTAGACCACCTTGTTGGGGTCGGCCCTATATAATTCATGTGGGTTAAAGGGTTATTAGAACACCTTATTGGGGGTCGGCCCTGTCAGCATTATGTTATGTGGTTAAGTTAAGGCCGACCTAGTAAAGGTTATTAGGCAAGTCACGTAAAGTATAAATAGAGTGTGGGAGGAACTCTATTTGATCATTCTATTCTATCACACAATCATTGGAGAGTGGCGCACATGTCAGGAAGGAGGAGTAGCTGCTAGGAGAAGACTATATCTTATGCTTGGGTTGTATCATTGCTCTATCTATCTTTGAGGAAGTTGTGGCGTTTTTCACCATCTTGGTTTTCCCCGGTGAAACTCTGTGTCTCTTGTGTGCTTGCATTATTGTGTCCATGATTGATACGTTGTACATGTTATTCTCTTAGTTAAGATCCTAGATTAGATTGAAGTAAATTCTGAAAAACTAACATGGTATCAAATCCAGCGTGAAAGAAGGCATGGTATGGCATTTATGACACTTGTTGCACTTGCGAAACTAGGGCTTGATATACAAAAAACCATTCATCGTAGCACTTTCACTATAAATACATTTCGGTGAGGTTTCGGGATCTAAAAATATTACAGGTCGAAGACACGATCCCCATCTACCTTGTGTCCAAAGGAAAACCTCTAATTCGTTGTACTTTGTGATTTATTATCTGTACAATCTAGGGTTTCTACCTCTTCCAGATCTCAGTCATAAACAGGTGACCTGGGAAAAAAGGTCATAACTTGGGCTAGGAAGCTCCAAATGAAATTTCGTAAAAAGTGGCAAGTAGGGCACGGACTATAAATTCTCAGGTAAGTTTTTCAGAGGCCAAAACTGAACCAGTGACATGTGGTACCCCGTACAAGTTTGCTCTCCTGGTTTATCCCATAAACTGGTCACATTGCGACACTTGGCATAACTCTCTCTCAGAGAATCCAATTGAGGTTAGACCTATGGGTTTGGAAAGATAACAGGTCATGCTACCACAGGAAAATTTTTTAGATCCTCTAGATCTGAAATTTCCGAGGTACACCAAAAAAAATCAGGTGCATATTTCTGTCAAAATAGAATTGGATTTTGAGCACCTTCATTCATGGCTCCGGGAATTTAGGGTTTCGGATAATGTTGAATTTTTTTGTATCGGAGACCATAGCTGGATGATCCTCATCAAAATCGACATTTAGAGACCAAGATAGAATTTTTTGGTTTGGCAGAAGGCCGGGCTTGATGAAACCCTAGTTCAAGACTTTGATCGGAAAGGTGGAAAATTAGGGCTTCTGCAAAAGTTGGAATTTCTGAAGTTTGTGACCACGGCTGGAAGCTTCTCAGAAAAATTGAAGTTTAGAGATTTGGATCAAACCTTTTGGTTGGGAATAAGGGTGGGCTTTATCAAACCCTAGTTCGGGATCCTGTCAAGAAGATCCAGAAGTTTCAAAGACAATTTTGAGGGGTGAAACTTTGCATTTTTCAAACTCTGAGTTTACCAGCTTGATCGGCTCATCAAGGTGCATATTTCTATCCTTTCAGAAGTTTGAAATTCAAAGTTTGAATTTTTAGGGTTTCTCTAACAAACCCTAATCCAGCTCCAGATCCAGTTTCTGCAAATCAAGTGGATTGGGTTAATCCTAGAAGAGAATGTATTGGTAACGTGCATAAGTGAAGAAGTTCCAGTTTCAGAGGGAGATGAGGCTAAGGCCTTACATAAGAAGATTACAAACAAACTCGATAGGTATGACTTATGGGTATGTTTTGAAATCTATTCATGATTAATTTTATGATATGTTTGTCTTCATTAATATTAGTACAATCTTGATTAACTTTAGAATTGTCGTATCACCTTAATAAAAATATGAATGGATGATAGAAGATATTCATTGATTAGGGTTTTGACACTTATGATTGTACTAATGCATTGTGGTGTTGTATGAGGTTGATGTTGTCCGCTAACATGAAAGGTACATCAAGAAAGACAAATCATGTTCTAGTTCAAGAACATATGACCATGATGACATGAAGACAAAGATTCATCCATTGTCATGGATCACATAGAATATCTATTTACGAGGTATGTATAACTTGGTTCTATAAAGGTTAACCTATGAGATATGTAGGTTACTAGCACAAGTCATTGAAGAGAACAAGAAGACATTATGCGGGTATGTTAGACATAACTAGATAACATGGTAATCCAAGTATGTTTTTCCTATATCAAGTTAGAATCCTACCTTGTGTTAGGATCTCTTATATAAGTATACATGGCATGATTGATAATGATTATTCATTGAAGTTAGTAATCATGGATTTATGCATATTATGTCTCTTATCTTGATTGATGATATGACTAACTAGAAGAGTCCTATGGTCAAATAAGAATATGCATGAGTAAAAGAAGTCTTCCCTGAAACCTTGAGTACTAATGCTTATTATCTGTGTTTGAAATGATCATGACTATACATGTTTAAGATTATGTTGTTTTTAGTATCTATACTAATGAATGTATGTATGTCTGAGACCTCGAGGATAACACAATGATGGTACTAGTAAGTATGCATAAGTGATTGAGGATGGATATAAGTTCAAGGATAGGTAATAGAGGAAGAAAAGATCAAGAGGGAGCACACTCCAGTAGTTCCTGCAAGGAAGCAAATATTGAGAGGGAGTCAACCCAACAAACAAACAAAGATAAGTATTTGAATTTTCATTTCTTGTATACCTGTTTGTTTAAATAACATTGCTCAATGATGTATATGCTTATGTTCCTAGACTTAGGGTATGTATTATGCATATTAGAATAATTGCATTAATGAACAGTATACTACTAATATGCATGTGATGGGTAAGTGGCCTATGGTACTGTACAACATTCCATTTCTACTTATCTAGAATGAAACCTCTTCGCTGACATGTTGGGAGTTGTGCACTCTCTTAACAATGTTCTGGTAGAGATTGGAAGGCATCTAGAAAGTTACGGGATATGGATAAATGTTGTATTGAAGCATTGGCTAAAATAATTGCATGACCGTATGACATATTTCTTTATGTGTAAGAGTTTGTTCTGAAAACTATGAGATGTTTCTAATCATGCAATTTAACTTGATCTGTAGGAAAGATCGTATACCATCACCTACAAAAGAAGGACTACAACATCTGTTACACAACAAAGTTATCTATTGAATATATTGAAGATATTGAAGTTCCCAGGATTCGAGAAGAATTCCATGATCGAGGAGTACCAGTCGATCATGAAGAATGATGTTTGGGATGCAGTCCCAAGACCTGAAGGGAAGTTTGTTGTGACTTCCAAGTTGATCTATAAGATCAAGCATGCTGCAGATGGTAGCATAGAAAAATACAAAGCGAGGTTTGTAGCTCGTGGCTTCTCTTAGAAAGAGGGAATCGACTATGAAGAGACTTTTGCACCTGTATCCAGATACACTTCCATCAGATCATTACTTTCTCTGGCTGCAGTGATGAAATGGAAGATACACTAGATGGATGTCAAGACAACTTTCTTGAATGGTGTAGTCGAAGAGGAAGTGTATGTGGAGTAGCCACTC
Organism: Larix kaempferi; assembly: GCA_027924585.1. Lineage (NCBI taxonomy): Eukaryota > Viridiplantae > Streptophyta > Pinopsida > Pinales > Pinaceae > Larix > Larix kaempferi. The sequence continues at coordinate 11,431,370 of BSBM01000303.1, read as the reverse complement.
GGTTTTGAGACATATGATAGGGATTCATATGTGTACAGGTTGAAGAAATCCCTGTATGGCTTGAAGCAAGCTCCTAGGACTTGGTATGGTAGGATGGACAGTTTCCTATCCAGTTTGGACTTTACTAAGATTAAAGAAGATTCCAACCTTTAGTACAAGGTTGAGGAAGGAAATCCTGTGATACTACTATTATATGTGGATGACCTATTTGTAACAGGTGAGGATGAGTTGATTGCTGATACCAAGAGGAAGATTGCTGTCAAGTTTGAGATGAAGGACTTGGGGATGATGCACTATTTCCTAGGCATGGAGGTGTGGCAGAGTTCAGATGGAATCTTCCTTGGACAAGGGAAGTATGCAGTAGAGATCCTTAAAGAGGTTCGGGATTATGGACTGCAAGGCCATGGCCACACCTATGGCTTCGAATCTGAAGCTTCTATGTGATGCTTCATCTGATTCAGTTGATGTCATGTTGTATCGTCATATGATTGGGTCCTTGATGTACCTAACGAATACGAGACCAGATATTTTCTTTGCGGTGAACACATTGAGCTAGTTTCTGATGGATTCGAGAGGTGTTCACCTGGTTGTTATAAATCATATTCTGAGGTACCTGAAGGGTATAGTTGATTATGGGCTCAAGTATGATGCGAATCAAAAGTTTAACTTGGAGGGTTAAACTGATTTAGATTGGGTAGGCAGTGCTGCAGATAGGAAGAGCACTTCTAGGTGTTGCTTCATTATGGGATCAGGTGTGATCTCTTGGTTTAGGAGGAAGCAGTCCTGTGTAGCACTGAGTATAGCCGAAGCAGAGTATGTTGTAGCTTGTTCAGCTAGTTGTGAGGCAGTATGGCTCTGGAAGATACTATATGAGTTATTTGATCTCACGCTGGAGGCTACTGGTATCTTTTGTGACAACCAAAGTTGTATGAAGCTGTTTGAGAACTCGTTGTTCCACGACAGGTCGAAACACATTGAGATCAAATATCACTATATCAGGGATATGGTGCAGAGAGGAGCAGTGAAGCTCCTGTATGTTGCGACGGATGAGTAGGTTGTGGATGTGCTGACAAAACCACTAGCCAGAGTGATGTTTGAATACTTCAAGGAGAGGCTTGGTGTTCTTCATATTGACGACACTTCGAGGAAGAAGTGATGGACACATTTGCTGGAAGCCATTCCAAGCATGGTGAGAGGAGGATCCTTCCCATGGTTGTGGATATAAGCGTTGGATGATAAGCATCAGGATGATGCTCCAGTTACTGCTCTGTATATGCATGATGTTGGATTCTTGGTATGATCGGTTGGATCATGTATATGTATATGCATCATGTTGGATGATTGTTATGATCAGTTGGATCATGTATATGTTTATGCATCATGTTGGATGGTTGTTATGATCAGTTGGATCATGTATATGTATATGCATCATGTTGGATGCTTGGACCATGTATCTGTATATGTATCAGGTGGATACGATATGATCAAGTAGATCATGTATGTTGATATATATCAGGTGGATACATTGTATGATCAGGTGGATCATGTATCTGTGTATGTATCAGGTGGATACATTGTATGATCAGGTGGATCATGTATGATGATATGTATCAGGTAGATACTTGGTATGCATTAGGTGGATGCATTGTATGATCAGGAAGATCATGGATGATGAACTTCAGGATGTTGCTCTAGATGACATGCATCAGGACGATGCAATGATGATGATTAGGATGATCATGTACATCAAAATGATGTATGGTGAGTATCAAGTTGATACTCTATGGACGTGGACAGGATGTGCAAGGGTAGCATGTAATAAGTCTTGGAGATCTGGACAGGTTGTGCTAGTAGCGTAAAAGGCCTCAGATGCTTTTTGGAGATCTTGCTTGGCAAGACACTCTTTTAAGGTTTTGCTAGACCACATGTAATAAGTCCTGGATATCTGGACAGGATGAAAAAGGCCTCAGATTCTCTTTAGAGATCTTGCTTGGCAAGACACTCTTTTAAGGTTTTGTGGGGACCACATGTAATAAGTCTTGGAGATTTGGACAGGATGAAAAAGGCCTCAGATGCCCTTTAGAGATCTTGCTTGGAAAGACACTCTTTTAAGGTTTTTTGGTAGGGGTCACATGTAATAAGTCCTGGAGATATGTACAGGATGAAAAAGGCCTCAGATGCTCTTTAGAGATCTTGCTTGGAAAGACACTCTTTTAAGGTTTTGTGATAGTCACATGTAAAAGATCCTGGGAGATCCAATAGGTTGAGCTGTGTGCTCGTAAAAGGCCTGGGATGCTCTTTCGAGGTTTTGTTGATGCACGTAATTAGTCCTAAGGATTCCACAGTATGGCCAGTGATGATGAAGATTTGCAAGTGGTGGGCCTACATCCAGTATGAAAAAGAATTGGCTCTGTAGAACTTCCTATGATGAGTAGTTCAGAGATTGATTGAGATAGCAGCAGCAGTGACGATGATGATGATCCAGTGACGATGATCCAAAGAAGAAGACTTGTGCTAGAATACATGTGTCAAGAAATACCTTCCCAGTTAAGAGGGAGTGTTGATGTATTTGTAACTTCGGAATGTATTTCATATATGTATATTGTATTCCTATAGAGATGTTATTGTTCCTCTATACGGAAGTGTTTGTATTCCTTTAGAGATGTTATTATTCCTCTATACAGAAGTGTCGTCATTTATATTGTAAGTGTTGTAACTTATACTTGATGGGTTATTAGACCACCTTGCTGGGGTCGACCTTGTATAAGTCATGTGGGTTAAAGGGTTATTAGACCACCCTATTGGGGGTCGTCCCTGTCAGCAATATGTTATGTGGTTAAGTTAAGACCGACCTAGTAAAGGTTAATAGGGAAGTCAATTCAAGTATAAATAGAGTGCGGGAGGCACTCTATTTGATCATTCTATTCTCTCACACACTCATTGGAGAGTGGCGCACATGTGAGGAAGGAAGAGTAGCTACTAGGAGAAGACTATCTCTTATGCTTGGGTTGTATCATTGCTCTATCTATCTCTGAGGAAGTTGCGGTGTTTTTCACCTTGGTTTTCCCCGGTGAAACTCTGTGTCTCTTGTGTGCTTGCATTATTATGTCCATGATTGATACGTTGTACATGTTATTCTCTCAGTTAAGATCCTAGATCAGATTGAAGTAAATTCCGAAAAACTAACATAAACAAGTCACGTCCAACTGGAGATCAAACAAATCAGACAGTAGCTTCATTAGCCATACTGCCTCACAACTAACCGAACAAGATGCGACATACTCTGCTTCGGCTGTACTCAGTTCCATGCAGGACTACTTCCTGCTAAACCAAGAGATCACACCTGATCCCATACTGAAGAAGCATCCTAAAGTGCTCTTCCTATAAATGACACTTCCTGCCCAATCTGAATCAACATAATCTTCCAGTTTAATCTTCTGATTCGCATCATACTTGATCCCATAATCAACCGTACCCTTTAGGTACCTAAGAATATGCTTTGCAACAATCAAGTGAACATATCTTAGATTCATCAGGAACTGGCTCAATGTGTTCACAGCAAAGCAAATATCTGGTCTTGTATTTGTTAGGTACATCAAGGACCCAATCATTTGATGATACATCGTGGCATCAACCGAATTTGATGAAGCATCACTCAATAGCTTCAGGTTCGATGCCATAGGTGTGGCCATGGCCTTTCAGTTCATCATCCCGAACCTCTTCAGGATCTCTATTGCATACTTCCATTGTCCAAGGAAGATTCCATCCGCACTCTGCTACACGTCCATGCCTAGAAAATAGTGCATCATACCCAAGTCCTTCATCTCAAACTCGGCAGAAAGCTTCCTCTTTGTGTCAGTAATCAATCCATCCTCACCTGTCATAAGCAAGTCATCTACATATAGTAGGAGTATCACTGGGTTCCCTTCCTCAACCTTGTAGTAAAGGTTGGAATCCGCTTTACTCTCAGTAAAGCCTAAACTAGTCAGGAAGATGTCTATCCTATCGTACCATGTCCTGGGTTCCTGTTTAAACATGTACAAGGATTTCTTCATTTTGCACACATGAGTCTCCCTGTCATGTGTCTCAAACCCGAGTGGCTTATCTGCATACACTTCCTCTTCCACTACACCATTCAAGAATGTTGTCTTGACATCCGTATGGTGTAACTTCCATTTCATTACTACAGCCAGAGAAAGTACAGATATGATGGAAGTGTATCTGGATATAGTTGCAAATGTCTCTTCATAATCTATCCCTTCCTTATGGGAGAATCCCTATACCACAAATGTTGCCTTGTGTTTCTCCATGCTTCCATCTACAACATGCTTGATCTTGTAGATCCACTTGAAATTCACAACAAACTTCTCTTCTGGTCTCGGGACGACATCCCAGACATCATTCTTCATGATCGATTGATACTCCTCAATCATGGCATCCTTCCATTCTTTCTTTTATGTTGCTTCTTCATAGTTGGAAGGTTCATTCTTAATGATGTCGCACGGAAAGGCTACATAACTGGACTATGGCATCAGTCTCTATGCATTCCTTCTGGAGCACCATATCTCTCTGCATCTTGACTTTCCTCTCGTACCCATGTTGGTTTCCTCTTGTGAGAATTATTCTCACAAGGTGGATCTACAGGTTCCTATGGGTATTCCATCTTGCATTCTTCATATTCTTCCAGAATTGCTTCTTCCATTTACTGTATTTATGATCCTGGGAACTTTAGGTTCTTCAATATCTTCAATAGGTAGTTTTCTGATGTATGTTGATTATTCGTTGCTTGTTCTTCGAAAGAAGTCTCTCTTGTAGGTGATGGTATACAATCTTTCCTACAAGTCAAGTTCAATTGCATGATTATAAACATTTCATAGTTTTCAGAACAAATTCTTATGCATAAATACATAGGTCATACAGTCATGCAATTATCTTAGCCAATGCTTCAATACAACATTTATCCATATCCTGTAACTTTCTAGATGCCTTCCATTTCTACCAGAACATTGTTAAGAGTGTGCACTTCTCCAAACATGTCAACAAAAAGGTTTCAATATAGATAAGTAGCAATGGAGTGTTGTACAGTACCATAGGCCACTTACCCAATACTTGCATATTAGTAGTATCTTGTTCATTAATGCAACTTTTCTAACATGCATAATATACATCCTAAATCTAAGAACATAAGTATGTACATGACTAAACAACATCATTTAAGTAATCATATATATAAGAAATGACAATTCAAATACTTATCTTCGTTTGGTTGTTGGGTGGACTCCCTCTCAATTTTTGCTTCCTTGCAGTAACTACTGGAGTGTGCTCCCTCTTGATCTCTATTTTCCATTTGTGATAGCATCATGATTATATGTCTTTGAAATTCTATCCATCCTGTACCACTATGCATGCTTAAGTGTGCACTAGTTTCATCATTGTGTCATCCTCAAGATCTCATACATAATCATGCAAATTTCATTAGTATAATCTCAATACTATCAAAAGATTATGATCCTATGTATGGTCATGATCATTTCATACACAGGTAATTTATCACAAGCATTAGTATTCAAGGTTTCAGGAAGTACTTCTTTTACTCATGCATATTCTTATTTGACCATAGGACTCTTCTAGTTTTTCATATCATTAATCAAAATAAGAAACATAATATGCATAAACCCTTGATTACTTAAACTTCTAACTTCAAGAATAATCACTATCAATCATACAAAAAGTATTCTTATCTAATATCCTAACACAAAGTAGGATTCTAACTCGATATGGGAAAACATACCTGGATTATCATGCTTGCTAGTTATGTCTAACATACCCAAACAATGTCTTCTTTGTTCTCTTCAATGATTTAGAGACCTTGTGCTAGTAACCTACATATCTCATAAGTTAAGCATTGTAGAACCAAATTATACATACCTTGTAAGTATAGCTTCTATGTGATCAATGACTATGGATGAGTCTTTGTCTTCATGTCATCATGGTCATATGGATTGGTATTTCTTGATGTACATTTCATGTTAGCAAACAACATCATCCTCATACAACACCACAAGTGCATTAGTACAATCATAAGTGTCATAACCCTAATCAATGAATGTATTATATTATTCACATGCATTCATACTTTCACTAAGGTGATTAGACAATCTAAAATTAATCATAATTGTACTAACCTCAATAATATGAAGACAAACATATCATGAACTTAACCATGAAACAGATTTCAAAACATACCTGTATCTCCTCAAGTCATACCTGTCGAGACTGCTTGTAGTCTTCTTTGTAAGGGTAAAACCACAACCATCCAAGGTAGATCACTTGTAAACATCTTATATAGGTTCATGGTGCTAGGATGATAGAATATCAGTGCCGTTTAAATCTCCTTCATTGCTACCCTATGAGTCTCCCAACTTTGCTAAGGTTTCTTGTTACTTGGAAACCCTAATTTTCAATCTCCTTCATCCCAGAAAATTTTGATGGAGGATTAATATCTATGATGAATGGATTCCAAATCCATTTTCAAAGTTTCCAATGTTGCATCAGCTGTCTCCAACATTGTATCAGTTCATGCCATACCTAAAAATTGAAAACCCTAAGTGAGAGCTTCTTCCTCCTCTTCTTTGATTTCCTCCGTTGAGACATTTCGGATGTGCTATATTGTTTTTGGTGTATCTTTGAAATTTCAGTTCTGCAGGGTATGAAAATTCGGCCTGTGGTAGCTTGACCTGTCATCTTTCAAACCCCATAGGTTTGAGCTTCATTGGATTCTCCATCAGATAGATATGATCAGTTTCCCAACATGACCTGTTTAAGGAGTGAAACAACATATCGAACTTGTATGGCGTGCCACGTGTCACTATTTCACCTTCGGATTGTCCAAGTTTCAGATCCTGCACCTTCACCAAAATTGATTTATAGCGAAAGTTCCACGATGAATAGGTTTTTCTATACAAAGTTCTAGCTTTCAAATTGTTGCAAGTGAAACAAGTGTTGTAAATTCCATGCATAGCCATCCTTCAGGCTAGCTCTAATACCATGTTAGTTTTTCATAATGTAATTCAATATGATCTAGGATCTTATCTGAGAGAATAACATGCACAACGAATCTAACACAAGAGACAAGAGACACAAATCATTTCACTGGGGAAACCATAAAAGATAAAACCCCGCAAATTCCTCAGAGATAGAATGAGCAATAATACAAAACCCGAAAACAAAGATATGATCTCCAGTAGCTTCCTCCTCCTCCACTTGTGCAAACTTCTCTCTCTCTCTCACTTATGCAAATGAGTGAGTGAGTGAATAAATAGAGAGCCTAGCTCTCTATTTATACTTTACCTTTCACTTTACCTTTACCACTTGACAAGTCGTCCTCAACTAAAGTTGACTGGGCCGACTCCTTTAGGGGACTTAAACACCCCGATACAAATGAATTTGGGGAACTAATGCCCTGACTTACATGGAAGGATTGACCTGAATGACTTTACATGACCCAAGTACAATAATTATTTCTCCGTCCGGAGGAATAAACATCTCCGTAAGAGGTACAATAATAAAATACAAGTACAATATAAAATATACAAGTGAATTCATTCCGAAGTTACAAATACATTAACAGAATAGAATTATTTCTTGTCCAGGAAGCTAAAGTGCGCATATGGTTGATGCAGTAATATTGTTCCAGCACTTGTCCTCCTACCGACTCAGTACTAATGAGTCTAGGGTCCTGAAAGTTGGCCTGTAGCACATGGGAAGAATAAATGGGTTGTCGGAGCTGTCGTCCATAAACCATATTGGGAAATTCATAGGTGGATGTTGGATATCGCTTGAGTTCTAGGACCAAATTTATTAATAGATTTGGGTGTTGTAGGTTTTCATCTAGGAATTTTGCAGATATCAACTACTAGGTAGGCCTCCATTGGTTCTATGAAATTCAACACAACGGATCTATGGAACAAGTAAAACAATTACTAGAGATGCATAAAGAATAATATGTGAAAACTGTGCAAAAGACTTGCAACAATGTTCTATTGAACTCAGAAGATGAATACAATACAATACACAATAACAATGACTGAATAATTCGAATTAAACAAGAATTTAAATCATGAAAACATATCCGGAAGTGGATTTCCGATCAATGCCATCACCCTCCCAATCTGAATCAGTGAATCCAACCAAATCTAGCTCAGAATCTGCAGCATAGTGTATGCCAAAATGTCTAGTACCCTGCACATAGTGCAAGATGCTCTTGGCTGCTCGCCAATGAAGCTCATGGGGATGTTGCATATATCTTGACATGGAACTCACGACATAAGAAATATCAGGCCTAGAGTGTGTCAAGTATAGAAGACTTACAATAAACTGTTGATAAAGTGTCAAATCCACCAATGGTGTGGAATCACCATCCTCTAGTCTTATTCCCGAGAGGAATTAGAATGGTGATTCCTTACAATATGACATATTAAATTGATTTAGCAGGTATGAAACATATTTTTTCTAATATATGGTGATCCCATCAAAATTTTGAGCTATCTCTAACCCAAGGAATTGCTTCAACAAGCCCAAATCACTCATGTCGAAAGCTAGATTTAAAGCAGTTTGTGTGTTGTCGATTGAAGCAAGATTGCTTCGAGTTATTAAGAGATCATCAAAATAAAGGAAATTATTCAGAAAATTACCTTCATGTTGCTGTAGGTACACATTTGGATCTGATTTGCACCGTGCAAAATTTTGTGACAGAAGGAAGGAGTCCATCTTTGTGTACCAAGCTCTTGGGGCCTGTTTTAATCCATACAATGATTTCTTCAATCTGCACACCAATGTCGGATCTGATATGTATCCTTCAAGATGCTTCATGTAAATCTCTTCTTTCAAATATCCATGAAGGAATGCACTATTCACATCCATATGGTGCACTTCCCAATGCTTAGATGCGGAAATTGCCAAAACTAGGCGGATAGAATCCATCTTTGCAACCGGTGCAAAGGTCTCAGTGTAGTCCACTCCTTGGAATTGGGAGAAGAATTTGGAAACCAAACTAGATTTATATTTGCAGGTTGAGCCATCAGCAGCAACCTTTGTGTGATAGACCCATTTGCATTAGACTAATTTCCTCCCACGTGGAAGAGAAACTAGCTCCCATGTAGCATTTTTCTGAAGATAACAATACTCTTCATCCATGGCGGGTTGCCATCTCGGATCGCAGTGGGAATGATAGTATGATTTCGGATATGAACCTATCATCAAATTTTTTTTCTCATACAATAAAGGATCATAATATGAAAGATCCATACCTCCTCTTTGAAAGTCTGCTCGAGTTGTTCTTGGATCCACAGGATTTCCAATGTTAGAACCATAAGATTGGAGAGTATTTTGGGCCCACTTTGGCAACTGTTGGGGCACATCTGGATCTGTATCTGAACCTAATATTTCATGTTCATCAACCTCTGATAAAATATCAGAAATATCAGATTACAAACTATCATCATCTTCTTTTGAATCTTCTTCTTGTAGAGGCGACAATTCAATGGTTTCTTCCTCGACTAGTTTTAGATCTTGAAGCAGTTCTTCAAATATTACACCTCGCTCGATGAATATATTTTTGAGTATGATATCCATGAGTTTGAAGGATTTAAATTATTTAGCATATCCAATGAGGATTCACTCAACACTTTGCGGATCCAAATATTTTCTCTTCTCAGACGAAATTCTAGCCCAAGCAGTGGAGCCAAAAACCCTGAGATTGGACACATCAGGCTTATGACCAGTATAGGCTTCGAAAGGAGTAGAATATTTTACGGATGAATGTGGAACTCTGTTTTGAATGTATACAGAAACATTCATGGCCTCAGCCCAAATATTTGCATCCAAACCTTTTGACTCAATCATACAGGTTGCCATCTCTTCCAGTGACCGGTTCTTCCTTTTCGCTATACCGTTCTGCTAGGGTGTGTAGGGAACAGTGTGCTGGATCTGAATTCCATTTTCTGCACAAAGTTGCAGTAGTTATGATTTGATATATTCACCTCCATTATCATATCTTAGAGCTTTGATCTTTCTCTCGATGGCAGTCTCAACATAATCCTTGAAAATCTTGAATTTTTCTAGCACTTCCAACTTGTTTTTGCGAAAGAAGACCCAAATGAATCTGGAGAAGTCATCAATAAATGTCAGAACATACCTTGAGCCATTCATGGAGGTATGTGGCAGCGGACTTGTTATATCCTTAAATAAATTAGTCAAATTTGTTTATTTTAGGTGATAGTAAGTCATTGAAAAATATGTTTCTAAATTTTTTAAGGCTAATTTTTGAGAGCTTTACGTATGTAATAAGGTTTGAAAAAAATTTGATTTGCTTTTCCTTCAAAAAAGTCAAAAATCAGGTTTCGGTGGCTTAGGCGGACATTCCAATTGTTCATTAGCCACCGAAAGTAGAGCTTTCGGTAGCTAAAACGTGAAAATTCGGGGCTATTTTAGCCACCGAAAGCGCAGAAACTTGGAAACGATCAGTAGGTCTTGGGAAAAATTAATTTTCTCAGCCATGGAGAGGTTGTTTTACACGCTCAAATAGTCGATTGATAACTAGACATCCTAGTATTTCCAATGGTACTTTCAGATATGTATTTGGATCTCGGGAAGGAATTCAAAAGTCCCCCGCAAGATGAGGCTACGTTTTCAGAAATATGGCGTTTTTACTATGCTGAGTCATCATTTTGAAATGATGATTCTGAGCAACTGGAGGATCATTTTGAGAAACGGTCGGATTATTTTGTGCCTAACATGTCAAAGAACAATAAACTCTTTCATTTTATACACAAGTGTCACATATTGGGATAATCGAATCCATCTCTGAGCCCTAATTTTTAGATCTCGAAATTTCCTTGTTTGAAACATGTTTTTGAAATACAGATATCAGGAAAACGAAAATGTATCTCAAAGAACCGAGAGAGGTTGTTTCTCACCACAAACCAATATACAAAAACCTCCCTCTGTTTTCCAAAATTTGTTTTTTTTTAGAGATATAGGTCAATCTTTGAGCAGCATATGTCCAAAAATGTCTGCATTTTCCAGCCACCTCACAAATTTGGATTTGAGATAGGAAAAGAGGTTATGAGATCCATCTTTTGAGGATCTTGAAACTGATTTGTAAATTTTATTTAAACTCATTGAAGAGTCATTGTAATGGTTCAAATTTGGAGACTTCTCATATTTGTAATCTTAGACTTCTCATTACATATCAGTAATATAAGCTTCTTTTTCCATTGATGTTCAGATTTCCATCTTCTATTTTTCTGTACTTGCACTTGAATATTATGTTCATGTTGTTCATGTTTGTCTAATGCTTGATATTTGTCATCTTATCATTGCATTGATAAGTTAGAATTGCAAGTATTCCTTACCTATTGTAATTGGCCATTCATATATACTTTGTGTACATGTTTCTACTTATATAATAGGTTTTCTCCATACATCCACTTTTTATAAACTCTATGAACAGCAGTGGTTGAAATCTGTAAAATTAGTCACAGCAGATCTAATGAACAAGTAAATCAATCACAACAGATGAACATAGAAAATATGGTGCAAAACTGTGCAAAACATGCAGCAGTGCTCTCTATCCCAGAAAGGGTGAATGAATTACAATACAAACTGTCACAATGAACATAGCAATTCGAATTGCCTAAGGAGGTCATTCGAATCACTGAATGGAGTAGCTTGACTCTATCTAGGAGTCCTCATCAATCATCGGTGTTGCTCATCAATCACAACAACCAGTCATCCAGGTGTCAAGCTGAGTCTAACTGATCATAATAAATGTAACTGAAGTGTGTAGCACTGATATAGGATCTGGAGGCTCAGTGGGGGCGCATGGGAGGCTAACTGGAGTCAGAACAAGTCACCTAATCGAACTGGAGGTCAATCGGAGGTGAAACAGTCAGTCAGGAGTGAAATCAATCAGAATCGGAGCTAACTGAATGTAACTGGAGTGAATCTGGAGTGGTAGGTGAACAAGTGCGCCCTTCTCTGGCAGTAGGTGAGAAGAATTAGGGCCATTTGATCTATTTTCAATGAGCTTAGGGATTTTCAATTAGGGCAGTAGGTGTTTATTTTAGGTGAGAGTAAGTCATTGAAAAGTACATTTCTAAATTTTATTAAGGCTCATTTTTTAGAGCTTTAGGTATGTAATAATGTTTGAAAAAAAAATGATTTGGTTTTTCCTTCAAAAAAGTCAAAACTCAGGTTTCGGTGGCTTAGGAAGACATTCCAACTGTTCATTAGCCACCGAAAGCAGAGCTTTCGGTAGCTAAAACGCGAAAATTCGGGGCTATTTTAGCCACCTAAAGCGCAGGAACTTGGAAACGGTCAATAGGTCTTGGGAAAAATCAATTTTCTTAGCCATAGAGAGGCCGTTTTAAACGCTCAAATAGTCGATTGACAACTAGGCATCCTAAGATTTCCAATGGTACTTTCATATCTGCATTTGGAGCTTAGAAAGGAATTCAAATGTCCCCCGCAAGATGAGGTTACGTTTTCATAAATATGGGTTTTTTACTCTGCCGAGTCATACTTTTGAAATGATGATTCTGAGCGACTGGAGGATATTTTTGAGAAACGGTTACAGAATGTTGTTCCTAACATTTAAAAAAACAATAACCTCTTTCAGTTTATACACAGGTGTCACATATTGGGAGAATCGAATCCAGCTCTGATCCCTAATTTTCAGATCTCGGAATTTCCCTGTTTGACACATGTTTTTGAAATACAGATATCGGGAAAATGAAAATGGATATCGAAGAACTGAGAGAGGTTTTTTCTCAAAAAAAACCAATATAAAAAACCTCTCTTAGGTTTCCAAAATATATTTTCATTTGAGAGATATAGGTCAATATCGAGCAGCAGATTTCCAGAAATTTCTGCATTTTTCAGCCACCTCACAAATTCGGATTTGAGATAGGAAAAGAGGTTATCAGATCCATCTTTTGAGGATATTGAAACTGATTTGTAAAGATTATTTAAACTCATTGAAGAATCATTGTAATGGTTCAACTTTGGAGACTTCTCATACTTGTAATCTCAGACTTCTCATTACATATCAGTAATATAAGCTTCTTTTGCCATTGATGTTTAGATTTCCATCTTCTATTTTTCTGTACTTGCACTTGAATATTATGTTCATGTTGTTCATGTTTGTCTAATGCTAGATAACTGTCATCTTATCATTGCATTGATAAGTTAGAATTGCAAGTATTCCTTACCTATTGTAATTGGCCATTCATATATACTTTGTGTGCATGTTTCTGCAGATATAGTAAGTTTTCTCCATACATCCAATTTTTATAAACTCTCTGAACAGCAGTGGTTGAAAGCCTTGTTCATCTGATTGTGTTAATGCATGTTTTGAGTGAGTGAGGTTTTGATTTAGTCATCTGACTTGATTCATTGAAAGAAACATTGAGAAAATAGTTAAGTTACCAAACTTCTTCAATCTACAACCTAGAAGGACTCCTAGAGTGATAACAGGACCGCTGATATCAGAATGAATCATCCCCAAAATACATGAAGCTCTGCTAGCTTTGACTCGGTCAAACTTGTGCTCGGGGTGCTTCCCAATGATGCAACCCTTGCATATTCCTTTCGAGGATTTGATACTCGGCAGGCCATCAACCGTGGAATTTTTCTGTAGGAGCTGCAAATAGTTATAATTTAGGTGTCCAAACCTCTCATGCCATATCCTACTAACCTCATTTCCATGAGTCAGAATAGCACTAAGATTTGAATGTGGTAAAAAATGAGAAAACTCATATGTTTTTGCAGCATTATTGGCTTTTCCTACCGCAATGAGTTTTCCGCTTTCAATATCAGAAATTTCAACATTATTGGGGTTGGATACAACCTTCTTTTGTAAACCTGTATGTGTCATTTGATATACAGAAAGCAGGTTTGTAGCAAGAGAAGGAACATAAAGAACATTGTAAAAAATGGCATGCTCTAAATGAATAGTTCATTTTCCCTTTGAATAAATTTGTCAGTCATATCCCATGTGGATGGAGATGGTGCTGTTGGATTCTAATGAAGAAAAAAAAAATTTGTTTGCAGCCATATGATTCGAAGCTACATAATCTATGAGAAGAGTGGTGGAATTCAAAACACTAGCCATGAGTGCATGACCTCTTTATGTATGCTCATTGTTGTCCTTCTTCCTTGTGCCATCAAGAAGAGCAATGTTGTTTCTCTCCAAGAGAAGGGCCATCTGATCTATGGTATTCTTCATGCATGTGCTTTCAGGATGAAATCCCTTGCTTCTATAAGAACATTTAGTGTTCTCTTTTCCCTTTTGTTTGTCTTTTCTTGAACTAGATGGCTCATGTGACTGATTTGTCTTCTCCTTTTGCTTTGGAAGATGAAGCTTTGGCTTCTCTTTATTTTGCTTCCCTTTTCCATTTGTAGATTTAGATCCTCCAGCAAAAAGTGCTTGATCTTTTGAGGTTTTGATGGTCCCCATTTGAACAAGCTTATCATGCTCTTTTGTCAAGGATTTAATGAAGGCATTCAAGGTAAGCATCTTCCAATTGGGGATTGTGAACTTTCCCGTATTGAAAGTTGAAACAAAAAACTGAATAGTCTCTTCCTAGCTTCGTTAGGATGGATAAAATCAATTCATTATCTTCCTTTTCAACTCCACATTGCTTTAATAGCATTACCAAGTGCTTAAACTTAGTGAAGAAGTCATTGATGGTCTCGAAATTCTCAGGATTGAGTGCAATTAACTCGTTCTCTAGCTAATAGGATCTCATCTCATTATGCTTGCTAAAGAGTGTGGCAAGTTGATCCCATACCTCTTTCAAAGTAGTCACTCCACTGATATAGAAAAGAAGATCCTTAGAGATGTTGAGACAAAGGAAACCATAAGCTTCATCAAGCTTATTGAAATATTTTTCCTTCTCTACTACCGATGTAGCTTCGACTTATAGGCCCATGGTGTCTCTGTAAAATCCTTTAGAGTGCAATATTATCTCCATATCATCCTTCCATTGATAATAGTTGAAGGGAGTGAGGATATTTTATGAAGAAGTGTCCATCTTTCAAGAAGAGCGAATGCAATATGAGGAGCAAAGAACCTGCAAATCACAAAACAAACAATAAATCTTAGGTCAACAACCTACACTTTTCAAGTTCCATCACACCAGGAATAAGAAAATCAAGCAAGATTGAAGATCCAATGATCAATATTCAGGAATTATGTGGAAACTCTCGGCTTCTGGTGCATAATTGGAAAAAATGGCTACTAGTGCAGAATATGCATGCAGTGCAGAATCACTATTGCAAATATGAGCAAACTTGCTCAATCTTCATGACTAATCCCTGCATAAAAGTATTCTTGTCCCTTCCATGGCTCTGATACCATATGAAATTCAACACAGCAGATCTATGGAACAAGTAAAACAATTACTAGAGATGCATAAAGAATAATATGTGAAAACTGTGCAAAAGACTTGCAACAGTGTTCTATTGAACTCATAAGATGAATACAATACAATACACAGTAACAATGACTGAATGATTTGAATTAAACAAGGAGGTCATTTGAATAGCCTGCATGGTGTAGCATGTCTCCACTAGGATTCCTCATCATCAGATCAGTGGTGTCATCAATGCACAAGTAACGGTCAACCAGATGTCAAACTGAGTCTAACTGAATGTAGGTAGGTGTAAATGGCGCATGGAGCACTAATGGAGTGAAGGGGAATCCAACGAGGGTGCATGAGGAGATGTATGGAGTCAAAATAGTCAAACTAGTCTCTCTGGGTGTCCATTAGAGTGTTTCAGTCAGTTAACTAGTCAATCTGTCCTCAAATCAAGGAACAAATCCATAAATTAAGCAACTAACTGAGTGATAACTGGTGGTAGGTGAGAGAGGCACACATGTCAAGTAGGAGACTCGAAATAGGTGCATCATGGACTATGAGGTCTGGAACTGAGCAAAACGAAGCTCTTGGAGCTAGCAAACTAGGGACTAGGTGCTGGGTGATACCTCACTGTTGACTGGGCTGCATGCTTGCATGACTGCATTATGATGGTGAGAGTATCCTAACAGGTTCGTGTAATATTCCCAGCTTATTTCATCATCAACATATCGACTTTAGTTACTCCCTTCATGCCACTCCATTATCATCATCATGTAGCTTGGGGCTGTAATTCCATAACTGTCTTGTAAGTGTTCTCTCGTGAGGAAATCAACAATGTAGTTCCGAGCTCCCTTAATATGATCAATCTCAAATTCGTACTGGGAAAACATAGCTTTCCATCTAGCAAATTTGGATTTTGCAGTAGAGTTCCTAGTAGGGTTTTCATGGACAAATTTCATTGCTTGGCTATCTGTTCGGATTAGGAACTTCTTATTCAATAGGTGGATCTCAAACTTTTGGATATCATTAAAGAATGCATTGATTTCCTTATCAATAGTGTGATATTTTTTCTAAGCATCATTCCATAGTCCAGATGCATACCAGACTATTTGTTCATCAACGCCATTACAATCCTTTCAGCATTGCTTCAGGATAGCTCCCCAACCTTCCTCTAATGCATATGTCTCTAGAACCTTTATCAAGATTTCATATATTATATGTAGGACAAGGAGAGGTTTTACCTTGGCCTTTATCCTTCTGACTTTCTCTGTATGCTTTTGTGTCCACAGTGGTGGGCTTGTTCCCAGTCTTTTCCTTAACAATCTTTGGTCCCGTGCACAATTTTCATAATATGAGTCTACATAGTTCAGGCATCCTCAAAACCTCTGCAAATTTTTCTTATCCAAGATGACATCTGGAAATTTATCTGTGAAATCAATAGAATCTTGTTGAACCTCAACCTTTCCATTTTTTATTTTTTGTCCTAGAAATTCAATTTCTGCTGAAACAACTTCAATTTTTTCTCAAATAACACAAATCTGTTTGTGTAGAGGACATGGAGCAATGTCTTGAGATGCTTTATGTGTTCTTCAACGGATTTTGAGAATACAAGAATATCATCAATATAAACCATGATCCAAGCTCTGTATAGTTCTAATACAGATTCCATAATTCTCTAAAATTCAGAGGGTGCATTTTTTAATCCGAAGGGCATTACCTTCCATTCATATTGTCCATGTGGGACATTGAATGTAGTCTTGAACTAGTCTTCTGGTCTGATTACAATCTGCCAGAATCTGGACTTTAGGTCGAACTTAGAAAATATCTTTGCTCCTGCAATTCTTTTAATCAGGTCTGAATTGTTTGGGAGTGGATATATTACCCATTCAAGGGCATCATTGAGTAGTTTGTAATTGATCACCATCCTTGGTACTCCCAGAGCTGTTCTAAATGCTTATTTACATAAAAGGATGAACAGGACCATGCGATCCTTGAGTGCTGGATAATTTCTTTACTAAGGAGATCTTTGATTTCTTTTCTGCATAGATTCCTGTATTCCTTGTTATTCCTTGTTCATTGGGATTGTTCTGCTTCTGCTTGGGTTCCCTTGGTATCATTCTTTGTATTTCATACCTACCCAGAATTGCTTCCTATGCCATAATGCATTAGGGGTAGCATGGCATACTTTGTCAGCAAATCCCTTCCTAATTTCCTCAATCCTTTTCTGCTTCTCAAGGGCCTTTAATTCCTCTTCAACCTTTTTTATGGCCCTAATTTGGTTTCCCTTTTCTTTGATTTTGGTTTAGAAATGCTTCATGGGGTCAAATTCTAGGTTCCATATAGAATGTGTAATTTCTTATGTGGAAACGAGTGGAAAAAATATCTCCTTTCTCTTTACAGTAAAATGATATCCGATTTTTCCTTTACCATCATATTTTACTCCATGAGGGATAGTAGTTGACAACAGACTAGTTCCTATTACACAATTGTGTGCAAAATCATCTTCGATTAATAAGAAAACACAATTTATACAAAGATTGCCTAGGAATACCTTTCCATGGATGGTTTTATACTCCACTTCCTTGCTTCCTCCAAAACCTTTGACTGGGGCTTAGCATGGTTCCCAATAGTTTGGATAAACATATTTTATTTCGAGGAAACACATGTCTGCTCCTGAATCGACTAATGCTAGAACCATTATTTCATCCTCATGAACCTTGATTTTCAATTTTATTACTGTATTCTGATGGACAACCATCATGAGGTGCATTTCATCTTCTTGTAGTGGTGACTTTGATTGGAAATTTCCATCTCATTCCTTTAGATTCTCAATTATGTTTCTGAGTTCTTTGACTTCTTGTACCAGTTTGAGGTGTTCTTTATGAAGTGTTTCTATATCTATCTTCTGTGGTTCTTGGTACATTTTCGTGAGCAAGGGATACACATGTTTCTCCATGCTAGGAAGATCTGTTTCCTTCCATTTCCACTTGCCTTCTTCTTTATCTGAATCATCTTGCTCTTTTTTTTAATTATGTTCATACTTCCTTATGAATTTTGCTCTAGGGATTTCCTTTCCTTTTCCTTTTTTGTCATGAAGGAAAATCTTATTAAAGTTGTTCACTAGTTCATCCTTGTATTTTCCTTCTTTCATCTAGATTATTTCTCTTTTTATCAGGACCTTTGGATCTTCTTCTGTTCCATCCATGAAGCAGTTTATCTCTTCTGATTTTGTTCCAGAAGGAGATCTATTGCTATGATGTTGCTTGGTCAATGCAGTGAATAGTCTTTGCTCATTTGAGTGGGGAGAGATTTTTGACTCATATGTTTCCTGGTCTTCCTGGAATTCCTGGCATATTCCTCCACATTTTCATGGTATTTCATACATTTGCTGGATGTGCATGAGTTCATCATATTCTGTAGTACTGGAACCATATTCAGAAGTTTCTGAGCTGAATACTTCTGCATGCATCAAATTCTGGTGTCTGGGTTTTCCTCTTCTGGGGAGTCCTCTGAAGTTATCATCAATTGCCTCAGCTCTAAGTTTTCCCTTTTCTTCCTCTGACAGTCTTGGTCCCTTTTATAGCATTCTGGGGCAGCATGGCCTTCTTTTCCACAGTAGAAGCATTTTTTTTCCCTATATTCTACTTCCCTTTTTCTGTAGGTTCGATCCTTATAAGCTTCTTATGGTTGCCACTTGTTACTTGTACGTCCTTTAGATATTTTATGGAATGGCCTGCTACTCTTTGTCCATTTGGAGTGGTGTTTTCTTTTCTTATGAGGAGTTTTCTCTGGTTCTATACCAAACATTTTGCAAACTTGCCTACCCCCACGAAAAGAAGTGTTGTGGGTAAGGTCTTTGTCAATTTTCTTAGTTTCATAATACTGGAGAAATATTTTCTCAGCAGCAACACGAAATTGACCCCAGGTGTGGCAACAAAGATCCTCCTGGAATTTGTCTCTAAGCTGTTAGCGGAATCCAGAGGGTAATCTGGCAAAATATTTTTCTTTAAACACTCGTTCTTCAGTACGGTCGAATTCAATCTGGTAGATGCGGCGGATCCATTGCTTGTGGTACCAATGGTACTGAGTGACAGACTTGATGTGGAGCTAAAGCAAGATCTGTTTATGTTTGTTAGTCATGGTGGCACTATAGCCACAAAATTCTGCAATGATTTCTGCCAAGAGAGCTCCAATGATATTGTGCTCATCATTTTCTGTATTGTTTTGGATTTAAACCTTTTGATAGGTGGGGATATGAGTGTTCCATCATACACCCAAGTTTCCATTGAAACCATAAACAATAATATTGACAACTTCAGCATGGTCATATTTTCCTATGGACATACAAGCTTTGAAACAAATCATCATTTTATTGACCATGTCAAGAATTTCTTCTTCATTTTTGTCATCTAAATTCCAAGAATAAAAATTCTTAGGATTATAAGACTCTTGATATCCTGAATCTTCCTTGTAGAGGTCAGGTGGGAGAAAATTTCATGGTTTATTATAATACCATCCTGAATCTACTGCCACAAGGCCAAATTTTTTACCTATAGGACTGGGAGCTGAAGGGGGGATGTTCAGAGAACTAGCTGACAGGAATTCACCAAAGTGTCCAAGTTTTGATACTTCTTTTTTGGGTTTCTTAGCATCCTCCTGGATTTTTCCCAATTTTTTGGAATTCTCATTTACCTTGTATGCTATGTAGGAAAATGCATCTCCTACATTATTGTCTAAATCAGAGATAGAATCTGTAACCTCTTCTCTGAGTGATTCACAAATAGATTTTACCTCTTCAGCAAAGACCAGGGAATGTTCATGTTTTTGACTTTCAATCCTAAGATGCTGAATTTCATCATGTATTCTTTTGCAAAGAATATGCAAAGAATCAATCTGGCTTGCCCATGGAATCTTGTTTTGGAGCTCTATATTTTGTATGGTCATGCCCTTTAGTGCCAAATTTGACCAATTGGCTTGTTCTATTTTTTCATTGTTAAGGATGACTGGGGCTGTTGGAGGTGACCCTTCTTCATAATCTAACTTAATGGGTCTGAATTGTGGAAAATTGGCCTCAGTATAAATTTATTCTCCTGTAGGAGTTTTCCAGAGATGTCCTTTTGAGGTTCGTTCTCCTTTCAAGGGACTAGATTGCATCATGCAAGAGTATATTGGAACTCCCTTTTCCATTCATAAAATGATATCCATTTATTTCGGAGATCCATTTCAAAGTTCCATCTTTCAGACAAATTTCTTCTTTCTCCTTTGGGGAGGTCTTGATTCCAGAATTCTTCTGCTTCTGGGTGAGTATGCAAATCCCAATAGAACAAGTTTTTCATTATTTTATCCTTGGGATCAAAACAGGAATGACCAAACTTAATGGTTTCAAAGATTTCTTTCTAGGCCAAGGATGGCTCTCGGATATCTTTGAATTGACAGGGTCATAGCCTTGATGGGGGAAGAGCCATTCTTTGTTTTACCTTATGGTGTTCTAAAACCAATCTATATTGCTCAACTTTTTCCATTTCTTTCGTAGGTAGTTCGAGCAGTTCTTTTATCTGACTTGAAAGAAGACAAAACCCAAGTCATGTTCGATCTTGGTGTGATTTCTGGATTGAAAGTATTTTTTCTAACTGGGATGTGGCATCTAATACTTCATCCTATTGGATTATAACTATATTTTTAGATTCCTTTTTAAAACTTTCTTCCCACCATTCAGAAGGGGAAGATGCCATCATAAACTGTGTCTCATGAGGATATTGACTCAAGGGTGATGGCTCACAATCTGGGTTTGGACAAGGGTATTTTTGTGACCATTTATTTTCACTGGTTGCCTCATGGCTAGGATGTCTAGGAGGTATCATATTTTGGCAATCAGGGAAGAAAATTGTGAGGGGAAGATTTACAGGAACCCTTTCATGTAGACAAATGGGGTTTTTCAATGTTGTTTCTTTGAAAGAAATGGTACATGATAATGGTTTTTCTAGTGGATTGGTGTGTAAGGATCTTGATCTGATAGGGATATTCCCACCACGTTGGGTTGGAGTAGTGGGGAAAGAAATAATCACAGAAGTAGAAGTTTCCCAAATATCAGAAGTAGTAATAGGTTGGGAAAGAGGTTGCTTGGGAGCATCTACTACCCATTCAAGGGGGGAACAGAGCTGGCTCCACATTATTTTAGAAAGTAAATGATTCCATATCAATCGAGATTTCATTTTTTCAACAACTGTCCATCCTTTCGTCTCGGTACATGAACCAAAGTTTTGACCTTTATACCCATATTCAATTATGTGTACCAATTTTTTTGAATCAAAATAAATATAGCAATGATTGCTTAATTTTATTAATCCACATTCATTTAATATCATCTAGTAAACAATTGTTTTTAAACATAGTTGCAATGACATCTTAATGTTAAATTTTGAGTATTAAATCACAATACTATAGGATCTTTGCTAAGAGAATAACATCTACAGTATATCAATGCATGACAATCATAATATGACAAGCATCACAAGCATCACAAGAATCAAAAGCATAGAGACAAGAGACACAAAGTTTCCGTGGGGAAAACCCTAAGGTGAAAAACCCCACAACTTCCTCAGGGATAGAGAGAGCAATGGCTCAACCAAAATACAACCAAATAATACTGAGATAGTCTCCTATCAGATGATCCTCCTCCTCCTCACTAGTGCACCACTTTTCATAGAGAGAGATAGTTACTTTTTCGAGTGAGTAAAATAGAGATCTCCTATCTCTATTTATACTCACCTTTTTGCCCAGTGACCTACTGGGGCCGACTTGTCTACTTAGATACATCCACATTATATTATATATTAATTAGGGCCGACCCCATAAGGTGGTCTAATAACCCATCAGCAACTACACACACTTGCGACACTTGTCAATCCACATGACGACAATTCCTTATAGAGGAATAATACATCTCTTATAAGGGTACAATAAATATATATATAATACACAGATAAAATACATTCCGAAGTTACATATACATCAACACTCCCTCTTAACTAGGAAGGTATTTCTCGACACAGATCTGCTAGACAAGTCTTCTTCTCTGGATCATCGTCATCATCATCGTCACTGCTGCTACTATCTATACCAATCTTTGTCTCTACTCGTCATAGGAAGTTCTACAGAGCCAGTCCTTTTTCATACTGGATGTAGTCCCACCACCTGCAGGTCTTCGTCATCACTGGCCATACTGTGGAATCCTCAGGACTTATTACGTGCGTCACAAAACCTCGAAAGAGCATCCCAGGCTGTTACGAGCACATAGCTCTACCTATAGGATCTCCCAGGGCGCTATTACATGTGACCCCACCACAAAACCTCAAAAGAGCATCCCAGGATGTTACGGGTACACAACTCCGACCTGTAGGATCTCCCAGGGCGCTATTATATGTGGTCATGGAAAAACCTCGCAAGAGCATCCTAGGACTGATTACGGGCACACAGCCCAACCTATCGGATCTCCCAGGGCGCTATTACATGCCATAGGACAAAACCTCGCAAGAGCATCTGCCAGATATCCCAGGGCGCTATTACATGCCATAGGAAAAACCTCGAAAGACTATCTGCAGATCTCCCAGGGCACCGAATTACATGTCCTCACAGAGCAAAACCTTGAAAGAGCATTTGCCAGATGTCCAAGGGCACCAATATTACATGCCATAGGAAAAACCTCGAAAGACCATCTGCAAATCTCCTAGGGCATTGGATTACATGCTCATCTGCACAACCTGATCCACGGCCACAGAGTATCACCCTGATACTCACTATACATCATCATGATCATCATCAATGCAACGTCCTGCTGCATGTCATCTGGAGCAACATCGTGAAGCTCGTCATCTATGATCATCCTGATCATCACTGCAACATCCTGCTGCATGTCATCTGAAGCAACATCCTGAAGCTTGTCATCTATGATCATCCTGATCATCACTGCAACATCCTGCTGCATGTCATCTGGAGCAACATCCTGACGCTCGTCATCTATGATCATCCTGATCATCACTGCAACATCCTGCTGCATGTCATCATACCTGATCCACCTGATCATCAATGCATCTTCCTGATGCATACCAAGTATCTACCTGATACATATCATCATACATGATCCTCCTGATCATCAATGCATCTACCTGATGCATACCAAGTATCTACCTGATACATATCATCATACATGATCCTCCTGATCATCAATGTATCCACCTGATACAAATACAAATACATGATACATATCACCATACATGATCCACCTGATCATACAATGTATCCACCTGATACATATAAAGATACATGGTCCAAGCATCCAACAGGATGCATATACGAAATACATACACATGATCCAACTGATCATATCCAACATCTAACATGATGCATACATACATAAATGATCCAACTGATCATATCCATCATCCAACATGATGCGTACATACATACATAAAAATGATCCAACTGATCATATCAAGCAGAAACCAGAACATCATCCTGATGCTCATCATCCAGCGCTTACATCCACATCCATGTGAAGGATCCTCCTTCCAACATGCTTGGAATGGATTCAGCAAATGTGTCCATCACTTCTTCCTCGAAGTGTCCTCGATCTGAAGAACGCCAAGCCTCTCTCTGAAGTACTCGAACTTCACTCTGGCTAGTGGCTTCGTCAGCACATCTGCAATCTGCTCGTCCGTCGCAACATACAGGAGCTTCACAGCTCCTCTCTGCACCATATCCCTGATATAGTGATATTTGATCTCTATGTGTTTCGACCTGTCATGAAACACTGGGTTCTCGGACAGCTTCACACAACTCTGGTTATCACAGAAGATACCAGTAGCCTCCAACGGGAGATCAAATAACTCAGACAGTAGCTTCCGTAGCCATACTGCCTCACAACTAGCTGAACAGGCTGCAACATATTCTGCCTCAGCTGTACTCAGTGCTACGCAGGACTGCTTCCTGCTAAACCAAGAGATCACACCTGATCCCATACTGAAGCAACACCTAGATGTTATTTTCCTATATGCAGCATTGCTAGCCCAATCTGAATCAACATAACCCTGCAGGTTAAACTTTTGATTCACCTCATACTTGAGCCCATAATCCACTGTACCCTTCAGGTACCTCAGAACATGCTTTACAGCAACCAGGTGAACACTCCTTGGATCCATCAGGAGCTGGCTCAATGTGTTCACATCAAAGCAAATGTCTGGTCTCGTGTTCGTCAGGTACATCAAGGACCCAATCATCTGACGATACATAGAGATATCAACTGGCTCAGATGAAGCATCACATAGAAGCTTCAGATTCGATGCCATCGGTGTGGCCATGGCCTTGCAATCCATCATCCCGAATCTCTTCAGGATATCTACTGTGTACTTCCCTTGACCAAAGAAGATCCCACCTGCATTCTGCCATACCTCCATACCTAGGAAATAGTGCATCATTCCCAAATCTTTCATATCAAATTTAGATGCAAGCTTCCTCTTAGTATCTGCAATCAGTCTGTCATCTCCTGTCACAAATAGGTCATCCAAATACAAAAGTAGAATCACTGGATTCCCTTCCTCAACCTTGTAGTAAAGGTTGGAATCTGCTTTACTCTTGGTAAAGCCCAAGCTAGATAGAAAACTGTCCATCCTACCATACCAAGTTCTGGGAGCTTGTTTCAAGCCATACAAGGCTTTCTTCAATCTGCACACATATGACTCCCTATCATGTATTTCGAAACCAAGTGGATGCTCCACATATACTTCCTCTTCAACTACACCATTCAAGTAAGTAGTCTTGACATCCATCTGGTGTATTTTCCATTTCATTGCTGCAGCCAGGGCAAGCACTGTTCTGATGGAAGTATACCTGGCTACAGGTGCAAAGGTTTCTTCATAATCTATTCCTTCTTTTTGAGAGAAACCACGAGCTACGAATCTTGCTTTGTATTTTTCCACACTGCCATCTGCAACATGCTTGATTTTGTAGATCCACTTGGAAGTCACAACAGACTTCTCTTTAGGTCTTGGGACAACATCCCAAACATCATTCTTCATTATTGATTGGTATTCCTTAACCATAGCATCCTTCCATTCTTTCTTTTCTGCTGCCTCTTCATATCTGGAAGGTTCTTTGTTCATAATGTCACAGAGTAAAGCAACATAACTGGTGTGTGATCTGGTTCTCTTCTTTGCTCTGTGTTATTCTTCTGGAAAGCCAAATCTTTCTGCATCATGAATGAGCTCTCTGTCCCATACAGGTTTCCTCTTGTGAGAGTTATTCTCACGGGGTGGATCTACAGGTTCTTGTGGATCTTCAAACTCACGAACAGTTTCTGGAACTGCTTCAGTCATGGTAGTATCCTGATATCTTGTTTCCTTAGGTTCTTCCTAAACTTCGGTAGGTGCCTTCCTTGATTTGATGAATGATGAGTTTTCATCAAATGTTACATCCCTGCTGACATCAATCTTCTTGAACCCTGGAAAGTATATTCTGTAAGCCTTTGAGTTTTCACTATAACCCACAAAGATGCCCTTCTTTCCTGAAGGATCTAGTTTAGTCCTCTTCTCTTTTGGGACATGAGTATATACTGGACAACCAAATATTCTGAGATGACTGACTTCAGGTTTCTTACCAGAAAAGACCTCTTCTGGTGTCTTGTTGTCCAATATCTTGTGGGGTGTTCTGTTTTGCACATATACAGCTGTTCTAGCTGCTTCTGCCAATAGGTGCATAGGAAGATCTTGGTCATGCAACATTGCCCTTGCTGCTTCCATGATAGTTCTATTCTTCCTTTCTGCAACCCCATTCTATTGAGGATTATAAGGAGCAGTCAACTCCCTCTTAATCCCTGAATCATTGCAAAGCTTCTTGAAGTCATTTGAGGTGAATTCTCCACCATTGTCGGATCTGAAAGTTTTGATCTTCTTGTCAGTTTGATTTTCCATCAAGGTTTTGAATTCCTTGAATTGATCAAGCACTTCATCTTTGCCCTTCAAGAAGTATACCCAAGTCTTCCTGGAGAAGTCATCAATAAATGATACATAGTAAACATACCCACTCAGGGAACTGGAAGACATAGGGCCACATACATTTGAGTGGATGATTTCCAGAATGTCTTTTTCCTTGCTTTCACTGCTTGGGAAAGCCTTCTTAGTGTTCTTACCTTTTGCACATCCTTTGCAAACACCTTCATGTTTGGTCTTGATTTCAGGAAGACCCTCTACTGCCTTGCTTGCAATTGGAAGTGCCCTATAGTGCATATGAGCAAGTCTTCTATGCCAAAGTTCACTTGGCTCCATGGATTCATGCACCATGGCATGTTCAGGTTGTCCCTTCAATTTATACAGTCCTCCCTCTTGCTCTCCAATCACTACTGCATCATCTATTGTCTTTCCCTTTGGCCACATCAGGACTTGGCCATCTACAAATGCAACCCTCATACCTTTTGCATCTAATGCAGATATGGAGAGTAAGTTCTTCTTGAGCCCAGGTACAAAGAGGAATTCCTTCATCTTTAGAGATTTTCCAGAATCTAGGTTGTAGGAGGCTTCACCACTTCCTTTGATTGGGTATTGATAATCATCCCCAAGTTTCACCTTATGGGGTGATTCATGTTTAGATAGGTTCACAAAAGATTCTTTGAATCCAGTCATGTGTTTGGATTCCCCACTATCAATTAACCAATCATTACAACCATGGGAGATTGTACCTGTGAGAGCAGAGATCAGAACATACTCTTCTTCACTTGATGAGACATCATCACTATCACTTTCTGCCCTAGCCTTCTTCTTTGGGGGTTCATCATCTTCGGCAGCATGAGCATGAAATCTTCTTTTGCTGCCCTTCTTCTTCTTACTGAAGTTGTTGTTATTATCCCTTTTGTTCTTGGGACAATCTGAAGCATAATGACCCTTCTCATTGCATGTAAAGCATCTTAGGTCCTTCTTACTCCTTTGATGAGATCTTTTGTGGTGAGAGTGATCCTTCTTGGTTTTGCTTCTTTTAGTGTGAGCTGCAAGAGCTTGATCTTCTCCTCCCATCTTTTCTTCACGAGCTATAAGCCTAGCTTCTTCTTGAGAGCATTCTTCCCTCAGTCTGTTGAAGGAGATCAACTTCTTCCTTGCACAAATTCCTTGACTAAAAGACTCCCATGACCTGGGTAGGCCATTTAGAGTGGTCATCACCACTTCACCATTCTCCACCATTTCATCCACTGCTTCTAGTTGTTCCTTGATCTGAGAGACCCTTGAAAAATAAGATTGAATGGTTTCTCCATTCTGAAACTTTACTGCTTTCAATTGGTTCCGCAGGGTCATCTTCTGATTTATGTTCTTTCCTTCAAATAGCTTGGTTAAGGATTCAAACATCTCCTTGGGTGTCTTGAGAGAAGACACATGGGGTATGAGATGGTCTTTGATAGAATCAACAATGATTCTCTTTTCCTTGACCAAGTTCTTCTTGTGTAATGCCTTGGCCTCTTCATCCTCTGGGATAGGGATGTCTTCTTTCACATATGAGTCCAACTCATTCTCTTCCAAGATTAGCCCAATCCTATACTTCCAGGCTCGGAAGTTATCAGCCCCTTCAAGCTTATCCTCAAGCTTGGTGTGGAGAGACATCTTTAAGAGTACTTCAAATGGAAATAGAAAAGATTTAGAACTTACCACTTGAAGTGCTGAAAACTAGATCTGGTCGTGGATTCGGGTTTGTCAGAGAAACCCTAAAAATTCAAAATGTGAATTTCAAAATTCCGGAAGGATAGAAAGATGCGCCTTGGAGAGCTGATAAGCCTAGTACATTCAGAATTTGAGATCAGCAAAGTCTTGCCCTTCAAAATTGCCTTTTTGTCCTCCCGGGTTCACTCGGGAGAGCCCTGAATTAGGGTTTGAGTTTCCCAGAGATCTACTCAGCCAAAAATCTTGATCCAAAGCTCTAACCTTCGATTCTTTCAAGGCGATTCCAGCTGTGCCTTCAGTTTCCAGAAAATTCCTATTTTTGTGGAAACCCTAATTTTTAGGGCCAAATCTGAAAATGCTCGGAACTGAATTCTGATTGGACAGATAGATGCGCCTTGATGAGTAGATCTAATCTACTATACTGAATTTCAAAAATCTGTGGAGAGAAACCCAATAAACAAGGAATACAAGCTTCCATCACTGCAAAATGTCTTCTTCTCAGTTAAGCTCTGATACCATGTTAAATTTTGAGTATTAAATCACAATACTATAGGATCTTTGCTGAGAGAATAACATCTACAGTATATCAATGCATGACAATCATAATATGACAAGCATCACAAGCATCACACGAATCAAAAACATAGAGACAAGAGACACAGAGTTTCCGTGGGGAAAACCCTAAGGTGAAAAACCCCACAACTTCCTCAGGGATAGAGAGAGCAATGGCTCAACCAAAATACAACCAAATAATACTGAGATAGTCTCCTATTAGATGATCCTCCTCCTCCTCACTAGTGCGCCACTTTTCAGAGAGAGAGATAGTTACTTTTTCGAGTGAGTAAAATAGAGATCTCCTATCTCTATTTATACTCACCTTTTTTCCCAGTGACCTACTGGGGCCGACTTGTCTACTTAGATACATCCACATTATATTATATATTAATTAGGGCCGACCCCATAAGGTGGTCTAATAACCCATCGGCAAGTACACACACTTGCGACACTTGTCAATCCACATGACGACACTTCCTTATAGAGGAATAACACATCTCTTATAAGGGTACAATAAATATATATATAATACACAGATGAAATACATTCCGAAGTTACATATACATTAACACTTAATATGTAATTAATTCAGGTTTTTGTTCATAAAATTGTAACAAGAACCTTATCTAATTTTGTTTTTGTATATTATCATATTATATGTTTTAAACGGTGTTTTTCACCCAAATTTTGATTAGAACTATGTTTAAATGGTGTTTTTCTTCCTTTTAATCAAAATTATATCTAATTTAGTGACAATGAAGGATCATATTGACATATTATGGAATTGAATCATTATTGAGTCGAAGAGGGTCTTTTTAGAATCCAATTGAGTGAGATGTACTACATATATAACATTGATGTGGCAAATATAGGTTCAAAAATAGATATAAATATATATGGACTCCAAATTTAAATTAACTACATTATAAAACACATTTATATAAATATATATCAAATTTCAAATTCTAATTCAAACAATCCCATATATATATATGACATGCATATCAATATTAACTTTCTAATTCATAAATAATGAATGACTACAACTTTTTTTATTTATAGAATTTATTTGTCATGTAAAATAAAATTTTAAATTGGAGTAGTTCACACCTAACCATTTAAAACCCGCATCTATTAAGTACCAAAAATGATTAATGCAACCTTTGTCTATTTGTAGGATCTGTGTAATCATTTACAATAAGATTCCAAATTAAAATAATTGATGTGGACAATTATAATGGAGAATGTTTCCGATTATATATTGTTACAATCCAAGTGGGTGAAATGTAGCACATGTGGGCTGCACACACAGACACACACACACACACATATTATACCAATTGAATTTGAATTTGAAAATTGATATATTTATACATATGTGTTTTACAATGTAACCAATTTAAATTTGGAGCCCACATGTATTTAGTTATATATTTATATCTATTTTTGAACCTACATGTGCCACATCAGCATTATAGACTATAGATATTTGATCTCTTTAGACTTGGTGGATCTAGAGTTAAGATGGATCTATGTCGGTTTTATGAGTAATCTTCACTGAGGGCTCATATTTTTTATAAAAAAATGAATTAACTTTAGCTCAATCAAGCACCATGAATGATCAAATCCATTGAGGTGTGAACCCCTTTTAGATCCCTAAACTTGAGGAAATGTTTGTCCCAAAAGGGATTTGATCCAAACAATGTTGTTTAAACACAATTGCAACAAAGCATTGTTGCTTAAAAACAAAAAATACCACATTGAAATCATCTCATCCAAAAAAAAAAATATATATTTAGACCATCATATTGTACTAAAGTAACAATCAAGTTGAGTTATAATAGATGTGAAAGAATATAATAAAAGATAAACTAGGAAAATAGATAAAAATTGCATAAAATACGTGCAATTTATTCAATTATTGATTAATTTTCAATAATCACAAAACTAATATATAATTGATTGTTTTATTATTAACTTAACAATACATAATCATATATATTTTCCATAAAAATCCTTCCTCCATTTGCCAATTATTCTAATTTGAAATCTTACAAATAGACAAAAAAATGCATTCATTCATTCATCATAAAATAAAATAGTTATTCTTCATCATTAAAAACTTGTAAAATATGTTAAATTTGTATATTTAGTTTTTAGGCTGTAACACATGTGCACTGTAGAATATAAAAAAATCAAAATTATACTTTGATTTATCCATATAAATCATAAAAACAATTGAACATAACAATAATTTTTTTCAAATCTACTAATCTCTATACCAAAACCATTTTACAAATGTATACAAGGAACAAAGATTATCACCTATGCGCCTATTTTCTAGCATCACACTACTATTACAGGTAGTGTTGAAGTGCTTGATCACACGAATCGATGTAAATATTTGGTAATGAAAAACGATTGACTGAAAATAGATAAAACTGCTATTGCTTCGAACAGATAAAGTTATCGTGTATTTTGGCAGAGAGAGAAAGGAAACAGGCAGGCAAATAGTTTTTGATGAAGCCGGCACATTAGTTTAGTGTCTTTTTTTAACCATAAAAAAAAGTACTTACTATTAATACGAGGATGGAGTATACAAGTGCATGCTAAAGAAGTGTCCACAACAAGTTTAAAGAAACAGTCATTAAAAAATGGTACCGCCAAATTACACCGGATCAATCAAATATAACAAAAAAACAAGTTTACATCCATTATACATATGGTAAAAACATAAAAACATTATACTCAAGCGTAAAGTAGAAAACAGAGCTGTCCAAAAACCAACATAGAAAGACCACATGCATGCATACCCGAAAATATCAGCACTGTCCACGGAGGCATTCATGGAGCTGCAGGAAAGACGAAAGGTACCAAACCGATGTCAAGTAAAAACCCACAACCAACTCAGGAAAATGTCAGGGTAAACTGATCCAGTAAATGATGATCAGTCCGCTTCTCCATGAAAATGGTGCCCGATAGAGTTAAGGTTCGTTTAAGTTCGTTTAGATAGATGATTGATCAAAAAATTTTGTTCTCTGAACACATAAACAAAAAGATATTTGACCAAAACACTTAATCAAATACTAAGTATCGCTCAACCAGAAATTCAGCTGAATGACCTTCAACAAGCATTCCATACGAGTCTACTAATCTCTATACCAAAACCATTTTGTATTTACAAATGTATACAAGGAACAAAGAATTTAACGACTGTGCGCCTATTTTCTAGCATCACATTACTATTACAGCTAGTATTGAAGTGCTTCATCACACGAATCGATATGAATATTTGGTAATGAAAGACGATTCACTGAAAATGGATAAAACTGCTATTGCTTCGAACAGATGAAGTTATCGTTATTTTGGCAGACAGAGAAAGAAAACAAGCAAGGCAAATAGTTTTTGATGAAGCCGGCGAATTAGTCCAGTGCCTTTGAAAGCAATGACTAATAACCATGTTTGCTATGAAATTGTCGAGTTAACTCGCCTGCTACACAGCTAGAATCAAACATTTTAGCGTTTTTTATTCGTTGTATCGTTTTCCATTTTCCAAGGAAGAATCTTCTTTCATCTGAAAGTGCTTCTTTCTGAACTTCTAAGTCATCTAACTGTTTTAGTAAATCCTGGAACATCACATCTTCTTCAGAATTGATTCCTATTTCGCTAATACGATGAACGAGTTCGTCTCTGAACCCTTCTATTTCACCCATAGATTCGCTTAACATGTCTAATTTCGTACTGCATTCGTCGTCAATCATTTCAGCCATTGACATAATTTGATTTTGCCTCAACTGATTTTGAGCTGTTGCAACAACAGGCTCATAGTTCGTATTCCTAGCGACAAGTTCCTTTTGCAGTATTCTTAGCAGGTTTAACCACTCCAAGTCTTCTTCTTTGATAAACTCTTCTTTGTAGTCTTCATCCTCATTTGTTGAGAGATCGGCCTCGTTCAGCTCAGATGCATCAAGTGCTTGGCTTTCTTTATTCTTTTCTTCTTTTGCTGCTGCGGCACAAGGATTGGCATTGTTGTCATAGGAAGTGTAATGGCCGCTACTTGGCTCATTGGAATTTTGGGTTAACCTAATCCTCCATTTTTGCATTTCAGATTCATGAAAGAATCTTGATTTAGGTCTAGGTCTAGTAGCTCTGTTCAGGGTCTGACCGTATTCCCCTTCTAACTTAATCCGTTTGCGAGCTGATCCATTTTCTTCATCACTTGCATCGCCATAAACATATTTCCTCTTCTCCTTGCGATCACGCCCCTCCATTTATAAGATATTGCCCGAGAGTCCGTGAATAGATATGTATCAGAAGAAGGCACCGCTGGCTTGTTCGGCTTCTTTAGTAATTCCAAATTCAATCTCAATGACAAGGTGGCGAAGAATATAACAAGTTAAATTATATATACACATGCACAGTAGAATTCAAATCATGTCAACTTTGCCCACCGTTGCAACGTACGGACGTTCAAACCCACGCCGACATCAATATTTATGCATGGAATGGATTGATCAGATCTCATCCATAACTGTCCATCGTGCAATTCAATTTTCATGCATTTTTTCTTCTCTACAATAATGTCTATTGGGTTCCTATCAACTTATTTTATGGTTGATGTGGTAATTTTAGGGAGTGCCAAGTTCCTTTGGAATTAAAATAATATTTAATGAGATAAAATGGGGGATAACATCTTGCGGGTTGTAAACACATGATTTAGAGCTTATTGGTATAATATGCATGGAAGGAGCATTATTTGATAGGAAGTAAATTCAAATTAAGAAGGGTTAATAATTATATGGAATATTTATTTCATGAATCAAATTTTAAAGTAATTAAGGATGCTACAATCCTGGAGGGTGGTGGTGGGTTTGTTGGAATGGGGGATGGTGATGGGTTTGTAGGAGGAAGCGATGTTGGTAGTGGGCTTGCTAGAGGAAGGGATGGTGGATGGTGGTGGGCCTGGTGGAGGAGGGGATTTCCAACTCAGGGCGTTATGCTCTTGGATGAATCATGAAGTGGAAAGGTCCCAAGATGTTCACCTATACCAAGTGGAGGAATGGCAGAATCCGCTATGGATAAGGGCTGAAGCTACACACCCAGAAACGATGGTTTAGGATCACTCTGCTATAAACTCTGATGAGAATTTGATTCCAATCCTTCTCAAGAAGCAACAAGAAGCAATCAAACACTTTGAAAACACTACCCAGTGCACATTCAGTGAAGTACAAGAAGCTTTTAGTGATCGGTGGAAAAGAATTTCAAAAGACTTGAAGAAACGAGAACCTCACTCCCCCCACAGGCTGGAGGTTGCACTAACTAATGAAAGGCTGTATAGGGACTCCTTGATAAAGAATCAACTTGAATGGATAGGAATGAAGCTAAGCCCTCATTTGTTTATTCCTCTTGTTATTAAGGAACACATTGATGAGGATGAAGATAGAAGGGCCTGGGCTAAGGAAGAACAAAGCCGAGGCTATTACAGACAAGTAGGGAATCCTAGAGTTGTTGCATGCGATATCAGAGAGGTAATTTTGGAGCAGGATGATTCACCCAAGGATGGGTAACACATTCAAGTTCGGGGGACATGATGAGTCCCTGATATTAGAATTATTTAGACTACATTATGCCACACCTTAGCAATGGAATGATCAGAAATCACTCCTTTATGTAGGGGAGAAGGAAATTTAATTGATAATGAGATGAAATGATTTAGTTATTATTCTTTCTTATGTTTTAGCATATTTTATTTAAACTAATCTTATGATCAAACCATGTGTGAACATAGCGTGGGAATAACAAGAACAGTGGCATTGCTGAGTTCCAGATTGAAGACCACGAGGATCACTTGAGATGGAACACTTTTGTTTTCCCTGATTTGAAGGGGGTACTCCCCTAAATTTTGGATCGTGGTTTCCAATGCAGAACTAGGATAGAAGTTGTAATAAATATAGACACCTGAGTAGCAGGGGGTCTGCGACATATTTTGGAGAAAAAATATTTTCGCATTTTCCCAGCTCGGATATTTTGATTTTACAGTTTTTACAAACCATGGTAGGATTTATGAATTTATAATGAAGCTCCAATGTTTTTCAGATTTCATGAGTTTATAAGTTTCCCTTCCTCCTGTGATACGTGTTAAGGAGGGACCCCTCAATACGTAGCTCAGGAGTTCTGCATTTTATTTCAGGTATTTTTCATGCATTCAGTTATTTATTTCTAGTATAATCGTGTGTGGATTAATTTCAGCATTTCATTCAAATATCAGATTTTGGTTTCAGCATAAGAACTATTCTGTCTATAGTTCTTTAGTATTGTGTCTGTAGTTCCGAAATACAATGTCTGTAGTCTTGTAGCTATATCCACATGAGTGAATTTTAGACCTTCATTTCCACTTTTTATATAGTAGTTTCAAATGAGATCGGATCTATATTTTTGTACTTTGAAAATGATGATTTGTGATTACAGGTAAAAGGATCTTTGCTCCTTTAAGATTAAGTTTATATTTCTTAGGATAACTTCTCATATGCTTTCATAAAATAGATTTACATGCTTTCATTTTCTGTTTTGATAAAATAGATGTACATGATTTCATTTCCTGTTTTGATAAAATAGATTTACGTGCTTTCATTTCCTTCTTGGATAAAATAGATTTACATGCTTTCATTTCCCGCTTTAATAAAATAGATTTACATGTTCATTTCTTGTTTTGATAAAATAGATTTACATGCTTGGATTTCCTGCTTTAATAAAATAGGATTTACATGATTTCATTTACTGTTTTTCAATTTCCATAGAACAATACTTCCTACTTTCTTAGAATATCCTTTAGAATACGTAGGACACTTAGAACGACAAAAATTATCTCATAGTGCACATACAATGTTGAGCACCTCACAAGTTTGTACTCTCCTTGGTCGATATTTAAAGTATACTTTTGGTATATATACCTCAATAGGGTACACAGTCCTGGAGTCCACTAGCCGCTATATTCTTGAAGGTGTGAATTTGCATCCATGTGAGGTGTTTTACACAAAACAAGCTTTGTTGATACCAACTGAAATAGTTGATGGTGAGTATGCATGTGTATCTTTTAATATATATTCTTCAAATCATGTATGAAAAATTTATTTATAGTATCTAATGTTATATTATGTTGTGTTGTAGGCATTGTTGATGTTTTCTTTACTGTGAGCTCTATTAAAAGGTGGGGCACTAGCAGTCGAAAAGGAGAATATTTGTTTTGTCGGTTTATTGCTACGAATGATGATAAGCACACTTGTTTTCAACTTCTTGCAACAAAAGGTGACAATGAAGTTGTGACTGCTAGATTAGTTGCATCCACAAAATATGGAACACACAATGCATTGCCATCATATATCGGAGTATTGCAGCCCAATCGAGTACATCCTCACAATATTCATCTTCTTTCCTACTAAGTTTTCAATTTATAAGGTCTCGACACATTATACGCAGTGAATCTTATGTGGAAATTCCTTGTTCAGATGAAAGTTCCATGGCTACTTTTGAACTAATTGCACTGCATGTTGTACTTCCCGGGATTGCAAAGAAGAATAATTCACTAGAGTTCAGCATAGAAGGCTATGAGAATCTTAAGGAGACGGTTTTCTATACATGGCCAACCTTTCCTGATAGATATTAGCCAACTTCAGGCTCAAGTGATTAGACTCAGCCTCTTGGTAAATGGAGAGTGGGACCAAAATTTAGATTTCGCTATCTGTATAATAGCCTACAACCTCGAGTACAAGTACACTTTTCATGGGATTCACACCAATGGGACCTTGTCCATCAGTTCTATGGATTAGGGATGAGGACTGGTGTACCCCATTTGTATTTGTAAACATTTTTCCTTTCATTAATAAAATTTTATACTATTTCTTGTAATATGTATGGTTAATTATATTATTTAGTATATATGAATTATTTATTTATTGCATTAAATTGTTTAATATGTGCATGCACTCTGGTTCTATAGTAGCTGGTCCAAGATTGAATGCGTTGATCATTTTGGACTTTCAGTATGCTGAAGAAGCTTGGGGTCTTTTGATAAAACACTTTACAAATTATTGAATAATGTACTATATTTCGGCTTGAAATATAATAGGCTCATTTCTGATGAAAAAATGAGTGGTGTTTTACCTTTTCTATCCAAGCACTAAATTTAGATTATTTAATCTAACACAAAAATAAAAACATTCTTCATGTGCTAGTAAGAACATTACATAGTCAAATTGAATTATACGAGTTAAACATGATGTGTATTAACAATAACCACTACACTATTCAATATTTTCAATTTTATCCTAAAAATTTCTATTGTGTAAAAATACTGAAAATCATCCTTGAAAATAGGGTTACATTTTTGGCCTATTTGAGTGATTCAAATTCAAAAATGTGAGTTTTATTATTCTCTGTTTTTTTACTGTTCATATTTTCATTTCATATTTGCAAATACCAAGGAATTTTTCTTAGTTATTGTCATTGAGAACAATGGTTACAACATCCTTAGCTGGCTGCAACTTGCCCTAGCACCACCCTTCCACCCTATTTGTCTTTTTCAGATTTCCAGAACTTCTTTTCTTCAATTCTATTTCTTCATTTGCATTGGTCTCTGTCTGATGTTTCTTCTTCTTTGATCTCAGCTGTTGAGACACTTTCCTTCCAAATCACATGCTTGTTTATATATTTTTCATCTTACTCTTCATTCGTTGCATCTCTTCGAATTATGCTCATGTCGTTTTATACTCATCCTCTTCAAAAGTATTGACTCTGTTTTCAATTAAATAACAAACCCTAGTTTTTAATTAAAGATCAACTGTGGTTTTTTTAATAAACTATGCCTTATTATCTTTTATTAGTTTATTATTGTAGCTTATCATCATGCCTTTTCAGCATCACACCCTTTCCATAATCGCGTCCTTCCATCTGGAAATTGCCTTTTTATCAAAAGCACCACTTCATAAAAAATAATTTTTGGTTTAATTAATTTGCTTTGATAAATACCTAGAAGTTAATTTCCTCTATTCATAACATCTTAATTATTCCTTATTAAACCGACTGAGGTGGGAAATTTAAACAAAAACTTGTTAACATATATTATCAGGATTATTGTTGGCATATTCACATACTGTGTAAGAATAGTTTTCCTCAACTTGGCAAATCAATCTTTCCACGGTGTGACTAACAAATAAGAGACTGACATCATGGCTAGATGGCCAATTCATCAAAGAACAATCACATGCCAACTGATGAATTTATCACCATAAGGACAATTTTTGGCAGGCATTTCCAAATAGCCCCTTAACCTTGTGATTTTAACACTTAGCCAAATTT
Source organism: Larix kaempferi (assembly GCA_027924585.1). Taxonomy (NCBI): domain Eukaryota; kingdom Viridiplantae; phylum Streptophyta; class Pinopsida; order Pinales; family Pinaceae; genus Larix; species Larix kaempferi. The sequence continues at coordinate 11,393,344 of BSBM01000303.1, read as the reverse complement.
CATTTGTTCTCAATATGCAAAATAAGATTTTTCTCACTTTGGCAGGTTGATTTCATGCACATGTGACCATCATAAGAAAAATTGAAAACATGAATGGATAACCACTTCATTAAGGAACTGATCAAGGTCACATTTTGAATTTGTTGATACACACACATCATCTGGCGGTCATTTGAAACTAGCTTTTTAAACTACCAATTCAACACTAAGACAAAATTGTCAAACTCTAGGTCAACATGAGGATATTTTTATTTTCATCAAATTGGAAGTATGAGACACCCAATGGATAAAGGACAACAAGGTGATTCCATCCAGACCAATTTCATCCTTTGAGACCTCTTTCTCTCTCATTGGTGGACATTTTTTTGGAGCGGTGCAAATCAAGCTAAGAGGCATGTTTGGAAGATCAATATATTCACCTACAGAGACTTTTTGGACAAACCAATGATATGGTTGGATGCACCAATCAACAGTCTAGAGACCCATACCATAAAAATATTTTAAGACATCAACCACAGGAAATGGTAGGCATTTTACTAAGATCACTCGGGAATTTTTACCATTAATTTTATACTAACAATTTTTGCATTTTCCTAGACTACAAAAATCTACCCGAAACACTATTTTGGTAGACCCATAACTTCATTTTCAAACAATCTCAAGACAAGCCGAGACCATGGTCAGGTAGACAAATCAACAAGCTACAGCCTGAGTGTATGGGGTGGGAATTTACCTTAACCTATGAATTATGGTAAGCATTTTCCTGAGGCCAGTTGGGCAGTTTTACTACCACTGGTGCAAAAACAGCCTGAAACCCTAATGTGGACGGCCTTTATCTTTGTCATCAAACACCCTCTTTGAGAACTGATACCATGGTAAGATAGCCTCTTCCACAATCTATAGCATTGTAGTTTTAGATAATTTTTATCATTCTCCTATGAGCTACGATGGGCAATTTTCCAAGGCCACTTGGACCAATTTTCCAACACTTAGCCATTTTTCACAATTTGTATCTCTTTTGTTTCTTTTGTTCTTAATATGCAAAACAATGTTTTCCTACTTTGGCAGGTTGATTTCTTACACATGTGACTATCACTAAGTAAAATGAAACCATGACTAGATGGCTACTTCAACGAGGAACAAGTTCATGTCAGCTGATGAATTTATCTCTGCAAGGCTAGTTCCTGGCGGGATTTTCCAAATAGCCCCTTAACCTTGTGATTATAACACTTACCCAAATTTCACTTGTTCTTAATAAGCAAAATAAGTTTTTCCTCACTTTGGCAGGTTAATTTCTTGCACATGTGACCATAATAAGGAAAAATGAAAGCATGGATGGATAACCACTTCAACAAGGAATAGATCCATTTCACCCATTAAATTTTTTGATACATACACAACATCTAGCAGGCATTTGAAACTAGTTTTTTAAACTACTAATTCAACACTTATACAAAAAATTGTCAAACTCTAGGGTGACATGACATTTTTATTTTCATAAAATTGGAAGTGTGAGACACCCAATGGATAGAGGCCATCAAGGTGATTCCATCCAGACAAATTTCATCCTTTGAGAGTTTTTCTCTCTCCTCGACGAGCATTCTTTTGGAGCAGTGCAAATCAAGCTAGGACGCCCTTTTGGCAGATCAATATCTTCACCTACATAGACTCTTTGGACAAATCAATGATATGTTTGGATGCACCAATCAACAATATAGAGACCCATACCCTCAAAATATTTTAAGACATCAACCATAGGAAATTCCTGGAACTTTACTAAGGTCACTCAAGCATTTTTACTAGTAATTTTATACTTAGACAAAATTTGCATTTTCCTAGACTGGAGCAATCTGCCTGAAACACCGTTTTGGAAGACCTATAACTTCCTTTTTAGAAATTCTCAAGACAATATAAGACCACGATTAGGTATAAAAATCAACAAGCTACAACCTGACACTACGGGGCAGGCATTTACATTAACCTATGAATTATGGCGTGCCTTTGAAACTAGCTTTTTAAACTACTAATTCAACAATTGGACAAAACATTGTGAAACCCTAGGTTAACCTGAGATTTTGTTTTTCATCAAATTGGAAGTGTGATATACCCAATGAATATACGCCAACAAGGTGATTCCATCTAGACCAATTTCATCCTTTGAAACTTCTTTCTCTCTCCCCGGTGGGCATTTTTCTGGAGCAGTACAAATCAAGCTAGGTCGCACTTTTGGGAAATCAATATCTTCACCTACAAAGAATATTTGGACAAACAAATGATACTTTTGGATGCACCAATCAATAGTCTAGAGACCCATACCCTAAAAATATTTTAAGACATCATACATAGGAAATGGCAGGCATTTTACTGAGGTCACTCGAGCATTTGACAATTTTTGCATTTTCCTAGACTGGAGTAATCTTCCTAAAACACTATTTTGGAATACCCATAACTTCCTCTTTAGAAACTCTCAAGACAATATGAGACCATGGTCAGGTATAAAAATCAACAAGCTATATCCTGACACTATGGGGGGGGCATTTTCCTGGGGCCACTTGGGAAGTTTTACTACCACTGGTGCAAATACAGCCTGAAACCCTATTTTGGAAGGCCTTTAACTTTGTCATCAAAAACCCTCTTTGAGAACTGAGACCATGGTAAGATATCCTCTTCCACAATATATAGCATTATAGTTTTAGATCATTTTTATCACTTTCCTATGAGGTGCGGCGAGCAATTTCCCAATGCCACTTGGACCAATTTTCCAACACAGCCATTTTTCAGAATTTGGACCTCTTTTGTTTCTTTTGTTCTTAATATGCAAAAAAATATGTTTCCTACTTTGGAAGGTTGATTTCTTGCACATGTGACTATCAGGAAGTAAACTGAAACCATCACTCGATAACTACTTCAACAAGGAACAAGTTCATGTTAACTGAAGAATTTATCCCCACAAGGACAGTTCCTTGCAGGCATTTCCAAATAGCCCATTAACCTTGTGATTTTAACACCTAGCCTAATATCCCTTGTTCTTAATATGCAAAACAAGTTTTTTATCACTTTGCAAGTTAATTTCTTGCACATGTGACCATCATAAGGAAAACTAAAAGCATGGTTGGATAACCACTTCAACAAGGAACAAATACATGTCACCCTTCAAATTTGTTGATACACACACATCATCTAGCGGGAATTTGAAACTAGCTTTTTAAACTGCTAATTCAACACTTACACAAAAAATTGTCAAACCCTAGGGTAACATGAGATTTTTATTTTCATCAAATTGGAAGTGTGAGACACCCAATGGATAGAGGCCAACAAGGTGATTCCATCCAGACCAATTTGATCCTTTGAGACCTCTTTCTTTATACTCGGAGGGCACTTTCCTGGAGTAGTGCAAATCAATCTAGGATGCATGTTTGACAGATCAATATCTTCATCTACAGAGTCTGTTTGGACAAACCAATGATATGGTTGGGTGCACCAATAAATAGTCTAGAGACCCATATCCTCAAATTACTTTAAGACATCAACCATAGGAAATGGAGGGCTTTTTACTGAGGTCACTCAAGAATTTTTACTAGTAATTTTATACTTGGACAATTTTTGCATTTTCCTAAACTGACAATCGGCCTGAAACATTGTTTTGGAAGACCCATAACTTCCATTTCAGACAATATGAGACCATGGTCAGGTAGAGGAATCAACAAGCTACAGCCTGACACTATGGGGTGTGCATTTACCTTAACCTATGAATTATGGCGAGCATTATCCTCAGGCCACTTGGGCAGTTTTACTACCACTGGTTCAAAAAGCATCCTAGAACCCTGTTTTGGCAAGCCTTTAACTTTGTCATCCAAAACCCTCTTTGAGAACTGAGACCATGGTAAGATAGCCTCTTCAACAATCTATAGCATTATAGTTTTATATAATTTTTATCATTCTCATATGAGGTATGGCGTGCAATTTCTCAAGGCCAGTTGGACCAATTTTCCAACAGTTAACCATTTTTGACAATTTGGACCTCTTTTGTTTGTTTTGTTCCTAATATGCAAAACAATATTTTTCCTACTTTGGAAGGTTGATTTATTACACATGTGACTATCAAGAAGTAAAATTAAACCATCAATGGATAGATACTTCAACAAGGAACAAGTTCATGTCAACTGATGAATTTATCCACACAAGGCCAGTTCCTGGTGGGCATTTCCAAATATCCCCTTAACCTTGTGATTTTAACACCTAGCCTAATTTCACTTGTTCTTAATATGCAAAACAAGTTTTTTCTCACTTTGGCAGGTTAATTTCTTGCACATGTGACCATAATAAGGAAAAATGAAAGCATGGCTGGATAACCACTTCAACAAGGAACAACTCCATGTCACCCTTTAAACTTTTTAATACACAGACATCATCTAGCGGGCATTTGAAACTATCTTTTTAAACTACTAATTCAACACTTATACAAAAAAATTTCAAACCCTAGCGTAACACGGGATTTTTATTTTCATAAAATTGGAAGTGTGAGACACCCAATGGATAGAGGCCAACAAGGTGATTCCATCCAGACCAATTTCATCCTTTGAGACCTCTTTCTCTCTCCTCGAAGAGAATTTTCCTGGAGCAGTGGAAATCAAGCTAGGAGGCACGTTGGCAGATAAATATATTCATCTATAGAGACTCTTTAGACAAACCAATGATGTGGTTGGATGCACCAATCAACAGTCTAGAGACCCATATCCTCAAAATACTTTTAAGACATCAACCACAGGAAATGGCGGGCGTTTTTCAAAGGATGAAATTGGTCTGGATGAAAACGTTTGTCTTGATGTCTAAATGAAGCTGGAGAGGAATTTGGAAATGCCCTCCATAAATTGCCCTTGTGCTAATAAATAAGGACAACATAATTTTCAACATAAATAATTGTCCCAACATTATTTGCAAAGTAAATAACACTGAGATCCATTCAACAATAGTCAAAACATAATAAGAACATCATTTATTGTTAGTTGAGGCCCACATAAAAAATAATTGATATATGTTAACATAATTATTAAACCTTTAAACTTCCCTCATGTCAAACGAGGATCTTGTCTGTTGCTAATCCATATGATTTCCCATAGTTAAGATCATTGTATTGTTGGATTTTATGATGGTATCATTCTCCTGGATTACATGGAACACCAATTTTCTCCATCTCCTCCCAAATTTGAACAAATTTTGTTTTCTCCATGCCTCTAGTTGGATGCACCTTGTCATAATCTTGTGCAATTATTTGAATTTCACGAAACATCTTCAAAATTGTTCTGATCCCAACATGGCGAGAGAAATATACAAGCTTGGCCATTCAGCCAGGAGTCAACTATAATTGGCACCAACAATTTTTGAGGTTAGGAATTATTGAAATACTAAGAAGCTTAATTTCTAGTAAAGATCCAATCCTGAAAGTTTGTACCTTTTCATCATTTCTTCTATCAATGGGATAGTTCTTAACAATAGTCATCTTTCTACTAGATAAGGTTGGTTGAATGCTTGTAATATGCTCATCTAACTTTCCTTCCCATCCTTTGCTTGGTTCCAAAGCAGGATTCAAATCCTACAGTAAATTTCAAGAACATAGTTAGATTAGGATTGTTTTGGCAAGATATAAACATTAAATTCAAAACTTGTAATAAATTTGCATAGCTTACAAGGAGAAATTCTGTTGACATTGCATCAAATTCAAAAACACTACGGATAATATCTCCTTCTCAAATGTTGATTTCATCTGTAACCATGTGTATCACTTTTTTATGGCATGTGCACCAAGGACAGAAGTTATTTCCCATTGGAGAAACACTATTATTTCATACTAAACTACATATGGCCACTAGATCATGACACTCAAAACAAATTAATTTTCACAACCCTTCCATCTACCATATTAATGCCATATTCTGAAAGCTTATTTATATGTTTCATTAAGTTCTTCTCATTTTCAGGATCAGTAGCATGTGCTAAAACTTGTCTATACTCTTCTTTTCCATCCCATTTTCCAAGGATTACACAAGACATCAATCCATTGTCTTCTAGTAACTCGAATAATATATCACACACCTACCTACCTCGATCATAATGTACGCGAGAATCAATACGAAGTTTGAAAGAAACTTCATTGACTATGGTTCTAGACCACTTCTCAAACGATTCAACCATAAAGGAGGCATATGACTTTACTTTCTTGACCCTAACTCCATATGTGGACCATCAATTCTCTCCCATCCCATATAAATATCCTCAGCTTCTTTGCTCCACTTTTTCATTTCGCTACAAGCTGATGTTGGATTAACGCCCTTTAGTACACCATGAGCATCAATTCTCTTAAGACATTGCAAAGCCTTATGAGTCATGCTTGATTGGATAAATATTGAAGTCATGTTCCTCGACATAAAATCCTTACGAATCACTGCCACAAAAATTGATGGAATTTTATCAAGGAATCCATTTAGATATTCAAGAACATCCTCAATTTTAGATTCTTCATTATAGTTTTTGATCATGAAGTAGTCAATTCCAACATTAATGTCATTCTCATCTACATCTTCAACCGATTTCCCAGAAAACCATCTCCCAATTTCTTTAAATTTTGTCTTCCCGTCATTTAGTCTGTGGTTATACCATCCCAATAGCTTCTTAAGATGCAATAAGGATTTCCTTGAGGAGTTTCCTAGTGACCTTCTCCTAGCATTCCTAGTTTCATTTTCCGCAAACCCTTCTAGCATTTCTGCTACAACTTGACCAATTGTAGAATTTTCATTTTTTGTAGTTGCATTTCTGTCCATTTATTCATGAAATGAAATTATTTCAGTTGTTTCATGTATTCCACTTGCATCCAAGTTCATAAGAGGTTCATTTTCAAATTGCTTCCCATTGGGCTCTACACTTTGATTCCCTTCATCATTCTGCAAAAATGGGTTCATTCTTTGGTATAGATTTTTATTTTGCAACTCAACATTCAATGAGATGCAAACATGTAATGTGATGCAAGGCAGGTTGGTAGGACCCTCTTGCTTAACAAGTTACACACAAGACACACTCATGATGATGCTTGAGACCTTTTCTCGCTCCCATCAATCCCTTTTTGTTCGGTATAGTTTTACCCCTTTTTCGGGCCGAGCCATCCCTTTTACAAAAAAGGCACTTGGGGAGTTTCTGTTAAGCTCTTTTCTGACTCCTAAAATAATGAAAAGATCGCCGAGCAACCTTGCTTCCTTTCATGCTCGCTAAAGGTATCTGAAAGGGCGTCTACCTGGTATAAGTTTACCCCTTTTCTGAACCTTGTAGACTAATTACGAAAAATGAATACTCTAGTCACATCGGCTAGAAGAGTTCTCCATCTGCATCATTTTATGCTTTTTCGGGACTTGGAGACTAACTTACGAAAAAGAACACCAATGGAGTCCGCTTCCCGCTTTCAGACTGTCTAAACATGAAAGCGACCACGAGCAATCACCATCCTGGGCTCGTAAAACCAATAGGACAGTAGTCATAACCACTGCAGAGCCTTCTTATCGCTTTCAGGCTCCTTAAAAATGAAAGCACCAATGAGCACGAACAGTCCTGGGCTCACAAAATCCACAGGATAGTACCATTTCAGAGCACACTTTTATACCTTCTTGGAGCTCATTAAAACTACGAAGAAGGACCCAATGGTGCTTCTCGGTGCCACAACAGATCACGTCTACTCATATGGCAGCTTCCCCATTTTGGTTGCCTTTGTTCAGAGTGTTCTGTAGTATGTCACCTTGAGAATCCCTCGACAACACCCATCAGCTTGACCCCCCCTGAGTCAATACATACCCTTCAGTCCTTAAAAGCAATGAAACCCACACCTACAAGTCAGTTCCCTATGCTTCCAGGTCAACCATGTCATCATGCTCTGAACAAAGGAAGTTTGAGTCTACCCACTATATGACCCCAGTTACTTCCCATCCCCACAAGTATGTCAGTCCTACCATCAGTACTACAACACTTCAGTTCTACACCTCGCACTCCTATCAAGGAAACATCATTGCCTTGTTAGTTGCTGGTCTCCCTCTGTCGACGACAACCAAATTTATTCCAGAGGATAGACCTAGAGGTCCCTGTGTCTTGGACTCATCACCATTTATGATGAGTGCCTATGAATCATTTCGAGAAGAGTCCTCAGTGCCTCTCCAAATGGTTGTTTCTCACATGCTTGACTTCACCACCTTGATCGCATCGTTGAGACTCGCACAGGGCATCGGTCCGTTCAGTTATTTGTCAAAGACCTCAGATACCATCTGACTCCTCCACATTTGAGAGTCTACCTATGGATACAACCAGTTACACTTTTCCTATAGATATCCGGGTTGCGCATAGTGACACTATTCAGATGCACCCCAGCTTCATACCCCCTTGAGTATACAGTTACATTAATTCTCAGAGATGGCTCACAGTCATTACGTCCCTACAGATGTTGGACACCTTATGTTTCAGCAGTTCATCAGTTATTCCAGTGTATCAGTTATTGAGATCAGTCATGTCATGATCATGAGCACATCCCAAAATAATGTCCCCTCTGGACCATTATGATGTACCAGTAAATTTTTTAGGTATTAGATCCCCCTTCTTGGGACTAATTGTTATATATATGTCTTGATACGAGCATGGGTATGCCCGCCTCGTCCATTATCAGAGATTATTCCTCATTCATATTGAGGCCATGTAATATTTGTTTATTTTTGCAGCTTCCAAGGGCCGTAGATCCAGTCTCCAATCGGTCTCTTCTCCTCCCCAAAACCCCAGAAAAAAGACAAAAGAACTATGATGCCTATCGGCCATACGATGAGCTCCTTCCCTCACACATCAGGGGGCAATCTGTTAACACCCAAAAAGTGCTCACTAGCTCATTTCCCTATTCACATGACCCATTTGTCCACTTTTTCACCATTTGAGCCTCTGAAGCCAACAAAAGGTCACCAAAAGGCCTTAATACACCCCTTTTTCCACTCAAAATGAGTATTTTTCCTAAAAAATCATAAAAAACCCTCAAAAAGGGTCCAAAATTCCCAAAATATTAAAAAGGGAATAAAAATAATAAAAATATTCAAAAAAGGAAAAAGGAGGGAAAAGGTACCTAAACCATGTTGGTCAATACCATTGGTTTCCACAAAACCACAATGGTATTCCCTACCACCAAAACCTATAAAAAGGTGGTAGGGGCTCCTCATTTCACATCCATCCATCTTCCTATCCTCATGATGCCAAAATCTCCCTTGAGCTTTTGGCCATTGTAGCAACCTTGGAGAAAGGACCCTTTGGAGTTTGGAGCTGCTCATCCTTGGAGCTTCTCAACTATCTTCATCACTTGGAGGTATTATTATTGCAAGCACTTGCTTGCCCCCATTTTCAATACAAATTTATTTTTTATATTTCTTGTTCTTGTTTTTTAATTCAAAAATACACATGCTAGTTTAGTTTAGATTTAGATTTAGTTTATTGTTTTTGCTTAATATTGAAACTGCTGCTACTAGTTAGCAGGTGCCCATAGCACTAAGCTTGGTTGCAAAACCAAGCCAACAAATGCACTATTCACATCCATATGGTGCACTTCCCAATGCTTAGATGCGAAAATTGCCAAAACTAGGCGGATAGAATCCATCTTTGCAATCGGTGCAAAGGTCTCAGTGTAGTCCTCTCCTTGGAATTGGGAGAAGAATTTGGAAACCAACCTAGCTTTATATTTGCAGGTTGAGCCATTAGCAGCAACCTTTGTGTGATAGACCCATTTGCATTAGACTAATTTCCTCCCACGTGGAAGAGAAACTAGCTCCCATGTAGCATTTTTCTGAAGATAACAATACTCTTCATCCATGGCAGGTTGCCATCTCGGATCGCGGTGGGAATGATAGTATGATTTTGGATCTGAACCTATCATAAATTTTTTTTTCTCAGACAGTAAAGGATCAGAATATGAAAGATATATACCTGCTCTTTGAAAGTCTGCTCAAGTTGTTCTTGGATCCATAGGATTTCCAATGTTAGAACCATCAGATTGGAGAGTATTTTGGGCCCACTTTGGCAACTGTTGGGGCACATATGGATTTGTATCTGAACCTCATATTTCATGTTCATCAACCTCTGATAAAATATCAGAAATATCAGAATACAAACTATCATCATCTTCTTCTGAATCTTCTTCTTGTAGAGGTGACAATTCAACAGTTTCTTCCTCGACTAGTTTTAGATCTTGAAGTAGTTCTTCAAATCTTACACCTCGCTCGATGAATATATTTTTGATTATGATATCCATGAGTTTGAAGGCTTTAAATTATTCAGCATATCCAATGAGGATTCACTCAACACTTTGCGGATCCAAATATTTTATCTTCTCAGACGAAATTCTAGCCCAAGCAGTGGAGCCAAAAACCCTGAGATTGGACACATCAGGCTTGTGACCAGTATAGGCTTTGAAAGGAGTAGAATATTTTATGGATGAATGTGGAACTTTGTTTTGAATGTATACAACAACATTCATGGCCTGAGCCAAAATATTTGCAGCCAAACTTTTTGACTCAATCATACAGGACGCCATCTCTTCCAGTGACCGATTCTTCCTTTCCGCTATACCGTTCTGCTGGGGTGTGTAGGGAACAATGTGATGGATCTGAATTCCATTTTATGCACAAAGTTGCAGTAGCTATGATTTGATATATTCACCTCCATTATCAGATATTAGAGCTTTGATCTTGCTCTCGGTGGCAGTCTCAACATAATCCTTGAAAATCTTGAATTTTTCTAGCACTTCCAACGCGTTTTTGAGAAAGAAGACCCAAGTGAATCTGGAGAAGTCATCAATAAATGTCAGAACATACCTTGAGCCATTCATGGAGGTATGTGGCAGCGGACTTGTTATCTCCTTAAATAAATTAGTCAAATTTGTTTATTTTAGGTGATAGTAAGTCATTGAAAAATACATTTCTAAATTTTTTAAGGCTCATTTTTTAGAGCTTTAGGTATGTAATAAGGTTTGAAAAAAAAATTATTTGGTTTTTCCTTCAAAAAAGTCAAAACTCAGGTTTCGGTGGATTAGGCGGACATTCCAATTGTTCATTAGCCACTGAAAGTATAGCTTTCATTAGCTAAAACGTGAAAATTCGGGGCTATTTTAGCCACTGAAAGCGCAGAAACTTGGAAACGGTCAGTAGGTCTTGGGAAAAATTAATTTTCTCAGCCATGGAGAGGCTTTTTTACACGCTCAAATAGTCGATTGATAACTAGACATCCTAGTATTTCCAATGGTACTTTAATATATGCATTTGGATCTCAGGAAGGAATTCAAAAGTCCCCCGCAAGATGAGGCTACGTTTTTAGAAATATGGCGTTTTTACTATGTTGAGTTATCATTTTGAAATGATGATTCTGAGCGACTGGAGGATCATTTTGAGAAATGGTCGGAGCATTTTGCACCTAACATGTCAAAGAACAATAAACTCTTTCATTTTATACAGAAGTGTCACATATTGGGATAATCGAATCCATCTCTGAGCCCTAATTTTCAGATCTCGAAATTTCCTTGTTTGAAACATGTTTTTGAAATACAGATATCAGGAAAACGAAAATGTATCTCAAAGAACTGAGAGAGGTTGTTTCTCACCACAAACCAATATACAAAAAACTCTCTCCGTTTTCCAAAATCTGTTTTTTTTTAGAGATATAGGTCAATCTTTGAGCAGCATACCAAAAATTTCTGCATTTTCCAGCCACCTCACAAATTCGGATTTTAGATAGGAAAAGAGGTTATGAGATCCATCTTTTGAGGATCTTGAAACTAATTTGTAAATTTTATTTAAACTCATTGAAGAGTCATTGTAATGGTTCAACTTTGGAGACTTCTCATATTTGTAATCTTAGACTTCTCATTACATATCAGTAATATAAGCTTCTTTTGCCATTGATGTTTAGATTTCCATCTTCTATTTTTCTGTACTTGCACTTGAATATTATGTTCATGTTGTTCATGTTTGTCTAATGCCTGATAATTGTCATCTTATCATTGCATTGATAAGTTAGAATTGCAAGTATTCCTTACCTATTGTAATTGGCCATTCATATATACTTTGTGTACATGTTTCTGCCGATATAATAAGTTTTCTCCATACATCCACTTTTTATAAACTCTATGAACAACAGTGGTTGAAAACCTTGTCCATCTGAGTGTGTTAATGCATGTTTTGAGTGAGTGAGGTTTTGATTTAGTCATCTAACTTGATCCATAGAAATAAACATTGAGAAAATAGTTAAGTTATTAGGCTTCTTCGATCTACAACCTAGAAGGACTCCTGGAGTGATAACAATTGGCGCTGCTGCCTGGGAGAGGAGATTGAAGCTCAACTTCCCTGGGAGGATGACATAGATCCATATTTGATGATAGAAAAATCCTGGACATTACTTTGGTTGTGATCATCTATATGGCGACTCCATGAAGGACGGATTCAGTGGCGAATCCACAATATTCAGATGTCAAAAGCATTTGCTGTTCTTTTGGCTCAGAGGTTTGCACCTCTTGACTTCTCTTCAGTTCCTGGTTTCCCACATCTAGTACCTAATATATCAGAATGGATAGATTTTCTGCCTATCTTCAGAGAGGAGAAAGAAGACAATCTTGTAGAACACCTCCTCAACTTTCATGAATGCATGGATCTACTAGATCTGTAGCATGAAGATGTTCGTACGAAGATTTTCATGTATTCATTGTACGGTGATGTACGTAAGTGGTATTTATCTTTACCTCCTTCCAGTATTTCATCCTTGAGGGATTTTCACATAGTATTCACTGACCACTGTAAAAGGTACTATTCAGATGAGTTTGCGTTTGAAGATTGCTGTGATGAATTTGAGAAGCAAGTTCAGCAGGAAGTAGTTCATTCTTCTGTTTGTAAAGATGAAAATCATGTTGTTGAGGAAGAGCTTCATGATACAATTAATTATGAAGATGAAGAAGAACAAATTTCTACAGCAAATGATGTGGACTTGAGCAGCAGGCAACTCATATATGACAGCTACGAATCTGATTTTGATTAGCCTTTTTCTTTTCCCATCAAGGAACAACATCATGTTGAAATCAACCATTCTATGTTTGCAGAAGCCATTCAATCTGCTGAGTTTAATTTGCCTGAAGATTTAAGATCTTCTCTTATGTTTGCAGCATCTCATGAACAAAATACTGATATCATTTATGAAGAAGATATAAAACAAGAAGGGTTTAGAAGTCCAATCAACTCACAACCACTTTCAGATTTGCATGAACCAGTTTATGGCAGCCATATATCAGAGGTTGAAGAAATTCTTGAACAACAAGCAGAGGAAATTGTGTTTGGTTATCAATCTATTTCTTCTTTCTGTGATCCAGTGGCCATCTACATGGAGATGTTTTTTACGGAAGTCTTCAGTTGTGCAATTTTTGGAATTAAAGTAGATGGTGATTGTAATTATGTATTGTAGGTTGAAATGATGCTACACATAATGAAGTTTTCTCTGAATTTTATCTACATGCAAAGGATTCTTGTAAGTAGTCCGATGTTATCATGGCTTTATTGGAAGCATGATGTCACATCATGAGCCAATTTTTACTGGTTAGGAGTAGGAATAGGTAGAGAATAAGCTTGCCATCCAGCATGGTTCTTTCAGTGTGTTAGTTTGCAGTAGTGAATTTGTATTCAGTAATGTATATTCCGAGTTTGAATAAATATTGTAGAGATCTAGTGACGACATTAAATGAATCCATAACCCAATGGACTTAGCACAATTCAAAATTGAAGATGGCGAATATTTGCAGAGATCAAGGTTGCGGAGTTTTTGCTGAGTACTTTGGAAGGGATCAATTATAAAGGCCAAATGACTCCATAGCCCAATGGTAAAGGAAACAGGTCTGTGGTTCTTGGAACCTCACAAGGAGGATTCCTTCCCCGAGAAGGAGCTAGATGTTATCTCCTTTAATAAATTAGTCAAATTTGTTTATTTTAGGTGATAGTAAGTCATTGAAAATACATTTCTAAATTTTATTAAGGATCATTTTTTAGAGCTTTAGGTATGTAATAAGGTTTGAAAAAAATTTGATTTTGTTTTTCCTTCAAAAAAATCAAAACTCAGGTTTTGGTGGCTTAGGCGGACATTCCAACTATTCATTAGCCACCGAAAGCAGAGCTTTCGGTAGCTAAAACGCGAAAATTCGGGGCTATTTTAGCCACCGAAAGCGCAGGAACTTGGAAACGGTCAGTAGGTCTTGGGAAAAATCAATTTTCCTAGCCATGGAGAGGCCGTTTTACACGCTCAAATAGTCGATTGACAACTAGACATCCTAAGATTTCCAATGGTACTTTCATATTTTCATTTGGAGCTCAGAAAGGAATTCAAATGTCCCCTGCAAGATGAGGTTACGTTTTCAGAAATATGGGTTTTTTACTGTGCCGAGTCATCATTTTGAAATGATGATTCTGAGCGACTAGAGGATATTTTTGAGAAACGGTCAGAGGATGTTGTGCCTAACATTTCAAAAAACAATAAACTCTTTCAGTTTATACACAGGTGTCACATATTGGGAGAATCGAATCCAGCTCTGAGCCCTAATTTTCAGATCTCAGAATTTCCCTATTTGACACATGTTTTTGAAATACAGATATCGGAAAAATGAAAATGGATATCGAATAACTGAGAGAGGTTTTTTCTCAAAAAAAACCAATATAAAAAAACCTCTCTTAGGTTTCCAAAATCTATTTTCATTTGAGAGATATAGGTCAATATAGAGCAGCAGATTTCCATAAATTTCTGCATTTTCCAGCCACCTCACAAATTCGGATTTGAGATAGGAAAAGAGGTTATCAGATCCATCTTTTGAGGATCTTGAAACTAATTTGTAAAGATTATTTAAATGCATTGAAGAATCATTGTAATGGTTTAACTTTGGAGACTTCTCATACTTGTAATCTCAGACTTCTCATTACATATCAGTAATATAAGCTTCTTTTGCCATTGATGTTTAGATTTCCATCTTCTATTTTTATGTACTTGCACTTGAATATTATGTTCATGTTGTTCATGTTTGTCTAATGCTTGATAACTGTCATCTTATCATTGCATTGATAAGTTAGAATTGCAAGTATTCCTTACCTATTATAATTGGCCATTCATATATACTTTGTGTGCATGTTTCTACTGATATAGTAAGTTTTCTCCATACATCCTCTTTTTATAAACTCTCTGAACAACAGTGGTTGAAAGCCTTGTCCATCTGATTGTGTTAATGCATGTTTTGAGCGAGTGAGGTTTTCATTTAGTCATCTGACTTGATCCATTGAAAGAAACATTGAGAAAATAGTTAAGTTACCAAACTTCTTCAATCTACAACCTAGAAGGACTCCTAGAGTGATAACAGGACCGCTGATATGAGAATGAATCATCCCCAAAATACATGAAGCTCTGCTAGCTTTTCCTCGGTCAAACTTTTGATCGGGGTGCTTCCCAATGATGCAAACCTTGCATATTCCCTTCGAGGATTTGATACTCGGAAGGCCATCAACCGTGGAATTTTTCTGTAGGAGCTGCAAATATTTATAATTTAGGTGTCCAAACCTCTCATGCCATATCCTACTAACCTCATTTCCATGAGTCAAAATAGCACTAGGATTTGAATGTGGTAAAAAATGAGAAAACTCATATGTTTTTGCAGCATTATTGGCTTTTCCTATCGTAATGAGTTTTTCGCTTTCAATATCAGAAATTTCAACATTATTGGGGCTGGATACAACCTTCTTTTGTAAACCTGTATGTGTCATTTGATATACAGAAAGCAGGTTTGTAGCAAGAGAAGGAACATAAAGAACATTGTAAAAAATGCCATGCTCTAAATGAATAGTTCCTTTTCCCTTTGAATAAATTTGTCAGTCATATCCCATGTGGATGGAGATGGTGTTGTTGGAGTCTAATGAAGAAAAAAAATATTTGTTTGCAGCCATATGATTCGAAGCTACATAATCTATGAGAAGAGTGGTGGATTTCAAAACACTAGCCATGAGTGCATGACCTCTTTATGTATGCTCATTGTTGTCCTTCTTCCTTGTGCCATCAAGAAGAGCAATGTTGTTTCTCTCCAAGAGAAGGGCCATCTGATCTATGGTCTTCTTCATGCATGTGCTTTCAGGATGAAAGCCCTTGCTTCAATAATAACATTTAGTGTTCTCTTTTCCCTTTTGTTTGTCTTTTATTGAACCAAATGGCTCATGTGACTGATTTGTCTTCTCCTTTTGCTTTGGAAGATGAAGCTTTGGCTTCTCTTTATTTTGCTTCCGTTTTCCATTTGTAGATTTAGATCCTCCAGCAAAAAGTGATTGATCTTTTGAGGTTTTGATGGTCCCCATTTGAACAAGCTTATCATGCTCTTTTGTCAAGGATTTAATGAAGGCATTCAAGGCAAGCATCTTCCAATTGGGGATTGTGAACTTTCCCGTTTTGAAAGTTGAAACAAAAAACTGAATAGTCTCTTCCTAGCTTCGTTAGAATGGATAAAATCAATTGATTATCTTCCTTTTCAACTCCACATTGCTTTAATAGCATTACCAAGTGCTTAAACTTAGTGAAGAAATCATTGATGGTCTCGAAATTCTCAGGATTGAATGCAATTAACTCGTTCTCTAGTTGATAGGATCTCATCTCATTCTGCTTGCTAAAGAGTGTGGCAAGTTGATCCCATACCTCTTTCAAAGTAGTAACTCCACTGATATGGAAAAGAAGATCCTTAGAGATGTTGAGACAAAGTTAACCATAAGCTTCATCAAGCTTATTGAAATATTTTTCCTTCTCTACTACAGATGTAGCTTCGACTTCTAGGCCCATGGTGTCTCTGTAAAATCCTTTAGAGTGCAATATTATCTCCATATCATCCTTCCATTTATAATAGTTGAAGGGAGTGAGGATACTTTATGAAGAAGTGTCCATCTTTCAAGAAGAGCGAATGCAATATGAGGAGCAAAGAACCTGCAAATCACAAAACAAACAATAAATCTTAGGTCAACAAACTGCACTTTTCAAGTTCCATCACACCAGGAATAATAAAATCAAGCAAGATTGAAGATCCAATGATCAATATCCAAGAATTATGTGGAAACTCTCGGCTTCTGGTGCAGAATTGGAAAAAATGGCTACTAGTGCAGAATATGCATGCAGTGCAGAATCACTATTGCAAATATGAGCAAACTTGCTCAATCTTCATGACTAATCCCTGCATAAAAGTATTCTTGTCCCTTCCATGGCTCTGATACCATATGAAATTCAACACAGTAGATCTATGGAGCAAGTAAAACAATTACTAGAGATGCATAAAGAATAATATGTGAAAATTGTGCAAAAGACTTGCAACAGTGTTCTATTGAACTCAGAAGATGAATACAATACAATACATAGTAACAATGACTGAATAATTTGAATTAACCAAGGAGGTCATTTGAATAGCCTGCATGGTGTAGCATGTCTCCACTAGGAGTCCTCATCATCAGATCAGTGGTGTCATCAATGCACAAGTAACGGTCAACCAGATGTCAAACTGAGTCTAACTGAATGTAGGTAGTAGGTGTAACTGGCGCATAGAGCACTAATGGAGTGAAGGGGAATCCAAGGAAGGTGCATGAGGAGATGTATGGAGTCAAAATAGTCAAACTAGTCTCTCTGGGTGTCCATTAGAGTGTTTCAGTCAGTTAACTAGTCAATCTGTCCTCAAATCAAGGAACAAATCCACAAATTAAGCAACTAATTGAGTGATAACTGGTGGTAGGTGAGAGAGGCGCACATGTCAAGTAGGAGAATCGAAATATATGCATCTGGAACTGAGCAAAATGAAGCTCTCGGGGCTAGCAAACTAGGGACTAGGTGCTGGGTGACACCTCACTGTTGACTGGGCTGCATGCTTGCATGAGTGCATTATGATGGTGAGAGTATCCTAACAGGTTCGTGTAATATTCCCAGCTTATTTCATCATCAACATATCGACTTTAGTTACTCCCTTCATGCCACTCCATTATCATCATCATGTAGCTTGGGGCTGTAATTCCATAACTGTCTTGTAAGTGTTCTCTCGTGAGGAAATCAACAATGTAGTTTCGAGCTCCCTTAATATGATCAATCTCAAATTCGTACTGGGAAAACATAGCTTTCCATCTAGCAAATTTGGTTTTTGCAGTAGAGTTCCTAGTAGGGTTTTCCAGGGCAAATTTAATTGCTTGGCTATCTGTTCGGATTAGGAACTTCTTATTCAATAGGTGGATCTCAAACTTTTGGATATCATTAAAGAATGCATTGATTTCCTTATCAATAGTGTGATATTTTTTCTGAGCATCATTCCATAGTCCAGATGCATACCAGACTATTTGTTCATCAACGCCATTACAGTCCTTTCAGCATTTCTTCAGGACAGCTCCCCAACCTTCCTCTAATGCATATGTCTCTAGAACCTTTATCAAGATTTCATATATTATATGTAGGACAAGGAGATTTTTTACCTTGGCCTTTATCCTTCTGACTTTCTCTATATGCTTTTGTGTCCATAGTGGTGGGCTTGTTCACAGTCTTTTCCTTAACAATCTTTGGTCCCGTGCATAATTTTCATAATATGAGTCTACATAGCTCAGGCATCCCCAAAACCTCTGCAACTTTTTCTTATCCAAGATGACATCTGGAAATTTATCTGTGAAATCAATAGCATCTTGTTGAACCTCAACCTTTCCATTTTTTATTTTTTGTCCTAGAAATTCAATTTCTGCTGAAACAACTTCAATTTTTTCTCAAATAACACAAATCCATTTGTGTAGAGGACATGGAGCAATGTCCTGAGATGCTTTATGTGTTCTTCAACGGATTTTGAGAATACAAGAATATCATCAATATAAACCATGATCCAAACCATGTATAGTTCTAATACAGATTTCACAATTCTCTAAAATTCAGAGGGCGCATTTTTTAATCCGAAGGGCATTACCTTCCATTCATATTGTCCATGTGGGACATTGAATGTAGTCTTGAACTAGTCTTCTGGTTTGATTCCAATCTTCCAGAATTTGGACTTTAGGTCGAACTTAGAAAATATCTTTGCTCCTGCAATTCTTTTAATCAGGTCTGACTTGTTTGGGAGTGGATATCTTACCCATTCAAGGGCATCATTGAGCAGTTTGTAATTGATCACCATCCTTGGTACTCCTCGGAGCTGTTCTGAATGCTTATTTACATAAAAGGATGAACAAGACCACGCGATCCATGAGTGCTGGATAATTTCTTTACTAAGCATATCTTTGATTTATTTTCTGCATAGACTCTTGTATTCCTTGTTATTCCTTGTTCATGGGGATTGCTCTGCTTTTGCTTGGGTTCCCTTGGTATCATTCTTTGTATTTCAGACCTACCCAGAATTGCTTCCTATGCCATAATGCATTAGGGGTAGCATGGCATACTTTGTCAGCAAATCCCTTCCTAATTTCCTCAATCTTTTTCTGCTTCTCAGAGGCCTTTAATTCCTCTTCAACCTTTTTTATGGCCCTAATTTGGTCTCCCTTTTCTTTGATTTTGGTTTAGAAATGCTTCATGGGGTCAAATTCTAGGTTCCTTATAGAATGTGTAATTTCTTCTGTGGAAACCAGTGGAAAAAATATCTCCTTTCTCCTTCCAGTAAAATGATATCCGATTTTTCCTTTACCATCATATTTTACTCCATGAGGGATAGTAGTTGACAACAGACTAGTTCCTATTACACAATCATGTGCAAAATCATCTTCGATTAATAAGAAAACACAATTTATACAAAGATTGCCTAGGAATACCTTTCCATGGATGGTTTTATACTCCACTTCCTTGCTTCCTCCAAAACCTCTGACTGGGGCTTAGCATGGTTCCCTATAGTTTGGATAAACATATTTTATTTCGAGGAAGCACATGTCTGCTCCTGAATCGACTAATGTTAGAACCATTATTTCATCCTCATGAACCTTGATTTTCAATTTTATTACTGTATTATGATGGACAACCATCATGAGGTGCATTTCATCTTCTTGTAGTGGTGACTTTGATTGGGAATTTCCATCTCGTTCCTTCAGATTCTCAATTATGTTTCTAGTTATTTGACTTCTTGTACTAGTTTGAGGTGTTCTTTATGAAGTGTTGCTATATCTATCTTCTGTGGTTCTTGGTACATTTTCGTGAGCAAGGGATACACATGTTTCTCCATGCCAGGAAGATCTGTTGCCTTCCATTTCCACTTGCCTTCTTCTTTATTTGAATCATCTTTCTCTTTTTTTTAATTATGTTCATACTTCCTTATGAATTTTCCTCTAGGGATTTCCTTTCCTTTTCCTTTTTTTCATGAAGGAAAATCTCATTAAAGTTGTTCACTAGTTCATCCTTGTATTTTCCTTCTTTCATCTAGATTATTTCTCTTTTTATCAGGACCTTTGGATCTTCTTCTGTTCCAGCCATGAAGCAGTTTATCTCTTCTAATTTTGTTCCAGAAGGATATCTATTGCCGTGATGTTTCTTGGTCAATGCAATGAATAGTATTTGCTCATCTGAGTGGGGAGAGATTTCTGACTCATATGTTTCCTGGTCTTCCTGGAATTCCTGGCATATTCCTCCACATTTGCATGGTATTTCATACATTTGTTGGATGTGCATGAGTTCATCATCTTCTATAGTACTGGAATCATATTCAGAAGTTTCTGAGCTTAATACTTATGCATGCATCAAATTCTGGTGTCTGTGTTTTCCTCTTCTGGGGAGTCCTCTGAAGTTATCATCAATTGCCTCAGCTCTGGGTTTTCCTTTTTCTTCCTCTGATAGTCTTGGTCCCTTTTATAGCATTCCGGGGCAGCATGGCCTTCTTTCCCACAGTAGAAGCATTTTTTTTCCCTATATTCTACTTCCCTTTTTCTGTAGGTTCGATCCTTATAAGCTTCTTATGGTTGCCACTTGTTACTTGTACGTCCTTTAGATATTTTATGGAATGGCCTGCTACTCTTTGTCCATTTGGAGTGGTGTTTTATTTTCTTATGAGGAGTTTTCTCTGGTTCTATACCAAACATTCTGCAAACTTGCCTACCCCCACGAAAAGAAGTGTTGTGGGTAAGGTCTTTGTCAATTTTCTTAGTTTCATAATACTGGAGAAATATTTTCTCAGTAGCAACGCGAAATTGACCCCAGGTGTGGTGACAAAGATCCTCTTGGAATTTGTCTCTAAGTTGTTAGCGGAATCCAGAGGGTAATCTGGCAAAATATTTTTCTTTAAACACTCGTTCTTCAGTACGGTCGAATTTAGTCTGGTAGATGCGGTGGATCCATTGCTTGTGGTACCAATGGTACTGAGTGACAGACTTGATGTGGAGCTAAAGCAAGATCTGATTATGTTTGTCAGTCATGGTGGCACTATAGCCACAAAATTCTGCAATGATTTCTGCCAAGAGAGCTCCAATGATATTGTGCTCGTCATTTTCTGTATTTTTTTGGATTTAAACCTTTTGATAGGTGGGGATATGAGTGTTCCATCATACACCCAAGTTTCCATTGAAACCATAAACAATAATATTGACAACTTCAGCATGGTCATATTTTCCTATGGACATACAAGCTTTGAAACAAATCATCATTTTATCGACCATGTCAAGAATTTCTGCTTCATTTTTGTCATCTAAATTCCAAGAATAAAAATTCTTAGGATTATAAGACTCTTGATATCCTGAATCTTCCTTGTAGAGGTCAGGTGGGAGAAAATTTCATGGTTTATTATAATCCCATCATGAATCTACTGCCACAAGGCCAAATTTTTTACCTGTAGGACTGGAAGCTGAAGGGGGGATGTTAAGAGAACTAGCTGACAGGAATTCACCAAAGTGTCCAAGTTTTGATACTTCTATTTTGGGTTTCTTAGCATCCTCCTAGATTTTTCCCAATTTTTTGGAATTCTCATTTACCTTGTGTGCTATGTAGGAAAATGCATCTCCTACATTATTGTCTAAATCAGAGATAGAATCTGTAACCTCATCTCTGAGTGATTCACAAATAGATTTTACCTCTTCAGCAAAGACCAGGGAATGTTCATGTTTTTGACTTTCAATCCTAAGATGTTGAATTTCATCATGTATTCTTTTGCAAAGAATACGCAAAGAATCAATTTGGCTTGCCCATGGAATATTATTTTGGAGCTCTATATTTTGTATGGTCATGCCCTTTAGTGCCAAATTTGACCAATTGGCTTGTTCTATTTTTTCATTGTTAAGGATGATTGGGGCTGCTGGAGGTGACCCTTCTTCATAATCTAACTTAATGGGTCTGAATTGTGGAAAATTGGCCTCAGTATAAATTTCTTCTCCTGTAGGAGTTTTCCAGAGATGTCCTTTTGAGGTTCGTTCTCCTTTCAAGGGACTAGATTGCATCATGCAAGAGTATATTGGAATTCCCTTTTCCATTCATAAAATGATATCCATTTATTTCGGAGATCCATTTCAAAGTTCCATCTTTCAGACAAATGTCTTCTTTCTCCTTTGGGGAGGTCTTGATTCCAGAATTCTTCTGCTTCTGGGTGAGTATGCAAATCCCAATAGAACAAGTTTTTCATTATTTTATCCTTGGGATCAAAACAGGAATGACCAAACTTAATGGTTTCAAATATTTCTTTCTAGACCAAGGATGGCTCTTGGATATCTTTGAATTGACAGGGTCGCAACCTTGATGGGGGAAGAGCCATTCTTTGTTTTACCTTATGGTGTTCTAAAACCAATCTATATTGCTCAACTTTTTCCATTTCTTTCGTAGGTAGTTCGAGTAGTTCTTTTATCTGAATTGAAACAGGACAAAACCAAGTCATGTCTGATCTTGGTGTGATTTCTGGATTGAAAGTATTTTTTCTAACTGGGATGTGGCATCTAATACTTCATCCTATTGGATTATAAGTATATTTTTAGATTCCTTTTTAAAAATTTCTTCCCACCATTCAGAAGGGGAAGATGCCATCATAAAATGTGTCTCATGAGGATATTGACTCAAGGGCGATGACTCACAATCTGGGTTTGGACAAGGGTATTTTTGTGACCATTTATTTTCACTGGTTGCCTCATGGCTAGGATGTCTAGGAGGTATCATATTTTGGCAATCAGGGAAGAAAATTGTGAAGGGAAGATTTACAGGAACCCTTTCATGTAGACAAATGGGGTTTTTCAATGTTGTTTCTTTGAAAGAAATGGTACAGGATAATGGTTTTTCTAGTGGATTGGTGCGTAAGGATCTTGATCTGATAGGGATATTCCCACCACGTTGGGTTGGAGTAGTGGGGAAAGAAATAATCATAGAAGTAGAAGTTTCCCAAATATCAGAAGTAGTAATAGGTTGGGAAAGAGGTTGCTTGGGAGCATCTACTACCCATTCAAGGGGGGAACGGAGTTGGCTCCACATTATTTTAGAAAGTAAATGATTCCATATCAATCGAGATTTCATTTTTTCAACAACTGTCCATCCTTTCGTCTCGGTACATGAACCAAAGTTTTGACCTTTATACCCATATTCAATTATGTGTACCAATTTTTTTGAATCAAAATAAATATAGCAATGATTGCTTAATTTTATTAATCCACATTCATTTAATATCAGCTAGTAAACAATTGTTTTTAAACATAGTTGCAATGACATCTTAATATGTAATTAATTTAGGTTTTTGTTCATAAAATTGTAACAAGAACCTTATCTAATTTTGTTTTTGTATATTATCATATTATATGTTTTAAACGGTGTTTTTCACCCAAATTTTGATTAGAACTATGTTTAAATGACGTTTTTCTTCTTTTTAATCAAAATTATATCTAATTTAGTGACAATGAAGAATCATATTGACATATTATGGAATTGAATCATTATTGAGTCGAAGAGGGTCTTTCTAGAATCCAATTGAGTGAGATGTACTACATCTATAACATTGATGTGGCAAATATAGGTTCAAAAATAGATATAAATATATATGGACTCCAAATTTAAATTAACTACATTATAAAACACATTTATATAAATATATATCAAATTTCAAATTCTAATTCAAACAATCCTATATATATATATGACATGCATATCAATATTAACTTTCTAATTCATAAATAATGAATGACTACAACTTTTTTTATTTATAGAATTTATTTGTCATGTAAAATAAAATTTTAAATTGGAGTAGTTCACACCTAACCGTTTAAAACCTGCATCTATTAAGTACCAAAAATGATTAATGCAACCTTTGTCTATTTGTAGGATATGTGTAATCATTTACAATAAGATTCCAAATTAAAATAATTGATGTGGACAATTATAATGGAGAATGTATTCGATTATATATTGTTACAATCCAAGTGGGTGAAATGTAGCACATGTGGGCTGCACACACACACACACACACACACACACACACACACACATATTATACCATTTGAATTTGAATTTGAAAATTGATATATTTATACATATGTGTTTTACAATGTAACCAATTTAAATTTGGAGCCCACATGTATTTAGTTATATATTTATATCTATTTTTGAACCTACATGTGCCACATCAGCATCTGGCACATCTAACCATAGAAAGCTCCTCTTAGACCCAATAATGACTTCATTCCATAATATATCAATCTCATTATTCATTGTAATATATTTTTCATTAAAATGAAGAAAAACACCATTTAGAACATAGTTTTACTTGATATTTTCACCTAAAGATATTTGATCTCTTTAAACTTGGTGGAGCTAGAGTTAAGATGGATGTACGTCGGTTTTATGAGTAATCTTCAGTGAGGGCTCATATTTTTTTATAAAAAAATGAATTAACTCTAGCTCAATCAAGCACCATGAATGATCAAATCCATTGAGGTGTGAACCCCTTTTAGATCCCTAAACTTGAGGAAATGTTTGTCCCAAAAGGGATTTGATCCAAACAATGTTGTTTAAACACAATTGCAACAAAGCATTGTTGCTTAAAAACAAAAAATACCACATTGAAATCATCTCATCCAAAAAAAAAAAAAAAAAATATTTAGATCATCAAAATTGTATATTGTACTAAAGTAACAATCAAGATGAGTTATAATAGATGTGAAAGAATATAATAAAAGAAAAACTAGGAAAATAGATAAAAATTGCATAAAATACGTGCAATTTACTCAATTATTGATTAATTTTCAATAATCACAAAACTAATATATAATTTATTGTTTTATTATTAACTTAACAATACATAATCATATATATTTTCCATAAAAATCCTTCCTCCATTTGCCAACTATTCTAATTTGAAATCTTACAAATAGAAAAAAAAATGCATTCATCATAAAATAAAATAGTTATTCTTCATCATTAAAAACTTATAAAATATGTTAAATTTGTATATTTAGTTTTTAGACTGTAACACATGTGCACTGTAAAATATAAAAAAATCAAAATTATACTTTGGTTTATCCATATAAATCGTAAAAAAAAATTGACCATAACAATAATTTTTTTCAAATCTACTAATCTCTATACCAAAACCATTTTACAAACCTATTTTCTAGCATCATACTACTATTACAGGTAGTGTTGAAGTGCTTGATTACACGAATCGATGTAAATATTTGGTAATGAAAAACGATTGACTGAAAATAGATAAAACTGCTATTGCTTCGAACAGATAAAGTTATCGTGTATTTTGGCAGAGAGAGAAAGGAAACAGGCCAGCAAATCTTTTCAGAGGCCTAACTTGAACCAGTGACACATGGAATGCCGTACAAGTTCGATCTCATGTTTTATCCCATAAATAGGTCACGATGCGACACTTGGCATAACTCTCTCTCAGATAATCCAATTGAGGTCAGACCTATCGGGATGGAAATATGACAGGTTAGGATACCACAAAAAAGGTTTTTAGACCCTGTGGAGCAAAAAGTTTGGAGTTACAGCAGAAACAATCAGGTACATATTTTTGTCAAAACAGAATTATTTTTTGAGCACATTCATTCATGGCTTCCGGAATTTAGGGCTTCATAGAAAGTTAGAATTTTTGGAATCAGAGTCCACAGCTGAATTCTACTCCAGAAAATTGAAATTTAGAGACCAAGATTGAATTTTTTGGTTGGGTAGAAGACCGGGCTTTATCAAAGCCCAGTTCAGGATTTTGATCGGAAAGATGGAAAATTAGGGCTTCATTAAAAGTTGGAATTTTTGAAGTCTGTGACCACGGATAGAAGATCCTAAGAAAAATAAGAGTTTAGAGCCTTGGATCAAACCTTTTGATTGAGAAGAAGGGTGGGCTCCATCAAACCCTAGTTCGAGATCCTGTCAAGAAGATCCAGAAGTTTCAAAGGCAATTTTGAGGGGTCAAATTTTGGAGATTTCAAAATTGAAGTATGCTAGTTTGATCAGCTCAGCAAGACACATTCTTCCATCCATTCAAAAGTGTGAAAGTCAAAGATTGAATTTTTAGGGTTTCTCTAGCAAACCCTAATCAAGCTCTAGATCAAGTTTCAGGGGGAGTTGAGGCTAAGGCCTTACATAAGAATTCTACAAGAAGTCTCGACAGGTATGACTTAAGGAGGTTCAGGTATGTCTTGAAATCTGATTCTTGATTAAGTTCATAATATGTTTGTCTTCATATTGTTTATTAGTACAATCTTGATTAATGTTATAATTGTCTTATCACCCTAGTAACAGTATGAATGCATGTGAATGATAGAAGACATTCATTGATTAGGGATGTATGATTGTACTAATGCACTGTGGTGTTGTATGAGGTTGATGTTGTCTGCTAACAAGATATAGGTACATCACGAAAGAAAAATCAAGTTCCATGACTATGACAACATGAAGACAAAGACTCATCCATAATCTTTGTTCTACTTAAGAGGTATGTATGACTTTGTTATATTATGCTTAACCTATGAGATATGCAGGTTCTAGCACAGGATCTCTAAATCATTGAAGAGAACAAAGAAGATAATGTTTAGGTATGTTAGACATAACTAAGCAGGTATACTAATCTAGGTATGTTTTCCTATGTCAAGTTAGAATCTTACCTTTGTTAGGATCCCTTATATAAGTATACTTGGTATGATTGATTATGCTTATTCATAAAGCTAGTAATCAAGGGTTTATGCATATTATGTCTCTTATCTTGATTGATGATTTAACTAACCAGAAGAGTCCTATGGTCAAACAAGAATATGCATGAGTAAAAGAAGACTTTCCTGAAACCTTGAATACTAATGTTTATTATCTATGATCATGGTTATACATATTCAAGATTATAATATACTAATGAATGTATGTTTGTGTATGAGAGCATGAGGATGACACTAGTGCACACTTGATCATGCACAGTGGTATAGAATGAATAGAAGTTCAAAAGACATATAGAAGATCAAGCGGGAGGCAACCACACAAACATAAAAGATAAGTATTTGAGTTGTTATTTGAAATAGTAAATGATACTGCCTATAATAGGTTGTATGCATATTTTTATTCCTAGAATATATCATGCTGAGTGTAAACATTCATAGAGCATTTAACAATATACTACTAATATGCATATGATTGGTAAGTTGGACAAACATTCCATTGTTGCTTGTCTAGAATGAAACCTCTTTGCTGACATGCTGAGAGATGTGCACACTCTCAATAGTATGTTCTAGTAGAGATGGAAGGCATCTAGATAGCCACTGTATGCATACAGGAAATGGAAAAGTGTTGTGCCAAAGTATTGGTCAAGATAGTTGCATAACTATGTAAATGATATCTGTATGCATAATAGGTTATCATGTCAACATTATTTAATGATTATGAAGTATTACTAATCATGTACTTAATTTTGATATGTAGGAAATATCATGAAGAATGATGAACATCGAACAAGTGATGGATGTTCAACAAGAAGATTTATAAATCAAACAAAATATAGAAGGCTCGTGGCTAGAATATTCTCTTAGAAAGAGGAAGAGAATCATGATAAGATGTTTGCTCCAAGTGACTAGATAAGACCATTCTCTTAATGGTGTAATTAAAGAAGAAGTGTGAATCAGGTTTTGTATGGGTTCCTAGGATCGATAATAAATTGAAGAGCTTAATGATCACCATGGGTGACCTGGATCTCAACCTTTGCTACAAGGTTGAATATGGTTTCTATACATAGATGACATGGATGCAAGAAGGAACTCACCACAGAGTTAGAATGATATTGAGGATCATATCAGTAGACCCATTTGATGAGAGATGGCACAGATAGATGGCTACAAAAGTGAAAATGAAAGATCTCAGATTGATGCATTACTTCCTAGGTCTGGAAGTATGGAAAGACTCAGAAGAAATCTTTCTCAATCAGGGAAAGTATGCTGATAAATATTAAAAGGACTTGATGTGTTGGAATGGCCACTC
The DNA here is from genome assembly GCA_027924585.1 of Larix kaempferi. Taxonomy (NCBI): domain Eukaryota; kingdom Viridiplantae; phylum Streptophyta; class Pinopsida; order Pinales; family Pinaceae; genus Larix; species Larix kaempferi. Next base: position 11,364,886 of record BSBM01000303.1, on the reverse strand, counting down.
TCATGGATTCCAACTTGAAGCTATTAGCGGATGACTCATCAGAGCTAGTAAGTCTATATAGACAAATTATTGGGTCATTGATGTATGTAACGAATACTGGGTCAGATATATGCTTTGTTGTGAACACCTTGAATCAGTATCTAGTGGAAACTAGATGTGTTCACCTGATAGTTGCAAAGCATGTGATGAGGTACCTAAAGGATACGATAGACTTTGATCTATGCTATCTTGGAGATCATGACTTAAGATGGCTACATAGATGTTGATTGAGTAGAAAGTGTATCAGACAAGAAGAACACATCGAGAGGATGTTATTGTTTGGGATTAGCCGTGATCTCCTGGTTTAGCTGGAAGTAGTCTAGTGTGGCTCTCAACACAAGTGGAATATATGGCTGGTTGCTCTGCTAGTTGTGAAACAATATGGATTCTGGATTGTTTGACTTAGACATAGACCCAATTGTTATCCTATGTGACAAACAAAGTTGTATCAAGATGGTAAAGAATCCAGTGTTCCATGATATGGTGCAAAAAGGAACTATAAAGTTCGAATTTGTATCAAGTTTCCAATGTACTAACCAAACCTCTACCTCAAGTGAACAAGTTACCGTTGTACTAACCAAACCCCTACCTCAAGTAAATTTTGAGTATTTTCCGAGACAAGCTTAGAAGGAACCTCCTCGAAAGGGGGAGTGATGTGGTCACTTATGATGATATTTCCTGCATCGACAGTGAGGTCGATGATGTGGATACCTATATTAGTAATGCCAACAGAGAGGTTGGTGAATGGTCCTTAGACAGGGTCTAAGTTGAAGTGGGGATTGGATCATCCCTGGACTTCAGTCCTAAAGTGAGTCATAGACATATGTCTCCGAGAATGAAGTCCTTAGTGGACAAGTGGGGATTGTATCGTCCCCGGACTTTGGTCCCTTGAATTGATCCGTAGACGTATGTCTTCGAGAATGAAGTCCTTGGTGGACATGTGAGGATTGGATAATCCTTGGACTTCAGTCCTAAAGAGAGCCGTAGACGTATGTCTTCGAGAATGAAGTCCTTAGTGGACATGAGAGGATTAATTCATCCTTGGACATGGTCCTAAATGTACGGTTGAGGATTAAGTCATCCTTGGACATGATCCTAAATGTATGGTTAAGGATTAAGTCATCCTTGGACATAGTCCTAAATGTACGGGAAGAGGATTAAGTCATACTTGGATATAATCCTAAATGTACGGGGTGAGGATTAAGTCATCCTTGGACATGGTCCTAAATGTACGGGGTGAGGATTAAGTCATCCTTGGACATGGTCCTAAATGTACGGGGAGAGGATTAAGTCATCCTTGGACATGGTCCTAAATGTATGAGGTGAGGATTAAGTCATCCTTGGACATGGTCCTAAATGTATGGGGTGCGGATTAATTCATCCTTGGACATGGTCCTAAATGTATGGGGGGAGGATTAAGTCATCCTTGGACATAGTCCTAAATGTACAGAGTGAGGATTAAGTCATCCATGGACATAGTCCTAAATGTATGGGGAGATGATTAAGTCATCCTTGGACATAGTCCTAAATGTACAGAGTGAGGATTAAGTCATCCTTGGACATAGTCCTAAATGTACAGAGTGAGGATTAAATCATCCTTGGACATAGTCCTAAATGAATGGTGTAGATCCCGTAATTATGAAAGGAAGGATCACTAGAGTTGATAGGACTATATCATCCCTGGACCTCGGTTCAAAAGGTACGTAATTTGGATTGTATCATCCCTAGGCATGATGAGGTGTCTTAAATGATCTGTAGACATATGTCTCTGATAAGTGGTCCTTAGACTTTGTCTAAATTGACGAGTGGACTGCATCATCCATAGACATGATAGATGTCTTAAACTGAGAGGGACTGATCATCCCGTAAGCGGATCAGGATTGTATCATCCTTGGACCTATGTCCTAAAGTGAGAGGGATTGATCATCCTGTAATTGGATCATGTGTGTTGCAGGGTATGCTGCTATTGTGTATACTTGTATTGATGAGGATACTTGTATTGATGATATGAATACTTGTATTGGTGTGGATACTTGTATTGATGATGTTTATACTTGTATTGATGAGGATACTTGTATTGATGATGTGTACACTTGTATTGGTGTGGATACTTGTATTGATGATGTGTATACTTGTATTGGTGTGGATACTTGTATTGATGAGGATACTTGTATTGATGATGTGTATACTTGTATTGGTGTGGATACTAATACTGATGATTGTGTAATGACGATGCTGATGATCGTGTGAAGACGATGCTGATGATAATGTGATGACGATGTTGATGATCATGTGATGACAATGCTGATGATCGTGTGATGACGATGCTGATGATCATGTGATGATGATGCTGATGATCGTGAGGATCCAAATGTTGATGTTGCTGTAGTTGTTCGAGTGTTGTAGAAGATAAAGACTCAGTACTGAAGATGTTGATGTTCCAATATTGAAGATGTTTTAGTAACTGCTTGAGTTATTGATGATGTTGAGAAAGCTTCCAATGATTTATAGATGTATCATGTTGATGACTCCTTGCTCCTGCAGATGTTGTTATAATATCCTTCTCGTTAAGGGGGAGTGTTGAGATATTGTAACTTCTAAGAATATTATATTTGTACTTTATTATTCCGGAGATGTTTCTTTCCTCTGTGAAGATTTTATTGTATATCCAGAGATGTTTATTCCTCCGCCGGAATGTGGTAACTTGGGTTATTAGACTTCCCTAGTGGGGGTCGGCCCTGTATGTGTTATGTGGGTCAAAGGGTTGTTAGACCACCCTAGAGGGGTCGGCCTAGTCAATTGTAGTGGGGTGTTTAACCCAGTGGTAAAGTTGGGGCCGACCTAGTTAATATATTATACAAGTTGGAGATGTGTATAAATAGAGGAGGTGTGTTTCTCATTATACACACACTTCCCTCACTCAGAATGTAGCGCACTTGTGGAGGAGAGGTCTTCTATGGTGGAGGAGGAGTTCATGTCTTTGGTTTACATCTTTGTATATTGTTGGTCATCTATATTGAGGAAGCTTTGCTGGGTTTTCTACCCCATGAGAGTTTCCCAGGATAAAAATGCATATCTTGTGTTTTTGATGTGCTTGTTGTTTCTTTAGTGATCCTGTATATGCTATTATTGTGAAATGGAATGTAATGCTTCTATTTTTTGTCTTAGCATATTAAATATTAACACTTGCAAGAATTTGACATAACAATCCTGGACAAGCCAGGAAAGCATAATGTGGTATCCGATTTTCTATCTAAATTGACCCATGGACAGGAAAATGAGTTGGTATATGATCACTTCCCCGATGAAAACCTCTTTTCAATCTCCACACAAATCCCATTGTTTGCCGATATAGCAAACTACTTGGTATCTAGCAAATTTCCACAACATTATACCTATCAAGAGAAGTGCAGAATCATAAGGAAAAGTGCAACTTATACATGGATACAAGGAATTCTTTTTAATAAAGGGACAAATCAAATATTAAGGAAATGCATAAGAGAAGATGAAGTCCATGACATACTCCATGCTTCTGACAATGAACGTTGTGGAGGCCATTATGAAGCAAAAAGGACATCCTACAAAGTACTACATACTGGATACTACTGGCCAATGCTACACAAGGAGTCCTACGATTATGTATCACATTGTGATGACTGTCAACAAATGGGGAAGCCTACACAAAGAAAAGAAATGCCTCTAGATCCCCAAATTTCTTTGGAATCATTTGAAAAGTGGGGATTTGATTGTGTTGGTCCATTCAATCCCCCATCAAATAAGAAAAACTACATCCTATTCTACACTGACTACCTTAAAAAATGGGCCTAATTTGCAGTACTTGCAGCAGCCAATGAAACAAATGTAGCATAATTCTTTACAGAACAAATCTTCCACAGATTTGGAGTTTCCATAGAGTTAGTTTCTGACCAAGGAAGGCAGTTTACATCCAACCTCATCGAGGACCTACTTTGAAGAAAAAAAATTAAACATCGAAGGTCCTCCTCCTGCCACCCTCAAGCTAATGGTCAAGCTGAAGTCACAAACATAGAGCTTGAAAAGATTCTGACAAAAACAATGAAGTTACATAAAAGGGATTGGGCAGATAGGTTAAGTGAAGCAGTTTGGGTTTATAACATAACATGGAAAATGACAAAAGGCTTTACCCCTATGAGTTGGTATATGGGAAAAAATTAATGCTCCTTATTTAATTTGAAATCAAGACGTTAAGAATTTCAGCCCATCTAAACATGAAACTTTCAGAAATCTAAGAAGAGTGTATGCTCCAACTAAATCAACTGGATGGGCACCACCAACAAGCCCTCGTCCACATTGAAATTATCCAGCAGCAGAGAAAGAAATGGCATGAAAAGAACATCAAACAGAAGAAATTCAAAGAAGGTCATTGGGCACTACTATATGATTCTCAGTTTCAAATTTTTCAAGGAAAACTCACCACTAGATGTCTCAGCCCCTACATTATTGATACAATTTATGACAATGACGCAGTCAGAATCAAGACCATAGATGAGACAGAATTCCCCATGTTGGTGAATGGGCATAGACTTAAATTATATAAGAAACCACAGTCAAGGCAGGAATTCACACAAACACTCTATCAGAAAAATCTAATGCTGATAGAGGACATACATAATCACTAATTATTTTTGAAAAAAGAGAAAAAAAATATATAAAAAAGAGAGGAATGAGAAAAATAGAAAAAAGAAAAAGAAAAAATAATAAAAAAATAGAAGAAAGAAAAAGAAAAAAGGCAATAAAAAATCATCAAGCGAGCCAGCAAAAATTCAAGGGAGCAAGCGAGCCAACAACAATACAACTAAGCAACCAAGCAAATAAAGATCAAACCAAATCAATTTTCAAGTAAGCCAACAAGAAATTAAGCCAAGCAAAAGAAACCATCAAGCGAGCCAACACAAAAATCAAGAAGAACAATTCATACAAGAAAAAGAAAAATCAAGGGAGGCAACAAAAGCACATCATAAAAGCACAACTACAGATATGCCCAATAAAACTACTGACGAAGAACCGATCAACTATGGAACTCCACTCAGCTAAAAAATATCCACACCATCAAATTCAGGTATGCTAAAACATGAAAAGGTAATCACTAGATGTTTTGTCTCCATTAGCAGTCCAATTAAATTCTCCCTACAAATAGGAATTATTCCGAGATGAGGATAGCTCTTTTCAAAATGACAGTGACACATGGTTTAGAGAAACCATACTGAATAATGATTACCAACTCCAATTTGAAAAATGAAAACCTCCGTACGCCCATATTCGATTCATATCAAACCACCAGAACTGCATGAAATGATGAATGGATAAGGCGAAACAACAGGAAAGATGGGGGATTAAAGACAGAAAGTGGTATATGAATAAGGACACATATCCAACCAGAATATACAGAAGCTTTAGATCTTTAGCAAGCGATCATAACAAGAAGGGTTCGACATCCACCGACGTCTGGATTAGAAGCAAGCAAGTAAGTCATCTGTTCCACCACCCTCAAGTTTTATACTATTCAGTAATTTCAAAAATTGACAAAAGGGTTTAAAAGGAGTGAACTAGATGATCATTCACCCATCTATGAAAAACCCCAAGTATTGGCCATACTTTGCACAGTAGGTTGGATTCCATTTATTACTGGGCTAAGAGGGCATAGCAACGAAATAGCCATGGAGTTCACCTGAAACCTGAAACATATAAAAGAAGAGTAGTATGTAACCAGGGTGAAGGGGTTATGCATCCGTTTGGATGAAGAATCAATTGCAGGACATATAGGCTTTCCAATGGGGATGCATTGGGGAAGAGACGATAAAGAATCCAACTTGAGGGAAAAATCAACTTTCTTTGGAAATGTTGAGAGCTACGAAGAGGATAAGAACGATGTTAAAACAGATACCATGCCAAGACCATGGGACGAAATATCTCCTGTCGTTGTCAAGTATATTTATTGCTTGGGAATGCTCAGCTACATTCCGACCTTTCTCTTCAGAATCTTGGACCTCCTAAGGAATAGGGGACATATAAGGTTGATCAACAACATCAACATCCCGTTCTACCTACTTCAGTCCATCTGGGAGATCAGTAGAAAGGTGATATAGGGAAAAGAGGATGCGTTGCCCCATCACGAATTAATCAAGCTGATCATCTGTGAGGAGTTCAAGATCCAAGTCCTTGAACTCTCATGGGAAGAGTTTGTCCTTGTCTTGGATGAATATGTCCAGGGCATGAAAATCACACCAAGTGTGGGCATAACCCTAGTCTCAGACCAGAAAGAGGAAAAATCAACCACTAAGTCAGTAGTCAAAAGAAAAATTCACTTAGACAGCGGTAATGAGGTGGTGGCCGAGACCATTGTCAAGATAAAACACTCCTGCGATACCTCCCACAAGAAAAACACAGGGGAACCTGCTAGCACGCAAGGGTTGAGGCGATAGAGTAGAAGGCTGAGGCAGGGGACCAAAGCCAGGGAGAAGAAGATCAAAGAAAAAGAAACTAGCTCCATACCATAAGATCTGTCGGACTCTGAGGATGATGGGGCAGAACAAGGAAATCCTTCTACACCTGTAGAAGAAGTCACACCACCCCAACCCTTTCAACATGAAGAAATGGAAACCAGAAAAGATGATCAAATGGCCGAAGCATTGTCTGAGCTAGCAAAGTTTAGGGAAGAGATGGCTACCCTAAAAATCGAGGCACGATTCCACAAAATCCAGGCCATGTCACCAAATGCGCCATCGTTCATGAATGAGAAGAACCAAATCCTAAAAATGCAGCACGCGGGCCAATTAAAATAGATGGAGTAGTAGAACCTAGCATTGGAAGAAAAATTAAACCAAGGTCAGAAGGAATTGACCTAGAAAGATCAACAAATCCTACAGATAGAGGACACTCTAGCCATCACTTCCAAACTATATGAAGAAATACTGGGGTACAGGCCTCCATCCCGAGTCTACGCAGTCTATCTTCTTAGGGAAAAATGGATTCATTTCCAGTTTCAAAGGATGAAGAAGGGTTTACCCTTTGATGTAATAACTCCTAAGTAGTTAGTAGATACTTCCCTAGAAAGCACCGAGTGTAGTGCTCTGGTTTTTTTTTTTTTTACAGCAGAGCACTAAGTAAAATTTCAGAGTTAATTTTCTACGTATTAAACTTTATCAAGTGTATGGGAGTAAATTTCTAACAATTACTATGCGTCTAAATGATCATTAGAGAAATTTTGAGGTCAAAAAATGGCCTCAAAACAAAGAAAATGTACTATAAAAAACAACCAATCACATTCTAGTAGATGACATCATCCCCCTTGGTGAGGTGGCATTGCATGAGTTAAGAATGCTTATTTGTCAAATTTTCTATGGTGGATGAAAACACATAGTTAACCAAAGTAGTGGTGTAAGTACTTTTAAGTCATAAAGTAAAGTACTCATAATGATAGTCTTTTCATAAAATAATATTATTGTCATTTTCAAGTAAAGTACTCATAATGAATGTCTTTTCATACTTTCACATAAAATAATATTATTGTCATTTTCAAGTGAAGTACTCTTAATTCATAAAGAAAGTCCTTTCACATTTTTTTATAAAATAATATATTATCATTTTTATGTTTTCAATTTTAAATTATATATTCACTCCATTCTATTTAATAACATAATGTCAAACTAATAAATAATAATAATTGATTTAATAAATAATAATAATAATAGATTTAATAAATAATAATAATAATAATAATAATGCAATGTGGATTATAATAATATTATTGACATTTTACATGTAAATAAATTCTCAATTAAATTACATTATTAAATTCATGAGAAACGTACTAAATATAAAAAGTCAACATAAAAATTTTAAAAAAAGTTCTTAAATTTTTTTTTTATTATTTAATTTCATTTGCAAGTTCAAGACAAATAAATGTTGAAGGACAATACATTTTTGGGAATTTACAATGAATCTTAGTCACATCAATGTAGACTTATTTTATTAATTTTATTTCTAGTGAATTTTGAAAAGTAACTCAACCATGGTTATTTATATTGTGCATAGAAAATAGTGTGGGAGGTGACTTGTCATATATACCTACCCCATAAAACCCCCAATTCATAATATTTTAATATATCTCATATTTTTGTAGTACATCTCTTAGGAGGCCATTTTTTGACCTCAAAATCTCTCTAATGATTCAGTGTACTGTCGTGTTTTTATCAACCTTACATTCGTAATTTAAAATAAACAAACATATCAATATTTTCTTTTCAATAATCATGTTCCAGCCTAAGAATATGTTTCACAACTTAGTAAATCAGTAAATAGCAAGTTATGCATGTTTACAGTAAGTTTTAGCATAATAATCAAATAACGTAAATAACAAGGAAATTACCTGATGCTGATGCTAACCATAGGTTGTATAACCTCTTAGACAGCCAAAATGAAGTGTCCACCCTACCGACCAGCTATTATCTTGCTGGCCCTTAGAAATCAAAGGATTTCCAAGCCCCCGAGCTCACAATCTGATAATCCCGAGAGCAATGTTTACTTCGGTTCTCAAAACCTTTCTCCGTCCTCAAACTTTTCTGTCCTCCAACCTTTCTCTCCACTTCCCGTCTCCCCCTTCCCTTCAACCTTCTCCTCCTCTATATACATGTCCATCCTCGAGAAGACCTTGGGCTTACTCCACCGCCCCAAACTCCCCCTCTCGAGCCCCTCAAACATTTACTCCTTTCCCTAGTTCATTCATCCACGTCTCATTATAAAAATGTATAATTAATTACTCTCATGGAAAATTTATTTGGTTTTGGATTGACGGTCGTAAGTATTTATTACGGTGGGAATTATCACCCAAAGGTTATCCATTCGGGACAAGGTTTATTAATTACAAGTCTTTTCACCAAACCTTGTATTTAATGTTATTGAGGTAATTAATAAAATATTATATAAATATTTGACCCCTTTCAACTTGGACATGGCGTGTCTTAAGGGTCTACCTTATCCGTCGAGATCACTTATCTTGAGATTTTAAATTCTACGATTCATATTGAATAATTAAATAGTAATAACCCATTTTCCATCACATCACGTTCATTCCAAAAAATAGTTATCCTATTATGTCTAACTTAGAAATGTAAAATAATCACATTCTAATCATTCATTAATCAATATTTAAATTTTACCTATTTTGCAATTGTTATGACATGGGTAGTAATATTATTAAAATAAATTTTAAGTAATAATATTAATTAAATCCCCATAAGGTAATAATAATGGTGAATTTAATAAAGATGTCTTTTACATCATTTGTTTATCACATGAGTACCCTAACATCTATATAGTATCGTCGTTCTTCTAAACAAAGCACCCTCAAGTGCTTAAATAACCTTACTAATTAATTAGACAGTACCATTACCTTATTTACAACAATTCTCAGACGACAATGTTAACTGATGACACTTGTCTCAGTTGTATATCACAATGTTTAACAACGAGTAATGCATAGCTTAATTGACTTGTTTTTACACATCTTAGATAACTTTATATCCATTATCTGAATTCAGTCAATGCATGATTAACCTAATTACCTATATCAACTTATACATTTATTTAATATGTTAAGTGTTTGTATATCAATACTAGTGTACATGTGCAAGGTGTGCATGCGTGACCAGTGTATGCACAGATCATAAATGTACTATAGACAAACCCCATCCCACCTATGCATACCTGCTAACTAATAGTAGTATTTACCCCCATGTAGAAGAACAAACATAATATATATAGTACAATTACTTCAACATTCTCAGTTATTTAACAGTTAATTCTTTATGATTTCACATCATTATCTTTATCTTTACATTTGTTTAATCACTCATGTACAAGAAAGGGTACCTACTACCACTAACTCGGAATCAAGGAATACTAAACCCTCAACAGTACTAAATAACACATCCTCCCATCATAACCTACGTCCAACATCCTCCCTATCCTTTCTCTGCTAGTACAAAAGTGGATGTCGGACTCACCGATCTGACCACATAGAACTTGAGAGCGATAACGTCGGCTAAATAGCGGACCTATCCTCCCCTAGCAGGAATCCGACCATCGTCATCACAACAACATGGGGAGCGTGTCTCAGCATGGCCCTCCCACGACCTCGGGTCTCATGGAAACATAGGGTGGAAAACACATCCATCCCTCTCAACATACTGGGCCTACGCCCTTATCAACTCATACTTTACTGCTATCGGTATTATCAGTTTGTGTTATCGTATCATCATTTTGGCTGCTAAGGTTTACTGTATGAACATGTTTTTCCTTTCCAATATATATCAGATCAAGTAACTAGCTATCCCATAGCCCTTGTGTCCTGTAGGTTAGTATTTTTGCAAAATACAAATTTATAGAAAGCATTTCCCATTGATCGCCAATTGATCCGTGTTATCAAAAATCATTTTATTTCATGTAACCTTTTTAGCTCATCATAGGTGCATATGACACATAACACTTCAATAATTCATATAAGAAGATGGTATCCACGTACCGAATCATATATTTCACATTTCATTAATGAAAACATATAAGCATATAATGTAATCGTAAAATAAAGAAATCGTATGATAATCATGACATCATAACCGCATAACATAGTAACATCATAATCATGGTGAAATCATAAAACATAGTAATATCATATAATGAGGTCCATCATATCATAATATAGTTTACTCAGTCGAGCTGAGTTCAACAGAATATATAAGAAAATAAAGTATGGTGTGTCTAACTGATAAATATGCCTAATCAAAATATGGGCATTACATACACCCACCCTTCGGGAAACTTCGTCCCAAAGTTATGGTCAAAATAGTGAGGGAAAATCTCGATGCATGGTCTCTGCATCCTCCCAGGTAGCAGACCCTGGGCTATACTTGTCCCATTGGACCTTAACTTGGTCCACATGGCGACTACGGAGCTGTCGAACCCTACGATCAAGTATACGTAATGGTTCGACCCTGAAGGTTCCCTCGTCCGAGACCTGCAATTCCTTCCAATGAATTTTGTGAGTCTCATCAGCTATGTAATGTCGTAATACAGAAACATGAAATACATTATGAGTTTTATGCAAGTGGGGTGGCAGCACAAGACGATAAGCAACTGGTCCGATTTTCTCAAGAATCTCAAATGGACCTATAAAGCGAGGTGACAACTTGGTACCCTTCCAAAACCGAATGGTACTTTTATTTGGTCTGTTGCGAATGAATACACGATCCCCTACTTCATAAGTTCTATCTGATCTGTGTGCATCAGCGTAACTCTTTTGCCTATCCTGTGCTTCCTTCAGCCGCTGCCTAATCTGTAGCACTTGCTCCTCCATTTCTTGAATCAATTCAGGCCCAATTAAAACTCGATCCTCTAACCTATCCCAACTGAGTGGTGTCCTGCACGGCCTCCCATACAATGCCTGATATGGCGGCATACCAATGGAGCTGTGATGACTATTGTTGTATGCAAACTCCACTAAAGGAAGATATTTCTCCCACTGGGTCTGTTGATCCATAACATACATCCTAAGCATGTCCTCCATCACTTGATTCACCCTCTCTGTCTGTCCATCTGTCTCGGGGTGATAAGCTGAGCTTAAGTTCAGCTGTGTCCCTAATGCTGACTGCATGCTTGTCCAAAATCTGGAGGTGAACTTAGGGTCTTTGTCAGAGATTATCTTTTTAGGAACTCCATGAAGATGTACAATCTCATTTATGAATACCCTTGCCACATCTGTCACATCATAGGTGTCTTTGACTGGAATGAAGTGAGCACTTTTGGTCAGTTTGTCGACTACCACCAAAATAGCATTATGTCTCATAGATGTGAGTGGTAATCCTACAACGAAGTCCATGGAAATGACTTCCCATTTAGTCATAGGAATATCATGTGGTTGTAGGAGACCGGCCGGGTGACGATGATCTGCCTTAACTTGTTGACACTCAAGGCACTTCGAAACAAAATCCACTACATCCATCTTCATACCTGGCCAGAAGAAGAGTTGCTTCATGTCAGTATACATCTTCTTCACCCCTGGGTGCACACAGTAATGCGATCTATGGGCCTCTCTAATGATTGTTTCCCTGATGTCACCTTCCTTAGGAACATACATCCTTCCCTGATACCGCAACAATCCATCTTCCTCAAGATGGTACCCATCATACTTCAATTCCTGTTCCTTTCCATTCTAAATAGCTGAGGTTACCTTTAGGTACCAACTATCGCCCAAAAGTTGTCCCAGTACTCTTTCCCTCAAGTCCACCTTTAAGGGAATTAAGGAGAAAATTCTCGGCCTTCGGCTTAGAGCGTCTGCCACCACATTCTCCTTTCCTTTGATGTAAGAGATACCAAAGTCATACTCACTCATGAACTCACTCCATCGCCTTTGCCTAGCATTCAAATCCCTTTGGGTAAAGATGTATTGCAAGCTCTGATGGTCTGTTTTAAGGGTGAAGCTTCTACCAACTAGGTAGTGCCTCCATAATTTTAGTGCCAACATTACTGCTGCCAATTCTAGATCATGCGTGGCATACTGCTCCTCAAGAGGTTTCAACTTTCGAGATGCATAAGCTATTGCCCCACCTTCCTGCATCAACACCGCTCCTAGTCCTTGCTTCGAGGCGTCGGTGCATACCATGAAATCTTTATCCATGTCTGGTACCCGCAAGATCAGTGCACTTGTCAACAATCTTTTTAACTCTGTAAAAGCGGCATTGCATTCATCGGTCCATTCATACCGGATTCCCTTGCGTTGCAAGGTGGTAATAGGTTTTGAAATTTTAGAAAATCCTTCCACAAACCTCCGGTAATACCCCGCTAACCCCATGAAACTGCGCACCTCATGAGCATTCCTTGGAATTGGCCAATCTTCAATGGCCTTTACCTTTTCTGGGTCTACAGAGATCCCTTCACCTGAGATGATGTGCCCCAAGTAGTGAATCTCTTTTTGGAAGAAGGAACACTTTGATAATTTACCATAAAGTTTGTGTTCCCTTAAGCATGTCAAGACTAACCGCAAGTGTTCCTCATGCTCCTTCTCATTCTTAGAATAGATAAGAATATCATCTAAGAAGACCTGAACAAAGTGGTCCAAGTATTTTCGGAAGACACCATTCATGAGGCTCATGAATACAGCTGGAGCATTGGTCAAACCAAATGGTACCACTACAAACTCGTAATGCCCAAATCGAGTTCGAAAGGAAGTCTTAGGAATGTCGCCTTCCTTGATTCTCAACTGGTGATACCCTGATCGTAAATCAATCTTTGAAAAGACTGACGCACCTTTCATTTGATCAAAGAGGTCATCAATTCTTGGTATGGGATACCTGTTCTTCACTGTGGCTTTGTTCAAATCTCTGTAATCTATGCACAATCGCAGAGATCCATCCTTCTTCTTAACGAAGATCACTGGTGCTCCCCACGGCGAGATACTAGGTCTAATCAGTCCCAAATCTAGCAACTCTTTTAACTGGATCTGTAACTCACGAAGCTCTGGAGTTGTCATTCTATAAGGAGTTTTTGATATAGGTTCTGCACCAGGTTTTATTTCGATTGTGAAATCGAGCTCTCTTTCTGGAGGTAGTCCTGGCAATTCCTTCGAAAAGACATCCTTGAACTCGGAAAGTACTGGGTAAGAATTTAAGGAAGGTCCTTTACTATCACTCACGGCCTCCACTACGAACAACTGGCATCCTTGTCTTAGGCACCACTTATCTTTCACCATAGAGATGAAACGGAGGGATACCTTCCTCTTCAAGCCTTGGATTTGAATTGTCCTTCCCTCGTCATCGAGGCACAACACCTTCTTCGCATAGCAGTGTAAGAAAGCTCTATGGCCTTCTAACTAATCCATGCCAATAATGAGGTCATAAGTCCCCAAATTGGTGACATAAGCATCCAACTTAGTGGTGCACACTCCTAAGTCAACCTCACAACTCCTCACCTTAAGAGCTACTGTTTGCTTAGCTCCCGAAGCCATTTCGACCAGTTTGAAATCATCGTGCTTGTAGGCTGCCAACCCACATTTATCTAATGCAAATGGTGAAATAAAACTATCAGTTGCTCCCGGATCAAACAAAATTTTAAGTTTGACATTGTTTACTTTACCAGTGGATTCTACTACGGTAGACTGATGTTCTGCTTGGTGGTTGTGAAATGCTGCATGAATCCGATGACTGTTACCCGAACTATCCATGGATGCCTTTCCTTCCCTGTGCCTGCTGCCTGACCGACCCTTGGGACAGTCTCGCTGGAAATGAGGACCTCCGCATCCCCAACAAGAGAGATTGGGAGGGGCTTGCATGTTGCTCGGAGGAATCCTCTGAGATGAGTTCCTTCCCCTGGGTCCTCTAAAACCCCTTGCTCCTCTATAGGAACTTCCCTGTGTACGTCCCTGGCTTTGGTGGGTTGCGGATGATGCCTGCGAGATTGAGTTAACTGAAGTATTACCCCTCGGTGTGAACCTGTTACCGTAAGGAGGAGGTCTAGATTTTCCTCCCCTGAAGTAAGGACGTGACGCCTTCCATGAAACATACTGATTGGTTCCTGTCAACTTACTACCCCCTTTTCCATCTGACATATCAGCTACATAACGAGCATACTCAACTGCCATGGCAACTGTAGTTGGCTTCCACATCCGCACCGCAGCTCTAATCTTGTAGTTAAGTCCATACACAAAACGCTCTACCTGACAATCATCTGCATCAAGGTAAGGAACATATTTTACCAGTTCCATAAACCGAGATTCATACTCCTCCACCGTCTTGTCTCCTTGTACTAAGGCATGGAGTGCACCTGCCTGTTCTTCCTTGTAATAATTTGGCAAATACTTCTTGTGGAACCTCTCCTCGAACAGCTCCCAAGAAGTTGTAAGAGGAGTAAGATGCAACTGCTTCTCGAGATCTGACCACCAATTCAAAGCATCACCTTTAAGCTGAAAGACGGCCATCCTAGCCTTGGAACTAGATGTGTACTCATTCAATGCGAAGCATCTCTTCATGCCTTCCAGCCATGCTTCGGCATGCTTACCGGGTTGTCCTCCTGAAAACTCTGGAACCTTTATCTTTTGCAACTCCCTTGATATGTCCTGAAGCGGTTCCAGTCTTGGGCCATGTGCCCTTTCAGAGTTCTCTCGACTCACTTGAGTGGTTTCCACCTCGACGGCCCTTTCCGACTGCCTGTTCATCGTGGTCATAATAGCCTCCAAAGACCTCATTATGATCTGCATTTCTGGTGTTGAGGTTGGTCGTGGCGGTGTTGGCGAAGACGACGGTGGCGGAGGTGGCGGTGACGGTGGTCGACCTTGACCCCGACCTCGACCTCTGCGTGTTGTTACCATGATAGTTCCTGAGCTGTTGAAAATAAAATCATATCCTTAGTTATTCAATCAAATATATGCGGAACTAAAATGTAGGTATTCATACACTTATACTTATGCGTAAGAAATAACTTGCATCATGAGATAACAAATTGTGAGGATTAGCGCGGTAAAATCTACAGTCGTTTTTACTAAACAATCTTTGTCATGGTGTTCAGCTCGTCATGCTGATCTTAACGATGTCTTGTTTTTGAGATTTCGGGTCTCTCTCATCCCTTCGACTAGGAGTTGAAATCTCGGCATAATTTTTTTTAATATCTATTTCTTTGTTAACTTTAAATGTTACCCCCTTAATCTAAATAACCTTATTAACATTAATTGTTAACCCTCAACCAATCATAGTTAAGTTTACTACAAAAAATTAAAATTTCTATAAAACATATTTTTTTAACAACATATGTTATAACAGAAAAGAAAAATTTATTTTTATAATACATCTATTCTAACAAAATATGAATAAATTTAAATTTTATAAAACATATTTTCTATCAGAGTATATAACAATAAATTTAAACTTTAATACAACATATATTATAACAGAAAAGTAAAATTAATTTTTATAATACATATATTCTAACAAAATATGAATAAAATTAAATTTTTATAAAACATATATTCTATCAGAATATATAACAATAATTTTAAACTTTAACACAACATATATTATAACCTTCTATATATATATTTTTTACCAACGTATCTATATTCTTTTACAAACTATATACAAATAGAACCTAGATTTTCAAACCGTATACAACTAGAACGTAGATTTTCAAACCGTATACAAATAGAACCCCCTTTAATGCTTCGGTTTAACCCTAGCCCTACACCTTCCTATGTCTAAAGGCTTGAACGCCTCGCGGCCTCTCACCGCCATGCAAAGAGCGAGTACGCATGAAGGACACGCAGTCTCTCCAAGCAACCCACCGCCATGTGAAGGTGGGGAAACCCTAAATAGAGTCAATCCCCAAGGCGCGGCCATTTTCACCCTCTCTCCGGGAGTTTTAGCTCTGCAACTCTATGCAAGCTCGCTTAGGGTTTCAGAAAGGAAGGAGCTCTCCATTTTTCTACTGCAGAACACTACTGTCAGACCTGCTATTGTAAAGAATGGACGAGATTTACCCTTTCATTTCTGGTGTTTATGGCTATTGTAGTGTGTTATCTGATTACTGTTCCTGTTATGTTTCCTTTCTGCGAGTATTTTGTATTCTCAATGCCTTATTCTATTTCTATTTCTGGCAGTCCAAGGAAATCAAACCTGGGTGGTGGATTGGGAGATTTTCAGTCTCTTACGCTTTCCATGAGCCCACAGCTCGGCTAAATGAAGGATATATATATTTTTGTTAGCTTTAGAGCTAGGCTTTGGCTTGCGATATGATAGCTTGATTTCGTGGACTGAAGTCTTGCTATTTGGAGATTAGGTGCTGCTGCCGCGGCCCCAATAATTTTATAGGGAACAAAAGGAAGCGATACTCTTGAGTGAACTTGGCGCTTGGAGTTTGCTATAGTGCGTGGCTGCAAGTCGTGGAACTTGGCCTTCTGGCCGGCCAATATTTTATGAGAAACAAAGGGAAAGGAAAGAAGCCCCATTTCTTTTGCCTCTATGTGCGAGGCCTCGTTTTGAAGCGTTTTCACGGGAAAAGGACTGATATGGGACTTGTGATTCAGAAATTTGTCGTGGGGGTGATGATGGTTAGACTGTGTTGTTAGGCAGAGAATAACGCAGTTATTAGTTATAAGCATGAGGGTCTTTAAGAATGAGGAATCTCTACGGGATTATGCTGGAGTCAGGGCATAAAGTAATTATCCCACAGAATTCCTTTCTCAAAGTCTACGGGTCTGTGCTTTTACTGTGTCCTCTTTTAGGAGTTTGGGACTGTATGCTACGGGCCTCAATGATTTTATAAGGAACAAGCGAGCTGGGCGCTTGGACTGCCATTGCATGCTTGGTGGCCGACCTTCGATCTGGCAGCTCGCAATGAGACTCGATCTGTGGAAGGGCACTGGTGGATGATTGATTTAACGTTGGCTTAGCTTGACGGTTTTGTTTTTAACGTGGGCTGATTGATTTAATGTTGGCACTTGATCTGGAAGCCATTTTCTGTTTTTTTATTATTATTATTATTTTTGAGCGGCATCCCCAGCTCAGCCAGAGGGTGCAGCTCAACCCAGAGGGAGCGCAACCCAGCAGTCTTCAGGTAGTAAAATGAAAACGCTCTTATGGGAGCTCAACGCTTGAGGGATGGATGGCATTCGTGGCCAGCTGTGGTGGATTGCTAGAGGTCGATACTTTGGGGCCCAAAACAATTTTCAGGAAGTAAAAAAAAAAGCACAGGTAAGGAATGCACCTCAGCTTGAGCGCTTGAACTGTTGTGGAATGGGGGGCCACTTTGGGATTGGCCCTCGGTCGCTTGGTAAGCTCTTGGTGTTCAGCGCTGAGGAAGGAAAGCTCTGTGGCTTGACGATTGGTCTGTAGTTGTGGTCGTGGGCCTATCCTCTACCTACTAACAGGCAACATTCCGTGTTGAGCGCTTGGAATCGGCTGAAGCGCCCATCTCCCTGCCGTGGCTCGACTCGTCCAGGAAGTTGAATATCATTCTATTTTTTTTCGTTTAATATTCATGGAAAAGTTTCCTGTGTATATGGGTAATGCAATTGTTTGGAATAAACTGTAATCCTATGCCATATTTTTCTGTTTACAGTACAGGAAACCTTAAATAAAGATAATAAACAAAACCCACACGGAGGTGGAAGCAAAGGCAATGCACTACTATTTTATTGGATTGTGATTTTACTGGTAAAATCGTGAGCCTGGAGACCCAGTGTTCGTTTATCAACGCCGAGGCAAGTGTTTCGAGCCAAAAGACCTTGGTACAATTTTTATTTATTTATTTTAAATTTTAGGTTATAGATTGATAGCTTGCATTTCTTTGATGGTTGGAAGTTTGAGTTCACGGCTGAACTTGCAGCAAGAACAATAGTTTCATTCATTTGCCATGCTTGTAAATCTTATTAGCTATTGGTCATTGTATTCAATAGTTTAATTTTATATTGTATATTTAGGAAAGATATGGAGGAAAGGAATAGCTTCATTGGAAGGAATTGAAGTTATTTTTTTTTAACAAATAATAATAACAGAGATATTAGTGCATTTCGTCTGCTAAGTGGCCGACTATCATTTTGCCAACCCTATTTTTTTTGAGTCTTAAATTTGGATGATTTCAATTTTATTATAATAATTTATTATTATTTTTTTTTTTACTATACCATCTCGAGGTTGCATATCTTGTAGTGCAATATTTAATATCTAGGTATTTTGTATGAATTCAGCTTGCATATCTTAAATACTTAATATGTTGGCCACGAGATTCTAGCAGGCCCCTGCCTTGGTTCGACTCCTCACAAGAACAGGCTGACGTGCTACCCACAACGGCCCTTTTGTTTGGCTGAGAGTATAATTAAGCTATGTCTAAATTCAATTGTCAGAATATTGGCAGGTTCGGGACCTGTCATAAACTTAAGAATTAGATTTCCAAGCTGCGCTAGGGTTTCACCCTTTTCTATTATTTGCACTAGTTTTACTTTTCTTTTAATTTATTTAAACTAATTACTTGAAGAGAGTGAAATGCATAAATCCTGTAAATGCATACTCTTTTTAATTCTACCTTTTGCCATTTTACCGTGTAAAATTTAGTGAAAACAATCTTGTTGTATATATATATATATATAAATAAGCCATTTCAATAATATGCCTATGTTGTAACACTATTTACCAGCTCTCCCTTTTGTTTTGCAGAAAATATACTAAAATAATTTTCTCCTTTTTTTTTTCTTTGGGTTTTAACTAAATTTCTTTTGTTTCCAAGTTTTTCGTAAAACCCATGAAAGTGTGTAAGTAATACATATATATATATATATAGGTGAATGTCCATTTCTTTCATGATTGATTTTTTTTTTTTCTTCCCGACTAAATTCTTATTTCTTGCAGGAAAAGTAGATGCTACAATGATTTCAGAAAAGGTTTGGGGCTATCCAACTTACATATTGTAATCCCTTTAAAGTTTTTTTTTTGTTAATTTTGTTTCTTTTCTATATGGAAAAAGGCCCGTAAGGTCTGAGTGTTCGAGCCGGGCTCTGATACCATCTGTAGTGCTCTGGTTTTTTTTTTTTTTACAGCAGAGCACTAAGTAAAATTTCAGAGTTAATTTTCTACGTATTAAACTTTATCAAGTGTATGGGAGTAAATTTCTAACAATTACTATGCGTCTAAATGATATTCAGTGTACCGTCGTGTTTTTATCAACCTTACATTCGTAATTTAAAATAAACAAACATATCAATATTTTCTTTTCAATAATCATGTTCCAGCCTAAGAATATGTTTCACAACTTAGTAAATCAGTAAATAGCAAGTTATGCATGTTTACAGTAAGTTTTAGCATAATAATCAAATAACGTAAATAACAAGGAAATTACCTAATGCTGATGCTAACCGTAGGTTGTAGTAGGTTGTATAACCTCTTAGACAGCCAAAATGAAGTGTCCACCCTACCGACCAGCTATTATCTTGCTGGCCCTCGGAAATCAAAGGATTTCCAAGCCCCCGAGCTCACAATCTGATAGTCCCGAGAGCAGTGTTTACTTCGGTTCTCAAAACCTTTCTCCGTCCTCAAACTTTTCTGTCCTCCAACCTTTCTCTCCACTTCCCGTCTCCCCCTTCCCTTCAACCTTCTCCTCCTCTATATACATGTCCCTCCTCGAGAAGACCTTGGGCTTACTCCACCGCCCCAAACTCCCCCTCTCGAGCCCCTCAAACATTTACTCATTTCCCTAGTTCATTCATCCACGTCTCATTATAAAAATGTATAATTAATTACTCTCATGGAAAATTTATTTGGTTTTGGATTGATGGTCGTAAGTATTTATTACGGTGGGAATTATCACCCAAAGGTTATCCATTCGGGACAAGGTTTATTAATTACAAGTCTTTTCACCAAACCTTGTATTTATTGTTATTGAGGTAATTAATAAAATATTATATAAATATTTGACCCCTTTCAACTTGGACATGGCATGTCTTAAGGGTCTACCTTATCCGTTGAGATCACTTATCTTGAGATTTTAAATTCTACGATTCATATTGAATAATTAAATAGTAATAACCCATTTTCCATCACATCACGTTCATTCCAAAAAATAGTTATCCTATTATGTCTAACTTAGAAATGTAAAATAATCACATTCTAATCATTCATTAATCAATATTTAAATTTTACCTATTTTGCAATTGTTATGACATGGGTAGTAATATTATTAAAATAAATTTTAAGTAATAATATTAATTAAATCCCCATAAAGTAATAATAATGGTGAATTTAATAAAGATGTCTTTTACATCATCTGTTTATCACATGAGTACCCTAACATCTATATAGTATCGTCGTTCTTCTAAACAAAGCACCCTCAAGTGCTTAAATAACCTTACTAATTAATTAGACAGTACCATTACCTTATTTACAACAATTCTCAGACGACAATGTTAACTGATGACACTTGTCTCAGTTGTATATCACAATGTTTACCAACGAGTAATGCATAGCTTAATTGACTTGTTTTTACACATCTTAGATAACTTTATATCCATTATTTGAATTCAGTCAATGCATGATTAACCTAATTACCTATGACAACTTATACATTTATTTAATATGTTAAGTGTTTGTATATCAATACTAGTGTACATGTGCACGGTGTGCATGCGTGGCCAACGTATGCACAGATCATAAATGTACTATAGGCAAACCCCATCCCGCCTATGCATACCTGCTAACTAATAGTAGTATTTACCC
This sequence comes from Larix kaempferi, assembly GCA_027924585.1. Taxonomy (NCBI): domain Eukaryota; kingdom Viridiplantae; phylum Streptophyta; class Pinopsida; order Pinales; family Pinaceae; genus Larix; species Larix kaempferi. Next base: position 11,343,563 of record BSBM01000303.1, on the reverse strand, counting down.
CCATGTAGAAGAACAAACATAATATATATAGTACAATTACTTCAACATTCTCAGTTATTTAATAGTTAATTCTTTACGATTTCACATCATTATCTTTATATTTACATTAGTTTAATCACTCATGTACAAGGAAGGGTACCTACTACCACTAAATCGGAATCAAGGAATACTAAACCCTCAACAGTACTAACTAACACATCCTCCCATCATAACCTACGTCCAGCATCCTCCCTATCCTTCCTCTGCTAGTACAAAAGTGGATGTCGGACTCACCGATCTGACCACATAGAACTTGAGAGAGATAACGTCGGCTGAATAGCGGACCTATCCTCCCCTAGTAGGCATCCGACCATTGTCATCACAACAACATGGGGAGCGTGTCTCAGCACGACCCTCACACGACGTCGGGTCTCATGGAAACATAGGGTGGAAAACACATCCATCCCTCTCAACATACTGGGCCTACGCCCTTATCAACTCATACTTTACTGCTATCGGGATTATCAGTTTGTGTTATTGTATCATCATTTTGGCTGCTAAGGTTTACTGTATGAACATGTTTTTCCTTTCCAATATATATCAGATCAAGTAACTGGCTATCCCATAGCCCTTGTGTCCTATAGGTTAGTATTTTTGCAAAATACAAATTTATAGAAAGCATTTCCCATTGATCGCCAATTGATCCGTGTTATCAAAAATCATTTTATTTCATGTAACCTTTTTAGCTCATCATAGGTGCATATGACACATAACACTTCAATAATTCATATAAGAAGATGGTATCTACGTACCGAATCATATATTTCACATTTCATTAATGAAAACATATAAGCATATAATGTAATCGTAAAATAAAGAAATCGTATGATAATCATGACATCATAACCGCATAACATAGTAACATCATAATCATGGTGAAATCATAAAACATAGTAACATCATATAATGAGGTCCATCATATCGTAATATAGTTTACTCAGTCGAGCTGAGTTCAACAGAATATATAAGAAAATAAAGTATGGTGTGTCTAACTGATAAATATGCCTAATCAAAATATGGGCATTACACCGAGCTAGAAAAGGATCAATTGTGTGAATTCTTCCTTCATAATCTAGTTGTACCTAGCTTGCCGAATTGGTCACCAAAACCCTATATGGGTGATTTCCAACTCAGGGCGTTATGCTCTTGGATGAATCATGAAGTGGAAAGGTCCCAAGATGTTCACCTATACCAAGTGGAGGAATGGCAGAATCCGCTATGGATAAGGGATGAAGCTACACACCCAGAAACGATGGTTTAGGATCACTCTGCTATAAACTCTGATGAGAATTTGATTCCAATCCTTCTCAAGAAGCAACAAGAAGCAATCAAACACTTTGAAAACACTACCCAGTGCACATTCAGTGAAGTACAAGAAGCTTTTAGTGATCGGTGGAAAAGAATTTCAAAAGACTTGAAGAAACGAGAACCTCACTCCCCCCACAGGCTGGAGGTTGCACTAACTAATGAAAGGCTGTATAGGGACTCCTTGATAAAGAATCAACTTGAATGGATAGGAATGAAGCTAAGCCCTCATTTGTTTATTCCTCTTGTTATTAAGGAACACATTGACGAGGATGAAGATAGAAGGGCCTGGGCTAAGGAAGAACAAAGCCGAGGCTATTACAGACAAGTAGGGAATCCTAGAGTTGTTGCATGCGATATCAGAGAGGTAATTTTGGAGCAGGATGATTCACCCAAGGATGGGTAACACATTCAAGTTCGGGGGACATGATGAGTCCCTGATATCAGAATTATTTAGACTACATTATGCCACACCTTAGCAATGGAATGATCAGAAATCACTCCTTTATGTAGGGGAGAAGGAAATTTAATTGATAATGAGATGAAATGATTTAGTTATTATTCTTTCTTATGTTTTAGCATATTTTATTTAAACTAATCTTATGATCAAACCATGTGTGAACATAGCGTGGGAATAACAAGAACAGTGGCAGTGCTGAGTTCCAGATTGAAGACCACGAGGATCACTTGAGATGGAACACTTTTGTTTTCCCTGATTTGAAGGGGGTACTCCCCTAAATTTTGGATCGTGGTTTCCAATGCAGAACTAGGATAGAAGTTGTAATAAATATAGACACCTGAGTAGCAGGGGGTCTGCGACATATTTTGGAGAAAAAATATTTTCGCATTTTCCCAGCTCGGATATTTTGATTTTACAGTTTTTACAAACCATGGTAGGATTTATGAATTTATAATGAAGCTCCAATGTTTTTCAGATTTCATGAGTTTATAAGTTTCCCTTCCTCCTGTGATACGTGTTAAGGAGGGACCCCTCAATACGTAGCTCAGGAGTTCTGCATTTTATTTCAGGTATTTTTAATGCATTCAGTTATTTATTTCTAGTATAATCGTGTGTGGATTAATTTCAGCATTTCATTCAAATATCAGATTTTGGTTTCAGCATAAGAACTATTCTGTCTATAGTTCTTTAGTATTGTGTCTGTAGTTCCGAAATACAATGTCTGTAGTCTTGTAGCTATATCCACATGAGTGAATTTTAGACCTTCATTTCCATTTTTTATATAGTAGTTTCAAATGAGATCGGATCTATATTTTTGTACTTTGAAAATGATGATTTGTGATTACAGGTAAAAGGATCTTTGCTCCTTTAAGATTAAGTTTATATTTCTTAGGATAACTTCTCATATGCTTTCATAAAATAGATTTACATGCTTTCATTTTCTGTTTTGATAAAATAGATGTACATGATTTCATTTCCTGTTTTGATAAAATAGATTTACGTGCTTTCATTTCCTTCTTGGATAAAATAGATTTACATGCTTTCATTTCCCGCTTTAATAAAATAGATTTACATGTTCATTTCTTGTTTTGATAAAATAGATTTACATGCTTGGATTTCCTGCTTTAATAAAATAGGATTTACATGATTTCATTTACTGTTTTTCAATTTCCATAGAACAATACTTCCTACTTTCTTAGAATATCCTTTAGAATACGTAGGACACTTAGAACGACAAAAATTATCTCATAGTGCACATACAATGTTGAGCACCTCACAAGTTTGTACTCTCCTTGGTCGATATTTAAAGTATACTTTTGGTATATATACCTCAATAGGGTACACAGTCCTGGAGTCCACTAGCCACTATATTCTTGAAGGTGTGAATTTGCATCCATGTGAGGTGTTTTACACAAAACAAGCTTTGTTGATACCAACTGAAATAGTTGATGGTGAGTATGCATGTGTATCTTTTAATATATATTCTTCAAATCATGTATGAAAAATTTATTTATAGTATCTAATGTTATATTATGTTGTGTTGTAGGCATTGTTGATGTTTTCTTTACTGTGAGCTCTATTAAAAGGTGGGGCACTAGCAGTCGAAAAGGAGAATATTTGTTTTGTCGGTTTATTGCTACGAATGATGATAAGCACACTTGTTTTCAACTTCTTGCAACAAAAGGTGACAATGAAGTTGTGACTGCTAGATTAGTTGCATCCACAAAATATGGAACACACAATGCATTGCCATCATATATCGGAGTATTGCAGCCCAATCGAGTACATCCTCACAATATTCATCTTCTTTCCTACTAAGTTTTCAATTTATAAGGTCTCGACACATTATACGCAGTGAATCTTATGTGGAAATTCCTTGTTCAGATGAAAGTTCCATGGCTACTTTTGAACTAATTGCACTGCATGTTGTACTTCCCGGGATTGCAAAGAAGAATAATTCACTAGAGTTCAGCATAGAAGGCTATGAGAATCTTAAGGAGACGGTTTTCTATACATGGCCAACCTTTCCTGATAGATATTAGCCAACTTCAGGCTCAAGTGATTAGACTCAGCCTCTTGGTAAATGGAGAGTGGGACCAAAATTTAGATTTCGCTATCTGTATAATAGCCTACAACCTCGAGTACAAGTACACTTTTCATGGGATTCACACCAATGGGACCTTGTCCATCAGTTCTATGGATTAGGGATGAGGACTGGTGTACCCCATTTGTATTTGTAAACATTTTTCCTTTCATTAATAAAATTTTATACTATTTCGTGTAATATGTATGGTTAATTATATTATTTAGTATATATGAATTATTTATTTATTGCATTAAATTGTTTAATATGTGCATGCACTCTGGTTCTATAGTAGCTGGTCCAAGATTGAATGCGTTGATCATTTTGGACTTTCAGTATGCTGAAGAAGCTTGGGGTCTTTTGATAAAACACTTTAAAAATTATTGAATAATGTACTATATTTCGGCTTGAAATATAATAGGCTCATTTCTGATGAAAAAATGAGTGGTGTTTTACCTTTTCTATCCAAGCACTAAATTTAGATTATTTAATCTAACACAAAAATAAAAACATTCTTCATGTGCTAGTAAGAACATTACATAGTCAAATTGAATTATACGAGTTAAACATGATGTGTATTAACAATAACCACTACACTATTCAATATTTTCAATTTTATCCTAAAAATTTCTATTGTGTAAAAATACTGAAAATCATCCTTGAAAATAGGGTTACATTTTTGGCCTATTTGAGTGATTCAAATTCAAAAATGTGAGTTTTATTATTCTCTGTTTTTTTACTGTTCATATTTTCATTTCATATTTGCAAATACCAAGGAATTTTTCTTAGTTATTGTCATTGAGAACAATGGTTACAACATCCTTAGCTGGCTGCAACTTGCCCTAGCACCACCCTTCCACCCTATTTGTCTTTTTCAGATTTCCAGAACTTCTTTTCTTCAATTCTATTTCTTCATTTGCATTGGTCTCTGTCTGATGTTTCTTCTTCTTTGATCTCAGCTGTTGAGACACTTTCCTTCCAAATCACATGCTTGTTTATATATTTTTCATCTTACTCTTCATTCGTTGCATCTCTTCGAATTATGCTCATGTCGTTTTATACTCATCCTCTTCAAAAGTATTGACTCTGTTTTCAATTAAATAACAAACCCTAGTTTTTAATTAAAGATCAACTGTGGTTTTTTTAATAAACTATGCCTTATTATCTTTTATTAGTTTATTATTGTAGCTTATCATCATGCCTTTTCAGCATCACACCCTTTCCATAATCGCGTCCTTCCATCTGGAAATTGCCTTTTTATCAAAAGCACCACTTCATAAAAAATAATTTTTGGTTTAATTAATTTGCTTTGATAAATACCTAGAAGTTAATTTCCTCTATTCATAACATCTTAATTATTCCTTATTAAACCGACTGAGGTGGGAAATTTAAACAAAAACTTGTTAACATATATTATCAGGATTATTGTTGGCATATTCACATACTGTGTAAGAATAGTTTTCCTCAACTTGGCAAATCAATCTTTCCACGGTGTGACTAACAAATAAGAGACTGACATCATGGCTAGATGGCCAATTCATCAAAGAACAATCACATGCCAACTGATGAATTTATCACCACAAGGACAATTTTTGGCAGGCATTTCCAAATAGCCCCTTAACCTTGTGATTTTAACACTTAGCCAAATTTCATTTGTTCTCAATATGCAAAATAAGATTTTTCTCACTTTGGCAGGTTGATTTCATGCACATGTGACCATCATAAGAAAAATTGAAAACATGAATGGATAACCACTTCATTAAGGAACTGATCAAGGTCACATTTTGAATTTGTTGATACACACACATCATCTGGCGGTCATTTGAAACTAGCTTTTTAAACTACCAATTCAACACTAAGACAAAATTGTCAAACTCTAGGTCAACATGAGGATATTTTTATTTTCATCAAATTGGAAGTATGAGACACCCAATGGATAAAGGACAACAAGGTGATTCCATCCAGACCAATTTCATCCTTTGAGACCTCTTTCTCTCTCATTGGTGGACATTTTTTTGGAGCGGTGCAAATCAAGCTAAGAGGCATGTTTGGAAGATCAATATATTCACCTACAGAGACTTTTTGGACAAACCAATGATATGGTTGGATGCACCAATCAACAGTCTAGAGACCCATACCATAAAAATATTTTAAGACATCAACCACAGGAAATGGTAGGCATTTTACTAAGATCACTCGGGAATTTTTACCATTAATTTTATACTAACAATTTTTGCATTTTCCTAGACTACAAAAATCTACCCGAAACACTATTTTGGTAGACCCATAACTTCATTTTCAAACAATCTCAAGACAAGCCGAGACCATGGTCAGGTAGACAAATCAACAAGCTACAGCCTGAGTGTATGGGGTGGGAATTTACCTTAACCTATGAATTATGGCAAGCATTTTCCTGAGGCCAGTTGGGCAGTTTTACTACCACTGGTGCAAAAACAGCCTGAAACCCTAATGTGGACGGCCTTTATCTTTGTCATCAAACACCCTCTTTGAGAATTGATACCATGGTAAGATAGCCTCTTCCACAATCTATAGCATTGTAGTTTTAGATAATTTTTATCATTCTCCTATGAGCTACGATGGGCAATTTTCCAAGGCCACTTGGACCAATTTTCCAACACTTAGCCATTTTTCACAATTTGTATCTCTTTTGTTTCTTTTGTTCTTAATATGCAAAACAATGTTTTCCTACTTTGGCAGGTTGATTTCTTACACATGTGACTATCACTAAGTAAAATGAAACCATGACTAGATGGCTACTTCAACGAGGAACAAGTTCATGTCAGCTGATGAATTTATCTCTGCAAGGCTAGTTCCTGGCGGGATTTTCCAAATAGCCCCTTAACCTTGTGATTATAACACTTACCCAAATTTCACTTGTTCTTAATAAGCAAAATAAGTTTTTCCTCACTTTGGCAGGTTAATTTCTTGCACATGTGACCATAATAAGGAAAAATGAAAGCATGGATGGATAACCACTTCAACAAGGAATAGATCCATTTCACCCATTAAATTTTTTGATACATACACAACATCTAGCAGGCATTTGAAACTAGTTTTTTAAACTACTAATTCAACACTTATACAAAAAATTGTCAAACTCTAGGGTGACATGACATTTTTATTTTCATAAAATTGGAAGTGTGAGACACCCAATGGATAGAGGCCATCAAGGTGATTCCATCCAGACAAATTTCATCCTTTGAGAGTTTTTCTCTCTCCTCGACGAGCATTCTTTTGGAGCAGTGCAAATCAAGCTAGGACGCCCTTTTGGCAGATCAATATCTTCACCTACATAGACTTTTTGGACAAATCAATGATACGTTTGGATGCACCAATCAACAATATAGAGACCCATACCCTCAAAATATTTTAAGACATCAACCATAGGAAATTCCTGGAACTTTACTAAGGTCACTCAAGCATTTTTACTAGTAATTTTATACTTAGACAAAATTTGCATTTTCCTAGACTGGAGCAATCTGCCTGAAACACCGTTTTGGAAGACCTATAACTTCCTTTTTAGAAATTCTCAAGACAATATAAGACCACGATTAGGTATAAAAATCAACAAGCTACAACCTGACACTACGGGGCAGGCATTTACATTAACCTATGAATTATGGCGTGCCTTTGAAACTAGATTTTTAAACTACTAATTCAACAATTGGACAAAACATTGTGAAACCCTAGGTTAACCTGAGATTTTGTTTTTCATCAAATTGGAAGTGTGATATACCCAATGAATATACGCCAACAAGGTGATTCCATCTAGACCAATTTCATCCTTTGAAACTTCTTTCTCTCTCCCCGGTGGGCATTTTTCTGGAGCAGTACAAATCAAGCTAGGTCGCACTTTTGGGAAATCAATATCTTCACCTACAAAGAATATTTGGACAAACAAATGATACTTTTGGATGCACCAATCAATAGTCTAGAGACCCATACCCTAAAAATATTTTAAGACATCATACATAGGAAATGGCAGGCATTTTACTGAGGTCACTCGAGCATTTGACAATTTTTGCATTTTCCTAGACTGGAGTAATCTTCCTAAAACACTATTTTGGAATACCCATAACTTCCTCTTTAGAAACTCTCAAGACAATATGAGACCATGGTCAGGTATAAAAATCAACAAGCTATATCCTGACACTATGGGGGGGGCATTTTCCTGGGGCCACTTGGGAAGTTTTACTACCACTGGTGCAAATACAGCCTGAAACCCTATTTTGGAAGGCCTTTAACTTTGTCATCAAAAACCCTCTTTGAGAACTGAGACCATGGTAAGATATCCTCTTCCACAATATATAGCATTATAGTTTTAGATCATTTTTATCACTTTCCTATGAGGTGTGGCGAGCAATTTCCCAATGCCACTTGGACCAATTTTCCAACACAGCCATTTTTCAGAATTTGGACCTCTTTTGTTTCTTTTGTTCTTAATATGCAAAAAAATATGTTTCCTACTTTGGAAGGTTGATTTCTTGCACATGTGACTATCAGGAAGTAAACTGAAACCATCACTCGATAACTACTTCAACAAGGAACAAGTTCATGTTAACTGATGAATTTATCCCCACAAGGACAGTTCCTTGCAGGCATTTCCAAATAGCCCATTAACCTTGTGATTTTAACACCTAGCCTAATATCCCTTGTTCTTAATATGCAAAACAAGTTTTTTATCACTTTGCAAGTTAATTTCTTGCACATGTGACCATCATAAGGAAAACTAAAAGCATGGTTGGATAACCACTTCAACAAGGAACAAATACATGTCACCCTTCAAATTTGTTGATACACACACATCATCTAGCGGGAATTTGAAACTAGCTTTTTAAACTGCTAATTCAACACTTACACAAAAAATTGTCAAACCCTAGGGTAACATGAGATTTTTATTTTCATCAAATTGGAAGTGTGAGACACCCAATGGATAGAGGCCAACAAGGTGATTCCATCCAGACCAATTTCATCCTTTGAGACCTCTTTCTTTATACTCGGAGGGCACTTTCCTGGAGTAGTGCAAATCAATCTAGGATGCATGTTTGACAGATCAATATCTTCATCTACAGAGTCTGTTTGGACAAACCAATGATATGGTTGGGTGCACCAATAAATAGTCTAGAGACCCATATCCTCAAATTACTTTAAGACATCAACCATAGGAAATGGAGGGCATTTTACTGAGGTCACTCAAGAATTTTTACTAGTAATTTTATACTTGGACAATTTTTGCATTTTCCTAAACTGACAATCGGCCTGAAACATTGTTTTGGAAGACCCATAACTTCCATTTCAGACAATATGAGACCATGGTCAGGTAGAGGAATCAACAAGCTACAGCCTGACACTATGGGGTGTGCATTTACCTTAACCTATGAATTATGGCGAGCATTATCCTCAGGCCACTTGGGCAGTTTTACTACCACTGGTTCAAAAAGCATCCTAGAACCCTGTTTTGGCAAGCCTTTAACTTTGTCATCCAAAACCCTCTTTGAGAACTGAGACCATGGTAAGATAGCCTCTTCAACAATCTATAGCATTATAGTTTTATATAATTTTTATCATTCTCATATGAGGTATGGCGTGCAATTTCTCAAGGCCAGTTGGACCAATTTTCCAACAGTTAACCATTTTTGACAATTTGGACCTCTTTTGTTTGTTTTGTTCCTAATATGCAAAACAATATTTTTCCTACTTTGGAAGGTTGATTTATTACACATGTGACTATCAAGAAGTAAAATTAAACCATCAATGGATAGATACTTCAACAAGGAACAAGTTCATGTCAACTGATGAATTTATCCACACAAGGCCAGTTCCTGGTGGGCATTTCCAAATATCCCCTTAACCTTGTGATTTTAACACCTAGCCTAATTTCACTTGTTCTTAATATGCAAAACAAGTTTTTTCTCACTTTGGCAGGTTAATTTCTTGCACATGTGACCATAATAAGGAAAAATGAAAGCATGGCTGGATAACCACTTCAACAAGGAACAACTCCATGTCACCCTTTAAACTTTTTAATACACAGACATCATCTAGCGGGCATTTGAAACTATCTTTTTAAACTACTAATTCAACACTTATACAAAAAAATTTCAAACCCTAGCGTAACACGGGATTTTTATTTTCATAAAATTGGAAGTGTGAGACACCCAATGGATAGAGGCCAACAAGGTGATTCCATCCAGACCAATTTCATCCTTTGAGACCTCTTTCTCTCTCCTCGAAGAGAATTTTCCTGGAGCAGTGGAAATCAAGCTAGGAGGCACGTTGGCAGATAAATATATTCATCTATAGAGACTCTTTAGACAAACCAATGATGTGGTTGGATGCACCAAACAACAGTCTAGAGACCCATATCCTCAAAATACTTTTAAGACATCAACCACAGGAAATGGCGGGCGTTTTTCAAAGGATGAAATTGGTCTGGATGAAAACGTTTGTCTTGATGTCTAAATGAAGCTGGAGAGGAATTTGGAAATGCCCTCCATAAATTGCCCTTGTGCTAATAAATAAGGACAACATAATTTTCAACATAAATAATTGTCCCAACATTATTTGCAAAGTAAATAACACTGAGATCCATTCAACAATAGTCAAAACATAATAAGAACATCATTTATTGTTAGTTGAGGCCCACATAAAAAATAATTGATATATGTTAACATAATTATTAAACCTTTAAACTTCCCTCATGTCAAACGAGGATCTTGTCTGTTGCTAATCCATATGATTTCCCATAGTTAAGATCATTGTATTGTTGGATTTTATGATGGTATCATTCTCCTGGATTACATGGAACACCAATTTTCTCCATCTCCTCCCAAATTTGAACAAATTTTGTTTTCTCCATGCCTCTAGTTGGATGCACCTTGTCATAATCTTGTGCAATTATTTGAATTTCACGAAACATCTTCAAAATTGTTCTGATCCCAACATGGTGAGAGAAATATACAAGCTTGGCCATTCAGCCAGGAGTCAACTATAATTGGCACCAACAATTTTTGAGGTTAGGAATTATTGAAATACTAAGAAGCTTAATTTCTAGTAAAGATCCAATCCTGAAAGTTTGTACCTTTTCATCATTTCTTCTATCAATGGGATAGTTCTTAACAATAGTCATCTTTCTACTAGATAAGGTTGGTTGAATGCTTGTAATATGCTCATCTAACTTTCCTTCCCATCCTTTGCTTGGTTCCAAAGCAGGATTCAAATCCTACAGTAAATTTCAAGAACATAGTTAGATTAGGATTGTTTTGGCAAGATATAAACATTAAATTCAAAACTTGTAATAAATTTGCATAGCTTACAAGGAGAAATTCTGTTGACATTGCATCAAATTCAAAAACACTACGGATAATATCTCCTTCTCAAATGTTGATTTCATCTGTAACCATGTGTATCACTTTTTTATGGCATGTGCACCAAGGACAGAAGTTATTTCCCATTGGAGAAACACTATTATTTCATACTAAACTACATATGGCCACTAGATCATGACACTCAAAACAAATTAATTTTCACAACCCTTCCATCTACCATATTAATGCCATATTCTGAAAGCTTATTTATATGTTTCATTAAGTTCTTCTCATTTTCAGGATCAGTAGCATGTGCTAAAACTTGTCTATACTCTTCTTTTCCATCCCATTTTCCAAGGATTACACAAGACATCAATCCATTGTCTTCTAGTAACTCGAATAATATATCACACACCTACCTACCTCGATCATAATGTACGCGAGAATCAATACGAAGTTTGAAAGAAACTTCATTGACTATGGTTCTAGACCACTTCTCAAACGATTCAACCATAAAGGAGGCATATGACTTTACTTTCTTGACCCTAACTCCATATGTGGACCATCAATTCTCTCCCATCCCATATAAATATCCTCAGCTTCTTTGCTCCACTTTTTCATTTCGCTACAAGCTGATGTTGGATTAACGCCCTTTAGTACACCATGAGCATCAATTCTCTTAAGACATTGCAAAGCCTTATGAGTCATGCTTGATTGGATAAATATTGAAGTCATGTTCCTCGACATAAAATCCTTACGAATCACTGCCACAAAAATTGATGGAATTTTATCAAGGAATCCATTTAGATATTCAAGAACATCCTCAATTTTAGATTCTTCATTATAGTTTTTGATCATGAAGTAGTCAATTCCAACATTAATGTCATTCTCATCTACATCTTCAACCGATTTCCCAGAAAACCATCTCCCAATTTCTTTAAATTTTGTCTTCCCGTCATTTAGTCTGTGGTTATACCATCCCAATAGCTTCTTAAGATGCAATAAGGATTTCCTTGAGGAGTTTCCTAGTGACCTTCTCCTAGCATTCCTAGTTTCATTTTCCGCAAACCCTTCTAGCATTTCTGCTACAACTTGACCAATTGTAGAATTTTCATTTTTTGTAGTTGCATTTCTGTCCATTTATTCATGAAATGAAATTATTTCAGTTTTTTCATGTATTCCACTTGCATCCAAGTTCATAAGAGGTTCATTTTCAAATTGCTTCCCATTGGGCTCTACACTTTGATTCCCTTCATCATTCTGCAAAAATGGGTTCATTCTTTGGTATAGATTTTTATTTTGCAACTCAACATTCAATGAGATGCAAACATGTAATGTGATGCAAGGCAGGTTGGTAGGACCCTCTTGCTTAACAAGTTACACACAAGACACACACATTCACATGAATTGGATGTAAATAGGATGCTAGAAGCTGGCTTCTATTACCTCAATTGAATATGGTTACAATGCTAAATTAAAGGAATGTAAACAACAAACTATGTCGGCCTTATCCTATACAATATACAGAAGTAACTGTGTGTTCTTCCTGTGTGTCAATCTTCACCCTCCCCTGGTTCGCTGCGGAACTCTAAGCTATGGTTCTGATCTCTCTACGCTCGGTAGATATGTGACTGTTCTCTCCAATCTACAAATCCACTTCACAGTCACTTATTCAATTGATGCCCCTCTTCTGTGCCTCACACTGGTCTTCAACTCGCAGTTGTTCTTCTTGAGACACGCTTCCTCTGTCCGTTGATCTCCCCTCACCCTCTAGACTTTCAATTGTCATCACCACTGCCATGATGCACAACCTCCACCTGTGGCGACATCTAGCATGTCTTCAACCACCTTCATAACTGCTCATAAATTACTTAGCAACCCTGAATGGATACCAAGTACTCTGCTTTACTTTCTGTGCATCCTTCTGACACTGCTACAGTAGTCAATCCTGACACTGACCTCGACCATACTGTCTTCCATCAGCCTTCAACATATTTGTTGGCTTTACTATTCTTGTGCGACTGCAAGTCCGTCCCTTCCTCCTTGCTTGGCTCTCACCTCAACTTGTCGATGTCGCGGTTCGACAACATGTCGACCCTCGATGTCTTTACTGTAACTCTGTTGACCTCCAACTTGTCGAATATCAACCTACTCCTTTTGTCGACGTAAGTCGACATCTCTTGCATGACTTATTGACTTTGACATCGAATCTACCCTTCCGCACCAGTGGTCTTCGTCACTCCCTCTGTTCGGCCTTCTGTCGATCATCTTAGACTGCTCTTCCTAGGCCTCGATGCTCCTACATTAGACTCCCCAGGTGAAAAATAACTCGACTTCTCCATCACTCTCCTGAAATATTCTTCCTAAATCCATATCTCCTCATGCAACTCATAATATTTCCATCACACTAAGTACTCCTTCCTTCGTGAACTGGGCATACGCTCGACTTCGTGTTCCTCTATTACTTCTGTGATTTCCTCTTTGTGTCGATCTAGAATCTGCGTTGTCCAGTCAATGTTCGACACTTCGTTGCTTCCACTGCTTGAGCCTTCTTCAAATTTGTACAGATTTGAGAAATTGAACGTTGGTGAAATGCTCAAGTCTTTCGGAAACTCCAACACATAAGCATCGTCCAAAATATTCTTCAAGATCTTACATGGTCCAATCTTCTTCAGCTTTAGCTTATGATATGTCCTTGTCAGAAATCTCTCCTTCCGCAAATGTGCATAGACTAAATCTCTTTTGTTGAATGACTGCAGCCTCTTCTTCCTCTCAGCTCTCAACTTGTATGTCGCATCACTCTTCTCTATGCACTTTCGCACATCTTCATGCACTTCTTTCATATGCTCAGTGAATGATTCTGAATCCACGCTTTTCCTGACTTGTGTCGGCATCTCAACCAAAGATACCACTCCGTGTGGGATTTGTCCTTTAACACTATGGAATGGTCTCAAACCTATCGACCTATTCACAAAATTGTTGTATGCGAACTCTGCTTACGCCAACATGTTCTCCCACTGCTTGGTTTTGTCGGCCGTCAAACACCTCAGAAGGTTTCCCAAACTTTTGTTTACCACCTCGGTCTGTCCATTTTTCTATGGATGATATGTCGAGCTAAACTGCAACCTTGTGTCCAGTTTCTTCCATAGGGTTCTCCAGAAATTCCCCATAAAATTGGTATCTCTATCCAATGTTATACTCTTCAGAAACCCATGCAATTTGACTACCTCCTTGAAGAATAGTACAACAATGCTTGTGGCGTAACTTATCTTTCGATACGGAATAAAGTGTGCCATCTTTGAAAATCTGTCGACTACAACAACGATTGAGTTGCCTCCCTACTTTGTCTTCAGTAATCCTAGCACAAAATCCATGCTCAAGTGCTCCCATGGGGTATTTGGCATTGGTAATGGTGTATACAACCCCTGTTCTGACTTCTTCCTTTTTCCAAATGGAAAAATCGACACTGTCATACCCACTTTCTGACATCTGTAGTCATTCCTGGCCAATAATGCTTTTCTTAAACCAATGCCTTGGTCTTGTCGATGCCAAAATGACTTGCTAATCCGCTGCTATGCAACTCTTGGATTAGGTTCTCTCTCCTGGATCCTCAGGGAATATACAATTGTTGTCCCTTGAATAGGGATCCCTCTTGGATGAAATAATCCAAGTATGGAATTATGTCGACACTCCATAGTTCTCGAATTGCCTTCCATGCTTTTATAAAATCCTCATCGGTCGCATACTATGTCTTCACTGACTCTTTTCCTGTTACATGAACTGTCATCGTGTTTAACAATGTAGCCCTTCGACTCAGTGCATCAGAAACCTTGTTTGACTTGCCCGACTTATCTCGCAACATGAAGGTATATCCATGCAGGAATTCGACCAATTTCATGTGATGTTGATTCAACTTCGACTGAGTATTCAAATACCTCAATGCTTGGTGATCTGTGTATAACACAAATTTCTCAGGAAACAAATAATTCCTCCACTTCTTTAATGCTTGGACAATAGCGTAGAATTCCTGGTCATAGACCAAATATTTCTGCTTCGCATCATCCAAATTCTCATTGATGAATGCAATTGGTCGTCCCTCCTGGCTCAACACTGCTCCAATTTCTATTCCACTCACGTCGCAATCAATCTTGAAAAATTTGTCGAAATCTGGGATCGCTAACACTGGGCTCTTAATGACCTTTTCCTTCAACTTGTCGAAAGCTCGCGGGGCAGCTTCCGTCCACTTGAAATCCCCTTTTATCATGCACTATGTCAAAGGTGCACATATCCAACTAAATCCCCTGATGAAATTCCTGTAGAAACTTGAAATCCCATGGAAACTTCTTACTCCAGTCGCACTGGTCGGTTCCAGCCAATCCAAAATTTCCTTCACCTTCTCTGGGTCCATCACCAACCCTTTACCCTAGATTACAAATCCCAAGTACACAAGTTCTTCTTTCATGAAGAAACACTTTTGCAGGTTCACCATCAACTTCTCTTCCTACAACTTCTGCAATACTTGTCGAGTGTGCCCCAAGTGCTCTGTCTTGGTTTGACCAAATATAAGGATGTCGTCTAGGTACACTATGACGAACTTCCCCAAGAATAGCTTTAGTACCTCATTCATCAACTGCATGAATGTACTAGGTGCATTAGTCAATCCGAATGGCATGACTAACCACTCATACAACCCTTCCTTCGTCTTGAATGTTGTCTTCCATTCATCTCCTTCTCTAACCCGAATCTAGTGATAACCGCTCTTTAGGTCAATCTTCGTGAAGTAGTTCACTCCACTCAAGAAATCCATCAAGTTGTCCATCCTCAAAAATGGAAACTGGTTCTTGATCATGATCTTTTTGAGGGCTATGGATTTTGTACACATCCTCCATTCTCCACCCTTCTTCGACGCTAATACTGTTGGTACCATGCACGGACTCAAACTTTCCCTAATCAATCCTTTGTCCAACAACTCTTGGACCTGTCGATTGAGTTCCTGACCCTTTGCTGGAGTCGTTCTATTCGGTGCTCTGTTTGGAAAAATCGACCCTGCTATCAAGTTGATCTAATGGGATATGCTTCTCTTTGGTGGCAATCCCGTGGGCACTCTATCGACTAATATGCTCTGAAACTCATCGAGCATATTTTCGACTTCGTCCAAAATTTTCTCCAATGTCAACTTTTCGACACATGGCCCTTTCGGAACGATGGCGAAACATCCCGACTTCTTTTCCTCCTCCATGAGGAATTCCTTGGCTGAACACATCATCACTCGTTTCTCCCAAAAGTTGCTCTCGCTCTGCTTGCAGTCATTTCAATCCTCTTGCTTTGGCTTAAGAGTCCTTCGCACGCCATTTTTCCACACTATGACTGTGTTGGCTCAACCACATATATCATATTCTGATCATATTTCCATGGTCTCCCTAACAACAGATGACATGCGTCCATTGGGATTATGTTGCATAGTACGCTGTCTTCAAGCTTCCCAACCTTGAATTTCATCAGGCATTATCTGGTCACCTTCTCATGGTGTCCTTTTTGCAAACATGAGATCTTGTAAGGGTGTGGGTGTTCTCGACATCTCAAACCCGCTTTCTTGATGACCTCTGTTGACACAAGATTCTTTGTATTTCCACCATGAACTATGGTCTTGCAATGCCACTCACCAATATGCACTTTGGTTCGAAAGATAGTGTTTCATTGCATTGTCTCTTTCTCGTCACGTTGATTTTCCTGAACCAATGTTCTCCTAACCATCATGCTTCGAATTTTCTTCTTCCCATCATCAATTGTGTCGGATGTTGACTCTACCCTCTCATCAGCTTGATCATCTCTTTGATGCTTGAGTTTCAACTCCTCTACAGCATGTAGGTTCCATGGGCATTCATATGCGTTGTGTTTGACTCCTCGACACTTGTAACAAACCACAACTAGTCTGTTAGCTCCTTTTATGTCGGATGGACCACTTCGACCATATGCACCTCGACTATGTGACTCTAGACCATCATGTCGATTTTCTTGTGCTTTCTCCCTAGTCAATGTCCCTACCGCATGTCGGTTATCTTCGATGGCTTCCCTCCTGGTTCGTCTACTTTATCCTTTTGTGGAAATAGTCTTCGCACCCAGACCAGTCATCCTCCCTCTGGTCGATGTGGACTTCCTTGACAGTTTCTCTTATGCCTTCATAGCTAACTAGTAGGCTTCACAAACTGCTCTAAATATTGACATGCTCAAATCATCCTGTACGGCATATTTCAATCCATTACATATCTCGCGACAGCTTCTTCACCTTCGTTGATCTACCCCAACATTATCAACAATCTGTATAACTCTTCCGTGTATTTCTTCATGGTCATCTCTTTTTGTTGAAATTTCTGTAACTTCCTGAAAAGGGAAATCACATAATCACCTAGAAAGAAATTCCCCTTCATCCCAAGACATGACTTTATCCTTACCTTTCTTCACTCTATCAGCTTGCACATTGTCCAACCACAATGAGGCATGACCCTTCAACCTCAGACATGCAGTCTTAACTCGTTTAGGATCCTTGATCTTCTCTATGTCGAAGTATTTCTCCATTTCTCTGAACCAGTCGATCAAGTCTTCTTGATCCAGACTTCCTGAGTAGGTATGCACATCTATATTTGTCTAACCTCTCATCCATAACATTAGCTTGATTAGTTTGTCTTCTGGTTCTTCTCCTGCTGCTTCCCATGCTTCCACTTCTTCGACCTCCTCATCGCGGTGGTCTAACACATAAGGAACACAACCACACCTTTTTATTTCTTTGATTGATACGACTTCATTTGTCAAGCTTCACATCGTTCGCATGCATTAATCAAACATCTCATGATCAACTATGACTGCTGCGCCACGTGCTCTTCGTCCAACTCCTCGGACATAGATGCCTCTGTCAGCCATTTTCAACCTTGGCTAAAACTCCCACTCATCCAATCGCAATGGGACTTTCACAACTGTGCACAACCCTATCCAACCGCAGTTGGAGCTATTAAAACTCTCAACATCGGATTCACTTCCAACGGTGATACCAACTGACACTCTCTTACTCACAGGATGCTTCAACTCAACCGAGCTATCTTCCAGGATCTGATACCAACTGACGCAAGGCAGTTTAGTATCTCCTCCTTTCTTCAACGAGATTCTGGTTCTGGGCTCTGATACCAATTGACACAACGCAGGTTGGTATCTCCTCCTTTTTTCAACCGGATTCTGCTTCTAGGCTCTGATACGAACTGAAGCAAGGAATGTTGGCTGGGCCCTCTTGCTTAACAAGTTACACACAACAGACACATGTTCACATCAACTAGATGTAAACAGGATGCCAAAAGATGGCTTCTATTACTTCAATCAAATGTGGTTAAAATGTTAAATGAAAGGAATGTAAACAACTAACTTTCGGCCTCAGCATATACAATATACATAAAGAAATGTGTGTTCTTCCTGTGTGTCGATCTTCACCCTCCCCTGGTTCGCTGCGGAACTCTGAGCTATGGTTATGATCTCTCTATGCTCAATAGATGTGTGACTATTCTCTCCAATCTAAAAATTCACTTCCTAGTCACTTATTCAACTGATGCCCCTCTTTTGTGCCTCGTACTCGTCTTGTACTCGCAGTTTTTTTTTCCCAAGACATGCTTCCTCTGTCGACCGATCTCCCCTAACCCTGCAGGCCTGCAATTGTCAGCGCTGTTGCTGTGCTGTACAACCTCAACCTGTGGCGACATCTGGCATATCTTCAACCACTTTCATAATGTTCATAACTTCCTTAGCAACCCTGAATGGCTACCAAGTACTTTGATTGACTTTCCCCACGTCCTTCTGACACTGCTACAGTAGTCGGTCCTAACACTGACCTCGACCATACTGTCTTCCGTCAACCTTCAACATATCCATCGTATTTACTCTGCTTGTGCGAATTCCAGTCTGCCCCTTTCTCCTTGCTTGAATCTCGCCTCAACCTGTCGATGTCGCGGTTCGACAACATGTCGACCCTCGACGTCTTGGCTGTAACTCTATCATCTGTCGACCTCCAACCTACCGAATCTCGACCTACTCCTTCTGTCGACGTAACTCGACATATCCTGCATGACTTATTGACTTCAACATCCAATCTACCCTTCCACACCAGTGGTCGTTGGCACTCCCTCTGGTTGGCCTTTTGTCGATCATCTTCGATTGCTCTGCCTAGGCCTTGATGCTCCTACATCATAATGGGACCCTCACATTCTCTGGAACAGAGTTCATTCTTTCATAAATATTTCCACTTTGTGCATTAACATTCCCTTCAACTGCAATTGGATACAAAGGTTGCCTCTATTGTCCAACAACATTGATGTTTGTCAATGAAATGGAAGCATGTAATGGGACCCTCACATTCTTTGGAACAAAGTTCATTATTTCGTAAATATTTCCACTTTGTGCATTAACATTCCCTTCAACTACAATTGGAGACAAAGGTTTCCTCTGTTGTCCAGCAACATTGTTGTTTGTCAATGAAATGGTAGCATGTAATGGGACCCTCACATTATGTGGAATGGAGTTCATTCTTTCGTAAATATTTCCACTTAGTGCATTAACATTCCCTTCAACTGCATTTGGAGACAAAGGTTGCCTCTATTGTCCAACAACATTGTTGTTTGTCAATGAAATGGAAGCATATAATGGGACCCTCACAGTCTCTGGAACACAGTTCATTATTTCACAAATATTTCAACTTTGTGTATTAACATTCCCTTCAACTGCAATTGGAGACAAAGGTTTCCTCTGTTGTCCAGCAACATTGTTGGTTTCTTACATTGAGGACATTGAGTTTGAAGAATGGTTGGATGAATGCTTGTTGTTTGAGGGAAACTTGTGGACTCGTTCTGTGGTATGGAGTTCTGATTTTGAAATCCTTGACATTGTCCATAAGCAACAGATTACATTGTCTTTTTACCTCTACCATGAGTGAATTGAAGGACAATGTCATATGGTTACAATGTTGGATGTTTTGAGTAATCTAGACCCTTACGTCGACCTCCTTTTCAACGAATATTTTGTTGAGATGGATCATTTGAATGATCTATTAATGAGATACTCTACAAAATAAAATAAAAAGCAATCAATTTTGGCATTAGATTTCAGACATAATTTCTCTAATTAAAAAAAAATGAAATATATCATAAATGTAATTTTACAATAATAGGCGGACAAAGCTTTGAGCATATGGAAGATAAAGGAAAATATCAATGGCGAAGTTCAGGAATTTTACCACAGACTGTTCATAGAATGAGCAGATCTGACAGAGGCTCTTCAACAACTTCAGGATCTTTCCCTTTTTTCCCTTTTTGTTATTTCACAGAAATTTGTCTCACCCATTTTTGGTTCTTTTTTCAGAACTTAGAGTCCTTCCGAGAGGAAAATTTTGTCATAATATGTTATTATGTCTGTTAAACAAGCAAATAGTGTTTTTAAATATCAATATCAAAAATGTAAAAATATAAATGGATCATAAGGATAAAATAAGACTATAGGTCTATATAAAAGGAAATAAATATCAGAAATACACTCCTTACAAATTTTAGCTACATAATGTAATTTTGTTCTCATCGGATGAAGTAAAAATAGTTTTTTTTCCCATGAAAAAAATGTAATTTTACACTCAGATTTAACTGTTAGGAACCCATGTCTTTACTTTGTTAGTATATTGTTGTTGGACGCATATTCTTTGTAAGTCATCCCGTAGTATTTGTTGATCAATAGTTTGTGTTATTGTTGTTGGCACATATGCTTTGTAAGTCGCCCGTAGTATTGTTGATCCATAGTTTGTAGTGGCCCATGGTTTTGACCCATAGTATTGGCACCTAGACTTAGTATATAAGTGTGTGTTGAGACCTATGAAGGCACCGTGAAGTTATTTGTATTGAGCTTGCGCATAGGAGGTTGCCCCCTCGAAGTGGCCTGTGATCAATATAAAAGTGATTCTGAGTTCTGTCATTTCTGCTATTTCACATATTCTTATTAATTAATTGTTGCAGGTGCTTCTCATTAACTTGTAATTTAACACTTGTAATTTTACAATGTAAGTAACATAATGTTTTGCAACAAAAATTCAAATTTATGTCATTTCTCAAAGGCTAATTCCGGAAAATGGCTTAGTGTTGGAAAATTGGTCCAAGTGGCCTTGAGAAATTTCCCGTCGTACCTCATAGGAGAGTGATAAAAATGATCTAAAACTATAATTCTATGGATTGTGAAAGAGGATATCTTACCATGGTCTCAGTTCTCAAAGAGGGTGTTTGATGACAAAGTTAAAGGCCTACAAAAACATGGTTTCAGGCTATTTTTGCACCAGTGGTAGTAAAACTGCCCAAGTGGCCTTAGGAAAATGCCCGGCATAATTCATAGGTTAAGGTAAATTCCCGCCCCATAGTGCCAGGATGTAGCTTGTTGATTTTTCTACCTGACAATGGTCTCATATTGTCTTGAGAGTTTCTACAAAGGAAGTTATGGGTCTTCCAAAATAGTGTTTCAAGCAGATTGCTTCAGTCTAGGAAAATGCAAAAATTGTCTAAGTATAAAATTCCTGGTAAAAATGCATGAGTGACCTCAGTAAAATTCCCGCCATTTTCTCTGGTTGATGTCTTAAAATATTTTTAGGGTATGTGTCTCTAGACTGTGTATTTGTGCATCCAACAATATCATTGGTTTGTCTAAAGAGTCTCTAGAGGTGAATATATTAATCTGCCAAAAGTGCCTCCTAGCTTGATTTGCACTGCTCCATAAAAATGCCCGCCAACGAGAGAGAAATAAGTTTCAAAGGATGAAATTGGCCTAGATGGAATCACCTTGTCGGCCTATATCTATTGGTTGTCTCACACTTCCAATTTGATGAAAAACAAAATCTCAGGTTACCCTAGGGTTTGACAATTTTTTGTCCAAGTGTTGAATTGGTAGTTTAAAAAGCTAGTTTCAAATTCCCGCCATAATTCATAGGTTAAGGTAAATGCCCACCCCATAGTGTCAGGCTGTAGCTTGTTGATTTTTCTACCGAGCCATGGTCTCATATTGTCTTGATATTTTCTGAAAAGGAATTCATGGGTCTGCCAAAACAATGTTTTTTGTAGATTGCTCCAGTTTAGGAAAATGCAAAAATTGTCCAAGCATAAAATTACTGGTAAAAATTCCAGAGTGACCTTAGTAAAATGCCTGCAATTTCCTGTGGTTGATGTCTTAAAGTATTTTGAGGATATGGGTATATAGAATTTTGATTTGTGTATCCAACCATATCATTGATTTTTCCAAAGAGTCTTTGTAGGTGAAGATATTGATCTGCCAAAAGTGCCTCCTAGCATGATTTTCACTGCTCCAAAAAAATGCCCGTCGAGGAGAGATAAAGAGGTTTCAAAGGATGAAATTGGTATGGATGGAATCACCTTGTTGGCCTCTATCCATTGGATGTCTCACACTTCAAATTTGATGAAAATAAAAATCTCATGTTACCCTACGGTTTGACAATTTTTTGTACAAGTGTTGAATTAGTAGTTTAAAAAGCTAGTTTCAAATGCCCACCAGATGATGTGTGTGTATCAACAAATTTAAAGGGTGACATGTATTTCTTCCTTGTTGAAGTGGTTATCTATCCATGCTTTCAGGTTTCCTTATGATGGTCACATGTGCAAGAAATTAACCTTCCAAAGTGAGAAAAAACTTGTTTTGCATATAAAGAACAAGTGAAATTAAGCTAGGTGTTAAAATCACAAGGTTAATGGGCTATTTGGAAATGCTCGCAAAGAACTGTCCTTGTGGGGATAAATTCATCAGTTGACATAAACTTTCTCCTTGTTGATGTATTTATCCAGTGATGGTTTCATTTTACTTCGTGATAGTCACATGTGCAAGGAATAACCCTTCAAAAGTAGGAAAAATATTGTTTTGCATATTAAGAAAAAAAGAAACAAAAGAGGTCCAAATTCTGAAAAAGGTTGTGTTGGAAAATTGGTCCAAGTGGCCTTGGGAAATTTCCCGCCATACCTCACAGGAGAATGATAAAAATAATCTAAAACTATAATGCTCTATCTTGTTGTAGAGGATATCATACCATGGTCTTGGTTCAAAAAGAGGGTTTTTGATGACAAAGTTAAAGGCCTGCCAAAACAGGGTTTCAGGTTGTTTTTGCACCAGTGGTAGTAAAACTGCCCAAGTGGCTGTTGATGTATATGTAACTTCGGAATGTATTTCACATATATGTATATTGTATTCCTATAGAGATGGTATTATTCCTCTATAAGGAAGTGTCGTCATTTATATTGTAAATGTCGTAACTTATTCTTGATGGGTTATTAGACCACCTTGTTGGGGTCGGCCCTGTATAAGTCATGTGGGTCAAAGGGTTATTAGACCACCCTATTGGGGGTCGGCCATGTGGGTCAAAGGGTTATTAGACCACCCTATTGGGGGTCGGCCCACTCAGCATTATGTTATGTGGTTAAGTTCGAGCCTACATGAGTTAGGCAAAAAGGCAAGTCAAGTCAAGTATAAATAGATTGCGGGAGGCACTCTATTTGCTCACTCACTTCTCGCTCATGCACTCAAGGAGGAGTGGCGCACTTATGGAGGAGGAGGATCTGCTGCTAGGTTATGGCTATCTCTCTTGGTTGGTTGTATCATTGGTCTATCTATCTCTTAGGAAGTTATTGGGGTTTTTCACCTTTATGGTTTTCCCCAAGTAAATCTTTGTGTCTCTTGTGTGCTTGCATTATTGTCTCCATGATTGATATGCTGTAGATATGCTGTACATGTTGTTCTCTCAGTTAAGATCCTAGGTCATATTGAAGTAAATTCAGAAAATTTAACATGGTATCAGAGCTAGCCTGAAAGAAGGCATGATATGGCATGTATGACACTTGTTGCACTTACGATGCTAGGGCTTGATATAGCAAAAACCAGTCATCGTAGCACTTTCGCCATAAATCCGTTTTGGCGAAGTTTTCAGATCTGAAATTGTTACAGGATGAAGATTAAATCTCCAGGTACCTTTTGTCCAAAGGACAACCTCTAATTCGTTTTACTTTGTGATTTATGATCTGTGCAAT
Source organism: Larix kaempferi (assembly GCA_027924585.1). Taxonomy (NCBI): domain Eukaryota; kingdom Viridiplantae; phylum Streptophyta; class Pinopsida; order Pinales; family Pinaceae; genus Larix; species Larix kaempferi. The sequence continues at coordinate 11,319,257 of BSBM01000303.1, read as the reverse complement.
ATAGAGTTTCTGCCTCTTCCAGATCTGAGTCAAAATCAGGTGACCTTGGGAAAAAGGTCATAACTTGGGCTAGGAAGATCCAAATGAAATTTTGTAAAAAGTGATAGGTAGTACACAGACTGTACTATCGCAGAAAATGTTTGCAGATGCCGAAGGTGAACCAGTGACACGTTGCATGCCGTACAAGTTCGCTCTCCTGTATTATCCCATAAACAGGTCACGTTGCGACATTTGGCATAACTCTCTCTCAGAAAATCCAATTGAGGTCAGACCTGTCAGGATGGAAATATAACAGGTCAGGCTATCTCAAAAAACTTTTTCAGACCCTGTGGATCAAAAATTTCGGAGTTACACCAGAAACAATCAGGTACATATTTCTGTCAAAACAGAATTATTTTTTGGTACCTTCATTCATGGCTTCCGGAATTTAGGGCTTTGGAGAAAGTTGGAATTTTTGTAAACGGAGACCACGGATGAATGCTACTCATCAAAATAAAAATTTAGAGACCAAGATCAGAATTTTTGGTTGGGCAGAAAGCTGGGTTTGATCAGACCCTAGTTCGAGACTTTGATCAGGAAAGTGGAAAATTAGGGCTTCTGTAAAAATGGGAATTTTTGAAATCTGTGACCATGGCTGGAAGCTCCTCAGAAAAATAGAAGCTTAGAGATTTGGATCAAACATTTTGATTGGGAAGAAGAGTGGGCTTCATCAAACCCCAGTTCAGGGTCACGTCCAGTGAATCCGGAAGTTTCAAAGGCAAAATTGAGGAGTGAAACTTTGCAGTTTTCAAATTCTAAATATACTAGCTTGATCAGCTCATCAAAGCGCATATTTCTATCCTTTCAGAAGTTTGAAATTCAAAGTTTGAATTTTTGGGGTTTCTCTAACAAACCCATATCCAGCTCCAGGTCCAGTTCTTGCAAATCAAGTGGATTGGGTTAATCCCAGAAGAAAATGGATTGGTCACCTGCATAAGTAAAGAAGTTCCTGTTTCAGAGGGAGATGAGGCTAAGGCCTTATATAAAAATATTACAAGCGATCTCGACAGGTATGACTCATCGAGGTATGTTTTGAGATTTGTTCATGATTAAGTTTATGGTATGTTTGTCTTCATGTTATTACGGTTAGTACAATCTTGATTTTAGACTTGTCATATCACCTTAATAAAATTATGAATGCACGATAGAAAATATTCATTGATTAGGGTGTTGACACTTATGATTGTACTAATGCATTATGGTGTTGTATGAGGTTTATGTTGTCTACTAACATGAAAGGTACACCAAGAAAGACAAATCATGTTCTGGTTCAAGAACATATGATCATGATGACATGAGGACAAAGATTCATCCATTGTCATGGATCTCATAGAAGATCCATTTACGAGGTATGTATAACTTGGTTTTATAATGGTTAACCTATGAGATATACAGGTTACTAGCACAAGTCATTGCCGAAGAACAAGAAGACATCATGTGAGTATGTTAGACATAACTAGCTAGCATGCTAATCCAGGTATGTTTTTCCTATATCAAGATAGATTCCTACCTTGTGTTAGGATCTAATACTGTTGTGTTGTTGATAATGATTATTCATGAAGTCAAAGGTTTGAATAATCATGGTTGTATGCATATTATGTGTCTTACCTTAATTAATGATATGACTAACCCAAAGAGTCATAGGTTTGAGTAATTATAGGTTTAGACATGTTATGTTTCTTATGATTTGACAAACCATAAGAATCCTACATAAACCTTGAATGCTAATGCTTATTATTTCTGTTTCAAATGATCATGACTATACATGCTTGAGATTATTGTGTTTTAATAGTATACTAATGAATGTATGATTTTATATTAGACCTAGAGGATAACACAATGATGATACTAACAAGCATGCATAGGGATCGAGAATGTATATAAGTTCAAGGACAGGTAATCCAGGGAGCAAAGATCAAGAGGGAATACACTCTAGTGGTTTATGAAAGGATGCAGATATTCAGAGGGAGTTGACCATCTCTCTACATTCCACAACAGAAAGGTGTAGAAGAAGCTACTACAGATTAGGACTCCAGCAGCTCCTGCAAGAAAGCGAAGACTCAGAGGGAGTCCACCCAACGAACAAACAAAGATAAGTATTTTAATTATCATTTCTTGCATATGTGTTTGTTTAAATAAAATTGTTCAATGATGTATATGCTCATGTTCCTAGACTTAGGATATGTATTGTGCATATTAGAATAGTTGCATTGATGAACAGTATACTACTAATATACATGGGTAAGTGGCCTATGGCACTGTACAACATTCCATTGCTACTTATCTAGAATGAAACCTCTTTGCTGACATGTTGGGAGTTGTGCACACTCTTAACAATGTTCTGGTAGATATTGGAAGGCATCTAGAAAGTTACGGGATATGGATAAATGTTGTATTGAAGCATTGGATAAAGATAATTGCATGACTGTATGACATATTTCTTTATGTGTAAGAATTTGTTCTGAAAACTATGAGATGTTTTCTAATCATGCAATTTAACTTGTTGTGTAGGAAATATCGTATGCCATCTCCTACAAAAGAAGAACTACACCATTTGTTCAAGCAACAAAATTATCTATTGAAGATATTGAAGTTCCCAGGATACGGGAAGAATGCCATGATCCGTCGATCATGAAGAATGATGTTTGGGATGAAGTCCCAAGACGTGAAGGGAAGATTGTTATGACTTCCAAATGGAACTATCAAATCAAGCATGTTGCAGTTGGCAGCATTGATAAATATAAAAGTGATGAAATAGAAAATGCACTAGATAGATTTCAAGACAACATGGTGTAGTCATATATGTGTGCAGAACTTGGTATGGTAGGATAGACAGCTTTCTATCCAGTTTGGGATTTACCAAGAGTAAAGTGGATTCCAACCTTTACTACAAGGTTGAGGAAGGCAATCCTGTGATACTACTTTTGTATGCGGATAACCTATTTGTTACAGGTGAAAATAGATTGATTGCCGACACGCAGCGGAAGCTTACTACCGAGTTCGAGATGAAAAACTTGGGGATGATGCACTATTTGTTTTTTTGGCATGGAGGTGTGGCAGAGTGCAGATGGAATCTTCCTTGGACAAGGGAAGTATGCAGTAGAGATCCTGAAGAGGTTCGGGATGATGGATTGCAAGGCCATGGCCACACCTATGGCATTGAATCTGAAGCTTCTATGTGATTCTTCATCTGAGCCGATTGATGTATCTTTGTATCGTCAGATGATTGGGTCCTTGATGTACCTGACGAACACGAGACCAGACATTTGATTTGCTGTGAACACATTGAGCCAGTTCCTGACGGATCCGAGGAGTGTTCACCTGGTTGCTGTAAAGCATATTCTGAGGTACCTGAAGGGTACAGTGGATTATGGGCTTAGGTATGAGGCGAATCAAAAGTTTAACCTGCAGGGTTATGTTGATTCAGATTGGGCTGGCAGTGCTGCAGACAGGAAGAGCACATCTGGGTGCTGCTTCAGTATGGGATCAGGTGTGATCTCTTGGTTTAGCAGGAAGCAGTCCTGCGTAGCACTAAGTACAGCTGAGGCAGAGTATGTTGCAGCATGTTTAGCTAGTTGTGAGGCAGTATGGCTACGAAAGCTACTGTCTGAGCTATTTTATCTCCCATTGGAGGCTACTGGTATCTTCTGTGATAACCAGAGTTGTGTGAAGCTGTCCGAGAACCCAGTGTTTCATGACAGGTCGAAACACATAGAGATCAAGTATCACTATATCAGGGATATGGTGCAGAGAGGAGCGGTGAAGCTCCTGTATGTTGCGATGGACGAGCAGATTGTAGATGTGTTGACGAAGACACTAGCCAGGGTGAAGTTCGAGTACTTCAAAGAGAGGCTTGGCGTTCTTCAGATCGAGGACACTTCGAGGAAGAAGTGATGGACACATTTGTTGTAGCCATTCCAAGCATGTTGGAAGGAGGATCCTTCACATGGTTGTGGATGTAAGCGCTGGATGATGAGCATCAGGATGATGTTCTGGTTTCTGCTTGGATATGATCAGTTGGATCATCTTTATGTATGTATGTACGCATCATGTTGGATGCTGGATATGATCAGTTGGATCATGTGTATGTATTTTGTATATGCATCATGTTGGATGCTTAGACCATGTATCTGTATATGTATCAGGTGGATACATTGTATGATCAGGTGGATCATGTGAGGTGATATGTATCATGTATTTGTATCAGATGGATACATTGTATGATCAGGTGGATCATGGATGATGATATGTATCAGGTAGATACGTGGTGTGCATCATATGGATGCATTGATGATCAGGATGATCATGGATGACGAGCTTCAGGATGTTGCTCCAGATGACATGCAGCAGGACGTTGCAGTGATGATGATCAGGATGATCATGGATACATTAGGATGATGTATGGTGAGTATCAGGTTGATACTCTATGGCCGTGGACCAGGTTGTGCAAGATGAGCATGTAATCCGGTGCCCTGGGAGATTTGCAGATGGTCTTTCGAGGTTTTGCCTATGGCATGTAATTCGGTGCCCTGGGACATCTGGCAAATGCTCTTTCGAGGTTTTGCTCTGGAAGGACATATAATTCAGTGCCCTGGGAGATCTGCAGATAGTCTTTCGAGGTTTTGCCTATGGCATGTAATTCGGTGCCATGGGATATCTGGCAGATGCTCTTTCGAGGTTTTGTCCTATGGCATGTAATTTGTGCCCTAGGAGATTTCAGGTCAGAGTTGTGTACCCGTAACATCCTGAGATGCTCTTTCGAGGTTTTGCCATGACCACATGTAATCTGTGCCCTGGGAGATTTCAGGTCGGAGTTGTGTACCCGTAACATCCTGAGATGCTCTTGCTAGGTTTTGTGGTGACCACATGTAACTTGTGCCCTAGGATATCCTTCAGGTTGGAGTTGTGTACCCGTAACATCCTGGAATGCTCTTTCGAGGTTTTGTGGTGGGGTCACATGTAATAGCGCCCTGGGAGATCCTACAGGTCGGAGTTGTGTACCCGTAACATCCTGGGATGCTCTTTCGAGGTTTTATGACGCACGTAATAAGTCCTGAGGATTCCACAGTATGGCCAGTGATGATGAAGACCTGCAGGTGGTGGGCCTACATCCAGTATGAAAAAGGACTGGCTCTGTAGAACTTCCTATGATGAGTAGATTCAGAGATTGATTGAGATAGCAGCAGCAGTGACGATGATGATGACTCGATGACGATTATCCAGTGACGATGATCCAGAGAAGATGACTTGTGCTAGAAGAACTGTGCTGAGAAATACCTTCCTAGTTAAGAGGGAGTGTTGATGTATATGTAACTTCGGAATGTATTTCACATATATGTATATTGTATTCCTATAGAGATGGTATTATTCCTCTATAAGGAAGTGTCGTCATTTATATTGTAAATGTCGTAACTTATTCTTGATGGGTTATTAGACCACCTTGTTGGGGTCGGCCCTATATAAGTCATGTGGGTCAAAGGGTTATTAGACCACCCTATTGGGGGTCGGCCATGTGGGTCAAAGGGTTATTAGACCACCCTATTGGGGGTCGGCCCACTTAGCATTATGTTATGTGGTTAAGTTCGAGCCTACATGAGTTAGGCAAAAAGGCAAGTCAAGTCAAGTATAAATAGAGTGCGGGAGGCACTCTATTTGCTCACTCACTTCTCACTCATGCACTCAAGGAGGAGTGGCGCACTTATGGAGGAGGAGGATATGCTGCTAGGCTATGTCTATCTCTCATGGTTGGTTGTATCATTGCTCTATCTATCTCTGAGGAAGTTATTGGGGTTTTTCACCTTTATGGTTTTCCACAAGTAAATCTTTGTGTCTCTTGTGTGCTTGCATTATTGTCTCCATGATTGATATGCTGTAGATATGCTGTACATGTTGTTCTCTCAGTTAAGATCCTAGGTCATATTGAAGTAAATTCAGAAAATTTAACAGTGGCCTCAGGAAAATGCCCACCATAATCCATAGGTTAAGGTAAATGCCCACCCCATAGTGTTAGGCTGTAGCTTGTTGATTTGTCTACCTGAACATGGTCTATGATTATCTTGAGAGTTTCTAAAAAGGAAGTTATGGGTCTTCAAAAATAGTGTTTTAGGTAGATTGCTCCAGTCTAGGAAGATGCAAAAATTGTCTAAGTATAAAATTATTGGTAAAAATTCCTGAGTGACCTCAGTAAAATGACCACCATTTCTTGTGGTTGATGTCTTAAAATATTTTTAGGGTATGGGTCTCTAGACTGTGTATTTGTGCATCCAACAATATCATTGGTTTGTCCAAAGAATCTCTGTAAGTGAATATATTGAACTGCTAATAGTGCCTCTAGTCTTGATTTTCACTGCTCCAAAAAAATGCCCGCCGAGGAGAGAGAAAGAAGTTCCAAAGGATGAAATTGGCTTGGATGCAATCACCTTGTTGGCCTCTATCCATTGGTTTCCTCACACTTCCAATTTGATGAAAATAAAAATCTCCTCATGTTACCCTAGGGTTTGACAATTTTTTTGTCTGCTCCAAAAAAATGCCCGCCGAGGAGAGAGAAAGAAGTTCCAAAGGATGAAATTGGCTTGGATGCAATCACCTTGTTGGCCTCGATCCATTGGTTTCCTCACACTTCCAATTTGATGAAAATAAAAATCTCCTCATGTTACCCTAGGGTTTGACAATTTTTTTGTCTAAGTGTTGAATTAGTAGTTTAAAAATCTAGTTTCAAATGCCCGCTAGATGATGTGTCTGTATCAACAAATTTAAAGGGTGACATGTATTTGTTCCTTGTTGAAGTGGCTATCCATCCATGCATTTAGTTTGACTTATGATGGTCACATGTGCAATAAATTAACCTGACAAAGTGTGAAAAAACTTGTTTTGCATATTAAGAACAAGTGAAATTAGGCTAGGTGTTAAAATCACAAGGTTAAGGGGCTATTTGGAAATGCCTGCCAGGAACTGTCCTTATGGGGATAAATTCATCAGTTGACATGAATGTGTTCCTTGTTGAAGGAGATATCCAGTGATGGTTTCATTTTGTTTCTTGATGGTCACATGTGCACGAAATTCTCTGGTAAAGGAGATATTTTCCTGCCAAAACAACCATTTTGCTTGTTTTGCACCCTAAAAGAAACATGCTCGCCATAGGAAAAATTGGTGATGTGTTGAAAAAAAGGGCTTAAGTATACAATAGCTCATTGCATTTGATAAAAACATCATTTCCAGAAATTTAGAGAGTCAACCAATCACTTTATATAATCACTATTAAATTGAGAATTCAGATGAATTTTCTAGCATGCACGACATACCTTCAACCCAATAAAATTTTCAAAAGAAGTTTTTGCTTCGATGAATTTTCAGGAATTGTCTTTGTTGTGAGTCATCTTGATGGCCAAAGGTAAGGACATATACAATGGCATGTTTTCGTTCTTTCATCACCATGCCAAATATCACCGCCAAAAATAATGATTTTTGAAAAACCTTCCCAATATTATTTCTTCCATGATTTTTTTAAACAATGATTATTGGTTTAATTTATTCCTTGGATTCTTTTTCACCTCCCCACCAAATGGGTGATTGAAACATTCCCAATATTATTTCTTCCATGATTTTTTTTTAAATCGTTATCAATTTAATTTCTTATGTGGATTGTTTTTCGGTTCCCCGCCAAATGGGTGATCGAGTGTGAATGTGGATAAGTTTCTCAGTTTTTACCAGACAAATCATGCTCAGGAATGTACACTCCAACACTCCTATCACATAAATGTGCCACCGTTTTCTTAAACACTTAGAAATTAAAAACTATTTTACTTCCAGTTTTCACTCATGGATTAGACTGGTTATTGAATGTGATTTACAGATTCAAGACTATTACACCCACCTTCCTAGCTTCCTAACTCATGTTGAACCCGCATTAACTCTTCTATTTGCCATAAAATTTCCCGTTTTGTTGGGAATGGTGCCCATTAAAACTTTTTTGGCCAAATACTTTTGCGATTAGTTGACTCACTAACCGTATTCACAATAAAACATATTATTTCCTCAACCATGTGGAGAATTTTAACCAATAAAAAAAGGATATTTTTACAAAGAAAGCATCTTAAAAGCATCTTTTGGAATTTTAACTAATGAAATAGGATACGCACTAGTGTTGGGTAGAATATTATGAAGGGATGGTGGATGGCTTGTTAGAGGAGGGGATGGTGGTGGTGATCCTACTAGAGTAGGGGCTAGTGGTGGTGGACCTCCTCTAGGAGGGGATGGTGGTGTTAGGCTAGCTGGTGGAGGGGATGACGGTGGTTATCCTAGTAGGACTTATGGATCAGTGCATGGTCCATTAGTGGATGGTGGTGGGCCTGCTAGAGGAGGGGATGGTGGTGGTGGGTCTGCTAGAGGAGGGGATGGTGGTGGTGGTTTTTCCACAGCAGGTGGAGGAGGAGGTGGTGGATAAGAAATAGATGCATGTGTGGTGGTGGATGATCCATCAGCTACTGGATCGATTGATGGAGGAGGTGGAGGAGAATTGTCCTCTGAATATGACTACAATGAAAAGTCTAGAATACCTTTGAATTCGTCGAGTAATTTGAGGGAACTGATAACATGACAGATCGATAACTTCATATCTCAGGAAAGGGTTGACCATATGGAAGCAAGCTTGGGGTCGCATACAATGTCATGTGGTCATGAAATCTCTACAACGTGCCAAGCCATCAATTCACTAATCTAATCCACCACATGGTGATAGAATCTAGGACCTAGCCTACATTGCTGCATCCCAAGTCTATGCTCAAAAACTAGATCATCAGCCTCATCCATCTCCTCATCATGTTGGGGTAGATGATCCCCAACACACGTGCCAATATCTGCAAAATAGTGGAAAACAATAATTAGATAATTTAAAAAAAATATTTGATTCCTCAAACTCATTTCCACAAAAATCCCCACCATTATCTATCTTCAACACCTTTATTTTATTTTATGTCTGATTCTCTAGAAGAGCCAAAAATTCTGAAATTTAGAAAATGATTTACGTTTCTTTCAAAGGAAATAAATCGATGTGTTTCTTGAGAAATCATTTATAAATTAAACATAATACACAAATCTACCTAATTATGGAACATGCACAAGTCCAAACACATCATTGTGTATTAAATCTAAAATTTCATTTTCTCTTGTAGCACTATATGAACATCTTACCCAATTCTATTTTTCATATATGCAATGTTCACAGAAATCGAAATCTAGTGCACAATCTTCTTTACCTTGTAATATCCAAAGGATATTCTCTCCAATATGCTCCAATCATTAATTCCATAGCATTGTCTTTCCTCCATAGGTAGTAGGGGTTATATATTCTTTATCTCCTCCCCCGGGCACAATAAAACCATTACACCCTTCAATGATTGTGCTTCCCAATAGTTTGTATAGAGTTCCATTATGAATTCTCCTCATCAATACCATTGATCCTTGAACCATTTTGCATGTTTCATTTGAAAGAAAGTATGCACACTTGCATCACCCATATTTCTTATGGATATCAAGTTTCTAGCTAGATCTGGAATGTGTAGGACCCCAAGGAGAGTTCAAATCCTTCCATCATTGAAATGTAGCTTAAATATTCCACATCCAATGATTTTTTATGTTGAATAATCTCCTAAGTAATCATCTCCTTCATGGCACTTTTCATATTCACAAAACCCCTCCCTATGAGGAGTCATATGAAAAGAGTCACTTGATTTAATAAACCATACATCACAATCTCAACAAGTACCTATAGAGTCCAAATACACGTCCCCTCCTTCCTTTGAGTAGGTATTTGCTTCAGTGGAAGGGGTATCATCAGATCCCTTTATTCTTTCAACATTTTTAGATCTACAATATTTCTTATAGTGCCCATCTTTACCAAATTTCCATCATTTCCTCAAATATTTTCATATAGATTTAGATCTACTCTTAGATTTAAATCTCCCCCCATGAACCCTTCTTTTTTTCTCTTCCTAATGACCTATTACAAATAAGGCATCCATGCTTTAACTACCCATGGTTTTCCACCCAATTTATTTTGGTAGCGGGGATGCCACTATTTCATCAGACTTTAAAGTGGCTTGATAAGCACCACCTATTGCTACACTCAAATTATCCTAGGAATCTAGAAAAGAACATAATAATGCAATGAATTTATCTTCTTCCTCATTTTTAATAGAAACAAAGGTGATTTGACTTCTACCATATTATTGTAGACATTGAGATGATCTTTCAATGTATAATTATCATCCATCTTGAGATGATACAACTTCTCTTGTATAAAAAACTTGTTTACTAGGGACATTGATTGATACAAATTCCCTAGCGCATCCCATAAATTTAATGCATTGTCTTCTCCAGACACATTCAACAACACTAAATAAGATAGGAAAACTTGGATTGTACTCATTTACCTTCTTTCCACTTTCTCCCAGTCTTCTTTCATTGATCTAGTGGGTTGTGTAGCTGGATCCATGACAACCCAATGTTCTTGATATATAAGAAGATCTTACTGCACCTTGAGCTTTCATAGCTCAAAGTTTTGACCATTAAAATTCTCAATCTAAAATATAGAACTAATTTCCATTCTCTTTCAATGCACGAATCGTCATTGTAAAGCTCCTACTGGACCCAGGTTTATCATTGACCTCTAATCTATTGAATGAATTGAACCCTAAGCAATAAATGCATCCTCGTAAAGCCAATAATTAAGCTTTGATACCACATGGTTATTTCAGTGGATCCTCCCATATTAACCATCGAGCTAATACAAATATTGTTAACGAAATAGATCTAGTGATGGAATGTACAAGGTGTGATACACACCATTCACACTGATGGAATATCAGATAGCCACTAGGCATGTTATAAGCCATGAATGGATAATATTTAAAGGAGCTAATCCATCGGAGCTTCGGTTTTTGAGTTACTGCAAATTTCATCTTGTTTCCCAAGGCCATTTAGGGACACCAGACAAATTTCAACAGGGGGCATAAAAATCAAACTGAGCAACGACATTGAGTTTCATTACCTACTGGAGGTTCTTTTGGGAAAGGGTGAGATGATCATGATGCCCACAAACTTGTTTGACATATTTTTCAAAATATAAGCCTACAGTGCAGAAATTGCACTGCACGTCATTGAGCAAAATGGTAGTTTAGAAAACTGTCAAAATAGAGAATGTTGGATCCATGATTCCACCGGACAGGTGTGTTTCTAGTGGTACTCAGATGTCAAGAATCTATCAAAAACAACATTTTTTCCATCCATGCCTCAGTTTTCGAGTTATTGTGAATTGTGTCTCACTTCCTAAGGCCATTCAAGGACACCTAGCAAATTTCAACCAAGGGAAGGAAAAAAAAACCGAGCAACGAAATTGAGTTATGTTACCTCCTGCATGTGTGTTTGGACAAGGGAGAGAGGACCACAATGCCCACCCACTAGCTTGACACATTTTTCAAAATCTTATCCTACAATGCATAAAATGCACTACACAGAGTTGCTAAGCAAGAACCTAGTTTAGGAGACTGTCAAAATAGATAATGTTTTGTCCATGAAGCTACCCGACAAGGGTGTCACTAAAGGTATTTGGATGTCATGAATCCATCAGAATTAACGGTTTTTCCATCTGATCCTCGGCTTTTTAATTATTACTAATTTCATCTTGCTTTCCAAGGCCATTCAATGACACCTAGAAAATTTAAACCGTGGGCATAAAAACCAAACCGAGCGATGCAACTGAGTTATGTTACCTCTTGCAGATGTGTTTGGACAAGGGTGAGAGGACCATGATGCGCACACACTCTCTTGATACATTTTTCAAAATGTTATCCTACAGTGTAGAAATTGCATTGTACATCACTAAGACAATCTTAGTCTAGAAAATCGTCAAAATATACAACTTTCTGTTAATGAATCCATCATACAAGGGTACCTCTATTGGTACTGGAATGTCACAAATCCATTAGAATTGACGGTTTGTCTATTCGAGCCAAGTTTTTTGATTTATTGTGAATTTCATCTCACTTCCCCAGTCTATTTAGGGACACCTAGCGAATTTCAATCAAGATCATACAAATCAAACTGATCAACAAAATTCAGTTTTGTTACCTCCTGAAAGTGTGTTTGGAAAAGGGAAAGATGATCATGATTCCATGTACTCAACACATTTTTCAAAATATTAGCTTACAATGCAAAAATTGCATTACAAGTCATTGAGCAAAACCCTAATTTAGAAAAATATCAAAATAGGAAATGTTCGGTCTATGAATCCATCAGACAGGGGTGTATTTAGCGGTACTCAGATGTCATGAATCCATTGCAACTGATGGTTTTTCCATCCAATCCTTGGTTTTTAAATTATTGTGAATTTCATCTCGCTTTCCAAGGCCATTCAAGGACACCTAGCAAATTTCAACTAGGGGCATAAAAATCAAATCGAGCAACATAATTGAGTTTTGTTACCTAATGTAAGTGTGTTTGGGTAAGGGTGAGAGGACCATAATTCCCACGCACTCGCTCGACACATTTTTCAAAATATTAGCCTACAGTGAAAAAAATGTACTACACATCGCTAAGCAAAACTTTAGTTTAGAAAACTGTTGAAATAGACAACAATTTTTCCATGAAGCCACCTGAAAGGGGTGTCATTAACGGTACTTGGATGTCATGAATCCATCGGAACCAAAGATAATTTTAGGGGCAAAATTTATCCCATGATATATTTTTCCGTTGTTTTTTCCAAAAAAAGATTCGCCAATTTGGATTTTTTGAAGCCCCATTTTGCCCAATTTTGATGGAGTAAAATGTTTTCACTCTAAAAATTGTCAAAATATTATATAAACTATCTAAAATCGTTAGAAATTGAAATATTTTTAGAAAAATATCGCCAAATATTTTATAGTTGAAATTTTGAGAATTGGTAAGATTCGCTAAGGTTTATACACTTTTAAGTAAGTATGGGTCCTTAAAATTATCCCTGATTGGAACAGAAGGTTTTTCCATTTGAGCCTTGGTTTTCAAGTTATTGTGAATTTCATCTTTCTTCCCAAGGCCATTCAAGGACATATGATAGATTTCAACCGGGGGCATAAAAACCAAACCAAGTAACAAAATTGAGTTTTGTTACCTCCTGCAGGTGTGTTTGGGAAAGGGAGAGCGGACCACGATGCCGATGCACTCACTCGGCACATTTTTCAAAATTTGAGCCTATTGTGCAGAAAATGCACTACACATTGCTAAGCAAAACCCTATTTTAGAAAACTATGAAAATAAACAATGCTCGATGCATGAAGCCATCAGAGAGGGGTGTCTTTAATAGTACTCGAATGTCATGAATACATTAGAACTAACGGTTTGTCTATCTGAGCCTCGTTTTTTGAGTTATTCTGAATTTCATATCACTTCCCAAGTTCATTCATGGAAACCAGGAAAATTTCAACTGAGGGGATAAAAATCAAACAAAGCAATGGAATTGAGTTCCATTACCTCTTGTAGGTGTTTTTGGAATTGAGTTCCATTACCTCGCTCGACACATTTTCAAAATCTTAGCCTACAGTGTAGAAATTGCATTGCACATCACTAAGCAAAACCCTAGTTTATAAAACTATCAAAATAGGCAATTTTCAATCCATGAAGCCACTAGATAAGAGTGTCCCTAATGATACTCGGATGTCATGAATCCATCAGAACTAACGGTTTGTGCATATGATTGTTGATGTATGTGTAAATTCAGAATGTATTTCACCCATGTATTTCATATATGTATTTTGTACTCCTATAGAGATGGTATTATTCCTCTATACAGAAGTATTTGTATTCCTATAGAGATGTTATTATTCCTCTATACGGAAGTGTCGTCATTTATATTGTAAGTGTCGTAACTTATTCTTGATGGATTATTAGACCACCTTGTTGGGGTCAGCCCTATATAAGTCATGTGGGTCGAAGGGTTATTAGACCACCAAGTGTGGGGTCGGCCCGGATTAAGTTAACCATGGGTTAAGCTAGACATGTAGGCTCCATTAGTTTATTGGGAAGGACAGGACAAGTATAAATAGAGATCAGGAGATCTCTATTTGATCATTCATTCACACACTTCTCTCATTCGGAAAGTGGTGCACTTATGAGGAGGAGGCTCTGCTGCTAGGAGAAGACTATCTCTTGTATTCTGGTTGTATCATTGCTCTATATATCTCTGAGGAAGTTATTGGGGTTTTTCACCTTTATGGTTTTCCCCAAGTAAACTCTGTGTCTATTGTGTGCTTGCATTGTTGTGTCCATGATTGATATGCTGTAGATTTGCTATACATGTTGTTATCTCAGTTAAGATCCTAGCTCATATTGAAGTAAATTCTGAAAATTTAACATGGTATCAGAGCTAGCCTGAAAGAAGGCATGGTATGCCATGTATGTCACTTGTTGCACTTGCGATGCTTGGGATTAATATAGCAAAAACCAATCATCGTAGCACTTTTGCTATAAATACATTTTCGAGAAGTTTTTGGATCAGAAACTTTTACAGGTCGAATATAAGATCCCCAAGTACCTTGTGTCCAAAGGAAAACCTCTAATGCATTGTACTTTGTGATTTATGATCTGTTCAATATAGGGTTTCTGCCTCTTCTACATCTCACTCATAAACAGGTGACCTAGGAAAAAAGGTCATAACTTGGGATTGGAAGCTCCAAATGAAATTTCGTAAAAAGTGACAGGTATTACATAGATTGTACTATCGTAGGAAGTGTTTTCAGAGGCCGAAGTTTAACCAGTGACACGGGGCACGCCGTACAAATTTTCTCTCCTGTTTTATCCCATTAACAGGTCACGTTGCGACACTTGGCATAACTCTCTCTGAGAGAATCCAATTGAGGTCAGACCTATCGGGATAAAAGGATGACAGGTTGAGATATCTCAGGAAAATTATTTAGACCCTTTGGATTGAAATGTTCGAAGTTACACCAGAAACAATCAGGTACATATTTCTGTCAAAACAGAATTATTTTTGAGCACCTTCATTCATGGCTTCCAGAATTTAGGGTTTCGGAGAAAGTTGGAATTTTTGTAATCGGATACCATGGCTGGATGCCACTCATAAAAGTAGAAATTTAGAGACTAAGATCAGAATTTTTGGTTGGGCAGAAGACCGGGCTTGATCAGACCCTAGTTCGGGACTTTGATTGGAAAAGTGGAAAATTAGGGCTTTTGCAAAAATGCGAATTTTTTAAATCTGTGACCACGGCTGGAAGCTCCTCAGAAAAGTAGAAGCTTAGAGATTTAGATCAAACCTTTTGATTGGGAATAAGAGTGGGCTTCATCAAACCCTAGTTCGGGGTCACATCTAGTGAATCCGGAAGTTTCAAAGGAAAAATTGAGGAGTGAAACTTTGTAGTTTTCAAATTCTGAATATACCAGCTTGATCAACTCATCAAGGCATATATTTCTATCCTTTCATATGTTTGAAATTCAAAGTTTGAATTTTTGGGGTTTCTCTAACAAACCCTAATCCAGCTCTAGGTCCAGTTCTTGCAAATCAAGTGGATTGGGTTAATCCTAGAAGAAGATGGATTGGTCACCTGCATAAGTGAAGAAGTTCCCGTCTCAGAGGGAGATAAGGCTAAGGCATTTCATAAGAAGATTACAAGCAATCTTGACAGGTATGGCTTACAGGTATGTTTTGAATTCTGTTCATGGTTAAGTTTATGATATGTTTGTCTTCATATCATTACAGTACAATCTTGATTAATTACTAGACTTGTCGTATCACCTTAATAGAAGATATTCATTGATTAAGGTTTTGACACTTATGATTGTACTAATTCATTGTGATGTTGTATGAGGTTTATGTTGTTCGCTAACATAAAAGGTACACCACGAAAGACAAATCATGTTCTACTTCAAGAACATATGATCATGGTGACATGAAGACAAAGATTCATCCATTGTCATGGATCACATAGAAGATCTACTTTCGAGGTATGTATAACTTTGTTCTACAATGGTTAACTTATGAGACATGCAGGTTACTAGCACAAGTCACTGAAGAGAACCAGAAGACATTTTGCGGGTATGTTAGACATAACTAGCTAGCATACTAATCCAAGTATGTTTTTCCTATATCAAGCTAGAATCCTACCTCGTGTTAGGATCGTATACTGTTGTGTTGTTGATAATGATTATTCATGAAGTCATAGGTTTGAATAGTCATGGTTGTATGCGTATTATGTTTCTTACCATAATTAATGATATGACTAACCAGAAGAATCATGAAGGTATAGGTTTGAGTAATCACGGGTTTATGCATTGATTATTTAACTAATCAGAAGAGTCCTATGATCAAATAAGAATATGCATGAGTAAAAGAAGACTTCCCTGAAACCTTGAATACTAATCTTTATTATCTGTGAATGATCATGACTATACATGTTTAAGATTATTGTGTTTTGATAGTATTAAGATTATACTAATAAATGTGTGATTATGTATGAGACCTCAAGGATAACACAATGATGATACTAATAAGCATGCATAGTGATTAAGGATAGATATAAGTTCAAGGATAGGTAATCTAGGAAGCAAAGATCAAGAGGGAGCACACTCCAGCTGTTCCTACAATAAAGCGAAGGAGCACACTTCAGTAGTTTCTGCAAGGATGCAAATATTCAGAGGGAGTTGACCACTTCTCACAATCCACATCAGAATGGAGTCGCAAAGATTCAGAGGGAGTCCACCCAGAAACCAAACAAAGATAAGTATTTGAATTGTCATTTCTTACATAATGTTATTCAATGATGTATATGCTTATGTTCCTAGAATTAGGTTGTGTATTATGCATATTAGAATAGTTGCATTGATGAGCAGTATACTACTGATATACATGGGTAAGTGGCCTATGGTACTGTACAACATTCCATTGCTACTTATTTAGAATGAAACCTCTTTGTTTACATGTTAGGAGTTGTGCACACTCTTAACAATGTTCTAGTAGAGATCGGAAGTCATCTAGAAAGTTACGGAATATGGATAAATGTTGTATTGAAGCATTGGCTAAAATAATTGCATGACTGTATGACATATTTCTTTATGTGTAAGAATTTGTTTTGAAAGCTATGAGATGTTTTATAATCATGCAATTTAACTTGGTGTGTAGGAAAGATCATATACCATCACGTACAAAAGAAGGACTACAACATTTGTTCAACAACAAAGTTATCTATTGAAAATATTGAAGATATTGAAGTTCCCAGGATTTGGAAAGAATGCCATGATCGAGGAGTACCAGACGATCATGAAGATGTTTGGGATGCAGTCCCAAGACCTGAAGGGGAGTCTGTAGTGACTTCCAAGAGGATCTACAAGATCAACCATGCTACAGGTCATAGCATAGAGACTTTTGCACCTATAGCCATATACACTTCCATTAGATCCGTACTTGCTCTGGCTGTAGTGATGAAATGAAAGATACACCAGATGGATTTCAAGAAAGCTTTCTTGAATGGTGTAAGAAGGAGTGTATGTGGAGCATCCACTTGGTTCTGAGACACATGATAGGGAGTCATATATGTGCAGAACTTAGTATGGTAGGATAGACAGCTATCTATCTAGTTTGGGATTTACCAAGAGTAAAGCGGATTCCAACCTTACTACAAGGCTGAGGAAGGCAATCCAGTGATACTACTTTTGTATGTGGATGACCTGTTTATTACAAGTGAATATAGATTGATTGTCAACACACAGAGGAAGCTTGCTGCCAAGTTCGAGATGAAAGAACTTGGGTATGATGCACCACTTTCTAGGTATGGAGGTGTGGCAGAGTGCAGATGGAATCTTCCTTGGACAAGAGAAGTATGCAGTAGAGATCCTGAAGAGGTTCGGGATGATGGAATGCAAGGCCACGACCACACCTATGGCATCGAACATGAAGCTTCTGTGTGATGCTTCATCTGATCTGGTTGATGTCACTGTGTATCATCAGATGATTGGGTCCTTGATGTACCTGACGAACACGAGACCAGATATTTGCTTTGTGAGCTAGTTCCTAACAGATCCGAGGAGTGTTCACCTGGTTCCTGTAAATCATATTCTGAGGTACCTGAAGGGTACGGTTGACTATGGGATCAAGTATGATGCGAATCAAAAGTTTAACCCGTAGGTTTATGTTGATTCAGATTGGGCAGGCAGTGCTACAGATAAGAAGAGCACTCTTGGGTGCTGCTTCAGTATGGGATTAGGTGTGATATCTTGGTTTAGCAGGAAGCAGTCCTGCGTAGCACTGAGTACAGTCGAAGTAGAGTATGTTGCGATGGATGAGCAGGTTGCAGATGTATTGACCAAGCCGTTGGCCAGAGTGCAGTTTGAGTACTTCAAAGAGAGGCTTAGTGCCCTTCAGATCGAGGCTCCTTCCAAAGTTAAGTGATGAGTCCGGAAGATGCAGATGCACATTAGCTTTTCTGACATGGTTGATGTGTTCTCCCATTGTCATGATGTAATTGCTGAGCCATTCTCACATGGTGGTAGATGTGTTCTCCCATGGTGTAGATGTAAGGGATGAATCCATTTTTCACATGGTGGTATATGTTTTCTCCCATGGTGAAGAAGTAAGGGTTGGAGCCTTCTCCTAATGGTGGTAGATGTGTTATCCCATGTCGGTGGTGTAAGTGTTGGATGATGTGCATCTGGGCTGTGCTTCGTGGACAATGAGATGATATGAAGAGGACGATGCTATGATGATTAGGAGGATCATGGATGATGAGCATCAAGACGATGCTCCAGTTACTGCTCTGTATATGCATCAGGATGATGCTGGATATGATCAGTTGGATCATTTATATGTATATGTATGTACGCATCATGTTGGATGCTAGATATGATCGGTTGGATCATTTGTATGTATTTTGTATATGCATCATGTTGGATGCTTGGACCATGTATCTGTATTTGTATTAGGTGGATACATTGTATGATCAGGTAGATCATGTATGTTGATATGCATCAGTTATGATCAGCTGGATCATGTATTTGTATTTGTATCAGGTGGATACACTGTATGATCAACTGGATCATGTATGATGATATGTATCAGGTAGATACTTGGTATGCATCGGTTGGATGCATGGTATGATGAAGATGATCATAAATGACGAGCTTCAGGATGTTGCTCCATATGACATACAACAGGATGTTGCAGTGATGATGATCAGGATGATCATGTGTACATCAGGATGATGTATGGAGAGTATCAAGATGATACTCTGTGGCTGTGGATAGGTTGTGCAAAGGAAATCCTAGATTTCTTCTAGGTGAAATCCAGTATGAAAAAGGACTGGCACTATGTATCACATGTAAGACCTGGGAGATCCGATAGGTTGGGCTGTGTGCCCGTAATCAATCATGGGATGCTCTTTCGAGGGTTTGTGATAGTGGACCACATGTAAGACCTGGGAGATCCGATAGGTTGGGCTGTGTGCCCGTAATAAGTCCTGGGATGCTCTTTCGAGGGTTTGTGGTGGGATGCTACATGTAAGACCTGGGAGATCCGATAGGTTGGGCTGTGTGCCCGTAATGAGTCCTGGGATGCTCTTTCGAGGGTTTGTAGCAGAGGTCACATGTAAATAGTCCTGGAGATCTTGTCGGTCGTGATTAGGCACATAAATGTTCCTGGGATGCTCTTTAGAGTTCTTTCCGGTTGTGCTATGCACATAAACATTCCTGGGACACTCTTTTAATGTTTTGTGACAGTCACATGTAATAAGTCTTGGAGATCTGGACATGATGAAAAAGGCCTCAGATGCTCTTTAGGGTTCTTGCTAGTTAAGAGACTCTTTTAAGGTTTTGTGACGCATGTAATAAGTCCTGAGGATTCCACAGTATGGCCAGTGATGATGAAGACCTGTAGGTGGTGGGCCTACATCCAGTATGAAAAAGGACTGGCTCTGTAGAACTTCCTATGACGAGTAGATTCGGATATTGATTGAGATAGTAGCAACAGTGATGATGACGATGATTCAAGGATGATGATTCGCTGATGATGATCTAGAGAAGAATACTTGTGCTAGCAGACCCGTGTCAAGAAATACCTTCCTAGTTAAGAGGGAGTGTTGATGTATATGTAACTTCGGAATGTATTTTACCCATGTATTTCATATATGTATTTTGTACTCCTATAGAGATGGTATTATTCCTCTATACGGAAGTGTTTGTATTCCTATAGAGATGTTATTATTCCTCTATACGGAAGTGTCATCATTTATATTGTAAGTGTCGTAACTTATACTTGATGGGTTATTAGACCACCTTGTTGGGGTTGGCCCTATATAAGTCATCTGGGTCGAAGGGTTATTAGACCACCAAGTGTGGGGTCGGCCTGGATTAAGTTAACCATGGGTTAATCTAGACATGTAGGTCCCATTAGTTTATTGGGAATGACAGGACAAGTATAAATAGAGTTTGGGAGATCTCTATTTGATCATTCATTCACACACTTCTCTCATTCAGAAAGTGGTGCACTTATGAGGAGGAGGCTCTACTGCTAGGAGAAGACTATCTCTTGTATTCTGGTTGTATCTTTGCTCTATCTATCTTTGAGGAAGTTATTGGGGTTTTTCACCTTTATGGTTTTCCCCAAGTAAATTCTGTGTCTATTGTGTGCTTGCATTATTGTGTCCATGATTGATAAGCTGTAGATTTGATGTACATGTTGTTCTCTCAATTAAGATCCTAGATCAGATTGAAGTAAATTCTGAAAATTTAACAATGATTCTTTTTTTTCAAGTTATTGCATATTTCATCTTGCTTTGCAAGGCCATTCAAGGATAGTTGGAAAAGTTGAGACTTTGAAATAATTTGAAAATAGTTAAAAGTATGTACATTTGTTAGGCACTTGAAAATAGAATCCAAATTTACATTTCATTTGAAAATTGTTCCAATAACATTTGTTAGCCACTTGAAAATTATTCATTTAACAAAAAAATTGTTGCAAACTTTGAAATTTAAATAACAAATGGATGAAATAAATAAGAATATCATTACAAATAAATATTAAACAAATTAAATTATGAAATTTAGTTAATTGTTTTTGTAAAATTGTTACTAATTTTGTAAATTATGTAGCATGTAATTCAAGAACTTGATAAAATATGATATTTAAATTATGTAGCATGTAATTCAAAAATTTACCTTGGTTGTCCTCCATTGGAATTTGTTGAACCAAATGTATACATCTTCTTCTTCTCTCAAGCTTTCTTTTTGTTGTCTCATTCGTTCTCTAATCCTCTCACGCTCTTCATTGTCATTTTGTTGTCTAGCATGCTTTCTTTGTCTTTTTATTTAACTCCCCATCAAACTACAATGAAAACAAACAAATATTTATTCAAATTGTTATAACAAACAACAACATGTTAGTATGAAATTTTGAAATATGTCTACAAAACAATCTTACATGTCTAATGAGCTCTAATTGAACAACATCAAAATCACAAAGCTCTAATTTAAAACAAACTAGCAATGAGTTAAATTAGTGTTGTTGATCAATTGTTTGTTGAATATATAGAGGTTGGTTGTTATTTTTACGAGGCAATGGTGGTTGGCAACATTAATTTCCAACTCCTTTCTAGGGTTCGTTTTTATATTTTTTTTACATAGACGAACCCTCGATCGAGCTCATTTTACACACCCTCGATCAAGCTAATACCTCGATCGAGGTATTTTAAATACCTCAATCGAGAAAATAGCTCGATCGAGGGCCTAAAAAATAGGTCGAGAGCCCTTTTCACTACAGAATGAAAGTTTTGTCTACCTTCCAGAGTGTTAAACCATTTCATTAAATGCACATTAATGGGTGGAATTGATACCATTAGATTCGACAATGAATCCTCTATCCAGATATGTAAAATTTATGAATTTTTATCTTTGTATGTATTTTGTTTTTAAATTTCTACTAAAATTTTCCCTAAAAAACCTTGCCGACAACTTCGATTGAGCTCAAAGATAAATCCACCACATTCAAAATACACATTCAAAAAATTTGAAAAAATACACAAGCACTAGATCAATGTGTCCTCTTCAAAAGGGTATTTTTAGTTTTGCAAATTATGTAAAAAATCAAAATATTTGGTGCAGACACACATGTGTGCAAAATGCGACTGAAATATTCATTGGTCAGTTTCGAAAAATAATAATAAATATAATTTTTTGAGAAAAATTAAAAGAAAAATATGTAAGCACTATTGCATTCTATCTAGATCATGTTCACATATTTCATTTTTAAAATTATTACTTTAACATTAAATTATTGTGCACACACACAAACTACTTGCTAATTACTCTTCAAATTTTTAAGTAGACATGTTTCATTAAATGAAAATTTGACACAATAAATGACATTGGTATATTTCGAAAAAAATATCATTGGAAATACAACATAATTCTCTACATTTTGTTTTTCAACCGCATGTCAAAATTCATGTGGCAAATATGAGTTTCGAGGGCTTCAATTTAATACATGGATAAAATTTCCGTTTTTCACCGTCATATTTGGCCAAAAAGAGTTACACATCTCCATGGAATCACCCAGATGTGTCAATAGCTTTGTGGTTGAGCTCACTAGCTTAGAAATTCATTCCCTTCCATTGCCTTAGCATCCTGATAAAACCAATTGTGGATTGGGTTGGATGATTTTTGGTGTATATTTGGCTATGTGTGAGTCTGATGTTCCCTTTTTTCTTGTAAAAATCATGCCCATCTTGGGGGTGGTAGTTGTGTTGAGAGATTGATGAGCACAACTGGCCTATGGTTGGGTGGAATGTTGCAGTTGCACAGCCAGTTCCTCGAGACTACTTTGTTTCAATATAAGTACTTTCTTGTGTTAATTCTGCAACGTATTTATTTGATAACTATCATGAATATGTTGAATGCATGCTAAATGTGTAGTATAATTTTATTCCGCTGTGTCAAATTTAATCATGCATATGCACAAATATGCATTATGTTTGTATGAATTTGTACATTTTATCATGGGGGCTGAGAAGCAGAAAAAACCCAGTTTTAGGGTCATGTTCTCTCCCTTGCGTTGAATCGACGGGAGGGGACGTGACAACTTGCTTGACACATTTTCAAAATTTTAGCCTACAGTGCAGAAATTACATTGCATGTCATTGAGAAAAATCCGCGTTTATATAATCATCAAAATAGACAATGTTCAGTCAATGAATCCATCGAAAAGGGTTGTTTCTTATGGTAGTCGGATGTTAGGAATCCATCGGAACTGACGGTTTGTCCATCCGAGCCTCTTCTTTTGGGTTATTACAAATTTCATCTTGCTTCCCAAGGCTATTCAGGGACATTAAGAAAATTTAAACCGAGGGCATACAAATTAAACCGAGCAACGGAATTGAGTTTTTTTACCTCTTGCAAGTGTGGTTGGACAAGGGTAAGATGATCACGATGCCCATAAAATTGCTTAGCACATTTTTCAAAATCTTATCCTACAGTGTAGAAATTATATTCCACATCATTGGGCAAAACCCTAGTGAACATGTTATACAACTTGATGAGAAATTTATACTCAAAATGAGAACTCTAGCGATAAAATCCCATATTTTGCATAAAAAACACAAAAAAAAACCCTAAATCAAAAAGTGTTGCTACCGGTAGCACCACTTTTTGATTTGGGCTAAAAAATATAGAAATGAACCAAAACATTTGTTATTGTTGTTTGCAAAATTCTTAAAAGAAAGCTCTAAATTGAAAACTATTGCTACCGGTAGCACACTTTTTAAAAAAATGACATTTTTATATAATTTTATCATGATTGAAAATTGTGCTTATTTAATCTCTTAGTAAAACTATATAAAACTTGCATTAAG
Organism: Larix kaempferi; assembly: GCA_027924585.1. Classification (NCBI taxonomy): domain Eukaryota; kingdom Viridiplantae; phylum Streptophyta; class Pinopsida; order Pinales; family Pinaceae; genus Larix; species Larix kaempferi. The sequence continues at coordinate 11,295,342 of BSBM01000303.1, read as the reverse complement.
TTAAACACAAATTATTCAAGAAATAATTTGACCACTCTTTTCATATAAAATACAAAAAATTATAATATTCATCATAACATCATATATTAAACCACAAGATGTAGAAGTAATTCATATAAAAATTCAAGCACTCCTTTAGAGTTTCCATACACACCATGACATACTAATAAAAAAGACAAAATGTTTCATGTGAAAATATTCAAATCAACACATGGATTCTGACACAGCATCATAAGCTACATTTTCTTCATATGAATGGATGGATGAAGATGTAGATGACCCATATTCTTCTCTACTATCAATGAGTGCACCATATGAATCTTCATGTATGCTCAACATTTCATATGCAATATTCCTTCTAGATCTATGCCTTGGTTTAACAAACTCCCATGTTGCAACTATTTCTGGTGCCAACAATCTTTTGATAATATTTATAGTCTTGGAGTGAAGAGTACCTTTCCTTGTCGACTGGAAGTCATAAACTAGTATGTCAACATCCTCTAATTTCAAAATTTCTATGCAACGATGATTTACATTTTGACCCTTTCATTTTCGCTTTTTGCAAACTTTTTTCTCAATCACCATCTCCGGCTTATACACACCATCAAGTGGGTGTGTGTCTATTGCATACCAATGCACTTCAATAGATATAACTTATTCATTTTATTTATTGACCATCATAACTTTTGAAATACAAAATGGATAACCACGTGGATCTTTTGTGGAAAAAAAAAACAATCATGAAACCCTCCTTAATATCTTGTACTGAGCCTCTATAAATGTCTTCCATCGCCTCACACTGTGCATATGATCTTCTAGACCTAATGTACCTTTCCCTTTATTCTAGTTGAGAAGGATCAACACCTTCAGGCTCAACATTTCACTCCTCATTTTCATTTGACATACTTTGTGGCCAACTAAATGGAGTCTTCAAAAAAATATCTCCATTTGTAGAGTTTGTAATTATGTCATTTTGCTCCATGAAAAATGACTCCCACCAAACAGAATCAACAACATCAAAATAGTCATATGTATCTTTGATATAATTTTTTATTTCTTCCAAGCATTGAGAAGAATCAACATCTCTATTGTGATGGCGTGAATTTTGAATCTTAACAACTGATTGCAACAACGACAAATTTGAAGCATACATTTGAAAACTTGGGATGAATTTTAGAAATGCTAAACCTGATGTAGGACCCCATTTTGCACTTGTTGATTACTTCTTACCTCATAGCAGTGTTTTCCCATTAATCCTTTTTATATGAAATTGATGTTGCAAGCTAATGTCATTAAGTTTCTCAATGCACCTTTATTCACCATGCGATCCCAAAATAAATCTTCATATGTCAAAAGTTTCCTCCAATGTTAGTACAATAGGCTCTGGACTATATGTTTTTCTAATAATTTAAGTTAATGATGGAAAGCACCCAACATTCTTCCTCCCTAATGTCACTGCAAAACGCCGACACATATTATCAATATGGTCATGTGTATGCCCAACAAGAAGGAAACCAACTTTAACCTTCTGAAAAATTACCAATTCAACAAGCATGATCTGATTTTTGTTTTCCCGACTGGTGTTGTCCAATTGCAGATATAGAACTTGAGGAATATTACCAGACCAATGAGTCAGCACATGGTGAATTATTGTAATTGTCATATTTTCATCATTATGAATATTGGGAGTTGTAAAGTAAACCCATGGATACATTTGACCATTAAAAACCATTCAACCAACCGAGTGAAACTGAATAAAATTTTCCTCCTTTAAATTCTTTGGTACACGAACAAAATGTGGCAAAAGTATATTTTTCTGACCCATCCCATCAATTATCAAACCCATATACTTATGTGGTTCATCATAATAACTCTGGCAATGTCTATATAACTTTTTTTGTTCAACTGATTGTTGATTGCAATGTGCTTGAAGTTCTTTAACAATAGAATCTACAAATAAAATAAAAACAAAACATCGATTAGCTTTCGTAATAGATATTTATTCCAAAAAATAAATTTTTTAGATACATACCCCTCTCTATTCCTTTTGATTTATCCCTTCTTTATTTAAGAGAATCACATTTACTGCAAACCCCCATCCTTGACCTCTTAGGAATATGGACATTGTTGAAATCCGTTTTCCATAGTCTTGTAAAATATGCATATCTAATGAAATTGTTATTTACTTCAGCATCTTAAACAAATTCGTTGTACAAGTTGTAGATTTCCTGCCTTGAGAAATTATCTGGAATGTGTATGGTTTCTCTATCTGGCATACTCTCTCCATGCTTAGAAAAGAATTCATGAATCCATGACATTGCAATGTATGTTATTGGCCCAGTAGCTCATGCATGATATTCTTTAGAATAAAATGTAGGATCCTTTTCTAGCCTTGTCTGGATTCTTGATAGTCTAATATTACCAATTGAGTGGATTCTTTTGAATTCCCTTCTACAAAGAAAAATACTTACAATGTGATAATCATAACCTGCCTTTGTAGAAATCATGCACCCTACCAAATATTAATTTTTCATATTTTTGTTCATTGATAGATATGCTCGCATTTTCTCTAAGGAATAATTGTAGTCTATTTGTTTGAGACAATTTTTTTGGCAACACTCACTCGAAATCAAATAAATAATAGAACTGAGACATATGAGAAAATATTTCCTAGACCTTGTATAACTAGAATACTTTGGATTGATATAAAATGGCCTAGTCCTACACTTAATCTTGCTCGTTGGTACAATTTTCTTTGCATTTCATGAACCATTAAATCATCCTCAATAGAATGAATATCCTCATCAATGTGAGGAATATCATCCCTCTCATTGAGATTATCATCACCAAAACTAGTAGGAGAATTATTATCCACATCAGTATAAAGTTTATCACTTGAGGTTAAATCAACATCATTGGCGGGTTCATCATCACCAAAATCATCATCTATCCCATTAAAACCCTCGATTGGAGGGAAATCATAATCAATCCCATCAAAATCATTGCTTGGAGGAAAATAACCTTCATCATTATTGGTGGCTTCATCCTCACCAGAATCATCACCTGTCCCTTTAAAATCCTCGCTTGGAGGAAATTCATCATCAGTGCCATCATAATCCTCGCTTGGAGGAAAATTATCATCGATGCCATCAAAATCCTCACTCGAAGGAAATTAATATTCACCATTATTGGTTCCCTCATCCTCACCAAATTCATCATCCTTCCCATTAAAATACTCACTTGGAGGAATATCATCATTATTTCCATTAAAATCCTCGCTTGGAGTAAAATCGTCATCGCTACCATCATAATCCTCGCTTGGAGGAAAATCATATTCACCATTATTGGTGCTTTCATCCTCGCCAAAATCATCATTTGTCCCATTAAAATACTCACTTGGAGGAAAATCATCATTACATCCATCAAAATCCTGGCTAGGAGGAAAACCATATTCAACATTGTTGTTTCCTTTATCCTCACAAAAATCATCATATGTCCCATTAAAATCTTTGCTTGGAGGAAAATCATCATATGTGCCATCAAAATCCTTGATTGGAGTGTTGGTTGTGGAGCCAGAATTTCTAGTCTCATAGATGATATTGTCTCAGGTGTGTACCCCAGAAGACTGTACACTCGTTCCCCAACCTTGGGGCTGTTTTCACCAACAGTTTACGAGCCCATGGTTTTGGGTAACCCGTGGTATTTTCATTGTATTTACCCTATAAAAGAAAGACATTGCAATACAACTAGGGTTGATGTATTAGGTATTAAGAATTGTAAAGATCTCTAAGATCAAGAAGAGAGACTGTGAGACAGTGAAGAGGAAGTGCAGTGGTTGTGCTACATGTTGTATCCCTTCACTTTCCTGGACGGTATAATAATAAGGACTGGAAATTTCAGTGTGGACATAGCCCATCTTGGGTGAACCATGATATATTGGTGTCTCTCTTATAATTTGTTTGTGTGATTACATTTGCATTTATGTTAATTGTTATTACTCTGCGATCTTGTTTTTCTAACAATTGGTATCAGAGCCAAAGGTCCATTTGGGAGATAAACCCACAGGAAACTAGGGTTTTTGGTTCGAGTGGGAGCAATGGCAGAAGAAGGAAAGTTTAAGGTCAAGAATTTTAACGACCAAAACTACCAGTTATGGAAGATGCAAATGGAGGACTATATGTACTAGAAGGATCTATTCCTGTTGTTGGGAGGAAGAGCAAAGCAGTCGGTGGCCATGAAGGACAAAGAATGAGAGGTTATTGACAGAAAGGCACTGGGAACAATATGGTTGTCCCTGGCTTCATCGGTGGCTTTCAATATCACAAAATAAAAGACAACGGAGGGTTTGATGAGCGCATTGGGTATGCTGTATGAAAAACTCTTAGCCTCTAACAAGGTATTTCTAATGAAGCGTTTATTTAATATGAAGATGTCTGAAGGTGGATCTGTTACTGATCATTTAAATGAATTTAATGTTGTTACAAATCAACTAAGTTCTGTAAGTGTGAACTTCGATGATGAGGTTAGGGCTCTTCTAATCTTGTGTTCATTGCCAGAAAGCTGGAATAGCTTGGTCATGGTTGTAACTAACTCTATCTCTAGTTCAAACACCTTGAAATTTGATGATGTTGTTGGTGTTATTCTTAGCGAGGAAATGCAAAGAAAAATCACAGGTGAGACATCAGGTAATGCGTTCACCATGGAGAGAAGGGGAAGACAAAAGGAGAGAGGAAAGAGCCAAGGTAATCATGGCAAGTCTAAAATGGGCAAATCCAAGTCCAGACTAGGAAGTATAGAGTGCTGGAACTGTGGAAATAAAGGACATCTGAAGAAAGACTGCAGATCTCTAAAGAAGAAAGGATATGGACAACAGGAAATTACCCAGGAAGCAAATGTAGCAGGTGATGTGTTACAAGATGCTTTGATTCTTGCATTAGATAATACTAGTGATTATTGGGTAGTAGATTCAGGGGCTTCATGTCATGCTAAACCCCATAGGAAATATTTTCATGATTATGTTCCAGGCAATTTTGGACATGCTTTATTGGGTGATGATGAGCCATGTAAAATTGTTGGAATGGGTAAGGTATGGATAAAATTTAAGAATGGAATTGATTCGATGCTAAAATATGTAAGGCATATTCATACTATGAAAAGAAATATGATCTCAACAGAGCAATTGGGAGATGGCGACTTTCTATCCACATTTGGATAAAAATGGTGGAATATCACCAAAAGATCAATGGTGATAGCAAAAGTAGACAGGGTAGGTACGTTGTATTTATGTCCTCATAATACTGACCATTCTATCTCTTTAGCTTCCATAGGAACAAATACAGCATCGTGGCATCATAGGCTTGGCCACATGAGTGAGAAGGGGATGCTGATTCTCCACTCAAGGAAGTTGCTACCAGATTTGAAGCAAGTAAGTTTGGAATTCTATGAGAACTGTGTTTATGGAAAACGAAAGAGAGTCAGATTTGTCAGGGTTGGGAAATAGAAGAAGAATGAAAAGTTAGAGCTTGTGCATACAGATGTATGGTACCGACTCATGTAAAATCTCTTGGTGGATCTCATTATTATGTTACATTTATTGATAATGCAACTAGAAAAACTTGGGCTTATTGCATTAGACATAAATCCGATGTGTTTGTTACTTTTAAGAAGTGGAAATATTTGGTTGAGAATGAGATGGGAAAAAGGTTGAAGCGTCTCAGATCTGATAATGGAGGTGAGTATGGTGACAAGGAGTTTGATAGTTACTGTTCATACCATGGGATTCGCAGAGAGAAGACAATCCCCGGAACAGCAGAAGAAAGTGGTGTCAGAAAAGATGAATTGAACGATCATGGAGCATGCAAGGTGTATGCGATTGCATGCAGAGTTTCCCTTATAGTTTTGGGCAGATGTTGTAAATACTATTGTTTATTTAATAAACATAAGGCCTTCAAGTGCTTTGGATGGTGGTATTCTAGAGGAGGCATGGACATGTAAAAAGGTAAACTACTCATTTCTGAGAACATTTGGTTGTGAAGCATTTGTCCATATTAATAAAGAAAATAGAACAAAGCTTGAAGCTAAATCCAAGAAATGTACCTTTATTGGATATGGGGTTGATGAATTTGGTTATCGCTTATGGGGTTATGAAAATAACAAAATCATCAGGAGTAGAGATGTGATATTCAATGACAAGGTCATATATAAAGATCAATTGCAAGGAAATAAACAGGAAAAGAAAAACACAGAGTACACAATACTTGATGAAATTGAAGAAAATGAAGTTCCAAAGGTGCCATAAAATAAAGAAAAACAACAAGTACTTGAAAATACTGCAACTGCAAGAAGATATACCAGGTTAAGTAGACTCCTTGAATGATACTCTTCTTCAATGTATTATTTATTGATGACTGATGCTGGTGAACCAGAATGTTATGAAGAAGCAATGCAGGTGGAAACTAGAAAGAAGTGGGAGCAAGGCATGAATGAGGAGATGGACTCATTGGTAGGAAACTAGACTTGGGATTTGGTTCAGTTTCCTGTTGGTAAAAGAGCATTGCAGAACAAATGGATTTACAGGTTGAAGGAAGAAGAAGGAGGTAAGAAGCGGTATGAGGCTAGACTTGTTGTAAAGGGTTTTGCACAGAAGAAAGGTATAGATTTTGATGAAATATGTTCTCCTATTGTTAAGATGACTTCAATTAGGACTATTTTAAGTCTAGTGGCGGTAGAAGATTTGCATCTTGAACAGTTAGATGTAAAAACAACCTTTCTCCATGGGGATTTGGAGGAAGAGATATATATGCAGCAGCCACAAGAGTATGAGGTCAAAGGGAAGGAGGATCTGGTATGTAGGTTGAAGAAGAGATTGTATGGCATGAAGCAAGCTCCAAGGCAGTGGTATTTAAAATTTGATAGATTTATGATAGAACAGGGTTATAGTAGATGTCATTCTGACCACTGTGTTTATTTCAAGAAACTAGACAATGAAAGATATATTATCTTGTTATTTTATGTGGATGACATGCTTGTTACAGGGTCTAACATGCAGGATATAAATGTACTCAAAAGGAAGCTAGCTAATTCATTTGTGATGAAGGATTTGGTTGCAGCAAAGCAAATCCTTGGTATGAGAATAATGAGAGACATGAAAAATCGCAAATTGACATTGTCTCCAAGTGAATACATACAAAATGTGTTGGAGAGGTTCAAAATGCATAATGAAAAACCAGTTAGTACATTTTTGGCCAGCCATTTTAAACTAAGTAAGGAAATGTGTTCGAAGACACAAGAAGAGATATATTACATGTCGAAGATTCCCTATCAATCAGCAGTTGGCAGCTTGATGTATTCCATGCTGTGTACAAGACCAGATATTGCACATGCAGTGGGAGTTGTGAGCAGATATATGAACAATCCAGGTAAAGAACATTGGAAGGCAGTACAGTGGATTCTCAGGTATTTGAGAGGTACTACCACTCATGCATTATGTTTTGGAGGTTCAGACATTGTTCTACAGGGATATGTTGATGCAAATATGGCAGGTGATAAGGATAGTAGGAGGAGCACCATAGGGTATGTGTTTACTGTAGGTGGAACAAGAGTAAGTTGTATTTCGAGACTACAAAAGGTTGTTGCACTTTCAAAAACGGAAGCAGAGTATGTTGTTGTTATAGAGGCTAGTAAAGAGATGATTTGGTTGTAGAGGTTTATGGAGGAATTGGGTAAGAAGAAAAATGATAGTAGGTTGTATAGTGATAACCAGAGTGCCATTCATCTTGCAAAGAAATCAACATTCCATTCTAGGACTAAACATATACAAATCAAGTACCATTTCATATGCTTTGTTTTGGAAGATGAATTGTTGAAGCTGGAAAAGATACATACTAGCCATAATAATGCAGACATGTTTACAAAGGTTGTGACTAGAGAGAAACTGAGTTCCTGCTCGGTTTCAGTTGGACTTCTAGCGTGAAGGTGAAGAGGATAAATTTTCCAAGTCCGACGTCCAGCAAGTACAACATTAGTGGAGTTGTTGTGATTAGTATCCAAGTGGGATATTGTTGGTTGTGGACCCAGATCTTCCAGTCTCATAGATGATATTGTCTCAGTCGTGTACCCCAGAGGACTATACACTCGTTCCCCAACCTTGGGGCTATTTTCACCAACAATTTACAAGCCCATGGTTTTGGGTAACCCGTGGTATTTTCATTGTATTTCCCCTATAAAAGAAAGACATTGTAATACGGCTAGGTTTGATGTATTAGGTATTGTGCATTTTAAAGATCTTTGAGATCAAGAAGAGAGACTGTGAGACAGTGAAGAGGAAGTGAAGCGGTTGTGCTGTAGGTTGTATCCCTTCACTTTGTTGGACAGTATAATAATAAGGACTAGCAATTTCAGTGTGGATGTAGCCCATCTTAGGTGAACCACAATATATTCGTGTCTCTCTTGTAATTTGTTTGCGTGATTACAATTGCGTTTTTGTTTATTGTTATTGCTATGTGATCCTATTTTTCTAACCTGGAGGAGAAACATTATTAGTCCCATTAAAATCCTCGCTTGAAGGAAAAACATCATCAGTGCCATCAAAATACTTGCTTGTAGGAGAAACATTATCAGTACCATTAAAATCCTCACTTGGAGGAAAATCACTGTTAGTGACATCAAAATCCTTGCTTGGGGGAGGAACATTATCAATTCCACTAAAATCCTCGCTTGGAGGAAAATAATCATCACTGCCATTAAAATCCTCGATTGAAGGAAAATCATGTACACCACCATTAGTGCCTTCATCCTCATCAAAATTATTATTTATCCCATCAAAATCCTCGCTTGGAGGAAAATCAAGTTTGTTGTCTTGTAAATCCTCACTTGGAGGGAGATCATCATTTGTTCTTTGAAAATCCTTGCTTGGAGGAAAATATTGGCTTGAAGGAAATCAATGTTCCTTGAAAATCATGATTTGGAGGAAAATCATTGTTGATGCCTTGAGAATAATTTCCTTGAGAAAAATAATCATTGGTGCCGAGAATAATTTCCTTGACAAAAAGCATCATTGGTGCCTTGAAAATAGTCACTTGGAGGAAAATTTTCATCATCTTCCTCATTGTGTTTAAACTATCCACACGGAGGAAGATCTTCATCATCATCATTAATGCCTTAAAAATCCTCACTTGGAGGTAAATCATCATCGGTGCCTTTGAAATCCCCACTTAAATGAAAATTTCCACCATCTTCATGTACATCTTCAGACATTGAGATTGATTCAGACGAGTCCATGAGTTTTCACTAAAAAGTATAAGAGAATGAAATTTTCTCACACTCCTGACCAAAAACTACAATGGTGCAACTGTCAACCCCCAACAATCTTATAGCTAAAAGAACGAAATTCTCCCTCCAAAGCATTCCCTCCAAAATTTCCCTGCAAAATAAATCACAAATTTCAAACATAATCATAACACTATTAAAAGTAATTTCATTTATCATATAAATTTTTTAATAATACTAATAAAATGACATGTAAACAATGCTATCCAAACTTTTTAATACAATATTAGTTATGTACATTAATTGTGTAAACCAAAAGTTGTAACACTAGTCAAATTTCATTTAATTCCTTCTTCTCTAAGTTTAGAAATAATTCATTAGCTAATTACATAGTTTTTAATCCCGCATTCATAAAACGAATAATGTTAAACTTAATATTAGCGATATAAAAGATTTTGATTTTCTATTCTTCACGTTTGAAATTTCAGGTAATTTAATAGTTCTTTGAAGGTTAGTTCTATTCTTTTAAAAATAAATCTTTCTATTTTATATTTCCTTTGGCAATGTTTGTTCTATGCTTTTGTCATTTCATTTTAATCCCACATCATAAAACGATAAAAAAAATTATTTTATGCTATATTAATGTAGTTTGGTTTTCTACAGTTACCATCTGCAAACAACAATCCACAAGGATTTGAAGACCTTTGAAGAGCTTCAAACATTGTCAAGGTTAGTTAAATTATTTTTCGAATGTAAATGTTGTTTTTAAGTACTTTAAATTTTTAATGTTTTAATGCAATTCTTTTTCCTTTAGGCTTCGACATGCCCTCTATAAAAACTTGGGTAATCTTTTTATTTTTATTTTTATTTTGGCCTGATGGCTCATGCACCGAAAGGATGGCCATGGGGCACACCCCTTTTGGCGCACAAGTGAGGAGATAAGACCCTACCCCCAATCTCATTTGAATAGGAATTCAACTGCCCATTGCATAGCTCAAGGGCTATGCATTGCCCCCAGGTTATGCATTGGGAGCCCAAAGGGACATGCAACCCATTACATATCCCCACGGGCTATGAAATGGGCCGCCCAAATGAGCACTTATTGCATAGCCCATGGGATATGCAATGGGACACCCATACGAGAGCCCATTGCATATCCCACGGGCTATGCATTGGGTTCCCATTGCATAGCTCATTAGCTATTAGCCATAGGCTATTGCATAGCCCACGAGCTATGCAATGGGCGCCAGTAGAATAGCCTATAGGAAACGAAATAGCCCATGGTTATAACCATGAACTATTTCATAGCCCATGAGCTATGTAATGGTGCACCTAATGCATAGCCCCTGGGGTATGCTACGGGGGCGTTTGTAGCATATCCCAAGGGATATGTATTTTAAAAAAAAAATCTTGAGCTCCCTTTGCATTTAAAAAATTGTTATGCTTTGTATAACTATATATTAACACTTTTTTTAAGTGCAACTATTTTTTTTAAAAACATATACTAATTTTTTTTATATTTTGTTTATGAGTATAGGGAAAATAACATCAAGAAAGCTATTTGTAAACATCTCTGGAGTGAGATGGTTGATAAAGTCATCGAAAAAAATAGTTCAGACATCGGACAATGCTGTGCATGATGAAGTTGTACCCAATGATGATTTAAAAGCCAAGAATTCTATAGAATGGAAACATGCACCAGTTGAAGAGAAAATGGACTATTCTTGGTTTTTGAAAGAGAAATATCAAGGCAACTCAAACAGTATTCACTTATATTGTGTTGAATTTGCATATCTTAAAAATGATTATCACTCATTGGGATTGTTGCGAGATATTTGTTTGGTGTTGGTTAAAGACATTGTTTATGCACTAGTAAAACAAGCTAAAATCTTTGTCAACATCCAATATTATTTGAAGGTTTCAAACCATAAGATCGAGGAAATTTCCACATAATTTTTTGCAGGAGTCGTGCACGATATTGAGCACAAGAGTGTAAGTTTCTATATTTTTATATCTTTTTGAATTTATTATACTTTGAATTATATGACCATGTAATATATTTAATACAATAATGCTTTTATGTCGCAGGATTTTTCTATGCCACTTTACCATATTTTGAATGGAATTTATTCTACAAAATAAATTCCGATGGATGTCATTAATGCCCCTCTTCATAAGGGAGAAACACCAAAAAAGGGAGAAACGCCAAAGAAAAAATAAGTGCAAAATGTTCCTGAAGAAGTAAAAGAACATAAAGGAAAAGGCATCCAACAATAAAATGAAGTACCCAGGAAGGTTACATTCAAAAGGATATCTCTCCCAACTAAACATGATCGATGAATTGTTGGTGATAGCGATGTTACTTCTGCTGGTAAGAGTAAGAGACACTCTTCTAAAATACCTATGGATGAGGATGTTTCCATTCCTGATCAACAAGTTGTTATTTTAGATGCAACTGCTTCAAGACATAAAAGGAGGAGAGAAGATGTTTAATCCAATGTTGAAAATCATAGTTTGAACTCAGGGGACAATTTGGAAATCATTACTCTAGGTGGTGATCTAGATGATGGTGTTGTTAAGACAACACAAAATGCTATTCAAGATTGATTGTGAAGGGATAAGTTGGTTCACAATGGGAATACTTTTGATTTAAATGTGAAGCAACTTTATAGACACACAGAAGACCAAGAGAAGAATCAAATTAGGGAACCACATCACTTGCATGTTCATAACTTGAAAGCATTGAGGAGGCACAATCCCTATGCACATGTGGTTGAATACCTAGTTCTTGTTGACACAAAAGATGTTCCTGTCAGAGATTCATTTGAAGAATAAAAATGTTTTGATTACAACTACTATTTTTTTGGGGGAATCATTCTACAGAGGCTAGAAGAGAATTGATGCAAGAGTCTCCCAAAAACCCTAGTTTTCAAACAATGCAATGCATTATTTACGTTGGTTTAACAGATGTGGAAGAAAAACTATTGGCTTGGGATCAAAACATATATAGTGACTATGGGATGTCCATGTCATTAGTTCAAAAGGTTAGATTTATCCACAATGAATTTGAACAAATATGTGGTGGGGATAGATCGAAAGTTGATGCAGTTTTCCAGAAACAATGTTGTATGGAAATATGTATCCTTATTAAAGAGGACAATGTGAAACATAAATGTTTGAAAGGAAGTGATGCATTCAGAGTTGTAGATAACTATTTTCCCTTCATGTTCGGTATTGCTTCAATCCACTTAGTGAAATAATCAGTGGCAGTCAATATTCACTTGTGCTATCCAAAGGAGTTGTGGAAAATTTCACCGATGAAGTCAAGCCCCCATTGCTGGAAAGGGGTTTCTACTGAGATGGGTTTAAGAGGAAAGGATAAGAGTTTCCTCTTTCCTTCAAATATTTGGCACTCATGGAAGGTGGTTATTTCCTTATAGGAATCTTTGAACATGGTGGGCCAATAAAATCCTTCCCTGAGAATTTTGTTGACAGTTGCCTTCCAATAATGTTGAACTCCACAAACCCCTTTGTGAAACTCTTTCAAGGTCACTTTAGCTTAATCTTCCACTACACAGTTCAACAGGACCCCTCCAGGGTCTTTCCAATAAAGGAAACCATTCACTATGCAAAAATTGGCATGCTTCATCTTGGTCGACCTGGATTTGCTTTTACCCATATTAGGGGGTGCTTGTAAGTTCTACAAAACATATATAATGTTATAATACCAAGGATATGATAGGAATTTGATTGATACCTATGACAATGGTTCTTGGGAAACTTCTTCCAACATGTGCGAGATAAAATTCACACTTAGCGAATCCCAATTTGACTCAGCCATGAGCCTGTCCAGTCCTTTTCCTTTGATAAGCTTCGTAGTTTTTATATCTAGGTCATATTCCAAAAGAACAGCTATCCACTTCGCCCTTTTACCTTTTGGATCAGGTTGAGTCAAAATATATTTTACTATAGAATTACGAACATAAGCAATCAGGTGGGAATGTAGAACATAAACTCTGAAATATTTCAATGTTTTAACCATGCCATATGCTTGCTTCTCCATGATCTTATACTTCAGCTCAACATATCTAAGAGATCTGCTAAAGAAAGCTATGGGTTGCTCATATCCTTCCTTATTTTTCTATAAAAGCACTCCAGCTATGGAATGCTCAAATGCAAAAGAAAACATTAGAAATTCTTTGGAAAAATCGGGACTGGTTAGCATAGGTTCTTCAACAATTTCCCTTTTTATTTTCTCATATGCTAGTTTGGATTCAGTATTCCACCTGACCTTAGTGTCTTTCTTAAGCATGTTTTTTATTTACCTCATGATCTTCGCAAAATTTGGAATGAACCTTCTTAAGAAGTTCATAGTGCCCGGAAAGGATTGAACCTCTTTTTAACTCCTGGGGAATTCAATTTTATGTATTGTATCAACTCTGACTGGGTCAATTTTGATCCCATCGTTAGATATTATGTGACCCAGCAGCTTTCCTTCTTGCATGGCAAATTTTTACTTTTTAGGGTTCAAGGAGATTCCAAATTTTCTGCACTTAGAAAACACTTGATCAAAATGTTTCAAATGTTTTGCATTAGACCTAGAATACATAGTGATGTCATCCATGTATATGACCACAAATTTGTCTTTCTCTTCTGCAAAATCTATATCCATAGCTCTTTGGAAGGTGGATCTTGTATTCAACAGACCAAAAGGAATCTTTGAATACATGAAGGTCCCCCAAGGTGTGGTAAAGGATGTCTTGTATTCGTCTTTTGGATGCACCTTAATATGATTGTACCCTGAAAATCCATCAACCAAAGACATTCTTGATTCCCCTACGACCTTCTGTAAGATGTGATCCATTTTGGGAAGGGGGTAGTTGTCCTTCGGGGACACCTTATTCATATTTCTAAATTCGATAAACAGTCTAATTTCACAATTCTTCTTCCTCACTGGGACTATGTTGGCTACCCACTTTGAAAATATCAAGGAGACTATGATTCTAGCCTCATACAACCTCTTCACTTCCTTCTCTATCAATGTGAGCAGCATGGTATTCATCCTTCTCAATTTCTTCCTAAATTGTTTCTCGCCTTCTTTGACTGGTATGGTATGTTGGATGATGGTAGTGTCATATTCTTTCAATTCTTCATAGCACCATGCAAATACATCAGAAATATTTTTCATTAGATCAACATAGTTACCTATAGTGCCCAGGTTTAAAGACTTTGATAGTTTGACAATTCTGGGCTCTTCATCGCTTCCAATGTTACAGTCTTCCACTTCACTGTGGTTTGGAGCCACCTTGTGATTTTTGGTCACATCATTTTCATCAAAAATCCTTTCTAATGACACCAATCCTTTGGGTATGCAATTTATATTCAGCTATAGGATATCTTTGTCTCCCAAAGTGGTTAGGAGCTCCGGTGGATCAGGTTCCCATTCGTCACCCGAGAAGTCCTCTTGATTAATCCGGGTGTTAGTAAATTCCTTAATCATATCTAAGAATTTCTTGAGCTGCTGATCATCCTCAAATACTTGCCAATGTATGGTGTTATCTGGAAAAGAGGGTCAATGTCTTATATTGATCATGTAAGATCTGGTAGGATAGGAAGGGAGTTGAAATCTTCTAACACAACTGGCCAAAATGTCTACTATTGTATTTTTCTCTCTAGGAATGAAAGAAATATCATGCTCCGTGAATAAATTATCAAACATATCCCACACAGTATTTCTGTGAGCCCTCATTCTGGGATGTTTAGTCTCATAGTTTACATTCACCTGTTGGACTATTAGCTTTGCATATCTAAAGATCTTGACTTTTTTATCCCTTAGATCTTTGATTGCATTGAGACCCAACAACAGGGATTCCTATTCTACAACAATATTGGAACATTTGAACATTAGTTTGAAGGTATGCAATATGGTACATTCATTTCTTTTATCTGGAGGGATGTTCCATACTCCTTCCCCATCTCTTTCTTTATTCACAAATCCATCAAACCTCATAACCCAGTAATTTTATTTTTGGACTATGGCTGTAGCTTTTATGTTCGGCTCTGATTTTTCATCACTTCCCTTTTCCACCTACTGACCACCATCCTCCATGTTGGTAGAGTTGTCAATGCATTGTACTGCTTTATCACTATTAAACTAATCCTTTGTTTCATGTAGATCAACCATTTTCACACTCATTTCTTCTAAATCAACATCATAATGGAATATTGAAGAGCCTATATCAGTATCTATAGCAAATATTGGTTAATTATTAGGTTTAGTCTTACTGCTTACCACATAGGATAGTCTATTCTCTCTGTATAATCTTCTTTTTTCCCCCAAAATAGGAGTGGATGCATAAGACATGTCTATCTACAGAGTTCCTTTTAATTTTGATGCCCAAGACCTAGATAATAACATCCAAAACTTAGGTGGAATATCAGCGACTACCACATCCATGATTACATTCTTCTGAGGTATTTGAGTTAACGAAACAACCATGTCCTTGATCATCCCCAAACACTGGAATCTTCTGGAATCAAAAGAAAACATATCTTTATACGGCCTCGTGATTTCTAACCCGAGATTTTCCACAACTGATCTAGGCACGAGGTTGTGTGAAGATCCATAATCTAACATAGCATTGTGTAATATATGATCATGTATGTTCAGACTGATATAAAAGGGAGGGACGTCATCTTCTGGATCACTTTCGACATGGGGTGCGAACAGGAGAGTGGGATTATAATCATGCAAATTTAGAGTGTCAGGATACTTTCCTTCCTCTCCATTCACTACTCTTAGAATCTGGTCTCTATACTCTGAGTTTTTGAACAACTCATTCAAGGGAATTGAGATTTTTTATTTAGATATTTAATTCTCTAAACTGAAAGAAAAATGGATCTTTTCTATTGTCTTTACGTTACCTTGATATCCCCCTTCTTGACCCTTTTTTGGAGCTTCTTCCCCCTTTTCAACTGCTTTGTCGGAGGTAACAATCTTTGGGTTACCCCTCCTAGGGGTTTCTCTTTTCTGCTGTTGAGATGTAGATGGCTCAACAATAGTTTTTACTTTGTCTACTGTTACCTTCCTATTTCTCAAATCATGCTGTCTCTGAAATTCACAGATTTTATTTTGAAAGCCTCTTTGGTATTGATCAGATTCTTACTCTTCTTGGCTACTGTCCAACTACAGGGAGCATTGGTCATGTTCCTCTTTAGTTAAATAGAACTTGGGTTGGATCTGATCAAAGAGGTGGATCTAATCTTCAAGGTGTTCATATTCTTCTTCTCCTACTACTAGGTTCTCAGCAAAAGGTGGTCTGATCGGTTGGTTCTCAACATTTCTAGGCTCCCTCGGCTCTCTTGGTCTTCCCTGTGGGGAAGGGAGTCTCTCATAGTTGTTACTTTCAGCTTGAGGCTCTAGGTTTTCTCTGGAAGGAGGCCTGTTATCAAGGGAGATCCTATCTACCAACCTCTCCATAGTCCTCATCATTTCCTCAAACCTGGTATCAATGGATTGGGATGTGGAATGTTGGGCTACCTCACTAAGTCTCCTTTTCTCAGCTTCATTTATGTGCTTCATTTTACCCGATGCCATCAAATTAGCTTCCACCTCTATAACATATTTTAACATATCAGGGAGAGTGGAAGACTTCCTTTCTTCAACATGAAAGCAAAGTCACTGTCAAAACAGTTGGCGTAAAGAATCTTGGCCACTCCCACAGGAGGCTTGATGTCCACCAGGATAGAGTTATATATTCTCATGAATCTAGCTAAAAACTCTTCGACAGTATCAATATTGGTATTCTTTGTGTTTTCATACTGAGTGATAATATGGAGAGCATTGTATTTATCCTGCCATTTGGCTAGGAAAGCTTCTTCAAACCTATCATAGGTAGAAATTCCTCCATTTGGAAGGGCTTTGAACCACTTATTCACTTCTCCTGCAAGACTTTGGGAAAATAGCCTCGTCTTGACATCATCTTCTTCCACCTATTTTAGGTGTATAAAATCAGCAAAGTGGTCTACATGCTGTTGTGAAGAACCATTTCCTTCCCCTTCAAATCTCATGAGGCATTGGGCATAGCCCACAGGTAATTCATGGAGATTAGATGGTAGGGATAAAGGGGAAAATCTGGTAGCCATTACTCTTAGATTTTTCCTAGGAGCAGGAGTAACATAGGAACTAAAAAGTTAGGGATAGGAACAGTAGGAGGAGTAATCAATGTTGATGTATATGTAACTTTGGAATGTATTTCACATATATGTATATTGTATTCCTATAGAGATGGTATTATTCCTCTATAAGGAAGTGTCGTCATTTATATTGTAAATGTCGTAACTTATACTTGATGGGTTATTAGACCACCTTGTTGGGGTCGGCCCTGTATAAGTCATGTGGGTCGAAGGGTTATTAGACCACCCTATTGAGGGTCGGACATGTGGGTCAAAGGGTTATTAGACCACCCTATTGGGGGTCGGCCCAGTCAGCATTATGTTATGTGGTTAAGTTCGAGCCTACATGAGTTAGGTAAAAAGGCAAGTCAAGTCAAGTATAAATAGAGTGCGGGAGGCACTCTATTTACTCACTCACTTCTCACACATGCACTCAAGGAGGAGTGGCGCACTTATGGAGGAGGAGGATCTGCTGCTAGGTTATGGCTATCTCTCTTGGTTGGTTGTATCATTGCTCTATCTATCTCTTAGGAAGTTATTGGGGTTTTTCACCTTTATGGTTTTCCCCAAGTAAATCTTTGTGTCTCTTGTGTGCTTGCATTATTGTCTCCATGATTGATATGCTGTAGATATGCTGTACATGTTGTTCTCTCAGTTAAGATCCTAGATCAGATTGAAGTAAATTCTAAAAATTTAACATGG
Organism: Larix kaempferi; assembly: GCA_027924585.1. Lineage (NCBI taxonomy): Eukaryota > Viridiplantae > Streptophyta > Pinopsida > Pinales > Pinaceae > Larix > Larix kaempferi. The sequence continues at coordinate 11,277,198 of BSBM01000303.1, read as the reverse complement.
TATCAGAGCTAGCCTGAAAGAAGGCATGATATGGCATGTATGACACTTGTTGCACTTACGATGCTAGGGCTTGATATAGCAAAAACCAGTCATCGTAGAACTTTCGCTATAAATCTATTTTGGCGAAGTTTTCGTATCTGAAATTGTTATAGGACGAATATTAAATCTCTAGGTACCTTGTGTCCAAAGGACAACCTCTAATTCGTTGTACTTTGTCATTTATGATATGTACAATATAGGGTTTCTGCCTCTTCCAGATCTGAGTCAAAATCAGGTGACCTTGGGAAAAAAGTCATATATTGGGCTAGGAAGCTCCAAATGAAATTTCGTAAAAAGTGACAAGTAATGCACAGTCTGTACTATCTCAGAAAACGTTTTTAGAGGCCGAAGTTGAACCAGTGACACGTGGAACAACGTACAAGTTCACTCTCCTGTATTATCCCATAAACAGGTCATGTTGCGACACTTGGCATAACTCTCTCTCAGAGAGTCCAATTGAGGTCAGACCTATCAGGATGGAAAGATAACAGGCTGAGCTATCTTAGGAAACGTTTTCAGAGGCCGAAGTTCAAATAGTGACACGTGGCACGCCGTACAAGTTTTCTCTTCTGTTTTATTGCAAAACAGGTCACGTTGCGACATTTGACATAACTCTCTCTCAGAGAATCCAATTGAGGTCAGACCTGTCAGGATGGAAAGATAACAGGTTAGGCTATCTCAGGAAACTTTTTCAGACCTTGTGGATTGAAAAGTTTGGAGTTACACCAGAAACAATCAGGTACATATTTCTGTCAAAACATAATTATTTTTGAGTACCTTCATTCATGGCTTCCGGAATTTAGGGCTTTGGAGAAAGTTGGAATTTTTGTAATCGGAGACCACGGCTGAATGCTACTCATCAAAATATAAATTTAGAGACCAAGATCAGAATTTTTGGTTGGGAAAAAGGCCGGGCTTGATCAAACCCTAGTTCGGGACTTTGATCAGAAAACTGGAAAACTAGGGCTTCTATAAAAATGGGAATTTTTGCAATCTGTGACCATGCCTGGAAGCTCCTCAGAAAAATAGAAGCTTAGAGCTTTGGATCAAACATTTTGATGGGGCAAAAGAGTGGGCTTCATCAAACCCCAGTTCAGGGTCACGTCCAGTGAATCCAGAAGTTTCAAAGGAAAAATTGAGGAGTGAAACTTTGCAGTTTTCAAATTTTGAATATACCAGTTTGATTAGCTCATCAAGGCACATATTTCTATCCTTTCGGAAGTTTGAAATTCAAAGTTTGAATTTTTGGGGTTTCTCTAACAAACCCATATCTAGCTCCAGGTCCAGTTCTTGCAAATCAGGTGGATTGGGTTAATCCTAGAAGAAGATGGATTGATCATCTGCATGAGTGAAGAAGTTCCTGTTTCAGAGGGAGATGAGGCTAAGGCCTTACATAAGAAGATTACAAGCGATCTCGACAGGTATGACTCATCGAGGTATGTTTCGATATTTGTCCATGATTAAGTTTATGATATGTTTGTCTTCATGTTATTACGGTTAGTAAAATTTTGATTTTAGATTTGTCGTATCACCTTAACAAAATTATGAATGCATGATAGAAGATATTCATTGGTTAGGGTGTTGACACTTATGATTGTACTAATGCATTATGGTGTTGTATGAGGTTTATGTTGTCTACTAACATGAAAGGTACACCAAGAAAGACAAATCATGTTCTGGTCCAAGAACAGATGATCATGATAACATGAGGACAAAGATTCATCCATTGTCATGGATCTCATAGAAGATCCATTTACGAGGTATGTATAACTTGGTTTTGTAATAGTTAACCTATGAGATATACAGGTTACTAGCACAAGTCATTGAAGAAGAACAAGAAGACATCATGTGAGTGTGTTAGACATAAATAGCTAGCATGCTAATCTAGGTATGTTTTTCCTATATCAAGATAGAATCCTACCTTGTGTTAGGATCTTATACTGTTGTTGATGATGATTATTCATGAAGTCATAGGTTTGAATAATCATGATTGTATGCATATTATGTTTCTTACCATAATTGATGATATGACTAACCAGAAGAATCATGATGGTATAGGTTTGAATAATCACAGGTTTTATGCATTTTATATCTCTTATCTTGATTGATGATTCAACTAACCTGAAGAGTTATAGGTTTGAGTAATTACAGTTTTAGACATGTTATGTTTCTTATGATTTGACTAACCATAAGAATCCTACATAAACCTTGAATGCTAATGCTTATTACTTTCTGTTTGAAATGATCATGGCTATACATGCTTGAGATTATTGTGTTTTAATAGTATACTAATGAATGTATGATTTTATATGAGATCACAAGGATAACGCAATCATGATACTAATAAGCATGCATAGGAACCAAGGATGAATATGAGTTCAAGAACAGGTAATCCAGGAAGCAAAGATCAAGAGGGAGTACACTCCAGTTGTTCCAGCAAGAAATCAAAGGAACACACTTCAGTAGTTTCTGCAAGGATGCAGATATTCATAGGGAGTTGACCATATTTCCACAACAGAAAGGTGTAGAAGGAGCTACTTCAGATTAGGACTGCAACAGCTCCTGTAAGGAAGCAAAGACTCAGAGGGAGTCCACCCAATGAACAAACAAAGATAAGTATTTTAATTTCTTGCATATCTGTTTGTTTAAATAAAATTGTTCAATGATGTATATGCTCATGTTCCTAGATTTAGGATATGTATTGTGCATAGTAGAATAGTTGCATTAATGAAGAGTATACTACTAATATACATGGGTAAGTGGCCTATGGCACTGTACAACATTCCATTGCTACTTATCTAGAATGAAACCTCTTTGCTGACATGTTGGGAGTTGTGCACACTCTTAACAATGTTCTGGTAGAGATTGGAAGGCATCTAGAAAATTACGGGATATGGATAAATGTTGTATTGAAGCATTGGCTAAGATAATGGCATGACTGTATGACATATTTCTTTATGTGTAAGAATTTGTTATGAAAACTATGAGATGTTTTCTAGTCATGCAATTTAACTTGTTGTGTAGGAAAGATCATATGCCATCTCCTACAAAAGAAGAACTACAACATTTTGTTCCAGCAACAAAGATATCTATTGAAGATATTGAAGTTCCCAGGATCTAGGATGGAATGCCATGATCCATCAATCATGAAGAATGATGTTTGGGACGTAGTCCCTGTTGAGCCCAGAATTGGCCCTTTTTGACCATCATTTATCACTGTCCCTTACCTTGTCTTACATCAATTACCTTGGCAATTCAACTTATTGTCCTTATATATTCCCCAATTTACCAAGGTATGGCCGATTATTGTTTTATTGTGTTAATACTTATGATTGTGATGATTAAAGCTGTTCATCTCTTAATCTGTGCTAACATGATGCGATTTATGAAGGTAGTAAGACAATAGACTGCAGGAAGATCGGAGCTGAACAAGTCATGAAGGAACGATCATCGCTTGTGGAAGGTTCCTTGGGGCTCAAATCGGCAATCAAGGCATAGGCGTGGCAGGGCAGCTGTAACCGAAGAACTATCTTAAGCATGTCGCTGCTCGAATCCAGCTGTGAGCTGGAAGGACCCTCACTCTTGGGACGATTAATACTTCTCCCATATTTGGATATTTCAGTTCTGCCACGCGTTGTAACAGCTAGATTATTTAGGGCGCCTGAAGATCAGAGATCTTCACGGCTGCCCAATTATAGGTTTAGATGTTGCAATTTGTATGTATAAATATGGGGAATTACCTCGACTGAGGGGTTGGACATCAATTAATTAATTCATCTTGTATTAGCAGTCAAGCTGAAACTGTGTACTTATCCTTCTGTTAATATAAGGAGTTGCTTCTGAGTTAAAGAGAGTGTTGTTCAACCAGCGTCTCTGTGTGAAGACTGGGCCCGTCTTCCACAGAGATTGCTGTGTTAAATTAGGATTTCATCTTTCTTGTTGTGTGATGCTTTGTTCTTCCTTTTGTACGCAGCAGCAATATTTATCGTGTGAATTTTCAGTATAGTTAAGGATCATATTTCTGTGAGTTTGGTAGATGATGTAGAATAACAGTCGACTGAGTAAGGTTTGCTTTATATACAATTCAATTACAGATCATACACACTTGTGTTCATCTTACAGCTGAGTTGCGATCCCCTGAGTTCTTACGATTTATCATTCTGATTGTGTGTTGCTTGATTTCCATTCTGCAATTTAATATTCTTAGAACAGTTAACTCAATTATTTCACAATTGGATTTCTAGATTACTGCTCAGTTTTTGCTTTATGAATTCCAGGTTGATTAGATCAGGCAAGTGATCGTTCTAGGATAGAAAGGAGATTCCTTCCTATTGTTCATTAGATCTTATGTTAATTTTTAGTTGATGCATGATAGAGAGGGTTTGAATTATAGCAGTGAGAAGGCTTTGGATTGCTTAAGATTCTGGGGATGAACATGAATGATAGAATATAGAAGTATTTATTGCTAATGGTTTTGTGTTTAAGCATATATTGTGCACTTGTCCTTTGAAATAAAAAGACTTTCTCGGGTTGACAATAAATTTCATACGCTCTGTGTGTTGATATTTAATTATCTGCAATTAGAGTTCTTGACATTTTGGCGCCGTTGCCGGGGAAGGATAAAAATTAAACACTAGTCATTAGTTGTATCTGATAATTGCTTTTAGTCAGTCTTTTGGTTGTTTTTGAAATGATCTGCTTCGCATGAATACGAGGGGGGTAAAACGCGATCACCTCCCGACCCCCAAAACCCCACAAATTACTAACAGTACAGGTGGTTCGGGTCGTGGTCGAGGTCCACCGCTGGGCAGAAGAATATTCATTGACGACCTTGTTGACAAAACTGATTCAGCTGTCAGATCTCGTCAACAGGGGACTCCTATCAAAAGAGGCCCTGCTGATCCTGGAGCGTTAGCATCAGGATCTACAGTGGAAGATACAGGAGCAGCTGTGATTCCTGCATATACTCCTGCTAAAGAAGTAACAGCTGATTCAGCTGTTGCAACCGAAGAATACGCAGCTGTTACAACCGAAGAATACGCAGCTGTTACAACCGAAGAATACGCAGCTGTTACAACTGAGGTAAAGAATAAAGGAACAAACGAAGGAGAAGATACAGAAGAAAATATGAGTAATAGACATGAGAATGAAGAGGAAGAAGCAGTGGTACAGTACCATCATGAAGATAATTCCCCGCCAGAGACCATGGCAACATTACAATTTCCAATACAGCAGCTAGAGGGGACAGCTCCTATGAAAAACATCTCACCGTCGGTGTTACCCCGCTTCCATGGTAGGGCGGCAGAGGATCCAGATGAATTCCTTTTTGAATTCGATATCCTCTGTCGCAGCTATGATTATATCACAGATGCTCAAAAGTTAAAGCTTTTTCCTGCCACCCTGAAGGACAATGCATTACGATGGTTCATGAGCCTTGGGGGAGGGACTGTTGCTAATTGGAATAAGATGAAGCAAGTGTTCCTGGAAAAATATCAGGAATATTGCAACACCAGGGACAAAAGGGAGGAGTTATTCAAGATGGTACAGAAGGAGGATGAAAGTTTGGAGGATTTTGTGGAGAGGTTGCTGTACAATGTGCAGAGAGCTGGACAGACGAACATGGGGCTAGATGTGCTGAAGATAATCTTGCTTCGAGGAATCAGGGACGATTGTTTAGACATGCTAAATTTATTAGGAAAAGGGGATATCTCTAAAGAATCTTTTGAGACAATTGTGGAATTATGTAAGAGATATTCCAGGGGATCTTCTAGGCATAATAAGCAGCATAAACAAAATAACCTGGAACGTGATGTATTCGACAGAACTCAGAAGTCATCCAATGGGGGAGCTACACGTGCAGAGATAGGCAATCTTCTTGAAAAATTTAAAACAGAAATGATGAGCTCTATCTCTTCAGAGATTGACGTCTTGAAGGCCAAGCAAAGACAGGCAGTGGAGGATCTCACACTAGGGGTGTTTTGTCCCCGATGTAGAAAGACTCATCCACTGAAGGAATGCCCTCTTGACAAAGTACAAGTGTGTCAGCTGTGCGAGCTGAATCATGATATGAAGGACTGCCCCACGTTGCCCCAAGTGAAGGCTGTTCTGCAGGCATCAACTCCAGAGGCGGATTCAGCCTACTTCATTGCACAGAAGAAACCCTGGCAACCCCGGAATCAAGGTATGTCTCCCGATTCATTTCCATTTTTGAATAATTTGAATAATTGGAATACTAATATGCAAAACGTGAATACACAATTCCCTTCAAATTATGCTCAGTGGAATTCCCCTCAACCTGCGATGCAAGGTTATAATTCATGGAGTCCTTGGACACAGCCACCTAATCAACCTACTTCATGGTCTCCTGGATGGAGGAACTTCCATCCTGGGAATCAGTTTCCTCAACCACCTCCACCTCAACAGTTACCGTATCCTCCATATCCTCAATTTCAGCAATATCCTCAATACCTACCTCAGCAGTTGCAGCTGCAGCTGCAAAATAATCCTGTGCCTAACATACCAATACGGCCTCAGCTGCCTGCCCAACCTAACCCTAACCCAAATAATAAAACAGTCCAGCAACTGGAAACTCTCAATATGCCAGCCTACTCTCTCTCCCCTGTACCTTGTAATGACATTCGATTACGGTCTGGGAAGATAGTAGAACGTGTAACTTCAGAAAATATTCCACCAACTGTGTATGACAAAGGAGAGAGTTCCCAGCATCCTTTTGATCCGGTTCCTATCATTGAAGATGCTGAGCATCCCTCAGATGGGAGGGCTGAAACATTGAACGATGAAGTGGATAACACGCAGCCTACCCAGTTGGTAAGGCAACCACCTTACCCTGATAGATTGATGCTGCCACAAAGAGGGGGGCAACCTCAGTTCAATCTCTTAGGAGAATTGAAGAACCTTTATGTTAAGATTCCCCTTTTACAAGCTCTTCAAGATGTACCTATCTACGCTAGAACTGTTCGGGACCTGTGCACTAAAAGACCGGGAAGGAAACCCAGAGATCCTCCTACTGTTCATGTTATAGGGAATTTATCCGCTTTAATGACTGGAAAAACCCCTGTAACTAAGTATGAGGATCCCGGCAATCCTACTGTCACTGTACACATAGGACAAACGCAGATACCCAACGTACTAGTAGATTTAGGAGCTGCGATCAATGTTATAACGATGGAGACTGTAAAGAAGCTCGGATTCACCAATATTAGACCGACCCCTAGTATCTTAGAATTGGCAGACAGATCCACCATCAGACCTGAAGGGATTTTGGACGACCTCGTTATTTCAGTAGACTCGTGGGAATACCCTGCCGATTTTCTGGTATTACAGCCAAAATCACAGCTGGGGGGACATCCATTGATTTTAGGAAGGCCCTGGTTGGCTACAGCTGATGCTTGCATCAGCTGTCGATCAGGATCTATGACTATATCTGATGGCATGGAAACCAAAAATCTTACCCTGTACCCTCCAGCAAGGCCGAGTCTAGAAACTGAAACCTCCCTTTGGATAGAACAAGAAGAAGAAGAAGATGTTCAGCCATTACTAACAATAGGGAAGGCACTAACTTTCAAAAACGAAACAGAAGACGATACCATTAATAACTTCATTAGCGAACCTGCTTCTGTAGACAAGGAAGTTTATCAACTTCTGAACAGTACCCTCGGCAAAGAAGAACAAGAACAGCTTACGGAGGAAGCACTAGCCAATGACACAAATATAATCCCAGTATTAAAAAGCTCGATAAGTATTCCTATTGAGGTAGAGCCTGGAAGAACTTTGAACATCAATCCTGCTCTCTCCTCAGAAGAACAAAAGCGCCTAACCAATCTCTTGAAGGAACGTAAGGGAGCATTCGCCTGGGAGTATACAGACATGAAGGGTATTCCTTCTAGTCTGTGCACTCATCATATTTATATTAAAAACGACTCCCGGCCTGTATGTCAACCCCAACGACGCATGAACCCCAATCTGAGGGATATAGTGAAGGAAGAAATCCAGAAACTCTTGGAAGCAGGATTCATCTATCCTATTTCAGACAGTGAGTGGGTTTCCCCACTGGTAATTGTACCCAAGAAAAACGGTAAATGGAGAGTCTGTGTCGATTATAGGGAGCTGAACAAGGCTACACAAAAGGATCACTTTCCTCTGCCCTTTATTGACCAGGTACTTGATAACTTATCTGGGAAGAAGTTCTTCTCCTTCCTAGACGGATTCAGTGGGTACAATCAAATCCAGATTGCTCCAGAGGATCAGGATAAGACCACCTTCACCTTCCCTTGGGGAACGTTCGCCTACAGGGTGCTTCCCTTTGGGTTGTGCAATGCACCTGCAACGTTCCAAAGAGCTGTGATTGGCATATTTTCTGAATTGGTAAATGATAGCATGGAAGTTTTTATGGATGATTTCACTCCTTATGGCAGGGATTTTGATGAAGCATTGGAAAATTTGAAGAAGGTTTTAATTCGCTGTGAACAGGCTCGCCTCTCACTGAGCACTGAAAAATGCCACATGATGATGAGTGAGGGGGTGGTATTAGGACATTTCATCTCTACTAACGGTATTCAAGTGGATCCTTCAAAAATTAAGGTGATAAAGAATATACCAACCCCTTCAACTCAGAAAGAGGTGCGAAGTTTTCTGGGACATGCTAGGTATTACAGGAGATTCATAGAAAACTTCTCCAAACTTGCTTCTCCTTTGTTTTCATTGTTAATGAAGGATGTGCAGTTTGCATGGAGTACAGCATGCCAGACAGCATTTGATAAGCTCAAAGAGAAACTGTCCACAGCCCCTATTTTAAGGGGACCTAATTGGACCATACCTTTCCACATTTCTTCAGATGCTTCTGATACCGCCATTGGAGCAGTACTAGGACAGCAGGATGGTCAAGTACCTTATGCTATTTATTATGTTAGTAAAAACTTAGCCCCTGCTGAACTAAATTATACTGTTACTGAAAAAGAATTTCTTGCTATTGTTTATTCTATTAATAAGTTTCGGCATTACATTACTGGGTATCCTACATTTGTGCATACTGATCACTCTGCCATTAAGTACTTAATGAATAAACCTGTCACTAATGCCAGAGTAACCAGGTGGCTTTTATTATTACAGGAATTTGATATTACTATTATAGATAAACCTGGAAAAGAAAATGTTGTTGCTGATTTTTTATCACGATTTACTAACAGTGATGACAGTTCACCTGTTGAGGATGCTTTCCCGGATGAACATTTATTCGCACTCTCAGCTCATTCACCCTGGTATGCAGACGTTGCTAATTATTTGGCTCCAGGGAAGCTTCCGCCACATATGTCTAAACGAGAGAAAAGAAAAATTATTCAGCAAAGTGCCAGGTATTGTTGGCTCAAGGGCCATCTCTTTTACACAGGACCTGATCTTGAAATTAGAAGATGTGTAAGGGAAGATGAGATCTTTCATATACTAAAGGCCTGTCACGATGAACCTTGCGGAGGTCACTTTGCAGATAAAAGAACAGGACATAAGGCGTTGCGGATGGGCTATTATTGGCCGACACTGTTCAGAGATGCTAAAAAATATGTTCAGTCCTGTGACAGCTGCCAAAGGATGGGCCAACCTAATAAGACAGATCAGATGCCTTTACAGCCCCAAGTGGTACTAGAACCGTTTGATAGATGGGCATTGGACTTTGTTGGTCCTATCAACCCTCCTTCCAAACAGAAGGTTTACATCTTGGTGTGTACAGACTACATGACTAAGTGGGTAGAAGCTGTAGCTTTGGCTAAGGCAAACGACCAGGCGGTGATTGATTTCCTGTACAGTGAAGTTTTTACCCGTTTTGGGGTACCAAAGGAAGTAGTTACCGATGGCGGACCACAATTTATTTCACACCAATTTGAATCATTGCTCCGCAAGTATCATGTGCAGCACAAGATAGCTTCACCTTATCATCCCCAGGCCAATGGTCAGGTGGAAAGCACTAATAAAGTTATCGAAGCAATCCTTACTAAAACAGTTAAAAGCCATCGAAGGGATTGGGCTGACAGACTTCCAGAAGCACTGTGGGCATATCGCACGACTTGGCGCAACACCACGGGCTTTTCTCCCTATGATCTGGTGTATGGTAAGAGTGCCATCTTTCCAATTGAATTTGAGATCAAGACCCTGAAAACAGCCATTGAAATGAACCTGGATGTAGCAGAAGCCCAGAAAAGAAGATTGAATCAATTGAATGAATTGGATGAGAAACGGTTAGCTGCGGTAGACCATACTGTGCTGCTTCAGCAACAGAGATCTAACTGGCATGACCGATTCATCAAAAAGAAAATCTTCCATGAAGGAGACTAGGCACTATTGTACGACTCTAGATTCAAGAAAGATTTCAAAGGGAAATTACGCACAAGATGGCTGGGTCCATATTTGGTTGACAGGGTATTTGACAACGGCACTGTTCGCCTGGTCACCATTGATGAAAACCGTATGCCATTACTTGTTAATGGCCATAGGCTGCGACTGTATCGGAAGCCCATTTCGAAAGATGCATTCATTTCACAGATTGCTGCTGATCCAAACTACCAATTGGCACCAGAGCAGGAACATTTTTCTACCTTTACCAAATCTTAAAATGAAAATCATATTTGCTGTACATAAATAATTTCTTGCTGTAGCGTATAGTTGTCGTTTTCTTTCTTTTTGCATTTGATCTCTTTGCTTGCTGTTGTCTTTTAAGAAAAATTTTTCAGGGAAGCGCCAGGAGAACGATCAGTTTGGGGCCCATAATGAAAATCTCTCTGTGCCGTCCTTGTGTTAAAAAAAAAAAAAAAAAAAAAAAAAAAAAAAAAATTTCCGGCAGCTGCAACATATTTTCCGGCGGCTGCAACATATTTTCCGGCAGCCGTATATTCTTTTCCGCCAACCATATTCTCCATTTCCCGGTAGCCATAATGCCCTTTCCGTCAGCTGTCAATCTTTTTCGACAGCTGCAACATTTGCGGCTGCAACATCAGCGGCTGCAACATCGGCGGCTGCAACATCGGCGGCTGCAACTCCAGTTTCCGCGGCTGCCACCTCATCGTCCCCATGGTTGCCGCCTCATCTTCCACGGCTGCCATCTCATTTTCTGCAGCTGCCATTCCATTTACTAGCCACAACCATTTTACTTTCCGGTATCCGTAATGTTTTTTTTTCCGTCCGCCGTCAAATCTTTTCCGACAGCTGCAACTCCGGCAGCTGCAATCCCGACGGCTGCAACTCCGGCAGCTGCAATCCCGGCGGCTGTAACTTCGGCGGCTGCAACATCTTTTTCTCGCAGCCGCCACATCATTTCCCGGCTGTCACCTTATTTCGCGGCGGCCGCCACCTTATTGACCAAGTCACTTTCACACCACAGCTGTCATTTCTTTCCAGCGGCTGCGACATATTTCCCATATTCGTAATATCTTTTCCCGCCAGCCGTAAGTCTCTTCCGCCGCTGTAAAATTTTCCCGTGACAGCCGTAATTTTTCCCGGATATTGTGAATCTTTTTCCGGCTGCCACGAATTCTTTCCCGATGGCTGTAACTTCTTTCTTGTCAGCTGTAACAAGCTTTTTCATCGGCCGTGTGATCATTTCTTTGGCAATTTGCAGTGGTAACTCCCGTGTTAACAGAAGGATTGTTCAACCTGCTAATTATGACGCTGATTCAGTCCAGTCCTGCCGGCGAACTCATCATTTCAACCCGGAGGATGTGACGCCTTGTGTTTTACCGGCGAAGGAAATCAGTGCCTTATCCGAGTCATCATGATTCCACGTCTGATTGTGCACGCGTTCGGCTCCATGACGTCACCAACTCCAAGCTCCACCAGTTTCCACAGCCTTCCGACGCACAGTTTTATGAGGTATGGCTTTCATTTATCACGTGATTAAGTATTGATATCATGTAAACGAGATTGGCCGTACCTTCACTCGTACCACCATTTATATCCGATTGAACCCTTCCCTCGTACGACGTAATACTAATAACTGCCACCTTCCCCAATTCGGCATGAAAATTTTAAACTCCTCTCTGCGCTTAACTTTCCGAATTAGTTCATTCGCTCAACGTCTCCGCTCAACGATTCGTGCATTCTCCGTGCTGCAACTTCCATTCTGGATCCTGTACTCTGTCGAAACAACAGTTCTATCTTGCAGCCAGGACCATGGGCATTCCAGTTCGCCATGAACCTTTCAATACCTGGGAACTTAGACGGAATTTGCAGGTTCTGGCCATTTTCCAAGCCGCTGGCTGGGTCGAGTTCTTTGAACGATTGGATGGATTCGACAGGGACGCAGCCCTGCAATTCGCATTGAATCTTACTAAAACACACTCCACGGTGTGGGGGCTGTGTATAGATGTTTCGGAGGTCATTATATCCGAGGTTACAGCTATTCCGTTGGTGGGAAAACCTTGGTTTAACTGTCGAGTTCCTGCAACAGTTGCACGGGAACAATTTTTACTTCCAGGGGAGCAAGTTGAAGCGTCCAGGAGAGGGATTGCATTGAAGTCACTGCCGCAGCCATGGGACCAGGTCGCTATCTTCCTCAAGAAATACATAACTTGCGAAGGTAGATACCAAACTGTGTACAACTCTGAACTTCCTTTGCTTTCTCATCTCCGTCATGGCATTTTGTTAAATATTCCATTTTATGTATTGCATGATTTGCGTCATATGGTAACATTCGTTCAATCTGCAAAGCACCCATTATCCTCCCTCACCCACCATGGCCTCATTAAGTTAATTATTATAAGAACCCTGGCCCAACATAATATAACATGGGAGCAATTCATTACCTGGCCACAGCAACCTGTTCCCTTGAGGGTCATTCCATTACAGCAAATACCAGTTCCGCCACAACAGGAGGACCGGAGTTCCTCCAGTGAAGTTGGGGGGAGGGATGAAACAGAAGAACAGCAACAGAGGGCACAGGCAGGACCATCCGGAAGGGATGAAACGGAAGAAGAGCAACAGAGGGCACAGGCAGGGACATCAGGGGTTGACAAAACCACAGAGGAAGAACAACCCGAGGCACAGGCAGAGCCATTTGAAGTATATGAATCCCCAGCACAAGCAGAACTAGTGGGGGATGACACTGCATTTGAAGGAGAGCGAGGGGAAGCACAAACAGAGATGTCAGGCGACAATACAGATGAAACCCTCGTGGAAAACCTAGACAACAGGGCAGCTCCGCCAGCAGAAGGTGAAATTGGAGCAGCATCAAATGCTGCGACAATGGAACCTAAAGATGGCGGAGCCAGAGCAATGGAAGAAGATATTGAGCTGGTCACAATCGAATCTTCACCGGAATGGGCAGGAGGAGCAGCTGTGATTGAAGAAGAACAGCATGGGGGGCAGGGAAATGTTCCTTTGACTTCAGTTTTGCCTCCCTATGTTCCAGCTCCACGAGAAGAAACACTACAGAAAGGGAAGTCACAAAAGAAAACGCCGCAGAAAAAGAAGAGGACCACCAATGAGTTTGATTTAGTGGCACCAATTAGAAGGAAGCGAACTCGGTCAATTACAGCAGCAGAGGCAGCTAGAACAAAATGGGCAACCTTAGAGACACAGGTTGAACCCCCAATCCTTACACCAAAATCGAGGGATGCTCCACAAAGGCAAGTGGAGGAAGAGCCGGGGGTTGAGGGACTCTTGTATGAGAATACAATGCTGAAAGAGGACCTCCAAGCACTTAGAAAGGAGCTGGAAACATGGAAGGAAATCTGCCAAAAGCAGGGTGGAAGAAAGATGTATACATTAATAGAGGCTGCAGACCAAGTGGAGGAAACAGCTTCTGCTGAAGCTGGAGAAAAGGATGAGCGAATACTTTGCCCCACCTGTGGGGAGATCTTTGAGGAAGCAGGCCATAAAATTTTACTTAGCACTTATTCAGCACAACAGCCTGTAGCCACAGAAGGGGAAGTAATGAAGAAAAAGGATGCTGCAACACAAGAACCAGCACCTTTAAACATCCTTGCTGCAGCTGCTACTTCCCATGATGCAGAAGTTATAGAACAGATGGGAGAAGAACAGGGAGTGGAGGATGCCCTGGAAATTTATGAGGAATGTATGGCAATCCCAAATTGCTCCCACAATACAGAAATCATGGAACAGATGGGAGAAGAACGGGAGATGAAGAATGCTCTGGAGCTTATAAAAGAGTATAGTGAGACCCCAGAGTGTTCCCATGACATGGAAATCATGGAGCCAAGGGATACTCTGGAGGATAGTGAAGAATATTGTGCTGTAACCCCAGAACGTTCCCAGGACACAATAATTTTAGAAGAAGAAACGGAAATGCAGGACAGTGATAAGTTGAAACAGGATGCTGCAACACAAGAACCAGCAATCCTGAATTTGACCATCCAACCAACTGAGCAGACAGGAGAAGAAGCTGGGACAGAGGATATTCTGGCATTCAACGATGAACTCTGGGTGGTGACCCCAGAAAGCTCTCATGATACAGAACTCATAGAAGAGGAGCTGCAGCAAAATAAAGATGAAGATGTAAGCCAGGATGTTGCCACACAAGAACCAACATCCTTGGATGCTGCAGCAAGAACCCCTGAACTGCAGTTGGAGGATAACCCGGGAGTAGAGATCATTCCTGATACACAATGGAGTGATGATGAACAGGTACAGACACCCTGCTCAGGTGACACTGAAATCTTGGAGGAGGAGCTGCAAATTGAAAAGGATATCCAATCTCAGCAGCCAATTGACAGAGAAGACACTGTTACACAAGAACCAGTGTCTCCAAAAGCAATAAAGGCAGCTGCTGAAGAAGGTTTAAGGGATGTTGCTGTTACACAAGAACCAGCAACTCCCTTGATAAGATTAGATGCGCTGGAAGACACTGTCCCACAAGAACCAGTGCTTCCACCTCCTACAGGTATTATTGAATTGGATTCAGATTGAGTGTGTCTTTTCAACTTCCCCAGGCATAGCATAAGAGAACTGCAGATATTAGCAAGTAGCGGTGGCAAGAGGAACAGTAAAGTTGGAAGATGCCGGGTTGCTCACAGAAATTTTTCAAAGGGATAGAGGGGATGCCTGATTTATCTACATTCTTTCCTTCTTCCTGGACAAAGTTCAGTACAATATTCAGATGCAGGTTGTTGCATGAGGACATGCAACAGGATAGTTGGGGGGAGATGTTGAGCCCAGAATTGGCCCTTTTTGACCATCATTTATCACTGTCCCTTACCTTGTCTTACATCAATTACCTTGGCAATTCAACTTATTGTCCTTATATATTCCCCAATTTACCAAGGTATGGCCGATTATTGTTTTATTGTGTTAATACTTATGATTGTGATGATTAAAGCTGTTCATCTCTTAATCTGTGCTAACATGATGCGATTTATGAAGGTAGTAAGACAATAGACTGCAGGAAGATCGGAGCTGAACAAGTCATGAAGGAACGATCATCGCTTGTGGAAGGTTCCTTGGGGCTCAAATCGGCAATCAAGGCATAGGCGTGGCAGGGCAGCTGTAACCGAAGAACTATCTTAAGCATGTCGCTGCTCGAATCCAGCTGTGAGCTGGAAGGACCCTCACTCTTGGGACGATTAATACTTCTCCCATATTTGGATATTTCAGTTCTGCCACGCGTTGTAACAGCTAGATTATTTAGGGCACCTGAAGATCAGAGATCTTCACGGCTGCCCAATTATAGGTTTAGATGTTGCAATTTGTATGTATAAATATGGGGAATTACCTCGACTGAGGGGTTGGACAGCAATTAATTAATTCATCTTGTATTAGCAGTCAAGCTGAAACTGTGTACTTATCCTTCTGTTAATATAAGGAGTTGCTTCTGAGTTAAAGAGAGTGTTGTTCAACCAGCGTCTCTGTGTGAAGACTGGGCCCGTCTTCCACAGAGATTGCTGTGTTAAATTAGGATTTCATCTTTCTTGTTGTGTGATGCTTTGTTCTTCCTTTTGTACGCAGCAACAATATTTATCGTGTGAATTTTCAGTATAGTTAAGGATCATATTTCTGTGAGTTTGGTAGATGATGTAGAATAACAGTCGACTGAGTAAGGTTTGCTTTATATACAATTCAATTACAGATCATACACACTTGTGTTCATCTTACAGCTGAGTTGCGATCCCCTGAGTTCTTACGATTTATCATTCTAATTGTGTGTTGCTTGATTTCCATTCTGCAATTTAATATTCTTAGAACAGTTAACTCAATTATTTCACAATTGGATTTCTAGATTACTGCTCAATTTTTGCTTTACGAATTCCAGGTTGATTAGATCAGGCAAGTGATCGTTCTAGGATAGAAAGGAGATTCCTTCCTATTGTTCATTAGATCTTATGTTAATTTTTAGTTGATGCATGATAGAGAGGGTTTGAATTATAGCAGTGAGAAGGCTTTGGATTGCTTAAGATTCCGGGGGATGAACATGAATGATAGAATATAGAAGTATTTATTGCTAATGGTTTTGTGTTTAAGCATATATTGTGCACTTGTCCTTTGAAATAAAAAGACTTTCTCGGGTTGACAATAAATTTCATACGCTCTGTGTGTTGATATTTAATTATCTGCAATTAGAGTGCTTGACAGTCCCAAGACCTGAAGGGAAGTTTGTTATGACTTCCATATGGATCTATCAAGATCAAGCATGCTGCAGATGGCGTCATTGAGAAATATAAAAGTGATGAAATAGAAGATGCACCAGATGGATTTCAAGATAGCAGGGTGTAGTCATATATGTGTGTAGAACTTGGTATGGTAGGATAGACAGCTTTCTATCCAGTTTGGGCTTTACCAAGAGTTAAGCGGATTCCAACCTTTACTACAAGGTTGAGGAGGGCAATCCAGTGATACTACTTTTGTATGCAGATAACCTGTTTGTTACAGGTGAAGATAGATTGATTGCCGACACGCAGCGGAAGCTTGCTGCCAAGTTCGAGATGAAGAACTTGGGGATGATGCACTATTTGTTTTTGGCATGGAGGTGTGGCAGAGTGATGGAATCTTCCTTGGACAAGGGAAGTATGCAGTAAGAGATCCTGAAGAGGTTCAGGATGATGGATTGCAAGGCCATGGCCACACCTATGGCATCGAATCTAAAGCTTCTATGTGATGCTTCATCTGAGTCGGTTGATGTCTCTTTGTATCATCAGATGATTGGGTCCTTGATGTACCTGACGAACACGAGACCAGATATTTGCTTTGCTGTGAACACATTGAGCCAGTTCCTGACGGATCCGAGGAGTGTTCACCTGGTTGCTGTAAAGCATGTTCTGAGGTACCTGAAGGGTACAATGGATTATGGGCTCAGGTATGAGGCGAATCAAAAGTTTAACCTGCAGGGTTATGTTGATTCAGATTGGGTTGGCAGTGCTGCAGATAGGAAGAGCACATCTGGGTGATGCTTCAGTATGGGATCAGGTGTAATCTCTTGGTTTAGCAGGAAGCAGTCCTGCGTAGCACTGAGTACAGCTGAGGCAGAGTATGTTGCAGCCTATTCAGCTAGTTGTGAGGCAGTATGGCTACGGAAGCTACTGTCTGAGTTATTTGATCTCCTGTTGGATGCTACTGGTATCTTCTGTGATAACCAGAGTTGTGTGAAGCTGTTTGAGAACCCAGTGTTTCATGACAGGTCGAAACACATAGAGATCAAATATCACTATATCAGGGATATGGTGCAGAGAGGAGCTGTGAAGCTCCTGTATGTTGCGACGGACGAGCAGATTGCAGATGTGCTGATGAAGCCACTAGCCAGGGTGAAGTTCGAGTACTTCAGAGAAAGGCTTGGCGTGCTTCATATCGAGGATACTTCGAGGAAGAAGTGATGGACACATTTGCTGAAGCCATTCCAAGCATGTTGGAAGGGGAACTCTTCACATGGCTATGGATGTAAGCGCTAGATGATGAGCATCAGGATGATGTTCTGGTTTCTGCTTGGATATGATCAGTTGGATCATTATATGTATATATGTATCCATCATGTTGGATGCTGGATATGATCAGTTGGATCATGAGTATGTATTTTGTATATGCATCATGTTGGATGCTGGATATGATCGGATGGATCATGTGTATGTATTTTGTATGAACGCATCATGTTGGATGCTGATGGATACATTGTGTGGATCATGTATCTTTGTATGATCAGGTAGATCATGTATGTTGACGGATACATTGTGTGGATCATGTATCTATGTATGTATCAGGTGGATACTTGGATGATCGTGGATGACGAGCTTCTCCAGATGACATGTAGCAGGATGTTGCAGTGATGATGATCAGGCAGATCATGTATGTTGATGGATACATTGTGTGGATCATGTATCTTTGTATGATCAGGTAGATCATGTATGCCGATGGATACATTGTGTGGATCATGTATCTATGTATACTTGGATGATCGTGGATGACGAGCTTCTCCAGATGACATGCAGCAAGATGTTGCAGTGATGATGATCAGGATGATCATGTGTACATCAGGATGATGTTTGATGAGTATCAGATGATACTTTATGGCCGTGGATCAGGTTGTGCAGGAAAGCATGTAATTTGTGCCCTGGGAGATTTACAGATGGTCTTTCGAGGTTTTGCCTATGGCATGTAATTCGGTGCCCTGGGACATCTGGCAAATGCTCTTGCGAGGTTTTCTTGGGAGGACATGTAATTTGTGCCCTGGGAGATCTGCAGATAGTCTTTCGAGGTTTTTCCTATGGCATGTAATTCGGTGCCCTGGGATATCTGGCAGATGCTCTTGCGAGGTTTTGTCCTATGGCATGTAATTTGCTCCTGGGAGATCTGGATAGGATGAAAAAGGCCTCAGATGCTTCAGCCAGGTTTTTCCATGACCACATGTAATTTGCTCCTGGGAGATCTGGACAGGATGAAAAAGGCCTCAGATGCTTCAACCAGGTTTTGTGGTGGACCACATGTAATGTGCTCCTGGGAGATCTGACAGGTAGAGCTGTGTGCTCGTAACAGCCTGGGATGCTTCAGCCAGGTTTTGTGGTGAGATCACATGTAATGTGCTCCTGGGAGATCCGACAGGTAGAGCCGCGTACTCGTAACAACCTGGGATGCTTCAGCCAGGTTTTGTGATGGGTCACATGTAATGTGCTCCTGGGAGATCCTACAGGTAGAGCTGTGTGCTCGTAACAGCCTGGGATGCTGCATCCAGGTTTTGTGACGCACGTAATAAGTCCTGAGGATTCCACAGTATGGCCAGTAATGATGAAGACCTGCAGGTGGTGGGCCTACATCCAGTATGAAAAAGGACTGGCTCTGTAGAACTTCCTATGATGAGTAGATTCAGAGATTGATTGAGATAGAAGCAGCAGTGACGATGATGATGACTCGATGATGATTATCCAGTGACGATGATCCAGAGAAGATGACTTGTGATAGAAGAACTGTGCTGAGAAATACCTTCCTAGTTAAGAGGGAGTGTTGATGTATATGTAACTTTGGAATGTATTTCACATATATGTATATTGTATTCCTATAGAGATGGTATTATTCCTCTATAAGGAAGTGTTGTCATTTATATTGTAAATGTCATAACTTATACTTGATGGGTTATTAGACCACCTTGTTGGGGTCGGCCCTGTATAAGTCATGTGGGTCGAAGGGTTATTAGACCACCCTATTGGGGGTCGGCCATGTGGGTCAAAGGGTTATTAGACCACCCTATTGGGGGTCGGCCCAGTCAGCATTATGTTATGTGGTTAAGTTCGAGCCTACATGAGTTAGGTAAAAAGGAAAGTCAAGTCAAGTATAAATAGAGTGCGGGAGGCACTCTATTTACTCACTCACTTCTCACACATGCACTCAAGGAGGAGTGGCACACTTATGGAGGAGGAGGATCTGCTGCTAGGTTATGGCTATCTCTCTTGGTTGGTTGTATCATTGCTCTATCTATCTCTGAGGAAGTTATTGGTGTTTTTCACCTTTATGGTTTTCCCCAAGTAAATCTTTGTGTCTCTTGTGTGCTTGCATTATTGTCTCCATGATTGATATGCTGTACATGTTGTTCTCTCAGTTAAGATCCTAGATCAGATTGAAGTAAATTCTGAAAATTTAACAATCAAGATGTGGGTATTTTGGCTAGCAACTTTAGTGAAAAGAAATAAATTATTTCTTTCTTCTTTAGGTAGGGAAGAAGACCTACTTAATGAGGAAATACATGTTTGTTCTATCTTTGATTTTTTAATGATCTTATCAAGATCTGATATAAACCTTTTCGTTTCAGGATCTAGCTAACTTCTGGTAGGTATCCTTTTGGGATCCATATTTCTAGCTCGTTGATTTTAATGTTGGAGTCTCTATTGAAAATGTCACAACCTTGGAATTTCAGACACTCTATTTTCCCTCAGACATCTGATTTGATGCTTTGAAATTCTAGTTTTGGGACATCAGTCTTTTGAGATCCCTAATGGATTTGCCAGAATGTTATCACTCAAGATTCTTCTGGGTTGCTACAGAAGGGATCATGAGGTAACTATTTCAAACCAAGATTTGGTGGATGGAAACTAACCTTTCCAACCACAGAGAGGGCTCTCTCTTCACGATTCTTCCAGCACTTGAGATACGTCTTGTGTAGGATGGATATGGATAGCGTGGTGGATAGACCTTCGGATAAGGGTTTTCAGGGGGTGGTTTTCAGCTGGTTGGGGTTAAGGATGAAAGCACCATTGGGCATGGAGTCAAACTTCAGTGGGTTTATAGTCACAAATGACAAATTTATATCTCAATTCCAAAGGAAGAGGCAAGGTAGATGAGGTTTTTTCACATCAAGGTTATCAGCAGATGAAGGCAGAAAAAGAAACAAAATTCATAACAGAGCTAGAGCATTTAAGAATGAATTCTAACCTGCAACTTCAACAGGAAATGGTGGAATACCTAGTCATATGTATCTGAATAATAATATATGAATTTTAGACCATGTAGTCTTGATATAGATAATATAGAAGGAAAAAATCAATGGAAATACGAATGAAGAACACATGCACAAGAAATAACACACATCAAAACAACTCATCACAAGAATCTCTGCTTTAGAAACCAAGTCTTCACATTAATTAAATTTTGAATTCAATACAATACGCACATCATTTTTCTCTCAGAATCCAAAACATCCAACCCTGTGGTCCTCTTCAGAACCCGCGTGTATAGTCTTACAAAACATCTGAATCTTTTGGAGATCTTCAGCCAAGTGCGGCTAGTCATCGAGCCGGTAAAATGCAACAGACTCATGATTTTCCAGGCATGCCGATGGGGACATCTCTATGTGTTATCATGGATAATATCATTCCTTTAGAGACACTTTTCGCCTCTTTGGATTAGGCATACTGAAATTGATTAGGACAGGAAACAAACTGTGTTTCTCTTCGGCCTCCCAATTGGCCTCCAATCGTGCCATTTTATTTGTGAAATTATTCATATCCCACGGTCAAAATTTTCCCTGATTCTGCTACATAATTTTTGACCTTCCATGCCCAATACGCAATATGCAATCCATAGCCCACCATCCGCAATCCGTGATCCTCAATCCGTAGTCTGTAATTAGAAACCCGCAATCCACAATTTGCAATCCTCAATACAAGTTGTGGAACTAGGAACAACCTCTCCTGATTTTGCAGAAGTCATCTCCACAATCTATAATCCGAAATGCAAAAGTTTGACACTTGTCTTCGGGACCCCTGGAAAATTTCCTCTTTGCAATCTGCAATCTGCAATGCGGGTTGCGGGACTCGAGATGACTACATAGATCTTGTCATATTTTACTTCTGCAATCTGCAATGCGGGTTGCGGAACTCTAAAAATAAACTTTACTCCCTCTCAAAAGATCAAGCTCCTACAATCCGCAATGCAGATTGCAAAACTCGAAAACTCACATCTGGTGCGTTGTGGATCGCTTTTCAGCCGTTGATTTGGCTCTCCTTTTCAATCCCGAACGTTCAATCCTTTTCGATTGCGGAAGAACTCCTTTGATTTTTTTTTCCTCATTTCTTTCACTGCAGCTTGATCACTTGTCTTGGAATTCATAAACCCTTAGCCATTTTTGGGTTTTTTGACTCTTTCTGAGGCATAAGAAATCAATGGGAATGCTTGGGGCTCCGATAGGGGGATGCCTCTTCCTTCCTTGGCAGGATCAGTGATAGGGGTGTTAACAGTACTGTCGATAGACATATTGCTGTCGACAACCTCCAAAAATTTGCAATATACTTTGTATTTTTTATTTATTTTTTCCTCTTTGTCGACTCAATTGTTCTTTTAGTCGCTATGCGCCTGGCTATCCCGATAGGGATTTAGTCGGCTCCCATTCACTAAGTTTTTCAATAGTTTCCCATCTAGTTTTTGGAGCTGTAATGCACCTATGTTAGTAATAAAATTGATTATGTATGGACCCAACCAATGCATTTGTAGCTTACCTAGGTGCTTCACAAACTTACTGTCGTAGAGGAGAACCATGTCTCCACGTTGGAAATGCTTTTCCTTTACATGGTGATTATGTCAGGCCTTTTGTCAATCTTTTTCTACCTGTTGATGAAATACTGTGATAAAGCGATCCTCTTCGAGCTATAACAACTGCACCAATCTCTCTTCAATGGCTCCATCATCACTCATTCGTGTCACTATTGCGATACGCAGACTCGGGACAATATATTCCATCGACATCACTGCTTCTTGTCCATATACTAACTTGAAAGGAGTCCGTGAATAGATCCTCTATCCATGTTAACATAAAACGTTGGAAACTTTTTGAAGATGATCAACGGATCAAAAGGTTTCTGTAAATGACAGATGAATTTAATTACAGATCTGTTGATACTGACAACGCAGAAGTTTTCCCTCATATGGAAGAATTTTCTGAAGAACCTAAAAAATTTAAAGAAAATATTGGAGGTAAAGATATAATTCAGTTGAAAAAAAATGTCATTCCTAGAGTGCTTGTTCCATTAGAAAGACTATTTGATAGGAATGATGTAGCCAAGAATCCAAAGGTAGAACCTAAAGATGGAGATATCAAAGATTGTAACATTGGAACCAAAGAGAATCCCAAGATAGTGAAGATTTCCAAAAAACTTCCAGAAAAAGTGGAAAGAAAGTATGTTGAATTGATGGAAGAATTTACAGATGTTTTTGCCTGGAGATATGAAGATTTAAAAGAGTACGATACTTCTATAATTCAGCATACAATTCCTATCAAGCCAAACGAAAAGCCTTTCAAATAGAAGTTAAGGAGAATAAACCCCGAGATGCTTCTAGTAATTGAAAAAGAATTCAAAATGTTGTTTGATGCCAAAATTATTTTGTCTCTGAGATTTTCCAGGTGGGTGGAAAATTTAGTACCTATGAGGAAGAAAAATGGAGAAATAAGGTTGTGTGTGGATTTCAGAAATTTGAATAAAGTGTCTTTGAAAGATAATTATCCACTACCCAAAATGGACCACATATTGCAAAAAGTTGTTGGAGCAGAAAGAACTTCCATGTTGGATGGATTCTCAGGATACAATCAGATTAAGGTTCGTGCAGAAGATCAGGAGAAGACAAATTTTACCACTCGATGGGGAACATTTATGTATGCTAAAATGCCATTTGGGATAATGAATGCATGAGCTACTTTCCAAAGAGCCATGGACATTGTGTTCGCAGAAGAGAAAGATAAGTTCGTGGTAGTATACATGGATGAAATAACTATATATTCTAAATTCATTGCAGATAATCTAAAACATCTGGAAAAAGTTTCTCAGAAATGTAGAAAATTTTGCATCTCTCTAAACCCAAAGAAATACCATTTTTCTATGGAGGAAGGAAAGTTGTTGGGGCATATCATATCAAAGGATGGCATCAAAATTGATCTAGAAACAGTATCAACAATACAGAAGATTGGGATACCTACAAGTAAAAAGGAGGTACAATCTTTCATCAGCAGGGTGAATTTCTTGAGAAGGTTTGTTCTAAGTTTCGCATAAATTTTGAGAAATATTTTTGAAATGTTAAGGAAAAATAATGAAATCAAATGGACAACTGAAGCCAAACAATCTTTCAATGATATTAAGAAAGCTTTAACAAAAGCTCCGATTTTAACCAGTCCTGATTTTTAAAAGGATTTTATTATTTTTTCTTATGCGTCACAACATACTTTGGCTGGAGTTTTATTGCAAAAGAATAGGGATGGTATGGAACAACCAATTGCCTTTTTTAGAAATATTTTGAGGGATGGAGAGTTGAAATATAATATAATGGAGAAACAGGCTTATGCATTGGTGAAAGCATTGAAAGATTTCAGAGTTTATATATTACATTCACATACTATCACATATGTTCCTTCTACAACAGTAAAATATATTCTTACTCAGCCAGATCCTGAAGGAAAGAGAGAAAAGTGGATTGCGTTTTTGTTAGAATATGATTTGGATATTAAGCCTACAAAGTTAATAAAAGGAGAAGGCCTAGCAAAAATGATGACTGAGACTAATTGTGATTCTTTAGATATAAATTTCATATCAGAACATTCAACAGGAACAGTCCCCGAATTTCTAGTGGTTGAATATTTTTCTTTGTCTCCATGGTATGTAGATATTATATATGTTCTACAAAACCTGCAAGCACCTCTAGGAATGGATAAAACTAGATCGAGATAAGTAAAATTGAAAGTAGCAAATTTTTGTGTATTGAATGGATATTTGTATTGGAAAAATCCAGGTGGGATTTTGTTGAACTGTTTGTTAGAAATGAAGCACAACATATCATGGGATAATTTCATAAGGGAATGTGTGGGGGACATCAGTTGTGAAAGGCTACAGTCAATAAAATCCTAAGACCAGGTTTTTATTGGCCAACTATTTTTTTCAGATGTATACAAAGAAATATCAAAGTGTCATGAGTGTCAGATGTTTGATGGGAAAAAAGAACTTCTTCCTTTACCATTAAAACAAATTTCAGTGGAAGCACCATTCCAGCAATGGGGATTGGATTTCATTGGGGAAATAAATCCAAATTCTTCAGGACAACACAAATGGATTCTAACTGTAATAGACTATTTCACAAAATGGATTGAAGCCATCCCAACTAGAAATGCTACCGAAACGATGATTATGAATTTTTGGAAAGAAAATATTTTGTCAAGATTTGGTTGTCCGAAAATAATAGTAACAGACAATGCTCCAACTTTTAAATCAAGAAAGATGATTAAATTTTTCCATAAATACCATATTCATTTGAATCATTCAACCACATACTATCCCCAAGGTAGTGGACTGGCATAATCTTCAAATAAGAGTTCGGTAAGGATTATAAAGAAACTGTTGGAAGATAATAAAAGAGCATGGCATACCAAACTCAAGTATGCATTGCGGGCTGATAGAATCAACACAAAAAGGGCCATTGGCACATCTCCTTTTCAATTAGTTTATGACATAGAAGTAGTATTTCCTATTTATTTGGGACTACCAGTTATGAAGCTGTTACAAGAAGTTGCAGAAGAACCAAATTACATGCAGAGAAGGATAAACAAGACGATAGAATTGCATGAAATAAGAGAAAGAGCTTACAACAAAACTCAGGTTCATCAAGAAAAAATGAAGAAAATTTTCGACAGGAAAATCAAGGAGAGGGATTTTCAGATTTCATTTTGAAATGGGATGCTAGAAGAGAAGATAAACACGGTAAATTTAAACACTTGTGGAAAGGTCCTTATATAATAGCAGGTTATCAGGGAGAAAATCCATTCATTATTCAGGACCAAAATTGGGAGTTTCTTATAGGAGGACTAGTGAATGGGAGACATCTTAAGCACTACCTTTCTTAAAAGAGATAAAGAGGAAAATCATTGTACATAAAAGTGTATATATATCTTTGTACATAAATTAAATTGTTGGATAAAAATATCTTTTGAACAATGTACAGTAAGTTTTCAGAAATATGTAGTGTTTTGATTTGATTGCAAAGTTTGGTTCCAGTTACACAATTTGTGAAGCAATTTTCAGTCTAAAATTAGGTACATCTAATGGATTAGGAACTTGCTCTATGGAGTTCTTTGCTACCTCGCAGGGAGGATAGAGTCCCCAGTTGGAGCCGGTTGTTAGCACCAATTGTTTTATAGTACAAAGGGTGGTGTACAATGGAGAAATGTTTTGAAATTTTTTAATATGATGAGAAAACCTTTAAAAATATCCTTGGTTTCTTGATTATGTGGTTAAATAGGACCAAAAATGGTGGATAAAAGAGCTAAAAGGATTTAAAAAATAATTTTCTAAAGAAAAATAAGCAATTGGAAGCTAAAGAAATGGCATACAAGGTCTAAAAACGTTAATCTAAAGACAAATAGTGAAGACGTTAACCAACACTCAAGATAAAACATTTATCAACTGTTGGAAGAGGATCAACGCTCTACGATTGTGTTCGCATCACCAAAGTGCGCGGAGGAAAAATGTTACAAGTGGTTGCAAAAGGAAAAATCGACAGACAGGTGGTGGCTCTACAACGCTTCGCAAACGAGAGAAGTGGTATGGGAAACCACTTTGAAGAGATGCAAAACCACCCTTGCAGAAGGTATGAAAAATCAACAATCGGGATTAATGGTGGAACGATCCAATGGCTAAAGATGCATTCTTAAAAAACAGTGCAAGTCTCGGAAAATCAATGGTTCAAGTTGCATGCGAAAGAAATCAACTGTGATGATTTCAAAAGATGCATGAAAGTTAATAGGAAGGATCCCCTTAGTGGATAAAGAGCGCAATATTGAACATGATGCATATTCTACTGACGATCCGTAAGTATGTAAGAGATCAACGGTTTTAGGAGAATTTGCAATACAAATAATACAAAACAATAAGTGGGAAAGTGGTTGCGAAAAGTGAAACCAATGGACATGTGGCAACACCACATTCCTTCGCAAAGGAAGAAAATGGTATTGAAAACAACTTTTGAAGTTGTGAAACCACATTTTGCACGATAGCGCTAGGATCTAATGGTTGAGATTTGAAGATTGGAGAATGATCAGATGGTGAGGGAAGTCATCGAAGTGTTACAAGTAGGTAAAATCTAATAGTCGAGATTGTAGCAGGTGAGATCGACAGATGAGGAAAATGAGTTCCCTTAAAGATGCTTGAAGGATAAAGAAAATGGGTTATATATAGGAGATAAATACGTGAAAGTTGAAATTTGTCTTTGCACTGTCAACGCCAGAAGGTTCTAGACGAGTGGGCAGTGCAGAATGTGACAGAGTAGGACAAAATTGCATGGTTGTCAGTGATAGGTAGGGCCTAGTAACCCGAACTAATAATATTTTAAGCTTATTTATAAGGGATAAAAATGGAATAAGTCCATAATGTAGATAGTGTTAAGGCTAGAGCTTCTTTGGAAGATAGAGACAAAGATATATTTGATACTTCAATTAGGTTATTAGTTATAGAAATTAAGGTTAAAATGAAGAGTTTGCAAGAGGAAGGCTTGGATGTGCACAGAGTCAACCAGTCGTCCCTTCTGTCATTTTTCCCTAACCAGATTGTCTCGTTCCTAGAGTTTGTGTCCCGGTGTGCATCTAATTAATCAGAAGCCGAGAGAGTCGTTATGAATGCCCAAAAAACTAGAATAGTTTGTCCTATTGAATCTTCACTTATAAGAGATGCCCTAGAATTCCCTGCGTCCCAAATGCCTGAACCAGAAATATTTTCTGAGAAGTCAATCATAGACCTATATCACCAGTCCTCCCCGGATAATAAGAAAATATTCATGACTTCTTGCCTTAGACGAGATTTGGAAATTACCAATACTCCCTATCCTATAGATGTCAGTCTCATTAGTGAGAACACTTAGCTTTTTATTTCTCTATTGGCGTTGTTTTTAGGTTTTGACACAGACGCATGGGTGATCGAGTTTCAGTTGAGTTTGTTATTTAGAATGAGTATTGATTTACCTGAAGTTGAAAGTAATCAGACACCTTGTCTCAAATTTGAGGAGTTTTTGGCTAAAAGTATTCACTTACAGATGGTGAATTTTCATAGCATTAGGCATTTTAGGTTTAAGTCACACCCGATGAAGATAGTCATGTTTTCCAGTTGAGAAGAACTACATTTTTCGAAAATAATTTTTACAAGTCCTTTGGAAGATAATATGTTTAACTATATGAACTACATGCTATCATAAATGTCTAGAATGATTTTCAGAGAAAAATTACCCAGAGTGTTACCCGAGATGAGGACCTTCATGCAGTTGAGTACTGATTTGGTGGTGGGAGAGTGGTTTTTATTGAGGGATCACACTGTTATCAGCTTGTATGGTTTCAAACATCATCCGTATATGTTATTGGCATTCTTGACATTGAGAATCTTTGCTCTTGATTTTCTTAGGCATAAATTGATTCTGGAAGATAATCATTTTTTGTTTTTGAAAAAAGGTACTGATATCAAATACCCTTTTACAATAGGTCCGTTTATTGTAAAGAATAAGTATGCCATTTCACACATAGAAAAATTATTAGAAGAAATGGATTTCGAAAAGGAAGTAGCCATTGATTATGATCCCCTACATATCATTTCGAAAAGGAGACAGAGTAATCAGACTAATGCTTTTGATCACCAAGAGGTGGAAGGGATGTCCGAAAAGGCTAATTTGTCACAATATGAAAGTGAAGATGAAGCAACTACAAGTCACCAAGGAAGAGAGCTTGCATTGACAGAATGTAAAGGAGGAGTAGAATATACAACGAGCACTGTGGATATTGGGGAAAAAAGAAGTTTACAAGATGCAATTGGTTTAGGAGATGAAGAGAAAGAAAAAGAAAAAGGAACTAAGTTGGATGAACAACAAGATTTTATTTTACTTATAGATGATGAAGGAAAAGGAAAAATTGAATATGTAACACCTGAGGTTCAAATACAATAATATACATTTCAAGAGACCAAGGAAGCAGGAGATGCTAGCAAGTTCCAAACTAGAGGGGATATGTATGGAAAATACAACCAAGAAAAAAATGCTTCATCTCAACAGACCTATGAATTGTTTCCAAAAGTCAGAAGCTTGGCAAATTCATATGTTAATTTGGTTACTAGTCGAGATGTTAAAGAAAACACTTTAAATTTGGTGGTGTCATCAAGTGACAAGGTTATAGAAATGAAACTCAATTTGAAGAAAATTATTGTGCCTGACAAAATCCTTTTACATATGAAAACAGGGGAAGTGATATACATCGATATTTTGGAAGAAACCTTGAAGGTTATGAAATTGAAAAGCATTGTGGATAAGTTAGACAATCAATTGAAACAAGAAAAAGTAGAAAATAAAGCCCGTCAATAGCAAATCAAGAAGTTGCAGATTGATTTGGTTGAAAGTGGCACTGGAGGGAATGCAGGAAAAAAATTGTTAAAAGAAAAGGAAAATACAATCCAAGAGTTGAGAAAGAAAATAAAAATCTCGAAAACTCAGCTTATTCAAGGCTCTGAGTTGACCATATTGGAGCAAAAAAAAGAATAATTATCTAAGGAATTGAGCAATAGTACAACTAAGTTATTGAAACTTGCTGAAAAAGAAGGCAGTTGGGAGAAGGACAAAATAAGTTTAAGAAATAAAATCGAATATTTGAAGAATAAATTATCAAATTTGGATTAGTAGTAAACATGTAGTAGTCAAGATGAAGAAGGAACCAGTGCAGACAGGCTTGTACAGGCTATGTCCCAAGTGATTTTGAAGGATATTGAGATTAGAGATATGTAAGAAGAAAACAAAAGATTAAAAGAAGAAAATGAAAAGAAAGATGAGGAAGTAAATTCTCTGCAAGATAAATATAAAGAGTTGATTGAAACAAACAAAATATAGGAAAACAAAGTGACAGGTGAGGCAGCTATGCAATTTTTCAAACACATGGTGTGGGATTTGATAATCAAAGAGGAAGAAAAATTCAGGCCACACTTGAATTTCATGAAGATAAAGGAGAAAGTGGCTAGACAATATTTAGAAAGCTGTACTGCAATGAGAGAAAGTTTGAATAAGAATCCTAAAGATGCAACACAAAATACAATTAGTTTCCTGAATGGTTTGACAAAAGAATATTTGAATACCATGGCCATTAAAAATAGGATAGCCATCATTACTTGGGCGAGGAGAATTCTAGGGAATTATGCACATATTGAAAGAGTCAAAGCTAGAGCCAAAGCCATGAAGAGACAAGTGACAGAGTTTAAAAAACAATTTGATAAATTGGTTGAAAAAGGATTTCCTCCATTATGGGATGAAAACAATGAGTTGATTTCCTAGAATGATTATAAGAAATTGTTATTTGATATAATAATGGATCATGGAAAATTTCATCATTTGAATCATCTTCTTAGAAGAAAATTTTTGATGGAAAAGCTTGAAGAATATTTTGAAATAATGAATAAATTAGCGTCCATCGGTGAAAGAATTCTAGAAATTTCCTATGTAGATCATATTGATATGAAGGTCCTGGTCAAAGAGATGACAAGATATGATCTTCTAACAACAGATCAATGGAATACGGTCGAGAAATATGGAAAAATGAAATATACTCTTCATCCATGAAAGTATCCGTTGGGTCCCGTAAAAAAAATACTTTGAAGAATTTTATTTGAAAAGAATTTGTAATATTTTTATGTATAAAATTTAACTCAAGTGACATATGGCATTTAGTTAAGTTATTTTAAGTTTTAGTTAAAAGAAGCAATTAGGTTTTGCTTCAAAAATGGCTTGTATAAAAGAGAATGTGAATCATTTTGAAAGGGTTGTAATTTTTTTGAAAAGCAAGAGACTTTTGTATCATGTTGTTCTATTTTTATATTATGAAAAATCCATGCAGAGAATAACACATTTTGCATAACAGAGATTCATGTGTTGATCAAAGTTACAGTTTGTACTTTCCTTTCTCCTATGTTCAAGTATTCCTTCTTTTGTTATCTTTTCCATTATGTTATATCGTCTATGCTCGGATGAAAGTTAAATAAGTTAAGATTCATATGTTTATGCCTTGATTTATTGGGTCTGAGTATCCATTATTTCTCAAAAATCGATAGTGGATTCATCTGAAAATTGGTGCCCATTATTGGTGGAATGTTTATCTTTCTTTCTTTATTACCTGCAAAAGACTTTGATTGTAATGTGACAATTATCTTGCCTCTATAAAAATCATTATTGTTGTTTATCTGCTGGTTCATAAATTTTCTAGTTTTGACTCCATGCCCAATGGTCTTTGTGTGTATTTCAACCATATATTTGTTTAGAAAATCCCAATCATTTTCATATATCTCTAGCCATTCACACATTTTGGAGAGAGCCCTCTCTGGTAGGAAAGAGGCTAGTTTTCCTCCTAAAGGTTGGTTTGAAATAGTTACCTTACATCTATACTTCCACAACCAAAGGGTAAAATTTGACTGATAACACTCGTCATTTCAGATTCTAGTATCATCTGCTGAAAATGTTGCTATTATCAAGTCAGAAAGTTGTAATGTTTTCACCAGAGGTTTTTTCAAATTCATTGGAAGACAACATGTTCAATTATATGAACTATGTTGTGTCAAAAGTCTATAATTTTATCTTTGAGGAGGAATTGGCAAGAGTCCTACTAGAGATGAAAAATTCAATGCAATTAAAGTAGGATTTAACAGTCAGAGACTAGTTTTTATCCAAGAGGCACACAATTCTCAGGATGTATGGATTTATGAAAGAACCATTCATGATTCTAGAGTTCTTAACCATGAGGATATTTTCTTTAGAATTTATCAGACAAAGGCTGGCCATGGAAAATTAACACTTTGTGGCTTTCAAAAAGGTCGCGCTATAAAATTTCCTTTAAAAATAGGTCTTTTTATTGTGAAGAACAAGTATGCTCTTTCGTTTGTAGAGAAGCAATTAGAAGAATTGGAATTCAAAAAGGAATTTGATGTTAAATATGATCCCCATCATATAATCTCTGATAGAAGATAAGAAAACAAGAATAAATCCTTTGATCATGAAGAGGTGGAGGGATTATCAAAAAGAGCGAATCTTTTAAAATACGAGTCAGATGAAGAAATCCAAACATGTTCACACTCAAACTCTGATGCTCCAAAAAATTCTTCATCCGAATTGGTTCTTCCAGGTGCAATAGTGACTTTTGGAAAAATAAATTTTGAAGAAATCTTTGATACATAAATAGAGGTGCAAGAGGAGGGAAAAAGGCTTAATATGGATTCCTCATATGGGTTGGTTGTATCCACAAGAGTAGAAGAAAAGAAAAAGGAGAAATACCCAACTCCAGAAGTCCAAGTGCGAGAATACAAATTTCAAAAAGCCAAGGAGGTCGGTGATACAAGCAGGTTTCAGTCAAGAGATGAGATGTAGGTTAAATATGGGCAAGATAAAAAAGCGAGCTCAAAAAAGGTACATGATTTGTTTCGCAGAGTTAGAAACATAGCAGATTCAGAAGTTACTCTAATGGCCAGCAGATATCTTAAGGAAAACACTTTAAATCTAGCTATGTCATTAGATGACAAAGTAACATAATTAAAATTAAATTTGAAAAAAATAGCGGTCCCTAACAAAATTCATCTGCACAAGCAAACTGGAGAGGTCATTTATGAATACCTTATGATGGCAAATTTGAAAGTTGCAAAGTTGGAGAGTATTTTCAATAGATTGGAGATCCAGTTGAGGAAGGAAAGGACTGAGAATAAGGCCCATCAATAGCAGATTAAGAAACTGCAAATAGATTTGGTTGATGATGGAGAAAACAAAGGGGAAGGCAGTAAGAAGCTGTTGATGGAGAAAGATAGCACTATTCAGTTGCTTAAGACAAAAAATTAAGATGCCATCAACGCAACTAATACAAGCTTCTGAATTGACTATGCTTGAGCAAGAAAAAAAGGACTTATCCAAAGAGTTAGATGATAGAAAATCCAAATCATTGAAATTCTTAGAAAAGGAAGTGGAATGGGAAAGATACAGGATAAGCCTTAAAAACCAGGTGGAAGACCTTATGGGGAAATTGATGGATTTGGCACAAGAGAAGTCGGTCACTAATCAAGCAGGTTAGGGGACCAGCACAGATAGCCTTATTCAGGTTATGTCCCAGGTCAGTTTAAGGGAAGTGGAAATAAAAGAGCTAAAGGAAGAAAATAAAAGGTTAGAAGAGGAGAATTAGAACAAAGATGGTTAAATAAAAGAGTTGAAATATACAAATAAAGATTTGATTGAAAGAAATCAAAGGTTTATATCTCAGGTAATAGGGCAGGTTCTGATGTAGGGAGCCAAACATATGATTCGGGATTCGATTATAATTGAAGTTACCAAGTTTAGACCTTATTTAAGTTTCATTAAAGAGAAGGAAAAAGTGGAAAATGAATCTTTGCAGAGTTGTACGTCAATGAAGGAAAATTTGAGTAAAAAACCCAAAGATACAGCTCAAAACACAGTGAATTTTATGAATAATCTAACTGATGAAGACCTGAAGACTATGAAGATAAAAAATAGAATATCAGTTATAACTTGTGCGAGAAGAGTACTTGGAAAATATGCACATGTAGAAGGTGTTCAAGATAGATCTGAACACATGAAAAAGTAAGTGATAGACTTCAAAAAGAAATTTGATAAGTTGGTTGAGAAATGATTACCTTCATTCTGGAATGAAAATGGTGATTTGATTCCCCAGAAAGATCACAAGGAATTTCTTTTTGGAGTCAGAACAAATCATGAGAAATTTGAAAACTTAACTCATGTTTTGATAGGAAATATTTTATTGGAAAAAATTTCAGATGATTTCGAAGTTTTGCATTAGTTGACCATGATTGTTGGGAGGATACCACAAATTTCCACTTCATAACACATAGAACTGAAAGTTTTGGTTAAAGAAATGACAAGCTATGAGTTAACCAGTGCAAACCAGTGGAATACAATAGAGAAGTATGGGAAAATGAAATACACCTTACGCTCCTGATTATTCAGTCTCAAAAATTCAGTTAGCAATCTCCATCTAGCAAACAGGGCGTTGAATATTCACATGTTGGAAATTTTGACAGGTGTAAAAATTTTAACTAGAGTGAAATGTAAAAGTGAAACCCAAATATTTACTGGGTCAATTATAAGTTAGTTAGGGTTTCGCTTCATAGAAGTTCTATAAAAAGGCTATTTTGACATCATTGTAAAGGGTTGAAACTTGTGATAGAGAAGAACATTTTAGTATTGAGGGTATCTCCGTTATTGTAAAGTTTTGTTGTGCAAAAATAAAGCAAATTTTGAAGGGTGAAGATTTATGTGTTGTTTTTTTTGCACTCTATATCTCTCTTTTTCTTTGTGAATCCTATTTTCCATTGAAAATAATTCATGTTTTTTTTCTTCTCATGCTTATGGTGAAAGTGTTATTTGATCCAGAATTCATGTAAACCATGCTCTGTGTTAATCATGCCTAGGTATTTCATGTTTTCTTGTAAAGTCAATATTAAATTCATCTGTGTTGGTGCTTAATGTTGATGGTTTGTTTTTCTTTCTTTCTAATACCTCCTGCTAAAAGAACTTGATTGTGGGATAGCAATTACCTTTCCTTCACTAAGATTTATGTTGTTGATTTTCGTCTCGTCTTTAGAAATCTTAGACGTGACTCTATGCCCAATGTGATTCACATGTTTTTAGCCAATTTTTAAAATAGAAAATCATTTTCTTGAAAAACATTTCTGGCCATCGTATTCATCTTTTGAGAGAGCCCTCTCTGGTAGGAAAGAAGCCATCTCTCCTCCTAAAGGTTGGCTTGAAATAGTTACCTTAGGGTTACCCTTCCGCAACCAATGGGTAAATCCTGAGTGATAACACAAACAACTATCTATGTGAGAGAAACATTCCAGCCAACCATAGGTCCCTGTCTAGCCTATATTCTTTCAGTTGAGAGACTATCCCCTAGCTGGGATGTGTATCCACTATGGAGGAAATAGGTAGGCTTACTCACAGCCATGGTTCCACACCAACAGATTCATGCTAAGGAAAAATATAGTTGGGTTTATCAATCATCTCCAACCTATGTGCTTTCTTGTTCTCTATCATTCACACTTGGATTCTCCCAATTCTGTCACCAAATAACTCTGTCCCGTAATTGAGTTTTCAGGCTATAAAATTAGGGTTTTCCTATGATTTTCTGGGCATCTAACACTCTCAAAATTGACCCAAGGTTCAGGTCTATGGATTCCCCATTGAATTTCACAGTCCACACAAGTTTCTGGGCATTTTTGGCACTTCAAAATGTGGATTAATGTAGAGTTGCGATTTATATTTTTTCCCAATGCTGTGCATGTGTAATGGATGAAAATTGAAGCTTGGATGTTCCACAATGGAATGGGAATGAGGAAGAGAGAAATCCCATGAGGTAGAGTGACTTGTGGGTCAAGGAAACAGAGCCCATACCCTACCATACGAATTTATGGGATGCCCATGCTCCATTGAAGCCATGGACTCATTTCTTCAACTACTTTCTTACAACATAATTAAATGTCAGCAAGAAAAGTCAAATGGGTTCTCAAGATGACATTTGTAAACATATGGTTCAACCCCACAACCCTCTCACCACTCCCTAGTGGATACACATGGCTGCCTCTTATTAGTTACCTCCATAGCCAGTTTTTTTGGTATTTTATTGCATGATGTTTATTTACATCCTTTTATAATGTTCCATGGCTTAATAGAACATGGGTAACATAATATCTAATAATTTCCATTTTAAATAGAATATGAGCATCCACTAGAGAGGCCTTGGCCTTGAGCTCCACGCTAGGAAAACATACATCACATGTTTACAATATTTACATTAAAAGCCAATATATCCTAAGGGTCAAAATGTGGGTATTACAATCCCCTTCCCCTTAGAATAACACCATCCTCGACATTCCAATACTTAGGAATACATATACAGTTTACACATGTCCACAAATTTTCAAAAATTCTGTAGGTCTGCTTGCATTGTATCCTTTACTTTGAACTTTCAGGACCAAGTCCTTTGGCTTCCACAAAATGCTCCTGCTGGTTCTGATCTTCCAGCTCATCCACAAGTCTGATAACTGTATGCCTGCTACCTTCTTGATGTTCCTTTGTTGGGAAGTTGCAGTGGTAATGATATCATCCACATTTCCAACATTTCACTGGATGCTTTATCTTTTCCTGCTCATTTTCCTTTTAGTCTTCCCACCCAGAATGTTTCTTAGTGGACTGATTGGATGAATGCCTCCTCATTAATCCATTGTCCTTTCCTCGGCTGATTGTTTCCAGAATTATTTTTACTTGTCTTTGCAGACAAACAGAGTCCTACAAAAACCTTATGGTTCATCTCATTCTACTGCTTTTGTAGCTTGAGCATCTCTCCAAGATTTTCTTGGGTATTGAAAATTGTTTGCAGAATATTTTCATCCAAATCATTTAGCTTTTGGTTTGTTGTAATGGCCAATATACATAGCAGCCCACTCTTTTCTTGCTAGTAATATAGTTTTTGTAACAGCTGCAACCAATTAAATTCCACTTCTCACCTATGAAATACATCATTGCAATTTCTATTAGGCCAAGCATAGTATAAACATTAAAATAAGTCAATTAATTTCCCAATTGACATGGGTAGTCCATGCTTTATCCATGAGACTTTCACCCTTTTAATGATTTCCCAACATGAAATTATTCATCTTCATCCTTTCACAGGGAATTAACCACTTCACCATTCACAATTTATTTCAAGCAAATAAACACACTCTACTTTCAGCCATAACATGCATTCAACAATTTTATGTTTTCTAAATGCATCATAAAAAAGGAAAGAGGAGAGTAAGGGTTTTCCCCTCTTAATATTGCTCCAATCTTGAACCACACCACCACTGTGGTTTCTCCTTATCCTCTTTAACTTCCATGTGAATGCTTGACTTGCCCTTGCTTGGCTAGGACACTTAGTGTCTAAGGTCTGTCCAAGACCTATCAACCAGAGAACCTTTTCCTCATGGTTTGTCTACAAAACTCTTGGCTGCTAGGACCCACACAAGTCCACTAGCACCATCTTTCATTGTTGCTCATACAGAGCATTCTAGGACAATCACATGTCCAAATGCATCCTTCAGATACCTTCATAGTTCTTTCTTTCTTGGAATGACCAAAGTTTCCAACATAGAAACAATAATGTAGCAACTTGGTTGTCATAATATTTGTTCATGAAATTTTCATTATCCAATATAAGAAATGAATGAAAATTAAATACTTATCTATATTGGACATTTCCTCTCTACTCCACAGTTTTCCTTCTCTGCTTTACAAGCCTTGGATCACCTTTGGGGTGGATGTTCGGCCAACACACATGCTGCTCCACAACATCAAGTAGTTAATTCCAAACCAGTT
Organism: Larix kaempferi; assembly: GCA_027924585.1. Classification (NCBI taxonomy): domain Eukaryota; kingdom Viridiplantae; phylum Streptophyta; class Pinopsida; order Pinales; family Pinaceae; genus Larix; species Larix kaempferi. The sequence continues at coordinate 11,239,821 of BSBM01000303.1, read as the reverse complement.
TACTCTCTGGATTTACCAAGCATTGGTGGTGACAAATCAGTGTTAGGAACCTATGTCAACCCTTCTCTTTACTATGTTAGTATATTGTTGTTGGACGCATATGCTTTGTAAGTCGTCCCATAGTATTTGTTGATCCGTAGTTATATTAGCCCATAGTATTGACCCATAGTATTGGACGCATATGCTTTGTAAGTCGTCCTGTAGTATTATATGTCCCATGGTTTTGACTCATAGTATTGGGCATAGACTTAGTATATAAGTGTGTGTTGAGGTCATTGAAGGCATCGTGAAGTTAATTGTATTGAGCTTGCTCAAAGGAGGTTTCTCCCTCGAAGTGGCCCGTGATCAATATAAAAGCGATTCTATTCTATTATTTTTGATATCTCATGTATTTGCATTAATTAATTATTGCAGGTACATCACATCTGGTATCAGAGCACTTTCCTTGGCATAAGTGGGAATTTTTTTTTCTTTTTTTGGGCGGCGACTTTCAGATCAATTTTTGAAACTTTCTGCACAAAATCAGAAGAAACCGATTGCATATCTGAATTCCTCTTTCAAAAATACACAGTTTCAAAAAAAAAATCATCTCATTTGGAGTTCTAAAAGTGGAGATATCGCGGATTTAAAATCAGCAATTTTTCAGAATTTCGGTGACGGCCGCGAAAATTGCGACGAGAAAATCTTTTGACTAAGTGCCCAGATTTCTATTCCGCTTTCATAGACAGAAGCAGAGTGGTTGTTCCAGTTCCGGAAACATGCTATAATAGCAATTCTGACCAATATAGATCCGGTTTTTGAACATTGGGTGGAATTTCTGCCCAAATTTTTTTTGTTGCAGGTTCGGATTTGGGAATCATCCCTATCCGCTTAACTGTGGGAAGTACTTGGGCATAAGCCCTAAAACTCATTGTGTGGAGTACCACAGGAACCCCGAAGTAGCTGGCCCATTGAGAGGACCTGCCAGCGAAAAGGGCAACGACCCCTACCTGATTGACTAGTTCCCACCCGTGAGGTAAACCAAGAGCTGTCGTTTGTGGCAAAGCGGTTATCAGTTTTACCTGAGCCACGGAGTGAGGGGTACTGCCTCAATACGCAAGCCGTCAGACAGCATTGGTGGCCGAGTGAAACCCCTGAACTGTTAGGAAGCCGCACATACCTGGGGTCCATATCTACTTTCAGCTGAACTATTGTTGATCACTGCTGCGCCGTTTCAGATCCATTTGCAAGCCGTTCCAGATTCAGCTGTTTTCAATCCATTCGGCGTTGTTCCAGATCCCTTTCGAGCCGTAGCCGCTCCAATCTGCAAAAAAAAAAAAAAAAAAAAAAAAACCTGGTTATGGTTGTCACCCGTGCAGGAGCACACACCATGGAGGAAGCACTTGCAGCCATCCAAACCAAACTCCAAGATCTTGATGAAAAATTTTTCAGCCTCCATCTTCAGCATTCAGCCATGAACAATACCAGACAGCCAGAATCTTTTGCAGCCACCGGGTTCTCTGCTTCTAGCAATTTTCGTGGGCCGAAGCTTGATTTTCCTCGCTTCAATGGTACGGAAACGACTGGATGGATATACCGAGCAGAACAATATTTCAGTCTGCATAATACTTTTGATGTTCAGAAAGTTCCACTTGCATCATTTCATTTGGAACAAGAAGCCCTTCAATGGTACCGTTGGTACATCAAAGCTCATCCCGAGCCAAACTGGACAGATTTTTGCCAACTCATTTTGCCACGATTTGGTCCTAATGCTTTTGACGAATTCATAGGAGCACTCACTAAACTTCACCAAACTGGCACAGTGAGAGAGTATCAGATGGAATATGAGAAACTAGCCAATCACACAAAAGGATTGTCTGATGAATTCTACAGGAGTTGTTTTATCAGTGGTCTCAAGGATGAAATCCGCTCAGAGGTCAAAATGTTTTGTCCCAACACAATGATGGAAGTCCTAGGGTTGGCGAAGTTGGCCGAGGACAAGATCGCAGCTCAACAACGCTCCAAACCCACCTTTGTTCCCTTCAGAAATATGGGTTCCCAACGACCTCCCATCACGTCTGCTCCTCAACCAACTCCTCTCAAGCATTTGTCTGAAATAGAAATGCAGGCACGCCGAGAAAAAGGGCTTTGCTATAATTGCGATGAGAAATTCACTCGAGGACATAGATGTGTTCAACAAAAGCTTTATCTCTTGGATGTGGATTCTTCGCCTGCCTTAGAACTTGGTGAAGAAGCTACATATACAGTAGATGATCCGGTCGACATGCAACACCCGCCTGTTGACACCCCATCTCAGGACGACCCACCCGAGATCTCTCTCCATGATGTAACTGGCGTCACCACCCCACAAACAATGCGGGTCAGGGGATACTTCAAGAAGCTCCCTCTTACCATACTCATTGATTCTAGTAGCACTCATAACTTCATTGACTCTCGAATTTCCAAACAGGATGATTGTTTTGTCCATCCTTGCTCCAACTTTGAAGTCATGGTTGCCAATGGGGGCACCTTTCCTTGCAAGGGGAAGTGTCACAATGTGCGTATCTCTATGGAAGATTATAACCTACACTCCGACATGTTTGCCTTGTCCTTAGGCGGATGTGATGTGGTTTTGGGCGTTCAATGGTTACGCACACTTGGCCCCATCTTATGGGATTTTGCTGAACTTTGGATGCAGTTTAAAGTCAATGGGGCACAACACAAATTTAGGGGCTTACAACCAGGGTCTCTTTGCATCATCAGTTCACATCGCCTGAAAAAAATCCTTAAGAAGAATTCACATGGTGTCATCGCTCAGCTCAATTCCATTCAAATGCACCCATCAACAGTCTCCACTACTTCCTTGGATAGATATGCAGGTATCTTTGCTGAACCAATGAGCTTGCTGCCTTCAAGAGACCTTTCCGGTAAGAATGTATCCACATCTACCTCTCAGCAGGAAATGATGGCTATTTTGCATGTAGTACAGAAGTGGCAGCCATACCTATTAGGCAGTTATTTCTGCATCAAGACTGATCTTCCGAGTCTGGAAAATTTTCTGGAACAATGGGTCTCCTCCCCAACACACCTGCAATGGGTTATCCAACTCATGGGTTATCCCTATGTGATCACTTACAAGAAGGGTAGGGACAATATGGTGGAAGATGCTCCTTTTCGCACAATTGATGACCCAGTTTCTCTTACAACTCTTTCTCTGCTTGTTCCAAATTGGTTGCAATATGTTCAACAGGGCTATCTCTTCTATGAACTCCATGCTTCTTCATCAACAGGGCACTCTGGGTTCTGCAAAATGTATGACCAGGAACAATGTAACTTCTTTTGGCCGGGACTAAAAATGACAATTCAACAGATGGTGGCTAACGATGATACTTTCCAAGTCAACAAGGGGGAACCGACACTCCTTTCGGGATTGATCAAATCCTTGCCCATCCCTACTCAGCTTTGGCCAACTATTTCTATGGATTTCCTAGCAGCACTCTGGTGGTACAATACCACATCTCAAAGGACACCATATGAAGCAGTCTATGGACAAACACCGCCAGTTCTTCTTCCATACACCCTTAGCAGCTCCCCATTTCAGGAAATTGACTCGGTTCTTCGAAACCGCTATCAGCTTCTTCTCATTCTGCAGGACAATCTTCACATGGCCAGAATTCGCCTAAAACAACAAGCCGATCAGCACTGTTCTGAGCGCATTTTCCACGCAGCTGACAGGGTTCTTCTTCATCTACAGCCTTCCAAGCAATCCTCCTTGACACTTCAAAGGCGTCAGTGGCCCGAAATACAAACCGAGGATGCTACCGGGGAACCACTCCTTCAGATTCTGCAGCAATTTCTCCAACCAAAGCTTTGAGGACAAAGCTTTTTCTAAGGGAGAGGGGATGTTAGGAACCTATGTCAACCCTTCTCTTTACTATGTTAGTATATTGTTGTTGGACGCATATGCTTTGTAAGTCGTCCCATAGTATTTGTTGATCCGTAGTTATATTAGCCCATAGTATTGACCCATAGTATTGGACGCATATACTTTGTAAGTCGTCCTGTAGTATTATATGTCCCATGGTTTTGACTCATAGTATTGGGCATAGACTTAGTATATAAGTGTGTGTTGAGGTCATTGAAGGCATCGTGAAGTTAATTGTATTGAGCTTGCTCAAAGGAGGTTGCTCCCTCGAAGTGTCCCGTGATCAATATAAAAGCGATTCTATTTTATTATTTCTGATATCTCATGTATTTGCATTAATTAATTATTGCAGGTACATCACAACCAGTCCCATACCTTGCTTTCCCTCTCTATTTCCAAGCCAACACATCCATCTAGGTCATCATCCAATGGAAGGAAACTACACCACAACCATTTCTAGGTCAAGAATCTACTACGGATCCATAAGCATCTAAGGGTTTTTAGCCAGTCTTGGTACTCCACCTTATTGCTGACCCAATAGAGATTTTATGCCTTCATCAATATCACCACAACCCTTCACACACATACATCAACTTTTTATCCATACAAGGGTGGAACTCATCCTCTTATGCAAACTAGTGGCTCCCTTTAGGAACTATATAGGTGACGTTCTTGACTGCAGGTTATCATGGCCTCACAATACCCACTCACACTACACAAGGATGATACCCCTTTTCTATTACACAACTTATTTGGCCTATCCATCCCTTCTAGTGTTCTTTAGTGTGAGCGTAGGAAGGTTACCACTACCCATACAGTCCTCTTGAGTAGCCTTTCTTCACTTTGCCTCTTAATGTGCAACACCATTTTGCATATGTATAAGTTGACAACACAAGAAAGATAAGCAAGATCATTAGTATTGTTGTTCCAAAATTGCAAACATATTTCATAACATTCACTATCAAATATTGGTTCACCAGGAATGCATCCATTCCCTTAGGTTGTAGTCAATATTGACAGTCCTGTCATAACCCGACATCCGAAAAGTGTGCACCCCTTTGCTCATACTCAAGGAGTCTACCATAATGGAAATAAAATCAAAACATGCTCTGCATATTGAATCTAACAATTAGACATGCATATTCTTAGCTAGGATCAAAGAACACTTATCCATTTGCAGATGTACTCTTCTTCATTAATGAGGAATGGGGGCTCCCTTCTCGAAGTTAATATTCCCTCGATTTTCCACCCCAATCATTTTTACATTCCATATCCCACATATACCTTCTGAGCATAATTTTTCCATCTCACTCACATGGTTTTCCAACATGTAGTTCAGTTGAGATGTCATCCTTAAAATATGCAATGGCATTTCACCCGAAACCAATTTCCAAAGCATGGGGTCCTTCCCATGGAGTTTGGCTTCTGTAGGCCATCACACATGGCCTTCCTATAATGTGTCTTCCTGGAACACTTATCAAATAGCCAAATAGTCAGCATTATTTAACCATAAAATTCAAATCTGATTGTTCCATAACCAATCAATGGCACTAATAATTAAATTCAACATGAATTTTCAATTCTATCTACTACATAAATCGTTTTGCTTAGTCATGAGGCTATCATTATATTGTTTGTCTCTTGTGAGTGGCATCACTTCTCCCATTATGGTCTTATGTATGTTTCCATACATGAACATCCACTTACAACATGTCCTCCTAACACAATTCATATAAGCCAAACAGTCATTAGTCATTTATTAGCAAAATTCCAAATCTAAGATTTACAAATATGAGATTTGCAAATCTATAATTTACAATTCTTCTTTCTAACAGAACTTAGAGTTTGCAACCATGATATTCCTTCTCATAAGCTCTAAATCAAAATTTTGAAATCTGTTTTCCTATAGAAATCTGATTTCACACATGTGAGATCCTCCTCATAATGTTTGGCTATTTCACATGGTAGCTTTCAACCTTTATTGTGGTCTGTATCTTCAATCATCCAAACAAGCGGTGAGTGTTCATGCATATAATATTTTTATTGCAACCTTTACAACAACCATTAAAGTGATATTCAGAATTACAACACTCCATAATTCAAACACTCTCAGCTTTTAACATTTCAAATGCAATGAAATGTATAGGCTTATGTTATATGCACCCTTATCACAATAAAATTTCAATACACCATCCCACCATCTATTCAATTAACTTAAGGCTTTTAAATGCTCATTAATTGATAGCCATATCATTTATACAACTCTATCCTTCCAGCAAAGCACTCTAGCAGCCCATCAAACATGACTACCTTCATTCAATTCTTCCCCTACATTCATAGCAGCTCATGAAATGATCTCAGAATTATCATTAATTCATCATTTCATCTATTGTTAATTGTAATGAAGCATATACATATATCACAATCATGCATGCAAACAATGCATTTCATCAAGTGTAACCTCACACATACATGCACATTCACAACACTTAATTAAACTTTTCATTTGTATTCACTCAATGCATAACTACAAGATTTGCAAAATCTTTTAATGTGCATTTACTCAATGCACCCAATGCACTACAGAATTGATCTAAGACATATTGGTGCCTACACAAGTTTATCATTATGGTAAGTTGGACATTCTAGCTAGTGCTTCAACACCATACTTAGCCATCTCCCAAATTCACTTGGTTAACTTATATGGATGCTTTCCTTCTCCACCCAAACAACACATCAGGGGTTTCCTCACTCCTTGTTTGTTGGAAAAGAGGTTTCATCCAAATTAACACCAATATGGAGTTCATGGTATACTTGTTGGCACGTGATATATCTGCAGGAAGTGCAGAAACCGACGGGTGCGAAAGGGTCATTCTGCAAAAGAAGGATCATTCGTGGTATTCACAAGAGCACAAGAGTTGTTAGATTAGTTGAGCTGGTCATGTGGACCATTTTGTAATAAGTTAAAAGCATATAAATAGAGTAGGATTGTAAGCCTAAGGACATCGGAGTTTTGGAGATTGATCCTATCTTTTGGGTTTTGCTTTCGACAACATGATGTATTGACGGTTTCTGCAAGGTTAATTCCATAGGTTTGATGAATGAATGGAGATGTTCAGTTATGATATGAATTATTTCTTTGTGAAATGATGCAATGGTGAATAATGGGTTATGTGAATTTTTTCTGTTGATTAATGCGAATATGTTGTGATCTGAATAAGTATGTTGAGTATGTTATTCTGAATATATGTGTTAGAAACTGTGAATGACTTAAGATGCGAATGATAAGTTAAATAGCATGTTATAAATGTTATAATATCTGGTTAGTGCAAGGTAAAGTGTGCATATCCTCTACACAACTGCGGAAACTTGGTTCCAGTGGCCCTCTTATCCACCTCAGGTGAGACTAAACTTGCTCCGCAAGTGTTGTTGGGAAGGGTTACACCTTTCAGGGCCGGTGTATAAGGGAGTTTGGGATGATAGTTTGTTGGCGACAGTGCATAGTGAACCCCTGTCGATAAACTCTGCATCAACAAATGGTTCCGTTGCTAGGACCCTAAGAAAGAAGAAAAGAGGATATTCTATGGCACCCAACAAAACCAGATATCCAAGAGTGGTCCGACAAGAAGGTAGAGGAATTCACATAAAGTGAGAAGCAAGATCCTAAACAGACAGCAACCAACTGGTTAGAAAGATACGTCTATTTAGATATTCACGAAATCTTCTTCTGTGAATTTCCAGTGTTATTGCATGATTGGCTAGCACAGTTGACGTTCCGCAAGAACCACTGCCAAAAGACTGAACCTGATTGTTGGACCCCAGAGTTGGTGCGACAGCTAAAGTAGGTTGATAACAAGGTATCACGAGCTGTTGATTTTTGCGTAGACAATATCCTTGAAGGGTACATAACTGAGTTTGCAGTAAATACTATCAAGTCATATAGTGACACCGAAAGAAATTTCTTCAGGGGGGCGAGAGAAAGATTCTTGTCGTCATTAAAATAATGGATTAAAATGCTTGTGTGCGAAAAAGTAATATTGAGGATGTCTTCTGATGAGTAGAATAATTAGTGTGCGAGGGTGGAGGTATCACATACATGCAATTTTGATGGAAAGATGTGGTAGATGGACATGAGCACCGACGAATTTGAAAAGGGAAGCTAACGAAGAGTGTGGTCTCTTGAGAAGTGGAGCAATATTCCGATGTCTTGAGAAGAAGAGGAGGACTGAGAGAGAGTCTCCTGAGAGGACCAAAATAGGGAACTGTGAAATAGGACTACAAGGGAGGAAGTGACCTTATTGCGAAGAAAATGTCGACCAAGCCACCCCACAGGAAGAGGAATGCCATATCGTAAGTTACCACATACCTTCAACCCCACACACTAATCCAAATTTTATAGGAATAAATCCAAACTACTCGCGGAGTTTCCCTATGTGAAGCGACAAGAGTAGTGCTTCAGTAAACAAAAATACTAGCAACGTTAGGATGGTAGACGAGGCAAAAATGCCCACATTTCAGGGGAATGGGAATGAGGATCCTGAACAATATTGATTTATATGCAAAGCAATCTGGACCGTGAAGCAGGTTTAGGATGATGCTATAAAGATGGGACGGCTAGCGACGACCCTTAGGGGTCGGCCATTAGACTGGTACATGAATTTTGTAAGGGTTCCAGTGGGAACAACAGCCAAAACACTAGCGTAGGTTAGAACGACGATGATTGATGAATTTAAAAAACCAAAATCTGAGTCCCAATATGTCACCGAGGTTAAGGAGATTAATCAATTCCCGAATGAGTCAGTGTGGGAATTTGATCAGCGATACAAGAACCTGATAGCGAAAGTGGGCTTTCCGAAACATGAGATGCAACATAAAGAGTGGTTCATCGCAGGACTAGTGTCGCATATCTAAGGGCCATTGATGCAACAAAAAGTTGCAACACAGGCAGAAGCATTAGAAATCGCAATGAAGCTAGAGGCTTAACCAATCGGCAAAGCAGGAATGGGAATGGACAGAGTTCAGGTGTAGTTGACCAACTTAACACTTCAGTTGGAGGATATCAAGAAGGGTAAGGAGACCCGTGGATACATATGGTGTACCATATGCAAAAGTGAGGGGCACCATAAGGACAATTGCCCAGAATTCCGTAAGTATTTACAGGCATGGGTGCAAAACCCTCTTCGTCAATGAGGCGTTACATGGTGTATTGTCTGTCAGACTAGAGGACATCGACTAGAGGAGTGGTTATATCTGCCAAAGATGGTATCAAAGCCATCGAACTTATACTGCAAGTTTTTATGATTGGTTGGCCATGTTGATAAGGACTGCAGGGCCTATGACCTATTGCAAGATTGAATAGCTGACACGTATTTTATGAAGGGAGAACAGTCGTCAGTGGTGCAGCAACAATCACAGTATAGTAAACTGCAGCAATGTGACCAGGGGAAATATGAGTAGCCGTAGTATGGGCACCCGCAGTATCCACAACCATCATATGGCTAGCCATAGTATGGGAAGCAACAGTATCAACAACCACAATACGGGAAATCGCAGTATCAGCAATACAGACCGCCATGTGGAGGTTTCGGGGGAGGATTCCATGGAGGCCGAGTTGTCGGTATGGGACGTGGAGGAACTGTTGGATGAGGAAGAGGTCCAATCATCTGTTACAATTGCATACAATAGGGGCACTACCAAAGAGACTGTCCAAATCCAACGCCGCAGTGTACATACTATAGTGCTATAGATCACAGTGTATAGGACTTCCCCCGGCTCATTGCGAAATGGAAAACTAAGCATCGACCCCAGAACCAGAGCAAAAATAATCATAATGCGCCATCAGCTGTGCAGAGGATATCGACAAAAGCCAGGAGTAACCATGCAACGGTTGGAATAGTGACAAGAGGAGGGGCAGTGACAGGTGGCGATAGGTCACACCCCAATGTTAGACCAACACAAACACAACGGAAGAAGGTCACCTTCGATGTAGAAGCAGAAAGGATGTCTTTTTGAAAGCATAGGAGGCAATAAGGAAGAGGTGGAAGTTACCTCTTGAGGAAGAAATATATGACATGCCACTGACGTTCGATTTGACGAAGTCGCAAAGGAAGGAAAACACCCTGGGAGCCTTCTTGGAAAGTTGTCTGGATTTGGAAAAAGACACAGACGCACTGGAATAAATAGCTAGTATACTGCGACGATGGGGAGGTGCACGACTGGAAGAGAAGGTTAATCACATACATAAAAGGAAGACAGGCAGGGAGATGCGGATGTCAACATAGATCAAAGAATTGGATGTCGACTCCATAATTCTGGACTTAGGCTCAGACGTAAATATACTGACTAAGAATACATGGGAGATGATGGGGAATCCATGGATGACCTGGTCTCCAGTATAGCTGTGACTGGAGAACCAGAGCAAGGTCACTCCGCTTGGTCAGGTATGTCAACTTTCAGTTGACATTGAAGGACTCAGAACGTATGCGAACTTTGATGTCATTGAAATTGTGGATGATACCAGTCCCTATCCGGTACTACTAGGGATAGACTGGGCCATGGAGAATGAAGCAATTATTAACTTTAAGAAAAGGATAATGTCATTCGAGAATCAGGAAATGAGGGTCATCGCACCACTAGAAACTGCGGAAGGGTTGTGCTATATGGAGCCAGCGAGAGACGAGCTTGCGGAAGGGTGGGACAATTTGTATAACATATCTGAGGATTATGTTAATCCCACTACGAATGGAGAATTAGGATGGCGCAGTGACAGCTCGGTATCCTCCCATTCATATGAGGCCCTTGAGAATTGGCATAATCGGTTGCATGAAGTGTCCCGTCGAAGATGCGCACAGATAACACAGTCCCTTCGAATGGTAGCCAAGGGGTAGTATGTGTTACCTACCTATGAGGGATTGCCTAAATTGGACACATTTATCATTGAATTCGAGGAAAAAGTGGCAAAGCCACAACGTCTCTTGGCCTTGGAGGAAGCCCTAAAGGCTACTCTTGCGTGATGGTGGGCAGCGCATAAATCAAACATTACATCTTGGCCATTGTGTCGACGCCTCATGGAGGTTCAGTTTGATGAAGCTGCGAAGGAAAACCGGATGTGATATGATGGACGAGGAGACCCAAAGGCGCATCTGAATGCATGTTAACATCAATGGGAATCGAGAACATGACGGGAGTGGGTACATGCATCCGTACACACATTGGACGAGGTACTGCAAAGCTAGTACGTCGTAGCAAAACTGCGACATGGGATGACATCTTGGGAACAACTTACCATTGGCTTTAGTTAATCGTTCTCATTCTCATACGAAAATCCCTTAGTCCAAACAATGTCACGGGCGACCCACGGAAAAATAGTTGAAGTAGCACCGACTGGAAAATCGATGAAACCCCAAAGGACTGCGACACCAGAAATAGAGCATTACAATGTCACTGAAGAGCCCAAAGATGACGATGACCCCAGATATACATATGTACCAGAATTAGTGGATGGTGGCATTAGATATACCGTCAAAGAAACCTGATGTGCAGCTGGTCAAGCCACGACCACACCAACTAGAACTTAGACACCAGCAATGCATTCCAATTGTGATAAGAAGAATGATCAAAGCAAGACCACTGACAAATGACATTGAAAAGTACACAACAGTAACCCAGCGAAGGTTGGCCACAGTAGAGAAGCCAACGATACGAAGATGTGTCGACACAGTAGTACTCGTTGTGTCGATATGAGAAAAAAGGTTGTTGACACACTATAAGCAAGTCGGAAGCTACCACGACACATGATGGTCTAATTCGGCATTAAAGGCAATAAAGGCCACAGTTATACCACATCAGACAACATCAAAACCAAGAACACCGGGAGTTAATATCCAACGAATGCAATGGATTTTGTGGATCCCGATGAGATTTGGCAATTATGACCCATGATCAGATGGATACTACTGGCCAGTATATAGGAGGTGAAGTGGAAACACATTCAGCTACTTTAATTTTCCAAGATCCGAATGGAAGTGTATGTTTCCAGCACCAGCACTGAAAGACCACAGCCCACACTGGTTGTGTAGGAGTAGCCAGAAGTCATGTCTACAATCCCACACAAGAAAAAGAGGAGCGCGACTCGACCTCCCGACACTGGTAAGGAGAAGAAGTGTAATGCCCCATATTTTGACTAGGCATATTTATCAGTTAGACACACTATACTTTATTTTCTTATTATCTATTGAACTCAGCTCGACAGAGTAAACTATATTACGACATGATGGACCCGATTATATGATGTTACTATGTTTTATGATTTGACTATGATTATGATGTTACTATGTTTTATGATTTCACTATGATTATGATGTTACTATGTTATGTGGTTACGATGTCATGATTATCATAGCATTCCTTTATTTTATGATTACAGTATATTTTTATATGTTTTCATTAATGAGAGGTGAAATATATGATGGGGTACATGGATACCATCTTCTGATATGATTTATTGAAGTGTTATATGTCATATGCATCTATGGTGAACTAAAACTGTTACAAGAAATAAAATGATGTTGATAATATGGATCAATTGGAGATTGATGGGAAATACTTTCTATGAAATGTTTATTTTGCAAAATACTAACCTACATGACACAAGGGCTATGGGATAGCCAGTTACTTGATCTGATATATGGGATAAGAACTTGTTCATATAGTAAAACCTTAGCAGCGAAGTATGAGTTAATAAGGGCATAGGCCCAGTATGTTGAGAGGGATGGATGTGTTTCCCACCCTATGGTTCCATGATACCCGAGGTCATGGGATGGCCGTTCTGAGACATGCTCCCCATGTTGTTGTGATGACAATGGTCGGATTCCTACTAGGAGAGGATAGGTCCGTTGTTTAGCCAACGCTATCACTCTCAGGTTCTATGTGGTCAGGTCGGTGAGTCCAACATCTACTTTTGTACTAGCCGAGGAAGGATAGGGAGGATGTAGGATGTAGGTTATGATGGGAGGATATGTTAGTTAGTATTGTTGAGGGTTGGGTATTCCTTGATTCTAAGTTAGTGGTAGTAGGTGCCCTTCCTTGTACATGATTGATTAAACTAATGTAAACATAAAAATAATTATGTGAAATCGTAAAGGGTTAACTGTTAAATAACTGAGGATGTTAAAAGTAATTGTACTATATATTACGCTTGCTATTCTGCATGGGGGTAAATACAATTTTTAGTTAGCAGGTATGCATAGGAGGGATGGGGTTTGTTTATAGTACATCTCTGACCTGTGCATACGCTGGCCACGCATGCACACTTTGCACATGTACACTAGTATCGATGTACAAACAATTAACATATTGAATAAGTGTATAAGTTGTCATAAGTAAATATCTTAATCATACATTGATCCAATTCAGATAAGAAATATAAAGTTATTTAATATGTGTAAAACAATCCAATTAAGCTATGTATTAATTATTGTTAAACATTGTAATAAACAATTGAGACAAGTGTCATCAGTTAGCATTATCATATGAGAAATGTTGTGAATAAGGTAATGGTACTGTCTAATTCATTAGTAAAATTGTTTAAGCTTAAGGGTGCTTTGTTTATAAGAACGAGGATACTATGTTGATGTTAGGGTACTCATGTGATAAACAAATGATTTAAAAACATTGTTATTAATTCACCATTTATTATTGCTTCATGGTGATTTAATTAATATTATTACTTAATTAATGTTATTCTAATAATATTAATATTGCTGCTGTAACAATTACAATATAATTTAAAATATTGATTAATAAATTATTAAGTGTGTGATTATTTCCATTTCAAAGATTAGACATAATAGGATGATAAATCTTGAATGGATGTGATGTGATGGAACGGGTTTTTAAATATTATTATTATTCAATATGAGTCTTAGAGTTTAAGTTACAAGATAAGTTATCTTGTTGGATGAGGTAAACCATTAAGACACACCTTGTCCAAATTGAAAAGGACAACTATATATATATATATTATTTTATTACTTTATCCTAGTAACACTAAATACAAAGGTGGTGAATAGACTAAATAGTTATTAAACCATGTCTCGAATAAAGAATCCTTAGGTAGTAATTCTTGCCATAATAAATGTTTACAATCAACAGTTGAAGTCTAATAAATTTACCATGAGTATATCTAATTGTTAGGTACATTGAGTGTGAAAATATATTTTAATAATGTAACTTGTAGGAATGAACTAAGTGAGGGTACTAAATGCTTGAGGGGCTCGAGAGAAGGAATTGGGGGGGCGGGGGAGTAGGCCCAAAGTCTTCTCGAGGAAGGAAATCTATATAGAGAAGAGTGGAAGGGGGAAAGGGGGATCTTGGGGAGATGATATTGGGAGGAATTTTGAAAGTAGCAGAAAAAGAAAAGAGATCTAAGTGAAGAAAGGAGGAAGATCAGGGAAGTACTGCTCTTGGGATTATCAGTTAATGTCATCGTATCATTATTTTTGGTTGCTAAGGTTTTACTGTATGAACAAGTTCTTATCCCATATATCAGAATAAGTAACTGGCTATCCCATAGCCCTTGTTTCCTGTAGGTTAGTATTTTGCAAAATACACATTTCATAGAAAGTATTTCCCATCGATCGCCAATTGATCCATATTGTCAACAACATTTTATTTCTTTTAACAGTTTTAGTTCATCATAGATGCATATGACATATAACACTTCAATAAATCATATCAGAAATGGTATCGACGTACCACACCATATATTTCACATCTCATTAATGAAAACATATAAACATATACTATAATCGTAAAATAAAGGAATCCTATGATAATCATGACATCGTAACCACATAGCATAGTAACATCATAATCATAGTGAAATCATAAAACATAGTAACATCATGTAATTGGGTCCATCATGTCGTAATATAGTTTACTCAGTCGAGCTGAGTTCAACAGATAATAAGAAAATAAAGTATAGTGTGTCTAACTGATAAATATGCCTAATCAAGATATGGGGCGTTACATACACCCACCCTTCGGGAAACTTCGTCCCAAAGTTATGGTAAAAATAATGGGGGAAATCTCGACACATAGTCTCTACATACTCCCAGGTAGCAGATCATGGGCTATACTTGTGCCACTGGACGTAAAATTGACCAAACACACTGATGGCACCTTATAGTTTTACTGCTTTTATCCCATGATATGTATTCTAATAATTAAAGAAACATTTAGATTAATCTTTCTGTAGAATCTCAATACTATATCTAGAATGCCTAAATGTTATAATCAAGTGCTATCCTCCTTGGCTTCATTCTACTTACCCTTTAAAAACATCCCTTTAGTTGCACCATCAATTTGGGTTTGCTCATCACACAATCAAGTTTTCATCACAGGAATGTATTTAGCATGAAATAATCAACAACTAAAATGGAGGGTTTAAAGATCATAAGTTATAATTACTCCATAAGAGACTACCAAGGATCATTAAGGTTAGCATATCTCTCGTAGGGAAAGATGATCCACATCAACAAATCCTCAGGCCATACACTATTATTACCCCAGTGGTAATAAGCAATTTGTATATATGATAACCAAAAGTACTATAACATTAATTAAATTAGGAGAACAATTATCGCTTACAAGGTTTTCGTGACTACCCTTGTCAAGAATACATAATTTCATCATCTTTCAACTTTGGCAATGCACTACCGCTCATTAGACATAGTTGTTATTTACAAATTTCAGAGTACTTGACGTGTTATTTCTATTTTAGACTATGGGTTAGGCATTATTGATTCTTAGTTGTCTTAAAAAGGTTATTTATCCTTTAGAGGTGACTACTCCGCAATTTGCGGACACCCTACTGTTGGCTTGGTTTCGCAACCAAGCTTAGTGCAATGGGCACCTGCTAACTAGTAGCAGCAGTTTCAATAGAAATAAATAACAAACTAATCTAAACTATATTAAACATGGATCTATGTGAAGTAAATAAGAAAAAAATGGAAATATTATAGAAAACAAGAACAAGGAATAGAATAAAGAATAACTTTGTATTAAGAATAGGGGCAAGCAAGTGCTTGCAATGGTGATACCTCCGGATGGTGAAGATTGTTGAGTAGCTACAAGGGTGAGCAGCTCCAAACTCCAAAGGTCCCTTCTCCAAGGTAGCTACAATGGCCAAAAGCTCATGGAAAATTTTGACAACATGAGGATAGGATGATGGATGGATCGAAAGTGAGGAGCCCCTACCACCTTTTTATAGTTTTTGGTGGTGGGGAATACCATTATGGTTTTGAGGAAACCAATGGTATTGACCAACATGGTTTAGGTACCTTTTCCCTCCTTTTTCCTTTTTTGAATATTTTGAATATTTTTATTCCCTTTTTAATATTTTTGGGAATTCTGGACCCTTTTTGAGGGTTTTTTTTATGTTTTTTGAGGAAAAATATTCATTTTGAGTGGAAAAAGGGGTGTATTAAGGTCTTTTGGTGACCTTTTGGTGGCTTTAGAGTCTCAAATGGTGAAAAAGTGGACAAATGGGTCATGTGAATAAGTAAATGAGCTAGTGAGCACGTTTTGGGTGTTAACAGATTGCCCCCTGATGTGTGAGGGCAGGAGCTCATCGTATGGCCGATAGACATCATAGTTCTTTTGTCTTTTTTCTGGGGTTTGGGGAGGAGAAGAGACCGATTGGAGACTGGATCCATGACCCTTGGAAGCTGCAAAAAAGAAAACATATTACATGGCCTCAATATGAATGAGGAATAATCTCTGATAATGGACGAGGCGGGCATACCCATGCTCGTATCAAGACATATACATAACAATTAGTCCCAAGAATGGGGGACCTGAAAAATACATAAAAAATATACTGGTACATCATAATGGTCCAGAGGGGACATTATTTTGAGATGTACTCATGGTCATAACATGACCGATCTCAATAAATGATGCACTGGAATAAGTGATGAATTGCTGAAATTGAAGGTGTCCAACATCTGTAGGGACGCAATGACTGTGAGTCATCTCTGAGAAATATATGTAATTGTATACTCGAGGGAGTATAAAACTGGGGTACATCTGAATATTGTCGCAATGCACAACCCGGATATCTATAGAAAAAATGTAACTGGTTGTTTCCATAGGTAGACTCTCAAATGTGGGAGAGGCAGGGGGTATCCGGAGTCTTCGACTAAAAACTGAAAGGATCAATACTCTATGCGAGTCTCAACGATGCGGTCAAGGTGTTGAAGTCGAGCATGTGAGAAACAACCATTTGGAGAGGCACTGAGGACTCTTCTCGAAATGATTCGTAGGCACTCATCATAAATGGTGATGAGTCCAAGACATAGGGACCTCTAGGTCTATCCTCTGAAATAAATTTGGTTGTCATCGACAGAGAGAGACTAGCAACTAACAAGGCAATGATGTTTCCTTGATAGGAGCGCGAGGTGTAGAACTGAAGTGTGGTAGTACTGATGGTAGGACTGACATACTTGTGGGGATGGGAAGTAACTGGGGTCATATAGTGGGTAGACTTAAACTTCCTTTGTTCAGAGCATGATGACATGGTTGATCTGGTAGTGTAGGGGACTGACTTGTAGGTGCGGGGATCATAGATTTTAATGACTGAAGGGTATGTATTGACTTTGGGTGGGGTCAAGCTGTTTGGTGCCGTCGAAAGATTCTCAGGGTGGCATAATGTAGAATACTCTGAACAAAGGTGACCAAAATGGGGAAGCTACCATATGAGTAGACGTGATCTGTTGTGGCGCCAAGAAGCACCATTGGGTCCTTCTTCGTAGTTTTAATGAGCTCGAAGAAGGGATAAAAGTGTGCTCTAAAATGGTACTATCCTGTGGATTTTGTGAGCCCAGGACTGTTCGTGCTCATGTGTGCTTTCATTTTTTAAGGAGTCTGAAAACGATAAGAAGACTCTGCAGTGGTTGTGAGTACCATCCTGTGGATTTTTACGAACCCAGGATGGTGATTGCTTGTGGTTGCTTTCATGTTTAGAGAGTCTAAAAGCAGTAAGTGGATTCCATTGATGTTCTTTTTCATAAGTTAGTCTCCAAGGCTCGAAAAAGCATAAAATGATGCAAAATGGAGAACTCTTCTAGCTGATGTGACTAGAGTATTCCTTTTTCGTAATTAGTCTACAAGGTCCGAAAAATGGGTAAAATTATACCAGGTAGACGCCCTTTCAGATACGTTTTAGCGAGCATGAAAGGAAGCAAGGTTGCTCGGCGATCTTTTCATTGTTGTAGGAGTCAGAAAAGAGCTTAACAGAAACTCCCTAAGTGCCTTTTTTCGTAAAAGGGATTGCTCGGACCGAAAAAGGGATAAAATTATATCGAACAAAAAGGGATTGATGATAGCGAGAAAAGGTGTCAAGCATCATCATGAGTGCGAAAAATTGAATCCGGTGACATAAAGATTCTTAAAAAGGGGCAATGGCCAATGTGGCATGCAAATCGAGGCGATGAGGGGTCATGGGAAAAATGCCCAAAAAATCTGGAGGTGAGAGCGAGAAATGATCTCAAGCATCATCACGAGTGCAGAAAACTAGATCCGGCAATATAAGACTCACAAGAAACGGATGACGACCGATTTGGCTCGCAAATCGAGGCGACGAGGTGGCATGGAAAAAATGCCCGAAGTGAGAGCGAGAAATGATCTCAAGCATCATCACGAGCGCGAAAAACTGAATCCGACGATATAAGGTTCGTCAAAAATGGACAATGACCAATGTGGCATGCAAACTGAGGAAACAAGGGTGTGTAAAAAATTGTCAAAAAATGGACCTGGTGAAAACGGGAAAAGGAAAGAACTATCATGAAGTTCAGTAATGGGCGGTGGTGTCCATCCGGTTTACTATGGGTAATATTGCTTGAGGTACAACCCGTTGCGTGATTTGCGGAGGGGGTTGCCTTCGGAATCGGTCAGAATGTATGCCCCCTGTCCGAGGCAAGTGTGTATAATATATGGGCCTTGCCACATGGACACAAAATTTCCTTTCCCGGTTTTGTCATGAGCCTGATCGTAGGTGAGGACAAGGTCCCCTTCAAAAAAATTTCTTGGGTGGACATGTTTATCATAATTTAATTTGGATCAGTTCTTGGCTACTTCCATGGTTTGGAGGGTTGTGCGCCGATCTTCATCGACCTGCTCCAGGAGTAGTAAGCGTTGCTCAATTGGGGCAGTGTCCGGTAGGAGTTCAACGGCCATATGTAGGGTTGGAATTTGGCACTCAATGGGGAGGACGGATTCGACACCGTGAACTAAGTGGAAAGGGGTAAAACCCGTGGTGGTTTTAGTTGATGTGCGGTATGCCCATAGCGCTGCGAAGAGCATGTGGTGCCAATTTGATTTGTGTTTGTCTACAGTGCGCTGGAGGATGGTTTTCAAAATTTTGTTGATTGCTTCGACTTGGCCGTTTCCTTGGGGGTAGTAAGCAGAGGAGAAATGGTGTTCAAATTTCAGTAAGGTTGATAGTTCTCTCCAGACAGCGTCTTCGAAGTGAGAGCCGTGGTCTGAGACGAGTTGCTTTGGCACTCCAAAACGAGCGATAACATGGTTGAGAAAAAACTATGCTGCAGTGTCGGCCTTGCAATTGTAAGTTGGCATGGCCTCCGCCCACTTGGTGAAATAATATACGGCCACAATAATGTGTTTGTGACCACCGGCTGATGTGGGATTGCAATCAAGGAAGTCGATGGCCCATTTGTAGAATGGTCCGGTAGTGACGACTAGATGAAGTGGGGCGGGTGGGGTTCTTTCTTTATGGGCAAAAAGTTGGCAGTTTTGACAGTGTTTGATTGCGGTGATGCAATCAGTAAATAATGACGGCCAAAAGTAACCTGCGCGAATGATCTTTTGGGTGGTGGCCATGCTAGAGAAATGGTCTCCGCAGGCACCACTGTGGCAATCATTAAGGACCTGTTCTGCCTCACTATGGGATAAGAAACGTCGTAAGATGGTATCAACGCCACGTCGATAAAGTACATCCCCTAACAAGAGGTATCGGGGAGCGTGGTGTCGTATATGACGGTGTCCGTCACGATCTATGTGGGATCAAAATTTTTACGTGCGGAGGTAAATTAAGATGTCACCGTACCATGGGTCGTCAGACGAAATGATGAAGATGTGATCGTCAATCAGATTCATTTGGATAGCGGGTGATGATGAAGAGGATGGGAGGTCAGTGATGAGATGGGCCAGCGTGAGTACTTTGGTGCTCTTGGGAGTTTTGAAAGTGAGGTCATATTCCTGGAGGATAATGACCCATTTAGCAACACGACCTTGTAGGACCGCCGGTTTAGGAGATAGACCATAGGGTTGGAGTCAGCGACAACTCTGGTATGACTGAGCAGAATGTAGTGTCACAATTTTTGGATGGAAAAGACTACAGCTAGGGATAATCTTTCCTCATATGGGTAATGTAGGGGTGGGCCAGACAAGGTTTGGCTGACGTAATAAATGACATGCTCTTGGTGAGAGGCATCTTCTTGGACCAAGACTCCGGAAACGGCATGTTCGGATGCTGAGACGTAAAGGATGAAGTCCTGGGAGAAATCCAAAGGGGAGATCAAGGGGGCTTGAGTGAGAGCTTTCTTGAGGGCGTCGAATGTCGTGTCTGCTTTCTCATCCCAAACAAAGGGTATGTGGGTACAAAATAGGCGTAAGAATCCATGAACTTTGGTGGCATAATCAAGAACGAAGAGACAAAGGAAATTGGACCGCCCCTCCAGACTCTGGAGTTGCCGAAGCGTGCGTGAAGAGGGAAGGTCTAATATTGCTTTGACTTTCAAGGGATCAACAGTAATTCCATTCTGGGAAACAATGAAACCCAACAATCGGCCTGCCGAAACGCAAAAGACACACTTGTGTGGGTTCAAGCGGATTTTATATTTGCGACAACGCAGGAAATCTTGCCGGAGGTCGTTAAGGTGGTCTGATCGTTTCTGGGAACGAGCTGTAATGTCATCAAGATAGACCAGCAGGATATGGACCAAGTCATGAAAACAATAGGTCATGGCCCGCTGGAAGGTGGCACCAGCATTTTTGAGGCCGAAAGGCATGCCACGATAGGCAAAGGTGCCCCATGGGGTGGTAAAGGCAGTCTTATACTGATCCTCCTTATGGATCTGAATCTGGTTGTATCTGGAAAAACTTTCCATGAAAGATAGGACTTCATGTCCCGCACACACATCAATGAGTTGGTCAATGAATGGCGTGGGGAAATTGTCTTTGGGACAAGCACAGTTTAAATTACGGAAGTCAGTGCATACTCTAAGGGTGCCTTGTTTTTTGTTGACGGGAATGGGGTTTGAAACCCAGGTGGTATAAGCAATAGGATAAATGAATCCTGCTTTGCGAAGTTTCTCAATCTCGGCTTTAACAACGAGGAGCTTGGAAGGATGAATGGATCGTTGTTTCTGACGAATGGGGGGGACATCAGGCCATGTGTCAATGTGGTGCTCTATAATGGCAGGGTCATGACCAGGCATTTCGGTATAGGACCAGGCAAAGACATCACAGAATTCTTGGAAAAAAATTTTGTATGCCCGAGTTTCCACTTGAGTGCAAGATGCGCCCAGTGAGATGAGCTCAGGTTTCCTAGGTGTGGTGGAAATGTCAATTTGTATAATGGGGGAAATGTTTGACAAGTTCCCTTCTTCGAAGGCATCCGGTGTTGGGATGGGGTCCTTGAACCAATCGACCTTAGTGGGTATGAAATATTTCGATTCGATCGATAGCTGATTAGATTCGGTGGATGTAGACGCCTCTGGGAGGAAGTATGAGCGATGATGCATATCGTCCCAAGGGTAGTCAGGTGCAGTGAGTGTTTCCAATATTTTCTCATCAGTATGGAATTAGTTAGACCATAAATCAGGGGTTCTGGTTTGAAAGTGGTTGAAATCATATAGATGGTATTGATTTCTTCCGAAGCGGATGATTTCAGAGGGTAGATCTCCTCAATTGTGGGGGGTGCCGTCTCAAGATCCAAATTATTCATCTCGTAGAGAGTTGCTCTGTAATCTGGGATATTAGGACAGTGATGTGAGTAGTGGCCATAAATACCGCATATCGCACAAGGGTGGTTGGTACGCAGTGATTTGTCACGAGGCTTGGGATTTGAGTTGATTTTGACAACCGGGATGTTAGGGTCGTCGTCAAGCATTTGCATGTGTTCCTGTAATGCAGGTAACTGTGGACATTGATGAGTTGGATGGCCTAACTCATCACACAACGAGCATTTAGGAGGAGCACAGAACACGGGGGGAGTTTTAACTGCTTTGGGTGGGGGTACTGCAGTGTATGGTTGTGGGCCTCTGCCCCTAGTGGGCCTAATGAGAGGAGGGGGATTCGTAGATGACAAAGGGGTAGTGATACCGGGAGCTAGTTGAGTAGAAGTGACAATGAGTTGCACCGGTTGCAGGATGACATTTGGTGTCGGCGGGGGAATGGGAGGTGAAATATACCACACGGGTAATCCCAATGTTAACTCGGGGAGACTAAGGGTAGCCATAACTGGAGCGCTTACTATGTCTGAGGGAGGAAATAGAAAGGGGATTGTGTGGATGGGTGTAACACCAATGTGACTAGGGACCAATGGTGGTTTAGGTAACAAGGATGGTTGATTGTTGGGTGCTTGCGTATTGTGTGAAAGAGTACAGAGGTCAGCGACGTGGGTCTCCGGTGACGGTGGTGGAATGGATTGGAATGTAGAAGTCATCGACAGGTCGGAGTAAAGTCCGAGTCCCACGGAGGAAACAAATGAGGTATTTGCACCACAAACAGGTTGTTAAACCATAGGGAGAACATTTTAAGGTGTAGCGGGGGCCTTGGGATCGTAATAGGTGAGTTGGTCGACCTTGACCACGCGTCCGTCGTGAGGGAGCATCATGGTATGAAAAATGGATGAGGCAATAGCCTGCATGGCATACATGTAGCTGTGGCCAAGTAAGAGGTTATAGTCAAGTTGGGCATTGATGACCTCTATGTCAATGAGCACGATTTTACCAGCCAGCTGGACGGGGACATTAGCCAAGAGAGCTTGGGGTTGAGCCGAACGATCGTCGTAGGCTCGCAACGCAGTGGTGGACTGCTGGAGAGTAGGAGATCCCAACTTCTGCCAAACAAATGTGGACATAACACATGTAGAGGCACCTTCATCGATAATGCACCGATGGATGACAAGATTCCGAACGAAAACGGAAACTTGGAATGCTAAAGTGGAAGGCAAGCGTGGTTCAGACTGGTTTGAATCGAATGCCATAAGTTGTGAATCATTGGGGTCAATAGCGCCAATGGCAGAGAGAAAAGTCTTGCGCTGTGAAGGACAGTTTTTTAAGACTTATAAAGCAGACATGGCTGTGGGAGACTGGGTTAAGTCATCTACAATGTTGTAATTCGACGCAGCATGAGCATTGGGATTATTGTTGATGCGACGAAGTGGGAAGAAATTTGCTTTAGAAGCACCATCGAGCGGAGCTGGAGGTATACGTAACGTCTGATTCGTGGGATGAATGTTAGTGTTCTTGTCAGCGGGAGGGGCATCAGGGGTGGAGCCATATTGGTTCCGGTGGGTTTGGAGGTTGGCATCTACGGATGACATCATTAACAAGTGGTGGGTATCTAAATCGAACATGGGTTGATCAGGAGCGGCATAAGTGATTTGTTGTTGTGGTGGCGCGTTGCCCTGAGGGGGAGCTAACGGCTGAGTGTTCACTACGCCTTGGGTTGGAAAGGGGTTTTGCAGCACCAAAGGTTGATGTTGAGGTGGTGGAGGGTTGGGTGGCACCTGAGGAGCTTCTTTCCCTTGACGATGGGAATCGTCAGTCCAGAGTTGCCGAGCTCGCTCCAAATGTGGGAAAGCATGTGTGTAATGGCCATAGACCCCACAAATAGAAAAAGGATGGTGTGATGCACCTACAATAATTAATTAACAAGAATATGCGGAATAGCATAAATGACATAACTCAGAATCACTTTTATATTGATCACAGGCCACTTTGAGAGGGAAACCTCCTTTGAGCAAGCTCAATACAATTAACTTCACGATGCCTTCATAGGTCTCAACACACACTTATATACTAATTCTAGGCGCCAATACTATGGGTCAAAACCATGGGCCATTACAAACTATGGATCAACAATACTACGGGCGACTTACAAAGCATATGTGCCAACAACAATAACACAAACTATTGATCAACAAATACTACGGGACGACTTACAAAGCATATGCGTCCAACAACAACATACTAACAAGGTAAAGACATGGGTTCCTAACATCCCCTCCCCCTTAAAAAAAGCTTTGTCCTCAAAGCTTTAGATGTGGAAATTGTTGTTGAATCTGAAGGAGTGGTTCCCATGTAGCATCCTCTGGTTGCATGTCGTGCCACTGAATTAAGACCTCTGTGATAGAGCGAGAGCGAAGCTGACGCATGCGTCGATTGAGGATTGCCTCTGGCTCCAAAAGGATGGATCCTTCATTATCTAGTTCGGGTAAAATCATTTTTCCACTAATGTTGGTGCCAAGAACTTTCTTCAGACAAGAGACATGAAAGACTGGATGAATGCGGGAAGAAGGAGGAAGTTCCAATTTATAAGCAACGGACCCAATCTTCTGAAGAATACGATATGGCCCATAGAACTTTGGAGCGAGCTTATGACGCCATTTGAGTTTCAAGCATGATTATTTGTACGGCTGGAGACGAAGAAAAACCATATCGCCGACTTGAAAAGTGCGCTTAGAATGGTGCTAATCAGCTTGTTGCTTCATGCGATTTCTTGCCATGTGAAGATTGTCCCGCAAAATGCGAAGAATCTGATCGTGGTTTCGAAGGATCGTGTCAACTTCTTGAACTGGTGAACTGGTGGGGGTGTATGGAAGAAGAGCTGGAGGTGCCTGACCATAGACTGCTTCATATGGGGTCATTTTAAAGGTAGTGTGGTAAGAGGTATTATACCACCATTCAGCGAGAGGGAGCCATTTTTCCCAATGATGTTGTTGTTCTGAGGTGAAGCAACGAAGATAAGTTTCCAAGCATTTATTGACAATTTCAGTCTGACCATCTATTTGTGGGTGATACCCTGAACTCATCTTCAGTTTGGTGCTAGTGTGGCGAAATAGTTCTGTCCAAAAATGACTGGTGAAAGTCGCATCACGATCCGAGACAATGGAAGAAGGGATTCCATGAAGACGAAAGATCTGGTCCAAAAAAATTTGAGTGACGGAGGAGGCTGTATAGGGATGGCTGAGAGCACAAAAATGACTATATTTGGAGAGGCGATCAACCACAACGAGAATCACTGTCTTCCCTCCAGATTTAGGGATCCCTTCAATGAAATCCATAGAAATATCTGTCCAAATCCATGTAGGTATGCGCAAGGGTTCAAGCAATCCTGGAAGGACTGTTGTTTCACCCTTATTGCGCTGGAAGGTATCACATTCAACCACCATC
Source organism: Larix kaempferi (assembly GCA_027924585.1). NCBI lineage: Eukaryota > Viridiplantae > Streptophyta > Pinopsida > Pinales > Pinaceae > Larix > Larix kaempferi. The sequence goes on along the minus strand of BSBM01000303.1, from coordinate 11,214,435 downwards.
TGTTGAATTGTCCTTTTCATGCCGTTTCAAAAGAAGTTACGTCGTTCTCGTTCATACATTTTGAGGAACCCAGAGTGCCCTGCCGATGGAGAAGCATGGAGTTCATAGAAGACAGCCTGTTGAAGATCTGTGCTCTGGGGAAGCACCAGATGACCCTTGTATCGCAGAGAAGCACCATCCCAAGAGTAATGTGGTACAAAAGAAGGGTTGTTGGTCAAGCGTTGGATGATTTGAGATAAGGAGGAGTCATTGACATAACCCCGTTGAACATATTGCAACCAATTTGGAACAGGCATAGAAATAGTTGAAAGAGAACCTTGGGCATCAAATGTGCGAGAAAGAGCATCTGCCACAATATTGTCTTTACCCTTCTTGTAAGTGATCTCATAGTCATAACCCATGAGTTTGCTAACCCATTTCTGTTGTGCCGGGGAGGAGACACGTTGGTCCAAGAAATATTTTAGACTCTGGTGATCAGTCTTGATGTAGAAATGATTCCCTAAGAGGTATGGGTGCCACTTTTGTACTGCATGCAAAATAGCCATCATTTCCTTCTCATAGGTAGAGGCAGCTAAATTCTTACCTGAAAGGGATTTGCTGGTGAACGCAATGGGGTGCTCATCTTGAAGGAGAACAGCACCAAGTCCATTGCCACAAGAATCACTCTCAATAGTGAAGGGTTTGGAAAAATTGGGCATAGCTAGCATAGGTGTAGTACACATAGCTTGTTTTAGTTTGTCAAATGCACACTGAGCAGCAGGTGTCCATGTGAAGGCATCCTTTTTCAATAGAGCAGTTAATGGAGCTGCAATATTCCCATAATCATTGACAAACTTGCGGTAGTAGCTAGTCAACCCCAAAAAACCAAGAAGGGTCTTGAGTGTCTGAGGATGCGGCCAATTGTTCATGGCATCGATTTTGGCAGGATCCACACGAACCCCTTGTGCTGAGATAATGTGCCCGAGAGACTCAACTTTCTTCTGTCCAAAAACACATTTAGACTGCTTGGCATGGAGATGATGGTCAGAGAAAAGTTGCATGACAAGATCCAAATGCTGGAGATGTTCATCCCATGTTTTACAGTAGATGAGGATATCATCGAAGAATACCAGAATGAATTTCCGCAAGTAGGGTCGAAATATTTTATTCATTAAGGCCTGGAATGTGGAAGGAGCATTAGTGAGGCCAAAGGGCATGACCAAAAACTCATAATGGCCATCATGTGTGTGGAAAGCTGTTTTAGGGATATCATCCTCATGAACCCGAATTTGATGATACCCAGAACAAAGATCCAACTTGGAGAAAAAGTGAGCCCCATGAAGCTCATCAACAACAGGAATTGGAAACTTATCCTTGATGGTGAGGTGATTAAGTGCTTGGAAGTCAATGCAAAGGCGCCATGACCCATATTTTTTGCGGACAAGAATAACTGGAGAAGAAAAGGAACTAGTGCTTGGGCGAATAATACCTTGCTTCAATAAGTCCCGAACGAGCATTTCAATCTCCATTGTTTGGTGAAATGGGTAGCGATAGGGCCTGATGTTGGGAGGAATGCTGCCAGGAAGGAGCTGAATACGATGGTTTTCTGGCCTGGAAGGTGGCAATCCCACTGGTTCAGCAAAGACACCTATATATCGATCTAGAATTTGTTGTAGATCCAAAGGAGTAGTGGAGACCGCTAATGGTTGCATCTGGATGGAATGGATCTGAGCGATGAAACCATGTGAATTCTTCTTGAGGATTTTTTCCATGTGATGTGAACTGATGATGCTGAGAGAACCTGGTTGTAATCCTGTCAATGTGTGTTTTTTTCCATTGAGGGAAAACTGCATCCAAAGTTTAGCAAAATCCCATAAGATATGGCCAAGTGTGCGTAGCCATTGAGTGCCCAAAACCACATCACATCCGCCTAAGGCCAAGGCAAACATGTCAGAGCGCAAGGTATAATCTCCCATAGAGATACGCACATTTCGACACTTCCCTTTGCAAGGTAAGGTGCCCCCATTGGCAACCATGACTTCAAAGTTGGAGCAAGGATGGATAAAAAAATTAGCTTGTTTGGCGATCCGAGGGTCAATGAAATTATGAGTGCTACCAGAATCAATGAGTATTGTAAGAGGAAGCTTCTTGAAGTAACCCCTAACCCGCATTGTTTGGGGGGTGGTGATTCCAGCTAAGGCATGGAGAGATATCTCTGGATGGTCATCCTGAGACGGAGGGTGAATAGGCGGTTCCTGAATGTCGACCGGAGCATCCAGTGTTTCTGGATCTTCGTCACCAATTTCAGAGGCAGGCGGAGACTCCACATCCAAGAGATAGAGCTTTTGCTGAACACATCTATGTCCCCAAGTGAATTTCTCATCAGAATTATAGCATAGCCCCTTTTCTCTGCGTGCTTGCATCTCTGTTTCAGACAAATGCTTGATAGGAGTCGGTCGAGGATCCTGCGGTATAGGTGGTCGCTGAGAACCCATATTTCGGAAGGGAACAAAAGTGTGCTTGGAGCGTTGTTGGGCTACAATCTTGTCTTCTGCAAACTTAGCCAACCTTAGTGCTTCCATCATTGTGTTGGGACAGAACATTTTGACCTCAGAGCGGATGGCATCCTTTAGACCACTGATAAAACAACTCCGGTAAAAGTCATCAGACAATCCTTCGGTGTGGTTGGCTAGATTCTCAAATTCGGTTTGATATTCTCTCACAGTGCCAGTTTGGCGAAGTTTAGTGAGGGCTCCTGTGAAGTCATCAAAAGCACTAGGACCAAATCGTTGCAAAAGGAGCTGGCAAAAGTCTGGCCATTTGGGCTCTGGATGAGCCTTGATGTACCAACGGTACCATTGAAGAGCTTCCTGTTCCAAATGAAAGGATGCTAATAGAACTTTGTTGACATCAAAAGTATTATGCAGATTGAAATAATGTTTTGCACGATAGATCCATCCAGTTGGATTAGTACCATTGAAGCAAGGAAAATCAAGCTTCGGAACATGGAAATTGCTGGAAGAAGAGATCCCATTGTCTGCTGAAGACTCGGACTACCGTTTGTTGTTCATAACTAAATGTTCAAGATGGAGACCAATAAATTTTTCATCCAGATCCTGGAGTTTGGCTTGGATGGCTGCAAGTGCATCCTCCATGATTTTTGCTCCTGCACGGGTGACAACCATAACCAGGATTTTTTTTTTCCCAGACTGGAGCGGCTACGGCTCAAAAGAGATCTGGAACATCGTCGAATGGATTGAAAATGGATGAATCTGGAATGGCTTGCAAAATGGATCTGAAACGGCGCAACAGTGATCGACAATAGTTCAGCTAAAAGTAGATATGGACCCCAGGTATGTGCGGCTTCCTAACAGTTCAGGGGTTTCACTCGAACACCAATGTTGTATGACGGCTTGCATATTGGGGAAGTACCCCTCACTCCATGGCTCAGGTAAAATTGATAACTGCTTTGCCACAAACAACAGCTCTTGGTTTACCTCATGGGTGGGAACTAGTCAATCTGGTGGGGGCGTTTCCCTTTTCGCTGGCAGGTCCTCTCAATGGGCCAGCTACTTTGGGGTTCCTGTGGTACTCCTCACAATGCGTTTTAGGGCTTATGCCCAAGTACTTCTCACAGTTAAGCAGATAGGGATTATTCCCAAATCCGAACCTGCAGCAGATGCGAAAAAAAAATTGACAGAAATTTCACCCAGTGAGGCCAAGAAAGTGCTCTGATACCAGATGTGATGCACCAACAACAATTAATTAACAAGAATATGCGGAATAGAAAAAATGACAGAACTCAGAATCACTTTTATATTGATCACAGACCACTTCGAGGGGGCAACCTCCTTTGAGCAATCTCAATACAATTAACTTTACGGTGCCTTCATAGGTCTCAACACACACTTATATACTAATTCTAGGCGCTAATACTACGGGTCAAAACCATGGGCCGTTACAAACTATGGATCAACAATACGACGGGTGACTTACAAAGCATATGCGCCAACAACAATAACACAAACTATTGATCAACAAATACTACGGGATGACTTACAAAGCATATGCGTCCAACAACAACATACTAACAAGGTAAATACATGGGTTCCTAACATATGGTTTGTTCTGAGGTTATTATTTTTGGGCTGCTTGGGATGACGATCCGGATTCCGGTTGGGAGGCACAGCATTGTTGTTATTTGGAGGATTGGGAGGTGGTGGACCTTGATTATGCTGTTGATTGTTGCCGCGGTTACGTCCTCTTCCATGATTTTGTTGTCCATTCTGGTTGCACTGGTTGTTTTGATGTTGGGGCTGATTGTGTTGTGTGTACACTTGCCCTTGAGTAGCGGGAGGATTTTGGTTTACCGCAGGTGCAGGAGCAGGTTGCGGTGGATAATAAGCTAGTGGGGCTGGAGGTGGTCCAGTTACCTGCTGGGGTTGTTGGTAACCCTGAGCTCTTGGAGGTGTTGGGTTAGCTGTTGTAGCTTGCTGTGGGTAATACACTGGTTGTGGTGGGAATTGAATTGGGTTATGGATAGCCAGTTGGTTATAGTATGTGGGTGGTACATATGCCGATGGCATTTTCCCATAGCAATGTTGTGGACAAGAGGTTCCATGGGTGTGATGAGTCTGATTCATTGGAGCGTACGAAGTTGTCGCTCCAGAATTAGATGTAGACCTAGAGAGGTTTGGGGCATTTATGGTGCTCACCATACTAAAAGGTTTAATGTGTGGTGTGGCTTGGCCAATAATACCATCAGCAGCATGTGATGCCCCCGGTGCATCACCACGTGAAGAATCGCCTCATGGGGTGTCTGGTATGATGGTGTAAAGATAGCCTGACTGGGCGTAAACTAGGTCGAATTGCTGAGCTTTTAGGATAGCTTATTCCTCTGACTGGGGTCGTTCAGAAGCGACGTCTTTTGATATGAGGGGTAGGAGTGATTTAAGGAACCAATCCAAAAATATATGGTCATCCAGTTTAATCTTACAGAGGCTACGACGCTTGTGCCACTCATGGATGTGGTCCATGATGTGGGTAGCTGTGTTTTGTCTGCAACACAATAGTATTTCAACTCCTGCATCATAACGTACAGGTAGTTGAAAAAACTGAAGGAAAATGGAGGCGAGAGACGTAAAAGTATGGTGGGTCCCATGTGGTTGTTCGATGTACCACTTGGCTGCAGAGCTAGTGAAGGTTCGTTGTAATAGTCTTAGACGAATGGAGTCATCCACTATGGAGTTAGATGAACACCATAGGTGAAAAGACATTATGTGGTTTTGAGGGTCCTCCCCAGGTTCTCCTTCAAACTTGGGTATGTCCGAGGGGAGCTTCGTAGGCATGGGTGGCCATGTAGGGTTGTGCCGGATAGGATCATTGGTTATCCTGGCTAAGTCTGGTAAGTTCAGACTTGCCATGTAAGGTAAACTAGCAGATGGGTGTGGCGTAGTGACTGGGACATGACTATTCATGGTGGCATGATGTAGTGGTCCAGTAGCCCCTAAGGGTATGCTAGGTATTGAAGGTATGTGTCCTCCAATAGTTGTGGTTTGATATGGGCCAGTGTTTCCAAGTGCAACATGGGTTACACCGGGGTTAGGAATAGTAGTAGGAATTCCTGGGATCTAGGGTGTGGTAATAAGAGGGGCTGTGACCACTATGTTTGGCATACCCATAATAGGAGGTAGTCCGGTGTTGGGCATTCTTAAAGGTGGAGTGTAACCCACATTAGGCATGCCTAGAGGGGTTGTTGTTACCATGGATGGCACAGTAGTGGAAGGGTTTGTGGATGTATCTCCAATGGTACTGGTAAAAAGTGGATCAAATTGTGTTCCAGCCATAAGGTTGATTGGGAATAACGCAGTAGGGTTTTCGGATTCTGCCTCAGAATCAGATGTGAAGTGAGGCGTGTCAGAATCGGATGACTGTATGTTTGGTCGATGACGTGTCGAGTCAAGGGATAAGCTCGACGTCGGTGACATGGAGAGCCAAGTAGACTGAAATCTGGGGGTTCACCCTGAAGACGAGGAGATCGTCTAAAATTCTCAATGGTGAGAAAAAAAAAATTCAGTGTAAGGTGGTGATGTAAAAACTTGAAACCCTAATGCAACCAAGGGTGTAAAAAAGGGGAGTGAAAATAAAGGCTCTTAGGCCAAAAAATCAACCTCAAAAGGCACTTATTATAGCAGCTGTGCTATAATAAGTGGAGGGATGTAACAAAAAATGGTCAGAATACCAACAGTCAAACAGCTTCTAGAAACAAGAGGTGCTACTAGACCAAAGGTGGATTGTATCATGCAAACACCTAACTAGAAGTATTGTGAGTCAACAAATGATATTCTCTGCAAGGTGGTGAAATCCAAATCAGACAATATTGAGTGTTGAATCAATGGCTAGATATCCCCCTACCGGGAGGGACACTGGGTAATCAATCCTAAAGAATGGCAACTAGGATACTCCGTTCATGACACGTTCAGAAAAGGTGAATCTGCCATTTGGTCCTTTTACTGCAATAACCCCATACAGGGATATCCCAAGAACTGCGAATGGTAGCCTTTGGTTACTAAATGGATTTCGGTATTCCACTCAGGCTTCCGAAACCATCCTCACGACTTCAACCCTCCTAGGGGAGAGGCCCTCTGATAAACTGGTTGTGACCGTGCCAAAAAATACTAGGAGATTTTGGTTCCCTAATGGACAACAGCTATGTTTCAAATGTAATAACTGAGGGGTGTTATTGGAACACCTATCCCCTTAATTCTACCTAGCTACAAAGTTCTTTTAAGTGCTCCCCAAGTGGGGTTAAAAGTTGGTTGAAGTTAGGGTAAATTTTAAGGCTCAGTTTAAATTATGTGTTTGAGTGGGTGCACGTGTGGTATTTTAAACTGAAATTGAAAAGGTAAATGCTTTGCAAAAACTATTCAAAAAACAAAGGATCTTTGAAATAGGAAAGCAAATAATATGAATTCTTCAAGAAATAAATGGATTTCTTTTAAAATTTTCTATGGAAAAAATATCAAGGAAGTAAACAGTAAAATTTTATCTAGATAAAATGCAAATAAATCCTTCTTTCAATTTTTGAAAATTTTTAAAAAGACTTTTTAAAGGAGCACTCAAAATAGTAAAATATTTCTATGGCTGTAAAAAATGCAGGAATTTTAATACTGTAAAATGTGCTAAATGGGCAAAAAATACAACAAAAAATTAATTTTTTAACGGATTAGCCGAATTGAAGAAACTTGCATTGCGGGTTTTGGTAGAACATCCGCAATGGATCGCGCGGGTTTCTGTCACACAGTCGCGATGGGAAGCGCGGGTTTTAGCCGCGAAGCCACGATGTGCAACGCGGGATTTCGTCACACAGTCGTGATGTGTAGAGCGGAAAATGGCCGCGAAGCCGCGATGTGCAGCGCGCAAATTGGCTGCGAAACCGCGGGGAGACGCGTGGAAAAGAGCTGCGAGGTCGCAATGAGCCGCGCGACTGTTGGGCAAAAAGCTGCGAGGCGAAAGCCATACACAGAAGCCGAAAAAACGAACCCAAAAATTGAAAATTTTGGGTTGTTAATGGCAATAGAATGGGCCAAGATATAGAACAGCAATGGATCTGCTGTCTAGGGTTGTAGATCTATGAATTAAACTGACTAATACTAACAAAAACTAAGTTCTAAAGCAAAATTTTAGATCTACGAATTCGAAGCCAGCGGAGTCGCCAAAAACTGTTGGCTTGGTTTTGCAACCAAGCTTAGTGCAATGGGCACCTGCTAACTAGTAGCAACAATTTCAATAGAAATAAATAACAAGCTCATGGGATATTTTGACAGCATGAGGATAGGATGATGGATGGATCGAAAGTGAGGAGCCCCTACCACCTTTTTATAGTTTTTGGTGGTGGGGAATACCATTATGGTTTTGAGGAAACCAATGGTATTTACCAACATGGTTTAGGTACCTTTTCCCTCCTTTTTCCTTTTTTGAATATTTTGAATATTTTTATTCCCTTTTTAATATTTTTGGGAATTCTGGACCCTTTTTGAGGGTTTTTTATGCTTTTTGAGGAAAAATATTCATTTTGAGTGGAAAAAGGGGTGTATTAAAGTCTTTTGGTGACCTTTTGGTGGCTTTAGAGGCTCAAATGGTGAAAAAGTGGACAAATGGGTCATGTGAATAACGAAATGAGCTAGTGAGCACTTTTTGGGTGTTAACACCTACCATGTCCTTGCAATATTTATTATCCGTTTAAACTTACATCATTAAATGATTTATCATGTAGTAAATTCAGTGCTCTAGTGTTCAGCTGATTACGCTGATCTCAAGGGTGTCTTGTTTTGAGATTTCGGGTCTGTCTCATCCCTTCGACCAAGAGTTGAAGTCTTGGCAGAAAAGCATTTTCAGGGTCTTACTATTTTAAAGTTATGGTTAAGCATTTAATTAATAAAGATACTAATTTTACTATTAAATGTAATATTCTTGTCTAATGCTTTTAAAATTTATAAAAGCATACCATAAAATTTAAAATTTATTAAACATCACTTAAAATTTTGAATTTAAAAAAAAACCCACCTAATCCTACATTACAATCCTATGTGTGAAATAAAATAATTCAAATCTTAATAATTTAAATTAATTTTATTATTATTATATATATAAGTTTTAAATAATCCTACATTAAAAGTGTTTATCTATATATAATCCATAAACAAGTTAAAAATGTCTTGCTTGATAGGCCTATAGAGCTGGTGGAATACACTCATCCTAATAATCCTAATTGAGCAAGCATACCTTGCATTGTATATATATATCTTCAGTAACACAAGCAACCAAGTTATATAGATATAAATTTTAAAATTCTAAAACTTTAAATAAAACAAATATCCAATTTTAATTAAATATATAAATTATTTAAATTTATCGGTCGCTCCCACCGCAAAGTTGCCCAATGGGATTGTCTATGTCAGCTTACTACCACCACCATCCATCCCACCCATGTGATAGCCATTCTTTGACTCCACCCTTCCACCCCTCCCAATCCTCCACCTCTCCCCCCTTCCACGCAGCTCTACCTACCTACTCCACGTGTTGGTCTCCATCGACTGCACGGACGAACCACTATACTCTCCCAGCTAGAAAGGAATCACGAGGGCCTTGGGCTGTCATGAGGGCCCTAGGATGCTTGCAGGCCCTCTATCCACCGTCCATATGCAGGGAGCCTCCCTACAAGGGAAGTTCATCCCTCCTCGCGCGCGTGAAGGCTCTTCGTGCTCGAACTAGGGTGACTGTGGAGAGAGGCACTGATATCCCCCAGCAGAGAGGAGCTTCCAAGTATGGAAACATTGGCATGTGAGAGGCATGGAAGCGTTAGCAAGCAGAGCTAGATCCGCGCCAACGTGGGAAGGTGGAAGTATTGAGCTTTTGGAGTGCTCGTGGTGAACACATTCTTTACATTCCTCACTGTGTCATTCTTTACATTGCTCACTGTGTCATCTGTTTCTCATCATCATAAAATCTTGAGTTGCAATCTACGTTCACCCTTGTTGGTCAGGGTATGGGATGAAAGTCTGCATTATAGAGCCAGGGATCACTTCGGGATGAAAGTGTGCACTTTGATCTCCTTTTGAAAGGCTACGGGAATGACGCTGTAATCAATCTCGTCTCCTACCATCAGTCGACTTAGTCTCTACATCCTTCAAAGTAATGGTGTCCGCCATTAAGGTATACCTTCTTTCCTTGGTCGAAATGGTTGATTGGGATTGCTACGTGTGAAACATTCCTGCATTGTCAAGCATATCATCCTTCTATGGAGAATGATTGGGACCTGGAACCTATACCTATTGTTGCCAAACCAACTCCAAGATTGTTTCCTAGGTTCTCCCTTGTTCCTTATGCTTTCCAAGTTCTGCAGTTATTTCCATCTTAGGTATTTATGTCTTAGGTGTATCGACTATGCCATTATTTTAAATTTGGGGAATCATAATTAACATATTGGATTTTGGTTTTTGTCTTTTATTGACACGTTGTGCACTATGGTGACTTGTGGACTCCATTGTGGGTACGATCAGACTCCCGGATGCTTGAGCTAGATGCTTAGTACGACCTTATGGCCGTGCTGACATGTCTTGGAAAACGATAAATGATCTATATTTTTTTAGAAGCACAAAAATGACCTAAACATTGCCCATCCACCTCTTGATGTGCTTGCTGAGGGTTGAGTTGCACTTCTGGTTTTGTTAAAAACCTAAACCAGTGAAGAGTACGTGTTTGGTTATTTCGCTATCCCAATCTTGTAAGCGCTTAGCCATTTTTCTATGCTCACTGGTCCACTTTCTCCGATACTCTATTGCTTTCGAGCTTAGTGCACGCATGGTTTTCCTTCTTCTCTCCCTTGGAATACTACCTTGTTTCCTTCCAAATTATAGGCTCGTAAGCCTATTCCATTGGTACGCCTTGTTCGATTGCCTCACTCCATTCTCTACTGTTAGATAGTAAGAACCAATTCTTCCCATCCCCGTATTTATACATCCTGCTAGTACTGTTGAGGGTTGGGTATTCCTTGATTCTAAGTTAGTGGTAGTAGGTGTACATGATTGATTAAAATAATGTAAACATAAAAGTAATGACGTGAAATCGTAAAGGGTTAACTATTAAATAACTGAGGATGTTAAGAGTTTGTGCACAAAGTTGAGGGACCCTTTAGGTGCAATTCTGCACCTAAATATGCATGTTTTTCTCCACTCTCTATAGCATGACATACATGACCATTATTGATGAAATTTTAGGCATAGATAGAATTTTTTATGCAGATTCCAAATATGTAATTTTTAAAAAATAATATTGAGATTTTCTATTTATTTCCTAATTTTCTTGTTTCATCACTCCATTGGTAAAAAAACATACTGTTAGTGTTTATTCCATAACTTTTTCATTTCACAACCATTTAAAAAAAAAATTGTATGCTGCACTAGAAGACACCGACCTCTACATGCTTTAAAAATCCCAAGTCAAAATAACTACATTAAAACCTTCAAAGGTTGCACCCACATTTGACGTATCGTTCTCAAGGTTTGATCACTTACATAATTAAAAAAAATAAAAAATTAAACATTTAATTTTGGAAAAATAGCACTGCACTAGTGCTACGGGTTCTATACATGTCTACCAAATTTTGTAGCCCGAAACAGTCATTTAGGAATTGAAAGGCTGCACTCACAAAAACATATACCTTATCATTTGCCAAAAAAATTAAAAGTGACTATTAGAAAACATGAAATTTGACATAGTTATGTAAATTTTCAATACTTAAAACGTATATATTCAGAAACGTGACTCAATTTCCTACGTTTCATCTTTTTTACTCGATGCAAGATATATTGTGTAAGAATGCCAAAAAAAACAAGTTGAGGGATGCCTGATTTTTCAATTTTTTATTGCATCTAACGCGCCAAAAGTGACCCTCATTAGCTTGCACATACCCTTAAAAGTAATTGTACTATATATTATGCTTGCTCTTCTGCATGGGGTTAAATGCAATTATTAGTTAGCAGGTATGCATAGGCGGGATGGGGTTTGTTTATAGTACATATCTGACCTGTGCATACGTTGGCCACGCATGCACACTTTGCACATGTACACTAGTATCGATGTACAAACACTTAACATATTGAACAAGTGTATAAGTTGTCATAAGTAAATATCTTAATCATACATTGATCGGATTCAGATAACAAATATAAATTTATTTAATATGTGTAAAACAAGTCAATTAAGCTATGTATTAATTATTGTTAAACATTGTAATAAACAATTGAGACAAGTGTCGTCAATTAGCATTATCATATGAGAAATGTTGTGAATAAGGTAATGGTACTATCTAATTCATTAGTAAAATTGTTTAAGCTTAAGGGTGCTTTGTTTATAAGAACAAGGATACTATGTTGATGTTAGGGTACTCATGTGATAAACAAATGATTTAAAAACATTGTTATTAATTCACCATTTATTATTGCTTCATGGTGATTTAATTAATATTATTACTTAATTAATGTTATTCTAATAATATTAATATTGCTGTTGTAACAGTTACAATATAATTTAAAATATTGATTATTAAATTGTTAAGTGTGTGATTATTTCGATTTCAAAGATTAGACATAATAGGATGATAAATCTTGAATGGATGTGATGTGATGGAACGGGTTTTTAAATATTATTATTATTCAATATGAGTCTTAGAGTTTAAGTTACAAGATAAGTTATCTTGTCGGATGAGGTAAACCATTAAGATACACCTTGTCCAAATTGAAAAGGTCAACTATATGCATATTATTTTATTACTTTATCCTAGTAACACTAAATACAAAGGTGGTGAATAGACCAAATAGTTCTTAAACCATGTCTTGAATAAAGAATCCTTAGGTAGTAATTCTTGCCATAATAAATGTTTACAATCAATAGTTGAAGTCTAATAAATTTACCATGAGTATATCTATTTGCTCGGTACATTGAGTGTGAAAATATATTTTAATAATGTAACTTGTAGGAATGAACTAAATGAGGGCATTAAATGCTTGAGGGGCTCGAGAGAAGGAATTGGGGGGGCGGGGGAGTAGGCCCAAAGTCTTCTCGAGGATGGAAATATATATAGAGAAAAGTGGAAGGGTGAAAGGGGGATCTTGGGGAGATGATATTGGGAGGAAATTTGAAAGTAGTAGAAAAAGAAAAGAGATCTAAGTGAAGAAAGGACGGAGATCAGGGAAGTACTTCTCTAGGGATTATCAGTTCGTGAGCTTGGTGGCTTGGAAATCCTTTGATTTCCAAGTGCCAGCAAGATAATAGTTGGTCGTTAGGGTGGTTCATTCAATTGGCTGCTAAGCTTTATGGATGAGAATCAGGAAGGAAATCTATAGCAAGCTATTGGACAATCTACAACCTTCGAGCACCTTCAGGAAACATGTATTTTCCTTGTTAATTATTACATTAATCATATTTTAAACTTATGCTAAACCATATATATATGTGCTGAATGTTATGGAAATTGATATTATTTAGCTCTAGAATGTTGATGGAAATAAGTAGAAAGAGAAAATGCATCTATAATAATAGGAAAAATAGTAAATGATTAAATAATATTTTTATTTATTTATTGAGAAACAAGCCTCTACAGAAAATTTGTTTAGAACCTTGTCAAAGTGCTCTGCCACGACAGAGCACTACAAGAAGAAGGGCACTCGAGCATCTGCAAGGCTTACGACGGACGTTGTAGGCTCCTCAGCTGTTGAAGATGCACAAGATGGATACGATGGCCCCATGTTATCAAAATATGTTCCACCACAACGGGTGGGGGTGCCCATGCCACAGATCAACAAGAACGAAAAATAATCCATCGTAGTCGCACCGATACCACCAGGAGTTACTCAAAGTGGGGATATTACAGCCAAATTACAGAGGTTACAATACACTTACCATGACCTAGACAAGTTTAAAGAATATGCGGAAGCTTATGAGGACGTCCCCCACGCAGGAGGTCCAACTACGAAGGAACCTAGAAAGTTGGCATTGGGATTGGCCTGCTCAGGGTTGCTCGGTATCACCCTACTACCGCATTTTGGGTACCTAGCACAGGTCAACACATGCATCAAGCAACTCCTCATGTGCTTCCATGACAGATCCCCCTGGTTGCATGAAAGAATCCCAGTTACAGTTGACCACATTTCCAGAATCACCGGCTTGCCTCAAGAGGGAGCCAACCCTTCACATTTTTTCTAGGGTAAGGACAAGGAGAAGAAGTTAGCCAAACAATTGGCCATAAAGTATGGTGTAGAGAAATATTCTCAAGGCTACCTGATCAACAAAATTAAGAACCAAGCAGTCAGAGTAGCGGTGAAGATACTTGTGGTCAAAATAAGACAGAAAAACCGACTGTTGCAATGTAATTTAGGTGTCCTCGTAGCTACAGAACGGTGTGCCACAGGAGAATAGATGAACTGAGCTCAGTTCCTGCTATATGAATTGGCCGAGGATGCGTATGATGCACAGGAAAAGGGATGTCCATTCACATATTCATGGTTACTCCTCCTCATTGCCTTAAAAGCATGGAGGGAACCAGACGACTACCAGGGGGTGGATCCCATGGAACCGTGAGTGTGCGAGGTGTGCGGTACCAGAACTTATGGGCAAACACAGAAAAAGAACGATAGAAGGAAACTATTATCCAGTTTTATATTTGGCTCGAGCAGATGAGGATGGACGCACAGATGATACTGCATATTACAGCGCAAGCTGCGACAAAGTATCACCCCATCGCCTAGATATCCATCGAAGAAAACACAATTTACCTCCGGGCCGATGCAGATCTGACCAAGCAATGGCTAGAGACATGGAAGGTTCTTGTAGATCTGAAGGATATCGAAAAGGAGCAGTAAGTAGGACAATGAGACACGATGAAGGACGATGAAGCTTCTGCCAACTAGAAGGAAAACGCAGAACGGGAGACCGACACGAAGGACCAGACAGTAGTGTCTGGCCGTGATAGGGAGTCAATATCCAACACCCTAACAGATTCAGAACTAGACCTCCAATAGGAAGAACGAAGGATGAAGAAGAGAATGGACCATGCCGGAAGTAGCACACAGGAAGGACTCACTCCACAACAGGCTGACATATTTCTTGATAGCAGTACGTAGATTGTAGAGAGTAACCGCCAGAAGGTTACACAGCATTCAATGGAGAATTTCCATTACATAGGGGAGCTGTTAAATACTGTGGAAAATACAATAGTCAACATCAGGGTAACACATGGGGACATCCAACAAAACTTTTCGACTCCCAGAGTTGAGGTAGAAGTGGGAACCCAGCAACTTATAGTCCAATTTGAAACCCACCTTTTTGACAGGAGATGAAACCTTGGACCTTGAGATCCGGAAGGCCGATCTAGCAATGATCGATTTCAACTTGCTTCCGATGTTGAAATTACACCAAGTCCAAGCAGCCACAAGGATATAAATCCACGAGCACGAGGCTGCGATGCACAACAAGATCGTCGAATACAAGAAGCAACTATAGCACAGTGAGGAGGAGGCACAACACCTTCAAGATAACACACCATAGCACTGGCTGCAAAAATACAATCCATTAAGGAGAAGGCTCGCTTTGAAGAAGCCCTAGCTGGGAAAGAAAAGGTCATTGAGGAGCAGACTACAACACTCACTATGAAGGAAAAGGTTGCAGAGGAATGGATGAGGTTAGAAAGAGCACTTGCGGAGGCATGTGAAAAGGCAGCTCTAGATTTAGATGTCATCCCGGAAGATTAAGCTATTATGCTAAGCATAGCCATTACCGAGCTCAGAAACGAAAATGTGGAGCTCCAAACTCAAGTGACACCCAGCACACCACCGGCACAAATTCAGAGTCGACAGATGGCAATAGAGGAAGCAGTGGTAGAGATTGAGGAGATGGAACAAGTGGAATAGCAAGTTGCGGTAAGCCTCACAGAGTTTTGGGACAGGTTGGTTGAGGATGAACAGTTAACTGCACTGAAGAGAACGCTCCGTGAAGAAGAAGAGTAGTTGGAAACTTTGAAGGGATCATTCAAAAGGATACCCACAATGATGCGAGTAGTAAAGCCCATGGAAGTACAAAGTATGAAGCAGCAGGCTGAAAAATCCCACGAAAGGAAGCAACGACGAGCTGCACATTTGGATGCACTCCAGACAAAGGTTGAAGCCCTCATAGCACAGGTAGTACCAATGATGAAATAGGTGCAAGCACAATTGTAGGAGGTACGACAGAAAGTATGCAACCACCCAACGGAGCAGCAGGTGATAGAGAGTACGCAGCTCTTAGCATCAGTTAAAGAGATAGTCGACCATATTCGTACCACCTACGATGACTTCCAACATCAGTACAACAAACCAGCAATGTCTAGCTGAGGTGGCTTGGGACGAGCGACAAGTTTGTGTTTGGGGCCTATTGGCACAGGATAGATCCACAGGAAGTGCGGAAGCCGATGGGCACGAAAGGGTCATTCCATGAAAGAAGGATCATTCGCTGTATTCACGGGAGCGCAAGAATTGTTAGATTAGTTGAGTCAGTCATGTGGACCATTTTGTAATAAGTTGAAAGTATATAAATAAAGTAGGATTGTAAGCCTAAGGACATCGGAGTTTTGGATATTGATCCTATCTTTTGGGTTTTGCTTTCTGCAACATGATGTATTGACAGTTTCTGTGAGGTTGATTCCGCAGGTTTGATGAATGAATGGAGATGTTCGGTTATGATATGAATTCTTTCTTTGTGCAATGATGCGATGATGAATAATGGGTTATGTGAATGTTTTCTGTTGATTAATGCTAATATGTCATGATTTGAATAAGTATGTTGAGTATGTTATTCTGAATATATGTGTTAGAAACTGTGAATGACTTAAGATGTGAATGATAAGTTAAATAGTATGTTATGAATGTTATAATATCTGGTTAGTGCAAGGTAAAGTGTGCATATTCTCTACAGAACTACGGAAACTTGGTTCCAGTGGCCCTCTTATACACCTTGGGTGAGACTGCACTTGCTCCGCAAGTTTTGCTGGGAAGGGTTACACCTTTCCGGGCTGATGTATATGGGACTTTGGGTTGATAGTTTATTGGCGACAGTGCAGAGTGAACCCATGTCAATAGACTCTGCGTCAACAATACTTGTTGAGCACCATATCATTATCATTCCAACCACATTATGGCATTATCTATGACTATTTGATATTGCATGCGTTACTATAATCAAGACCACCAGTCCTCACTTGCTTTGGCTATTGAAATCATAACCAACATACACATGGCATGATATACTTTATACGAATGCAATCTAAATTTATAAATAGTCACATGGTATGAGGCCTCTTGCCTTCACCACTCCATACTCCACCATACAATGGAAGTATGGCATTCACATGAATGCATTAAACCTTATAGGCATACCATTTTATGATCACTAAATATGGTTGAAGGGATTCTTAACCAATCCCCTTTCAGAATTTGTGAAACCATCATAATTAAACCATTACCTGCATGGATCCCATTTACACCTTTGATGATACATGATCAGTTGGTCTCTTACAGAGGATTACAAAATTCTTACACCAACCTCTTGATCATGGATTTGTTTCCCTACCCTTTTATTCACAAGGTTGTTGCTCACATGCAACAAAATCATCAACATCTTTAGCCATGCTTCTATTGTCTTTGGTCCTACAACCAATACCAACACCAATAGTAATTATTAACCACAATATTTACCATTAGTGGTTCATTGCATATATAGAACATCACTACTTTTACCAATATGTAATATCATATGTGTGCACAAACATCTATTCATGCACTGTGCAAAGTTTATTAATATGCCAACCAATGCATATTCATGCCATCCATCTATTCTCTTGTATTTAGCATTCCCATGCCATAAATTTTCTATACATCAAGCTCATAAAATATAAATACAACATCAAAACAAGGGTTAAGGAATTCTCCCTTTCCAATCCCTCATTGCCGCATGGGATTCCTCTTCCACATCATAGTTGGTTTGATTTCATTGCCTCTAGCAAACACACAAGGAATCATTAGCTATGCTTTTCTCCCCAAGCAGCAATTCAATACATATACTCATGTATAATATTCCTACTTGCTACTTTCTAGGCATGCAATTCTAGAAATTTCCCATATTGACAACAAATTGTCAAAACAACCACTGGTACTTTTATGCTCTAATTATCTATGGTACATGAAAACCTCATTCAAATTATGGTCATGCACCATTGTTCCCTGCTGGATAAGCTTTCCAATTCCTATCCACATGCCTCATTCCGACTTCGAGTGTGGAAATCACATTACCTAAAAAATGACAATTTTTACCAAAATTCAGCACTTTTTACACAGCTATATTTTATTCTGAAATGCCAACTTCAACCACTTGTAATATCAAATATAAGAAGAATCATGAAAATGTTTCTACTATGAGAAGTTATTCCATATAAAAAGGAACACTCATCAACCTTCAAATCCCTATTCCAATGCACCAATCAACTTCTTTAAAATTCTAGGTTTGATTATTTTTAACTTTCCACTTTTTCCAAAATTTCAAAATTTTGGCCAAAAATGGCTATCTTCCAAATTGTGCATTTCTGGAAAATATTTTTCTAACGGGAATTTTCTATTTTTAATGAGGAGATGAAATGTCGAGTTCAGTATATTTCTTGAATCTGACATTCGGGGTCACTTCCATGTCCTGCAATCTTTTCCAAATTCCAAATTCCGAAAACATGGCCTGGAATAATGATTTTTGGCCTTCTTGCTCACCCCGATTCCACCTCCTTTGGAGTTTGGATCCAAGATTTCAAAATTAACACTGTCACTACTCCATGGATGCTCCATATCGATTTCAGCTCAATTCAACCTCCTTCCAAGCTTCGGGACACCAATTTGTAAAAGTCATTAATTTCAATTTTATTCCAAATTAGAGCATAATGGGCTCGGGACCTTGACTGGTTCTTTCATGTCCTTCATTAATGGCCTCAAAATGCCACAAAACTCATCCAATTCTGATTTTGCATGCTCCTGCTATTCAAAAATCGAGTTTCTCAATCAGCAATCCACAACTTCCGTAATGCGGAAGTCGAAAATGTGGAATGCCAATTTTACAACTCCAAAAAATACCACTTCCGCAATCCATAACCCACAATGCATAAGTCATTTCCACAATCCACAATCCATACTGTGGAACTCAGAATTGTGGAACGCCAATTTTCGAACCTCCTAAAATGTCACTTCAGCAATCTGCAATCTGTACTGCGGAACTCGGAATTCTATAATGCTAATTTTCGACCACCGAAAATGTCACTTCCGCAATCTGCAATGCAGAAATCGGAAATACAGAAGCCCGACCACATAATTTATCAGGCCTGTAACTTTCTCATCCGAAGTCCAAATTGGGAAAATTTGGTAACGTTGGAAATATCTCGGTGAGCACTATGCAACTATGTGATCCCCTTCCAGTCCTGAGAACTCTGATCCACTCATTTTTCTAATCAAAATTCTTTCCCAAACTTCTTCAATACCACATTAATACATTCTGATATCTGCCTGTAAGCTCATAGTTTGGCCCAAGCAGCCCTAGTGCTGCAACATGGGTTCTGATATCACTCTATCACATCCCCTCCCGCCGTCTTGACCCACAAAGGGATCATGAACGCAACATGGACATGTGTAATTCCCCTCCCACAACCAGATGACAGAATTCACAACAATAAAAAAAATGTATAATTAAAATATGCATAGTGGAATTAAACATAATAACACACACGCAGAAGGGAATGCATCAGCCTATTTCTCCTAGGCAGAATAATGAAACAATCATACAATAATCAATCCCATTCTCATGCTATGCACATGCTTCATGCCAAATAACTTAACATAATCATTTCATTCAATTAACATGAATAATTAAACATTCAGTACAGAACAAAGAATGGTCATACTTTAACCACAGGGAACACTTATCTTTGTGATGAAGCTGTCCAAACTACTGGCTATGTGAGATAAACGTTCCACCCAACCATAGGTCCCTGTCTAGCCTATATTCTTTTAGCTGAGAGACCACCCCCGATCTGGGATGTGTATCCACTAAGGAGGAACTAGGAAGGCTTACTCACAACTATGGTTTCACACCAACAGATTCATGCTAAGCCAATACACAGTTGGGTTTATCAAGCATGCAAGAGACAAAGGAGGAGGATGCTAAGCCACTGAGCTCAACCACAGAGCTACAGACATCTCAACTAAATCCAAATAGCCTCGGCACCTAGAATACCTACCACACCCAACACAAGGAAGGTCCCCTTCTCTGCTACATAGTCCCTCAAGCATCCATTCCCTCCAGTGCTCTTCAGGGTGGGCATAGAAAGGTTCAAGATGATAAATTTTTGAGATTCTATTGTATTTCTTCCTGTAGTAGCATTCAGTCTCCCCAAACCTGACTTCCGTTAGTTGTCGACATATTTTCCAACTTGGTATCAACAATTTGTGTGCAACCCACCATATTTTTGGCATAGCCTTTAGTGCCTCTTCAAGCACCAGTAGTCGCTGTGGTTCTGATATTTTTTCTTCGAATTCGGTGATGAACATGGCCAAGTTAGGTAATCCTTCATAAGTTGTCAAATCACATACCTCCGTCGCTACCCATCACAACGACTGAGTGATTCGTGCTCACCTTCTGAATGACACTTCATGTAATCGATTCTTCTAGTTTTCTAGTGCCTTGTCAGAGTCTGACGATGCCGAGCAAACACGTCACCACCCCAATTCCATGTCGGCGGTGGGATTGATCCAATTCTCTGAAACGTTGTAGACATTTCCCATCCTTCTGTAAACTTACCCCTCATTGGTTCGACATACCTATGTCCTTCCGATGCATCAAGTGGAGAAACTACTTAAGGAAGAATCACTAACAACATGTTTTTTTACTTAAGGAGTGATGACAAAAGAAAATTAGGAAAAAAATAGAAAAAATCAATTTTTTTTTAGAAAATTACATATTTGGAATCTTCATAAAAAATGCTATATATGCCTAAAATTTCGTCGCAAATGGACGTGTATGTCACGTTGTAAAGAGTGGTGAAAGTCAAGCATATTGAGAAAAATGGTGGAAATGCCCAATTAGATATGGTTCAACACATTCCATAGCACAGGTTTGGTAAGTACTAACCAACCACATAGGACTGTGGATGACACATGGGTGCATGAGGATATAGGTATTAGGTTCTCAGGAATGCTCACGTGTTCTATTTAAATTCAAATATCTTTTTCGCATGCTTGGTGTTAGAAGAAACGCTCGATCGTTTTTGTATATCTAAAACGCTAAAGCGTTATGATTCACATAGCACACGAGCCTTATATAAATAATAACGCTTGAGTGTTATTATTCACATAACATGTGAGAATTATATAAATAATAACGCTTGATCGTTATTATTTACATAACGCTTGAGCGTTATGAACTACATAAATTATGTTTTAATTGTTGAATGAAGATAAAGGGGATGAGAGAGAGAGAAGAGGGATACGAGAGGGGGGAAAGGGTCATCAATTTGAGGAGTTGGAGAGAGTAATGACGAGGGAGGGAAATTAAAGTCCTAAACCCATAAGTCCTAAGTCCCAAACCCCTGATATCCCTACACCCCTAAGCACCTAAGTCATTAACATGTAATCCCTTACCCCATTAATAGTCAATCCCTAAATCCCTTAACCTATAAAATTATTACTCCTTAAAGCCCTAGTCCCTTAATTAACCCTTTATCCATCAAAGTTATATATCTATCTAAACTAACTTACCTATCTAAGCAATAAATAACATATCAACATAAATATGAACAAAAAAGAGAACAAGGAAAAGAATACACCAGATATATGTGGTTCACCCAATTGGGCTATGTCCACATGAAGGTTGTCTTCTATTATCTCCAGAAATATCCTTCAATATTACAAGAGATCAACTACAAATAATCCCAATACAACATAGCAGAAATCTTGTGAGCACAATACAATGTGTTGTGATAGTATGATGGAATGTTGAATGATCTATGATGTGACTTCCTTGACCACATTATATACCAAGATATGTGGAGGAATTGCTCTCACATATTGCATGTGGGGTAATATAATTATCCATAATAATATCTCTTTATATAACAATGGATATCAAGAGTATATTTTACCATAATGAATATGGAATATAATGTATTACTCTTTTACATGAGATAGTGGATAACTTCCGACATAATACAAAGACATTATTACCTTCCAAGGAATATAATATATTCCAACACTCCCCCTTAATAATGGCTAGGAGAAAATCCCTCACTAACACTAAGGAAGGAAGGAGTCATTACTGCTCCCCCTTGATGAGAACTTCCATCATCCCAAGCAAGGAAAGAAGATGCACATACTTCACTATTGTTAAGGATTTGGTGAAGATAGAAGATGCATGTTGCTCGGTGGGACAATACTCAAGAGAAAGAATACAATCTATGAGGAGACCTCGAATGTAATGAGCATCAAGGTCGAGATGCTTTGTCTTGGAGTGATATACCAGATTATAAGCAAGCTGAATTGCACCCTGATTTTCGCATTTCAATAGAGTGGACGATTTCAGAACTAGACCAAGCTTAGTGAGAACATGTTGTAACCAAAATGCTTATTTAGATGCTTCCTTGGTTGCCTTATACTCTGCTTCACACGAAGATAAAGAAAGAGTCTTCACCTTCTTGCTGGACCAATAAATCGGACCTGAACCAAGTTGAAATAAATAACCAACAGTTGAACGTCGATGAGAACTATCGCCTGCCCAATCAGAATCTATATACCCAGAAAGTGAAACCGTAGAACTGCTCGAATAAAAGACACCATAATACGATGTCCCCTGTAAATATCTCAGAATTATCTTGGCTTCCTGCCAATGACTTTCATGAGGTTTCTCCATGAACTGAGAAACCATACTGATGAAAAAAGAGAGATATGGTATGATGTGAGTTAAATATATCAAATTGCCCACAAGCTGACGATAAAGAGTAGCATCAACAAGAGGTGTGACACACTCAACGGTTAATTTTACACTGGACTAAAATGGCGTATGAGTAGGTTTACAATCACTCATATGGAAACGAGACAATAATTATGTAGCATACTTTGGCTGAGAGAGAAAAATACCATATTCCATATTCCAAATTCAAAGACCCAAGAAATAGTGCAATATACCGAGCTCAGTCATTTAAAACTGCTTTTGAAGTTCACTTTTCATACTTTGAATTAATACAAGTTGGCTGGGTGTGATGATAAGATCATCCACATATAACACAAAAATGAGGATATTATCACCAAAGTTCTTAACATACATATTTGGATCAAATATACAATGTTTATAACCCTTGTTCAAGAAATATGTATCAATTTTATCATACCAATCCCTAGGTGCGTGTTTGAGACCATATAAAGACTTGTGTAATTTGCATACAAAACTTGATGATTCAACATTAATAAAACCAGGAGGTTGTTGCATATAACTGTCTTCATTAATATCACCATTTAAAAAAGCAATTTTAACATCGATTTGGTGTATTTCCCATTTTATAATATGTAGCAAGAGATAATATGGTTCTTTGATACGAACCGTTACACCAAAACCTTGAGGTGTTAGTGAAGGCCACCCACTAGGATCTTAACATCCCACCACACTCTGCAGTCCAGACTCTAGGTTGGATGTGCGCCTGTACGGTGGTGTCCCCTTTGCATCGTACGAGCCCCGGACGAACACTGTAATGCCAACGTTGCCACCCGCTCTGTGACTTGAACCTGGGTGGAGGCTCTGATACCAAATGATACGAACCGTTACACCAAAACCTCGAGGTGTTAGTGAAGGCCGCCCACTAGGATTTTAACATTCTTATTTTATTCATTTTAGCAACATGAGCAAAAGTTTCATTATAATCAATACCTTCAAGTTGATTAAAACCTTTTGCAACTAATATAGCTTTATATTTTTCAATCTGTCCTTCTGCAGTAAACTTAGTTTTATAAACCCATTTAAAACCGACTAAATTCTTTCATGAAGGAAGAGGAACCAAAAACTTCCGAAAAACATTAGGTGATTGATGGTCTTACGTAAAAACATGGATCATGATGAGATAAATCGATGGAGATGCAATGAAACCAGTTAGAAAATGCATCAAGCTTAGAAATGGTATAATGACTACTCATAGACTTACTAAACAAAACATACCAGCTAAAAGGTGCCATAGTTAATATTAAATTGATGGAGGATGATTGAGGGAGAGTGCATTTGGGTCACTTATTATTTATATAAAATTAAGTTGGGTCCCCAAGTTACATGACTTGAGGATATGTTGAGAATTCAATAGGTTGATAATCATAGTCTATGGTTTTTGTAGTTGACTTGAGTTAACCCTGGTTGACTATGTTTGAACATGGTGGATTAAGTCAGACCATTGTTAACCATGGGTGACTATTGTTTGGTAATGGTTGACATTAGCGAACCATGATTGACAATTGTTGACTTTAGTTAACTATGGTTGGCATTATTAATCATCATTGAACATGGTTAACAAGCAATTTCAAATGATGGTTGACTAAGTTTGACCATAATAGTAAAAAATGGTTGATTATTGTTTGGTCATGGTTGACATTAGTAATCATTGTTGAAAATGGTTGACATATGGTGTCAATTGATTGTTGACTAAGTCTGACCATAATAAAAAATTCTTGACTATTATTTGGGCATTGTTGACTTTAGTGCACCATGTTGCATTATGATCGATTTCTAAAAATGGTTGACTTAAGTGAATATTGATTTTATATTATTGAACTTGGTTAGGTAACATTGACTCTAATTGACCATGACATGCGTGACAAATGATGGTTTAATGAGTTTGACCATATACTTGAGAAATATAAAAATTCCAAGTCTCAATAAAGTAATGATAAATTAACAATAAAAAATAATGATAAATTATTGAAAAGTAAGGTATCTTTTTACTTTTAAATAAAATTTATAAAAATCATAAATATAATACTTATTATATTATTAAATTAGGATAAATATAGTTATTAATTAAAAATTAAAAATAAAAGCAAATGAGTCTATTCCCACTAGCTCATCTAGTTAAGGTGTGGTTTTTTTTTCAAGCTGAACAACAAAAAATTGCTATTCAGATTGAGTCAAAGTTACATTATTTCAAAATACATATAAAAAATAAAACTATTCGTTCTACTATCCAATCTTCCTGTTCTATTGATACCTTTTGTTTTCGAAATATTAAGTTAAACGCCTTATACTTTTGATAAGGAGCAACCTACCACCTACCAAGGACCCAAAATGACCCCACAAAAATATAATCTAAAGGTAGATTGTCAAAAGACTGTACCATCGGTTACAAGCAGATGCTTAAGCATGAATAAAAAACTAAAACAGTTTGAAAGTTCCCACATCAATAGGAATTCCATCCATAAATTCCGCAAAGTGAAGAGTTCCATCCATATGGCCCATGGCTTCCTTTGATAAGAGATCAACTTCATTGTTAAATTCTCGATATATGTGTGAGAAAGTGAGATGTGCAAAGTCTTCCTTTATTTCCATAATTATGTTCATCCAATGTGTAAGATGAAGCACATTTAAGTTTTCTTTACTAGATATCCAGTTGATAACCACCAGAGAATCCCCAACAACCTGAATATTTTTAACTCCTTTATTTTTGGCGATCCAAAGTAGTGCGCAAAAACCATCTTGCATGGTGCGCAAAAACCATCTTTCTGGGCACCATCAAAGTAGCCAATGGAGCATGAGGTATCAAAACAAGGAGGAATAAGAGATCTATAATTCACCTTTGTCTTCTTAGAACTAAATTCTTTAAAAAGTACAATAGCTTTGTAAGCCACATGGGAGTAGTTGAGCAGCTTTTTTTCAAAAATATAATGATTCCCGTTTTTCCAAAATTCCCATATGACAAATAAATGGAGTTTAAGAAATATGGGCTTGTTGAGAAACCAAAACCTCATACTTTCCTGTAAGTTTACCTTGTTCCAGATTTATTTAAAATTTAAAATCTCTTGGAAAGATCTCCATACATGGTTTATAAAGGACAAGTCACAAAAAGATGTGACACAGATTCAAAATTTTGCATATAGAGAAAACAAGCACCTAGGAAACAAAACCACATCTCAATAAGTTATCCCAAGTAAGTATTTTGTTCTCCATGCTGATCCAGATAGAACAACATATTTTTTGTGGTATTTTCCATCTCCTAATATTTCAGGACCACCAGTTTGGCATAATGTCAACATTTTTAGAGACCATGAAATCATAAGCAACTTTAGCCGAAATGATACCGTTTGAGTCTTCCCAATCTCAAATGAGTTTGTCAAGATTATTCGTCAGGAGAATACCCGCAACATTGAAATTTGTGAAATACCTTTTCCATTCTCCATCCTCGCTACCCGAGAGACCAAGATCTTCTGAGTTCAGCCAAATAGAAGCTGATCGGATCACTGCATCATTTTTATACATCTATGCTAAGACATCAATATTTTTAAAGTGTAATGACACGATCAATTGGGGGGAGAGATTGTAGTCTTCTTTCAATCCTATTATCGTATCTATTCCAATGTAATCCCAAATTCCACTTCAGATGTTCCAACTCAGTCTTTTTTTCAGAATAGGAAATTTCCTATAGAGACCTTTCCAAATAACATAATAATTCGAACTGATAGCAGGAGTAATTCTGATCCAAAGTGTGGGAAATGTATAGTTTAAATATTTATTTTTTTTCACTTCACTCCATAGACTATCATTGAAAAGATCTCTCCACAGTGTTTTTGCAACCAAAGCTTCTCCAAAACAGAAAATATGTTTCAACCCCCAACCTCCAAAACTCTTAGCGAGCCCTATATTATGCCAAGCAGTTAACTGGAATTTGGAATGTGTTAAGTTAGCTTCCCACAAAATCTAAAACATTATTTTCCTAATACCTTCCAACACAGTTCTAGGAACCATATCCAAATGCATCTAGTATACTGGAATACTCTGCAGAACTGAATTAATCAAGACAAATCTTCCACTTGAGGATACAAATCTATAAGCCCAAATATTTATTCTTTTCTCAATTCTCTGAATAAGCCATAGCCAATCATTAGTCTTATATTTGTTTAGTTTAAAGACAAAGCCCAAGTAATTTATACCTTCCTGCATATTTTTCCATTGAAATGGGAAAAGAGACACAATCTGATGATGCAGATCCAAGTCATGTTCCAACTCCAAACTGTAGAATAAGGTTGATTTTTCTGGACTAACTTCCATACCTGATTCTGAACAAAAAAAGTTGTATAATTTATGAAAAGTATCTTCAATCTTGAACAGTTCCTCTGCCAAAAATGAGGACATCGTCCACAAACAACATATGATAAATTTGAAGAGATGGAGCGAACCGAATACCTTGAAATAACTTCTCTTTTTTTGTTGAATTTATAAGAATGCTTAAACCGTCGATCACCATAAGAAAGAGTAAAGGGGATAGAGGGAAACCTTGATGCAACCCTCTATCACTCTTGAGAAAAGTTGAAGGGTGTCCATTGACCAAGTCAACATAATTTGCGCTCGAAATGCATCCCATTATCCATTTTGATTCCTCAACTGGAAAACCAGACTGCATTAAAAAAATCAAAGGAAGCTCGAATCCACCCTGTTGTAGGCCTTGATTAGGTCCATTTTCAATATAAAAGATTTTAGCTTATTCTGTTTAATTTAATGCATGCACTCTTGAGCAACCCATATGGCACTATTAGAAATCACCTTTATGATCACCTTATAAACCAAATTACATAGGGAAATAGGTCTATAATCATTAAAACTAGAGGGCTTATCCTTTTTAGGAATCAGGGTGATAAAAGTAGAATTTAACCATTCAGGTACAACACCCTTCCTCCTAATCTATTCCATAGTGGTAAGTAGCTCCTCCCTGATCAAATCGAAAAAGTGTAAGAAAAACTCAACAGTCCAGCCATCATGCCCAAATATTTTTTCCTTGTCAAAATGTTTAAGAATATATATATTCTCCTCTAGAGTAACTTCTACACAAATTACATCTTCTTCTTCTTGTGAAAATATCCGAGGATACTTTCCAATAACTTTTAACTATTCTTGAAGATTTATATTATGATCCTATCTGTAAATATCATGAAAAAACTCCATTGCCCCAATTTCTAACGATTTCTGATCCTCCAAAGACCTTCCCTGTAGATCATTTAGTTCCCAAATAGAATTAATGTTTCGTCTCATATTAGAAAATTTTTGAAATAATTTTTTATTTCTATCACTGCTTTGAATCCAGATTGCTCAACTTTTTAAACGCCACGGTTCTTCATATTGTAGGAGAAGATTTTTTTCTTAGATTCTAAGGAAACCCCCAAAACTTTTCTATCCTCAGTGAAAATATCTTCCACATTTTCATCTAGTGTATTCAGCTACAACTCAATTTGACAAATATCAACATGATTACATTCGTTCATTTCCTTAACCCATTTTATCACATCATATTTCATATGTTTGAGTTTATATAATAGAGCATGAGTGGCATAATTAAAATTTTTTGGGGAATATTCCTTCCACTTTGAATGGACCAATGTGCAAAATTCATTATCGTTAAGCCAAATATGGTTAAACTTAAAAGGGTAACTGACCTTTGGAGAATTCAAGTCGATCTCTAAAATTACTGCTTTATGATCTGAAATCCCAGATGAGACCGAAAAACTCCTATATTTTCCAGAAAGTCTATTGATATCTTCTGTAATAAAGAAACGACTGAGTATTTTTGTAATACCACATTTTCCTGTCCTTCCTACTCCACGGTGGGACCATAACAACTGGATTAACATCAATTATATTTGCACCTTCGAAGGAGTCTCTAAAAGACCCTGCTAAAGGATCTTCCTTACTCCTAGAGCTCCATACTTACAATGAAGAAAGAGTAAGGTTCAGGTCACCTACAAGTATAAGGGAGGGTTCATTTAGGCTACCACTCTGAAATGATTTCTCCCAAAAAGATTTCTTGTGATTATAAGGACCATAAAAAATCATGATTCGAATGAACATATTTGGATCCTTGAAATTTCCTTCCAACAAAATACCCACATCCACCAAAAAAGAAGAAAAATTTGCTTTGAGAGGCTTCCAAGTAGTGAAAAGACCCCTGTATAATCCATTAGAATCACTACCGCAACAGTTCTAGGTAGGGAATAATTTAAGAAAAACATCACAGCCTTGAAGAGAGGGAATCATGGTCTCCTGAAGGAGGATAATATCTGGCTTGATTAATTCAATCAACCGTTTGAAGGCAGTTCGTTTGGGTACACTGCCAAACCCTCTAATGTTTATGGTTAGGAATATCATTAAGGAACACAATCCTAAGGCATATTTTTTCTAAGGGCCCCAATATAGGAAACATTTGAGGGGAAAATAGAAAGTAATTTCCCAACAGAAGTAACATCAAGTAGTTTAGGGTTTTCAAAAGAGGGATTTTTATCAGTGACATTCGAGAGAGTACCTTGTATTTCAATTTTCTTCCCTTTTTATTCCTAGTGGTTACATTCTGGAAATGTATAGAGGAAATGGTAAGAATATTTTCATACCTAGTTTTACCCAAAAAAATTGGAATTTTAATCTGCTCCATTACCCCACCATCATTAGCAGAAAAATCAATGGTATCCCAATGACTTAAAGGAGGGGAAAAAGTAACCCCCCGGCCCTCCTCTTCCATGAGAAGCATATGAGAATCTAGCAAACAGGTATAGGTTGGGAGGGTTCCACCACAAGAGTGGCAGTATCTTTTTGAGAATCCGAGGTTACTTCAACCAAATTAACCACATCCTCCTCAACACAATCCAAGTTCTTAACTAATGGGGAAGGCACAGGTGGAACATGTGGGGGACAAATTAACACCAACAACTCCTTCAAGTAAAAAATTAACTAACTCCTCTTTAGACATGAATTTTTGTAAAACTAGTAAAGTTCCTTTTAACTTACCCATGAAATCCATCGCCGAATACTGGTACAAGGGGACAGTACAAGCCAAAACAGTATCTGAGTCTTTTGAATCTCCAGAATCGACTGATGAATCTCATTCTTCCATTTGGTCCACAAAGTGTCTAGGGAAGTTATCCCTAAAATGTCCAGTTTTATGACCGTTGAAACACCTGGATGCCACACGCCAATAGTCAATTTTTTGGACAAAAAATCCATCATTCCAAATAACCTCAACCTCATCTAGAAAACCTTGAGATGTCACCATTTCCACAAGAACCCTCGGTGCCCTTCTATCGGCAGCAAGTAGCTTCAAATTTTTCCACTAAGATGAAGTGGCCAATGGAGTTGGAAATAGTCATAAATCCCCCAAATGACCCATACATGTCATTTAACCAATTTTTTTGTCCACAAATTGAAACCGGAGTGAGATCTTGAGAACACTAATGAGCCTTCACCAATAACCCAGAAAAAACTTTCAATCAATTGCAGAATTTCTTCTATGATAAAATGAAAACTATCCCACCCTTTAACGAACAGATTAACCCTTTGAATATACTGTATGATGGGTTTCCAAAATTTTCCCATCCATTAAAAATTTTTGGCTCTAGTTAAGCGGATGAAATCAAACCTCCCCATAAGTGTTGGTTTTATTAACCTAATGGCCATATCAAAAGTCACGTCTTTGCCAATCACACAGGTATATAATTTACTCTTTTTGAATTTTTCCTATTTAAGCTTCCTTGTTCTTCTCGCCTTGTCCCCTGTAAAATCCTTTTGTGAACTAGATCCTTTTGCCTTCACACCTCTGTACAAAAAACCATGGGTTTGTAAAGATGGCGTAGGTATTACTTTATCCTCCTCATAATCGTCTGAATGACTGAGCACCTTCTTACTGCCATCCATAGCATGAACAAATCCCAATCTCTTTCTTGCAAATCCAGTATAGTCAACTAGTGCATTAGGGTTAGAATAAATGCATTCAACATGTATATTGAAGTGACCTATCATCCTATCTTCTGAGACATGTGTCTTGACATCCCAAGACATGAAAAAGGTGCTCCCCGTTCTGCCATCGATTCCCTGTAGGATGACCTCTATGGGGTCCTGCCCGACGGGTCACTAGAAATAGCCATGAGCTAAAACCCACTAACAACAAAAGCCCCACCGAAGTAACCAGGAACCAAATTATATTCCACGTAAAATGTCAAACTTCAGTAATGAAGGGTTTGTATCGCCATGAGAAGTACGATAGATCAATAATTCCCACTTTTTTACAACTTGGATGGTACTAGACTAATAAAAAATGATTAGCGTACTCCAAGTGTCCGCTAGAAAATCAAGACTGATACCAACGACCCAAAATCCCAAAAATCCTATCCCCCCAAAAACCTAAAAACCCTAACCATTAACGACACCAAACAAAAATTGATATATATTTATACAAATGTGTTTTATAATGTAACCAATTTAAATTTGGAGCCCACATGTATTTAGTTATATTTATGTCTATTTTTGAACCCACATGTGCCACATCAACTGTATAGACCTGGCACATCTAACCAATTTGGACTGTAGAAAGCGTGTCTTAGACCCAATAATGACTTTATTCTATAATATGTCAATGAAGAAAAACACCATTTAGAACATAGTTTTACTTAATTTTTTCACCTAAGATATTTGATCTCTTTGGACTTGGTGGAACCAAAGTTAAGATGGATCTATGGTGGTTTTAAGAGTAATCTTAACTAGGGCTCATATTTTCTATAAAATCTAAATATTTATTTATCATTTTTTATTTAATGAATGTTTTTTTAAGACTTTAATTTAGAAGAATATTGATATAAATAATATAATATAAGTTACAACATAAAAAAAAAGGATATTGAATAAATTTTTAAAAATATAAGATGTTAAAGCATTGAAAAATGAATTAACTCTAGCTCAATCAAGCACCAAGAATGATCAAAACCCTTGAGGTGTGAACCCCTTTTAGATCCCTAAATTTGAGGAAATGTTTGTCCCAATTGTTGCTTAAAAACCAAAATTACCACATTGAAATCATCTCATCCAAAAAAAAAATTAAAAATATTTACACCATCAAAATGGTATATTGTATTAAAGTAATAATCAAGTTGAATTATAATAGATGTGAAAGAATACAATAAAATATAAGAGGAAAATAGATAAAAGTTGCATAAAATACTTGCAACTTACCCAATTATTAATTAATTTGCAATTATCACAAAACTAATATCTAACTCATTGTTTTATTATTAACTTAACAATACATAATCATATATACTTTCCATGAAAATCATCCACTTAGGAACTATTCCAATTTGAAATCTTACAAATAAGCAAAAATTGCATTTATTCATTTATTATAAAATAAATTAATAGTTATTCTTCTTGTAAAATATGATCAATTTTATAATTTTTTTTGTATATTTAGTTTTTTATATATTTAGTTTTTGTACTGTAACACGTCTGCAGTGCACTGTAAATATAAAAAAATCAAAATTATACTTTGGTTTATCCGTATAAAACATAAAAAAATTTGACCATACTAATATTTTTTTTCAAATCTACTAATCTCTATATCAAAACAAACCATTTTACAAATGTATACAACGAACAAAGAATTTAACGACTGTTATCACCTATGCGTCTTTTCTAGCATCACACTACTATTACAGCTAGTATTGAAGTGCTTCATCACAGGAATCGATACGAATAGATAAAACTGCTATTGCTTCGAACAGATAAAGTTATCGTGTATTTTGGCAGACAGAGAAAGGAAACCGGCAAAGCAATTAGTCCAGTGCCTTTGAAAGCAATGACTAATAACCATATTTTCTATGGTATTGTCTAGTTAACTCGCCTGCTACAAAGCTAGAATCAAACATTTTAGCATTTTTTATCCGTTGTATCGTTTTCCATTTTCGAAGGAAGAATCTTCTTTCATCTGAAAGTGCTTCTATCTGAACTTCTAAGTCATCTAACTGTTTTATTAAATCCTGAAACATCACATCTTCTTCAGAATTGAGTCCTATTTCGCTAATACGATGAACGAGTTCGTCTCTAAACCCTTCTATGCCACCCATAGATTCGTCTAACATGTCTAATTTCGTACTGCATTCGTAGTCAAGCATTTCAGCCATTGACATAATTTGATTTTGCCTCAACTGATTTTGAGCTGTTGCAACAATAGGCTCATAGTTCGTATTTCTAGCGACAAGTTTCTTTTGCAGTATTCTTAGCAGGTTTAACCACTCCAAGTCTTCTTCTTTGATAAACTCTTCTCTGTAGTCTTCATCCTCATTTGTTGAGAGATCGGCCACGTTCAGCTCAGAGACATCAAGTGCTTGGGTTTCTTTATTATTTTCTTCTTCTGCTGCGGCACATGGATTCGCATTGTTGTCATAGGAAGTGTAATGGCCGCTACTTGGCTCATTGGAATTTTGAGTTAACCTAATCCTCCATTTTTGCATTTCAGATTCATGAAAGAATCTTGATTTAGGTCTAGTAACTCTGTCCAGGGTGTGACCGTATT
Organism: Larix kaempferi; assembly: GCA_027924585.1. NCBI lineage: Eukaryota > Viridiplantae > Streptophyta > Pinopsida > Pinales > Pinaceae > Larix > Larix kaempferi. Next base: position 11,181,275 of record BSBM01000303.1, on the reverse strand, counting down.
CCCTTTCTAACTTAATCCGTTTGCGAGCTGATCCATTTTCTTCATCACTTGCATCGCCATAAACATATTTCCTTTTCTTCTTATGATCACGCCCCTCCATTTATGAGATATTGCCGGAGTGTCCTTGAGTAGAAATGTATCAGAAGAAAGCACCGCTCGCTTGTTCAGGTTCTTTTGTAAGTCCAAATTCAATCTCAATGACAAGGTGGCGAAGAATATAACGAGTTAAATTATATATACACGTGCACAATAGAATTCGAATCATGTCAAGTTTGCCAAGAGTTGCAACGTACCGACTTTCAAACCCACGCCGACGTTGATATTTATACATGGGATGGGTTGATCAGATCTCATCCACAAGTGTCCATAGCGCAATTCAATTTTCATGCATTTTTTCTTCTCCATAATAATGACCAGTGGGTTCCTATCAACATATTTTGTGGTTGTTGTGGTAATTTTAGGGAGTTCCAAGTTCCTTTGGAATTAAAATAATATTTAATGAGATAAAATGGGGGGATAACATCTTGCGGGTTATAAAAACATGATTATCTCCTCTTGTGGGTTATGAATACATGATTTAGAACTTATTAGTATAATATGCATGGAAGGAGCATTATTTGATAGGAAGCAAATTCAAATTAAGAAGGGTTAATAATTATATGGAATATTTGTTTCATGAATCAAATTTAAAAGTAATTAAAGATGCTACATTAGTGGATGGTGGTGGTGGGTTTGTTGGAATGGGGGATGGTGGTGGGCCTGCTAGACGAGGGGATGGTGGTGGTAGTTCTGCTGGAGGAGGGGATGGTGGTGGTGGTCATGCCACATGAGGTGGAGGAGGTGTTGGTGGATAATAAAGAGGTGCATGTGTGGTGGTGGATGATCCAACAACTGCTAGATCTGTGGATGGAGGAAGTGGAGGAGCATTGTCATATGAATATGACTCCAATGAAAAGTCTAGAATACCCCTGAACTCATTGAGTAGCTTGAGGCAACTGATAGCATGATGGATCAATAACTTCATATCTTAGGAAAGGGTTGACCATATGGAAGCAAGCTTGGGGTCGCCTACAATGTCATGTGGTCATGCAGACTCCGCCTCGTGCCAAGCCATTAAGTCACAAATCTAATACACCAGATGGTGACATAATCTAGGCCATGGCCCACATTGTTGCATGTCAAGTCTATGCTCAAGAACTAGCTCATCATCCTCCTCCATCTCCTCATCATGTTGGGGTAAATGATCCCCAACATACGTGCTAATACCTGCAAAATAGTGGAAAACAAGAATTAGACCATTTAAACAAAATATTTGATTCCTCGAATTCATTTCCACGAAACTTCGCACCATTATCTATCCTCAACACCTTTATTTTATTTTATGTTTAATTCTCTACAAGATCCTAAAATTCCTAAATTTAGCAAATACTTCACATTCCTTTTAAAGGAAATAAACCCATGCATTTCTTGATAAATCATTTATAAATTAAATATAATACACAAATATACCTAATGATGGAACATGCACAAGGACAAACACATCTTTATGTATTAAATCTAAAATTTGATTTTCACTTGTAGCACTATGTGAAAATATTACCCGATTCTATTTTTCATGTATGCAATGTTCACAGAAATCATAAAATCTAGTGCATAATCTCCTTTACCTTTTAATACTTGGAGGCCATTCTCTCCAATATGCAACAATCGTTAATGCCATAGCATTTTCTTTCCTCCATAGGTAGTAGGGGTTCTATCTTCTTTATCTCCTCCCTCTGGAACAATAAAACCATTACACCCATCGATGATTGTGCTTCCCAACAGTTCCATAATGAATTCTCCTCATCAAGACCATTGATCCTCAAACCATTTTGCATGTTTCTTTTGCAAATAAAATATGCACACCTGCATCACCCATATTTTTTATGGATATCAAGTTTCTAGCTAGATCTAGAATGCCTAGGACCCCAAGGAGAATTCAAATCCTTCCATCATTGAGATGCAACTTAAATATTCTAGATCCAATTATTTTTGATGTTGAATATTCTCCTAGGTACTCATCTCCTTCATGGAACTTTTCATATTCATAAAACCACTCCCTATCATATGAAAAGACTCACCTAAGTTAATCAACCATACATCATGATCTCAACAAGTACCTATAGAGGCCAAGTACACGTCCCCTCCTTCCTTTGAGTAGGTATTTGCTTCAGTTGAAGGGGTATCATCAGATCCCTTTATTATTTCAACATTTTTATATCTACAATGCTTCTTATAGAGCCCATATTTACCACATTTCCATAATTTCCTCAAATATTTTCCTAGAGATTTAGATCTACCCTTAGATTTAAATCCCCCTCGTTGAAGACTTTTTTTTATTTCTCTTCAAAATGACCTACACAAATAACGAATCCATGCTTTAACTACCCATGGTTTTCCACCTATTTTCTTTTGGTAGCAAAGATGCCACTATTTCATCAAAATCTAAAGTGGCTTGACAAGCACTACCATGTTAGGAAATCATGATCACAGAGCACTAAAAATAAACAAGATGCAAATATAAATCACATAAAACAAGTTACAAGAGAGACACCAATATAATGTGGTTCACCCAAGGTGGTGCTAACAATCAAATTAACATCCTTAACCAAGTGAAGGAAGAAGAATATTTTTACTATGCGCCTGCAACATGAAGATGGAAGACAAATGCAGAAGAGAACAGTCTCTCTGATCTAATCACTACTTCCATAACTGGAAGGATTGTGTGAAGAAATAAAAATCCTAAAGAGACAAGGTCCACTGATTGAACTGCTCAATTGAAGGGTCAAATCTAGTATCCATCAGTCAACAATGAGAAGAAATGCACAAGATTGCATTAATTGTGCTTGAGAATCCTGAATTTGTGACAAAATCCTAAAATACTACGAAAAGTGGGTTTTTGAGCAAAAATAATCAAAAAACAAGAAAATGGATAATCCCACACTGAAAAGAGAAACTTGAGAGCCCATTTCCCAATGCTATAAAACAAAGACATTTGGGGCATGGTAGCAAGAGGACAAAGGAAGAGCAAAGGCATGCTAGAGAGATTTGGAGGATTGGAAAGCTCATCTTCATCAATAGCAAGGATGGAGAAGAATATCTCAAAGCAAGGGAGGATGGATGCATCTCAAGGAAGATTGTATGTAAGTATCTTTTCTTCATTGCTATTAATGAAATGATTCAATTTTCCTTCCATTTAAGAGTTTGAGTTTTTCTTATCAAGTTTAGTTTGAATTCTAAAATGGCTAAGATGTTAAGGAATTTTAGTTAATTGTTTCATATCTGACATTGTAACTCACCATTTCATAGTAATATAGCATGTTTAAAGTAGACACATCCCTATGTTAAAAGCTATTATCAATCATCAAGTGTGACTTGGAAGAGTTGGATAGTGACCCAGGTGGCATATTTGGGTCCAACGATGATCATGTGAGACCAAAATACCACATAGATAGCCACATGTCATGCCATGTCAACATCTTGCCACATAAAAAAAAATGGAAGTCTATATCCCAACAATTGTTTTGGCCATAACAAGCGGATTATAACTTATAATTTGACGAAACCTATGGTTTTCTGACGCCATTAAGGAATACTACATAATTTCTAGTGAGGGGCATGGGTCCATTTTAATCTAGTTTTTCAAAGATGGTGAATTAGTGTTTTTTGAAGGTGCATACCCATAGATTGAACGAGGGATCCATTGGAGATGCAATTGTTATGTTGCAATCATGGTCTAGGCACACAAACAAATTCAAGGGATTTTGACCAAATTCCAAAAGGTGTGGAACCTAGGTGCAAAACAAGGCCAAAATCCACTATGTGGGTGTGTGAAAGTGTGATTTTTGAAATATTGGTGTTAAAAATGGCCCCAAATGGCGAAACCCAAAAATATTATGAACTCGACATTTTACCTAATCATTGAGACGAATAAATTTTGTAAGAGTGTTGCAAGAAATCCTTCCTATGGATAGGTTGAATATGTTAGGATAATTAATACTCCATCCTTGTCCGACTTAGTATTATTTACCTTTTCTTATTAGTTTATGATGTTATTTCCCCCCTAGTAGTGTGGGTATGTCACATAGGACCTATTAGCCACCTAATGCGCCCTGCATGCATGATTTTAGGCCCACTAGAGTCAGTTCCCTACATGTTCGGAGCTAACTTTGTGTTCTAGTTCAGTCCACCTGAGTTCCTGAACTCTGGTGGGGTTTTGAGCTCTGATCGCCACTGGTTGTGATCTAATTGGCCCTTTCTAATTGATTTGCATGAAAAACTTACAATTGCGCCATCCTTGGTTAGTTAACTGACAATAGCTTTAGTTAACTGAATTTTGGTTGCGTTGAGTTGAGTTTGGGACTTCAAGAGCACTCCAGTGGTGAAAATTCCAATGCTAGATTGACATGGATTCGAATTCTCCTAGGATAATCGAATTATATCCATTGTAAGATATATATTGACTATATTGATTAATGAATCATAAAACAGATTTATGTTTCTATCTAAGTTCTAGTGAATGATTAATTTTACAGCTTATTTCATTGCAATTTTCACTGTGAGGTATTCTCAGCTCTATGATCTTTCATGTTCTATAATTTCACATGGTATCATAACTCAAAGAGCGTAGGTTGAGAAGTTGCTTTCAGTAGTGCACTAGAATCCTCTGGGTTTCCATAGCAAATCTTGGTGCCATTGCATTTAATTCATTGGAGAAATCCTTTGAGGTCTAGCCAAGTGTGAAGGATCCATACAAAAGTGACTATTGTCCTAAAGCAGTTCTCAATAGAAGTTTATCTCTAAATTTAAGAGTTTTTTGCAGGATTTTGAAGGTTTTTCAATGCAGCAATTTCATTTTGTATTTGCTCTAGCAATTTCGCATGGAAAATTCAAATGTTCCTTTGTCTCCAAGGATCGTGAAACCCTTCAATTATCTTGATTGGAGGGATGATATGCAGATGGTATTGCATAAAAAGAGTCTGTACAGGGTAACAATGGGAAAGAAGGTCGAACCTCAGGAAGCTGTTGAGAAGGCCAAGTACCTAAACAGATTACATGAAGTGTTTGGTTTCATGTGTATTCATATTTCCATATACTTTCTCTTCCACTTTGAAGGATTGAAGACTTCAAGAGAGGTTTGGTTGTATCTTGAGACTCTATTTAGAAATCAAGATGATATGAGAGTCCATATTCAGGAGAATGAATTAATTTCTCTTCAACCCAGCAATTTCAAAACCATACAACAATTCTTTTCTAAATTCAAATCCTTGATTATGCAGTGCAAACAATGTGGCATTGAGAAGAAGGATGAGAATCTAATGCTATCCATCCTAAGCAAGTTTGGTCTGGAATTTTTCAATATTTGTTTATACATTCCATTCAGGGCTATTGTCAATCCCCAACTAGAAAATTCCTTCCTTATATGCATTCACTAAATCCCTCATCCAAGAACAAGACAGATTGATTAACATGGGTGCCTTGAAGGCCTCCAAAAATCAAGCTCTTATGGATGGAGAGTAAAAAAGTGCGAATGATAGAGGGAAGCATAAAGGGAAAGAAAAGAAGTAGTTTTAATCCAAGCAGAAGAAGAATTCTAATCCATCAAAAGGAGCCTTCAGATACAAGAAGGATAAGCAAAATAAATTTTAGAAGACCAAGTGTACATACTACAAGAAAGGAAACTATCTAGAGAGCTCTTGCATGAAGAAGAAGATATATAAAATGACCAAACTCCTTGAACAACACAACATTTCCCTCCTAGAAGGCGCAAGGAAGACTGATTCTCGAAGTGAGACATATGACCATGAGAGATGCCATGCACTAAAGGATGGATTCTCACAATCACAAGCATTCCTCCATAGAATATTTTTCTTCTCTAGATCTTACCGATGGTACTAGTATTCACATGGGAGATGATTCTTAGGTCTCTATTGAAGGGGGGGTGATGATTCTCAGATATGGGTGACCTTCGGTATCATTAACCAAGGCCTCGGATTTCCATGTTTATTTTAAGGGGGGTTGTTAGGATAATTAATAATCTAGCCTTGTTTTACTTAGCATTATTTACCTTTTCCTAGTAGTTGACGATGTTATTTCCCCCCTAGTGGTGTGCAGATGTAATATAGGACCCATTATCCATCTAATGTGTCCTGCATGCATGATTTTAGGCCCACCATAGTCAATTCCCTACATTTTGGGAGCTAACTCCATGTTCTAGTTCATTCCACCAGAGTTCTTGAACTCTAGTGGGGGTTTGAGCTCCAATCACCACTGGTTGTGATCTAATGCACCATTTTCTGATTGATTTGCATGAAAAACTCACAAGTGCACCCTCCTTGGTCAGTTAACTGACAGTAGCTTCAATTAACTAAGTTTTGGTTTAGTTGAGTTGAGTTTGGGACTTCCGGAGCACTCCAGTGGTGACAATTCCTATGCTAGACTGACATGGACTCGAATTATCCTAGGATAATAGAATTCTCTCCATTGTAGGAAATTTGTTGGCTATACTGATTAATGGATCATAACACACATTTCTGTTTCTATCTGAGTTCCAATGCATGATTAATTTTACTGCTCATTTCACTATAATTCATCTTTTGTGCTCATTCTTTTCAATATGAGGTATTCTTAGCTCTATGATCTGTTGTTCTCTAATATTTCATGGAATCTCGCTTGGACATATAGCGGTTCCCTAGACTTACCAATCCAAGAGAGAAAGGAAACAAAGGGAACCTAACATCTCCTAGACCTCATTCATACACAAGTAAGGAAAATATGAGAAGGAAGGAAGAAGGTAGATGACCTACCCCAGTTTAGATGGTTGTCCTAGATGCTCATTGTTGATCCAGATCCTAGCTTGTAGATCCAAACTTGTGAGCCTGCATACAAAGACAAATAACATCACCTTCCAATACACCAAGTGTATCAAACAATATCTAAATACAAATAAGTAGATGTATTCACATACATCCATCAAAATAGACATGAAATGGGACAATAGGCCATGTTATATTAATGGAAAATCCATGAAAAACATATAAAAATATATACCTAAGTCTGTGATTGCATGTCCTTCAAGCTTCCCTTCAAAATCACTTTGAGCACCACAAGATCATAAGTACCCGCCTCTCTAAGCTTCTTTCCCTCTAAACCTCTTGAGCTAAGGTATGAGGTTCTCTTTATAGGATGGACAGGCCAAACTACTTGGGAGAAATATTTGGATCAAGTGAGGATCTAGTGGATCAAAGGATATTTAGGTTACCTTGAATGGAAATTGAGGATATATTCGAAAGATAGGATTATCCATATAAGAATCAAGGTCGGATCTTGATCCTAGAATCAAGGCAAAGTATCTCAACAGGATTATTGCTCCCCTAAGGCAGATTATAGAGAGAAAATATTTCAATTTATTCTCCCCTAAAAGCATGTAAGGAGAAACAATGTTGTCTTTTTTTCTCCCTGGACAAGGGACATGGAGCAAAAATCCCTTTCCAAGGCTCAATATGAGGTTGAGTGAAGTGGATTTTGACCCCCAAAAGATGGGAAAAACTCCCAAACATGGATTGGGAGTGATTAAACCATAGAACAATGGGTACTAACATGCTTAGGGAACATCAAAACCCCATTATACTCATAGTGATGAAGCATGTCAAGCTGAAGGTGACAATTTTAGGTATAATAGGTGCCCACTAAAGTGTGAGGTCACAAGGGATTTGATGGTCGAAACACTTTACCAAGATGTAGGTGCAAAGGATATCTAGAAGAGATCCAAAAAGAAACTACAAGCAAATACCAAATTGTATATCGATATAATCCCCTAAGTGGGCATACCCATGCTTCGAATTAGTTTGTTACAAGCATGGGTATCCCCACTCAGGTTACGACCACAACCATACAATGTGGATCCATAGCTAAAAATGACGAAAGATAGATCATGGCTACATGAATACAAGGTAGATCTATTATACAATAATGACACAACCACAAACCAATACAAAGTGGATCTGTGTGACAACATACATAGTAGTGCCAACATGATGTCCATGTAGGAGTCTGCTAAAAAAATATCCATTGAACCTTGGTAAAGTACATAACAAGAGTCGCCAAGGTCTTCAACCCGATCCTAAAGTGATATGATTCTAACCATGTGAACATAGGTTTTGAGATCGAAGATGGTAGAAACCACTTGATTACCGGTCATTAATGTAAACCGTTAATGAGTGCAAGGTAAATCATCAATAATTTCAATGACTCCCAAGGTATCCTAGTACATTTTAACGAATGTGAATAAGTGAGTTGAATTCGAACACTTGTGGAATCATCCGATTAGAGGTCAATGATATAAACATACTTTTGTAAGTGAGGAAACATGCCATTGAGGCATGCGGGACCCAAGGTACTAAATCGTTTCTAATTCTAATTCCTGGATGATGTGTTGGAGTCGATAGGAATAGACTCATCGAAAGAGGGCCATGATGTATCCCACATCATTGACATGAAACCGACAACGAAAAGTGATGTAAAATGGTGGATCAAAGGAGTATAGACTGACACAAGGATGAAAGTCGATAGAACTGCAAAATTTTTGACTCAAGTTAAATTCCCTTGAACATTAGATGGAAGGACAAATGACTTCGAAACATTGACTCAACGAGGTAGAGACCAAATCATAACGCGACAGTGACTGAAGAATTCTTCGGATGACCTAAAGGAGTAATATGACTCATGGAATTGGGTATGAATTAGAGGCAAGAATATTACCCAACCATAAGGAAATATGCAAATAGGGTGTATGTTCAAGGGTGATAACAAGCTACCCTAAAGCTTTCCAACAAAACTTAACCCATTTTCCCAATTTTCCCCATCATGATCAATGAGTACCTCTTTGTTTTTTAACAAGCTTGAGGAGGATAATAGATGCTCAGTATAACTCATCTTAGATGAGTCCCTCATCATATATTTAATGGACTTAAATGATGGGTTTGGTCCCATATGGGTCCTTCGATGTATTATTTTACAAGTCCAAAGAAGGTAAACCCAATGATCTTTTCACGTTTAGAGAGTTTGAAAAGGTCTTAAAGAAGACTCCAAAACGGTTCTTTTTTGTAGAATTATTCTTCTCACCTGAAAAAGGATAAAACAATGTGAGAGATAAATCTTCTACTCAATGACATACCAACTTATTCAATTTTCGTAATTAGTCCAAATGGTTAGAAAAAGGGGTAAACTATCACCAACTAGACATCCTTTCAAATACATTCACGAGCGTGAAGGAAACAAGTTTGGTTGACAATATTTTCAAGTTTAGCGAGTCTGAAAAGGGATTAAAGGAAACTTCGAAGGGTTACTTTTTCATAACTAGTCTAACGAGGCCGAAAAGGGGATAAACTACCACTCAAAACATGACCCTTTCATGACTTTAATGTGTTTGAAAAATTCAAAGTATACACATGTACAAGATCACTAAGATGCAGAAAGATCTTCCTCCCATAATCCTATAATTGTTTTTTATGTATAGACACAAATTGTGTTAAAATCTCATGATGCAAAGTTCATTAAGTAAAAAAATAGACTGAAAAGAAGTTGCGCATGTGAACACTATCAAAATAATTATCTATTCGAGGGAAAAAAGTAAGTAATTGGTAAAAACAATCTCATTTTTACCTTGCCATTTACCTCAAATGAGTTTTCACCCTTCTTGGAAGATATAATTTAACTGTTGATTATGGGAGATCCATGACACCGTTCGACTTTCCGTCTAAGCAAGGTAAATCACCTTAACAAACCCTTTCCATTCATGGTTAAATTTTTCAGCTTGATGCAAGTTTGAGTGGGTTTTGGGCTCCCTTAGGGATTTTGTTTCTCCCTCTTGAGATTTTCCCTCTCCTAAAGGATCATGAGGAGAGAAAATTTCAAGTTTGTATCTCCCTGGACCACTATGGGGGAGAAAAAAATTGATATTTTTGATCTGATGGCCATTCTGGAGGAGCGAAAAATGTGCAAGGAAGGAATGTTTTAGCCTATTTCTCTTTCTTCTTGCAAGATCTGAAGCTATAAACCTGACCATGATTCTTTTTGGTGTTTGACAAGAGATTGCTATGCCAAAAAGTCATAATGATCGAGTGGAAATAATGAGAGCATGAGTTGTATGATATGGTTGCTCTTCATGACCAAGCTACTCTTGATGCACTTAGAGACTGTGGCTTATTGAAGTTTTTTAAGACCCGTTGCATGAGGAAACAACCACTCTTGTTGAACCATTTTATAGGCATGTTGGATGTCAATCAACAAGTTCTTAATGTGGGGCCACATGTTCTCGAAATTGAAATAGATGACATATACTTCTTGAACGGGATATTTAAAAGATGGGAACTATCTAACTTGGTGGGACACCGTAACACTGATGAGAGAATTGAGGGATATATAGCCCAATATTGCGGGATGGAAACTCAAAAAAGTAGGGTTAAAATACCAATAAAGGATGGCACAAATAGTTCTAATACAGGACTATCTTAGTCTCATTTTTCCTAGAGTGGGTAACACTACTTAGTCCACACATTAATGTCTCGATCTGACCCCCATCCAAGTCATGGATGGAATGGTGGACTAGCCATGTAGGTCGATTGGGAGGTCCTCAAATGTTATCCTATTATGTCTATTTCTTCTCATGGTGGAGAAACTAGATTATGATGATAGAGGACTACCCTTATGTAGGAGTAGACTTTCGTGGAGACAGAGACCTGGTGATCCTAGAGGGAGCAGATTGGGATGAGACATGTATGAATCTTAGAAAACACGAACTTGGATCATTATGTGTTTTTTTATTTTTCAATATTTCTACATTTTTGTTTGTAAAAATGGGATCTAATATATACATGTTCTATGTCATAGATCGAGGATCAACAGAACTAATGGGATCATCACCATTGAACTGGAACAGGGAAGGCTATTAGGCGATAGAGGATGATTCCAAGGGACTCTGGGATGTAGGGAGAAACCTAGAGGGCTTGAAAATGGGTGTCCATCTGATGAGGCTACATGTGACTTATACCCATCTAGACGGTAGAAGTCAAGAGACCAACCACAAGATTGTACTCAGCCTGGTTATTAGTAGTAGTACCCATGCACACTCCATCAAGGTGAATCAACTCATGTGAGGGGGAATGGAGTACCCAAGCCGCGTAGGTGAGGTTTGGAGACCAACGAATTGCATTGTTGGCAAAGCCAATGTAGTAAAGTGGACTAGGATCCATCTGTGGTAATGTAGGGAAAACAAAATGTAAGGTCTCGAATGATAAAAGCGAAAAAAAAATGAAACAAAACTGTACAACATGGACTGCTATGTCCAAAAGTGTTTAAGGGTAGAATCATTTGAGGTACAACCCATTGTGGGGGTTGCGCAGGGGTTTCCCTTTTGAATTGGTCAGGATGTATGCCTCGTGTCCAAGGCAGGTGTGTACAATATATGGGCCTTGCCACATGGATTTCGACTTTCCTTTACCCGTTTTATCATGGGCTTGGTCATAAATGAGTACAAGGTATACTTCATGGAAGGTGCGTGGGTGAGCATGCTTTTTGTAACCGACTTTGGAGCGGTTCTTTGTGGCCTCAATGGTTTGAAGGGTTGTGTGGCGGTCTTCATTGGCTTGCTCCAACAAAATTAAGCATTGTTCGAGCGGTGAGGTGTCCGGGAGGATTTTGATAGTGATGTGCAATGCTAGGATCTGACACTCGATGGGGAGCATAGATTCTACACTATGAACTAGATGAAAAGGGGTAAAACTCGTGGTGGTCTTAGTGGATGTATGGTAAGCCCATAATGCGTGAAAAAGAATGTGATTCCAATTGGAATTATGTCGGTCAATGGTGCGTTGAAGGATTTTCTTCAATATTTTGTTAATGGTATCGACTTGGCCATTCCCTTGGGGATAGTAGGAGGAGGCATATTGATGTTTGAATTTAAGGAGAGTCGACAATTCTTGCCAGATAGAGTCTTCAAAATGTGAGCCATGGTTGCAGACGACTTGCTTAGGGACTCCAAAACGAGTGATGACATGATTGAAAAGGAAGCGGGCTGCAATGTCGGATTTGCAGTTGAAGGTAGGTATGGCTTCATCCCATTTGGTAAAGTAGTCGATAAACACAATGATTTATGGCCACTTGCGGAGGGAGGATTGCATTCCATGAAGTCAACGGCCCATTTGAAAAAAGGACCAATGGTGATGACCGGATGAAGGGGGCGGGGGGTGTCCTTGCCTTGGGGGCAAAGAGCTGGTAGTTGCGGCAATATTTGATTGCTGTGATGCAATTAGTAAATAGTGTGGGCCAAAAGTACCCTGCATGGATAACCTTTTGGGTAGTGGCCATTCCAGAGAAATGGCCACTACAGGATCCGCTATGATAGTCGTTGAGAACTTGTTCCGCTTCGTCTCGTGTGAGGAAACGTCGTAAGATGGTGTCGACACTGCGTTGATACAGGACATCGCCTAGGAGGAGATAATGGGAGGCATGGTGATGGATGCGATGGCGTCCATTGCGATCGATATCAGGTCGAAACTTTTGTGTGTGGAGGTAGATTAAGATGTCACTGTACCAGGGGTCGTATGATGAGATGATAAACAAATGGTCATCAGGTAAACTAGTAGGGATCGAGGGTGATGGTGGTAGGGATGGTAAATTCATCATGAGTTGTGCAAGCGCAAGGGCTTTAGTACTCTTGGGGTTCATGAATGTTAGGTTATACTCTTGTAGGATAATGACCCATTTAGCAACGCGACCTTGAAGAAGGAAACTATTCAAGAGATAGACCATGGGGTTGGAGTCTGTGACAACCGTAGTGTGACTCATAAGGATGTAGCGTCGCAAATTTTGCATAGAAAAGACAATGGCGAGGGCCAATTTCTCCTCATATGGGTAACGTAGCGGTGGGCCTGATAAGGTCTGGCTCACATAATAAATGACATGCTCTTGACGAGCATAATCTTCTTGAACAAGAACCCCTGAAACAACATAATCGGATGCCGAAACGTAAAGGATGAAGTCCTTTGAGAAATTAGGAGGGGAGATCAATGGGGCATGTGTGAGGGATTTTTTAAGGTCCTCGAAAGCTCCTTGTGCTTGGTCGTCCCAAACAAAAGGGTTGTGAGTACAGAGCAAATGAAGGATACCATGAACTGTCATGGTGTAATCGGTGACGAAACGGCGAAGAAAATTGGCTTTCCCCTGAAGGCTTTGTAGCTGTCATAGCGTATGTGGTGATGGGAAGTCTAGGATGGCTTGGACTTTTAATGGATCTACAACAATTCCTTTCTAGGAAACGATAAAACCCAACAACCGGCCTACCGGAATGCAAAATACACAGTTGAGTGGGTTCAAGCGGATTTGATATTTGCGACAATGCAGAAAGACTTGTCCGAGGTCGTTCAGATGGTCAGACCATTTCTTGGATCGATCCATGAGGTCATCGAGGTAGACCAAGATGATATCAACCAAGTCGTGAAAAAAAAAGTCATGGCCCACTGGAAGGTGGCACCTACATTTTTAAGATTGAAAGGAATAACGGGATAGGAAAAGGTGCCCCATGGGGTGGTGAAGGCAGTCTTGTACTGATCTTCTCTGTGAACCTGAATTTGATTGTACCCAGAGAAACCATCCATAAAAGATAACATCTCATGGCCCGCACATGCATCGATGAGTTGGTCAATAAATGGCGTGGGGAAGTTTTCTTTGGGACAAGGTTGGTTTAGGTCGCGAAAATCAGAACAGACACGAATGGTGCCTTGCTTCTTGTTGATTGGTACCGGGTTGGAAACCCAAGTGGTATAGGCGATCGGGTAAATGAACCCAGTTGCACGAAGCTTCTCAATTTCAGCTTTAACGATGGGAAGCTTAGATGGGTGGATGGGGCGCTGTTTTTGGTGAATGGGTGGCACATCCGACCAAGTGTCAATGTGGTGTTCTACGATAGCAGGGTCATGACTAGGCATCTCGGTGTAGGACCAGAAAAAGACATCGGGAAACTCTTGGAAGAGTTTATTGTACTCTCCGATTTCATAATCCGTACAAGAATCACCTACGGTAATGAGCTCAGGTTGGCCACCTGAGCGGGAGATATTGACTTGTATGGTGGGTGAAATGTTGGCCATGTTTCCTTCCTCAAAGGCATCGGGATATTGGTATGGGATCTTTAAAATAGTCAACCCTCGTTGGAAGGAAGTCTTTGGACTCGATAGAGAATTGGGTTGCCGTGGAAGTGGTAGACTCCTCAGGGATGAAATATGATCGATGGTGCATATCATCCCAGGGGTAGTCAGGTGTTGTAAGTGCTTTAAGGATTTCTTCGTCACTACAGAAGCACTGTGTTGTCAAATCGGTTGACTGGGGTGCACTGGCGGTGGAAATCATATAGATGGTACTAACCTCTTTCGAGGAGGAAGATGTTGGGGGATGAATTTCCTCAATGGTAGGAGCAGACGTTTCTAGATCGGAATGAGTTAGTTCATAGAGAACCAATGTTTATTCCGGGAGATCTAGGCAGTGATGCGATTAATGGCCATAAATACCACATATCGTGTAAGGGTGATTGGTATGCAATGATTTATCATGGGGTTTAGGGGTAGGGTCAAGTTTGACGACTGGGATGTTGGGATCATCTTCTAATGTTTACATGTGTTCCTGAAGTACTGGTAGTTGCGGACATTGATGGGTAGAATGGTCTAAATTGTCACACAAAGAGCATTTGAGAGGAGCACGAAGTGGCGGAGGATTCCTCGCTGGATTTGGTGTAGGTGGGGCAGTGTAAGTTTGTGGGACCATGCCCCCAGTGTGGCAGGGTGGAGGGGGTGCACTACTTGATGTTGATGTAGTTGCCACCCCTGGAGGTGGGTAGTTCGTCACGGTAATAGGTTGAACAGGTTGTAAAATGACATTTGGTGTCAGGGGAGGAGTTGGGGCGGGTAGATACCACACAGGTAGTCCTAACATTAACCCAGGAAGATTTAGTGTAGCCAAGACTGGGGTGTTGACTGCTTGTGAAGGGGGGAATAGGAACGAGATAGTGTGGATAGGTGTGGCTCCGACATGATTGGGCACTGATGGTGGTTGCGGCAGTAAAGGGGGATGCGGGTTGGGCATCTGTGTATTGTGTGAGAGGGTGCACAAATCAGATATCTTGGCTGACCACAAAGGGGGAGGAATGGATCGGAATGTGGAAGTCATGGGTGTATCTGAGTATATCCCGGGTCTGACGGTGGAGACCAATGATGTAGGTGAGTTGGGAATGGGTTGTTCAACCATGGGGAGAACATTTTCTGGTGTGGCGGGGGCATTGGGATCATAGTATGTAAGTTGATCGATTTTGACCACGCGTCCCTCATGGGGAAACATTATGGTCCAAAAGACTAATGAATCGACATCCTTCATGGCATACATGTAACTACATCCAAGTAAGATATTATTATCGAGCTGGGCATTGATGACCTTTATGTCGATAAGGACCGTTTTTCCAGCTAACTGGACTGAAACATTGGCCAAGAGCCCTTCTAGTTGAGATTAGCGGCCATCGTAAGCTCGTAATGCGGTGGTGGATGGATGCAGTGTAGGGGATCCATAATTTTTCCAAATGAATGTCGACATAACGCATGTGGAGGCACCTTTATCGACTATGCATCGATTGATCACAAAATTCTGAATGGAGACAGAAACTTGGAATGCTAATGTTGAAGGCAGGCATGGTTCAGATTGGTCCAAATTGAATGCCATCATTCGTGAGTCAGAAGGTTCTATCGCACCAATGGCAGATAACAATGTTTTTCATTGTGGAGGACAATTTTTCAAAACTTTGAGGGCCAACACAACAGTGAGGGACTGGGATAAGTCATCCACTATGTTATAATTAGAAGCGAGACGATCATTAGGATTATTATTGATTCGACGTAGTGGGAAATGAGGGGCTTTGGGGCCTTCATCTAATGGTGCAGTAGGTATGCGTAATGGCTGATCAGTGGGAAGAGCATTGGTGTCTTTATCGGCTGGAATGGATTCAGAGGTGGAGCCATATTGGTTTCAGCGTGTTTGGAGGTTGACGTCTCCCGATGACATCATTAACAAGTGGTGAGTACTTAATTCCATGGGTTGATGAGCAGGTGTAGAATAAGTGATTTGTTGCTGTGGTGTCGTGGTTCGTTGAGAGGGATCCAACGGTTGAGTGTTCACCACTCGTTACGTGGATAAAGCATTTTTCAATACCATGGGTTGTGTTTGAGGTGGTGGGGGGTTACGTGGCGTTGGCTATGCCGCGTGCCTCTGGCTTTGGGTGTCATCAGTGCAAAGTTGGTGCACTCGCTCCAAATGGGGGAAAGTGTGTGTATAATGGTCGTATACCCCGCATATGGAACATGGGTGGTTTGTTCGTAAATTGGGGTTCTTACCTTGTTTCGGTGGTCGATCAAGGTTTTGGTTGGCGGGGGCAACATTGTTATTATTTGGAGGATGGGTGGCTGGCCGCCTTGGTCCTGAGGTTGGTTGTTTCCACAGTTGTGTCCTCTTCCGTGGTTTTCTTGGCGTTGTTTATTGCATTGGGTATTTTGGTTTTGTTGAGGGTTTTGTTGTGCATACACTTTCCCTTGGGGAGCAGGGGGATTCTGAGGTTGCACTTGAGAGTGGACATGAGAATGTGTGACCTGCTGATGGTAATATGTCATAGGTGCAACTGGATGGATGTACGGTGTAGGTGTATGACTGTAACACTCTAGTGGACATGAGGGTCCATGCGTGTGGTGGGCGTGTGCCATGGGAGCATATGAATTTGTAGCTCCGAAGTGGGATGTGGCCCGTGAAAGTTCGGGGCCAGTATTATTGCGCGTAACAGTAAAGGGTAGGTTGTGTGATGCAACATGTCCAATAATGCCATCGGCGGTGTGGGATGCCCCCGACGCATTGTTCTAGGAGGAATCACCGTGTGGAGCATCGGGTAAAATGCTATACAAGTAGAAAGACTGGGCGTAGATGAGATCAAACTGCTAGGATTTCAGAATGGCTTCGTCTTCAGACTAGGGTCGTTTAGATGCCACATCCTTGGCAATAAATGGAAGGAGACATTTTTCAAAAACCAATCTAGGAAGATACGATCATCTAACTTAATATTGCATAAGCTTCAACGTTTACGCCACTCATGAATGTGATCAGTGATGTGGGTGGTTGTGTTTTGTCTACAAGACAATAGGATCTCTACTCCTACGTCGTAATAGATGGGTAACTGAAAGAATTGCAGGAAGGTCGAGGAGAGGGAGGTAAAAGTGGAGTGGGTTCCGTGAGACTGCTCTATGTACCACTTAGCTACAGAGCTAGTAAGGGTCTATTGTAACAGGCGGAGGCAGATGGAGTTGTCCACTATGGAGTTGGGGGAAAACCATAAATGGAAAGACATGATGTGATTTTGGGGATCCTCAACTACCTTTCCCTCAAACTTAGGGATGTCTGATGGGAGTTTGGTAGGCATATGAGGCCAAGTGGGGTCATGCTGGATGGGGTCGTTGGTCAATCTGTCCAAGTCAGGACGGTTGAGGCTAGCCATGAATGGAAAACTGACAGAAGTATGTGACATGATCGGTGGGGTATATATGGTAGCAATAGCGCCTATGGTGGGGCCAGTGCCCCCAATGGGGGGAGAAGTGGTGTAATTCATGATGGGGGTCATGGGGATTCTAGTCATAGGTGGGGGTGCTGTGTAGGAAGGGCCTGTGCCCCCAATTATGCTGATAGGAACTATAGTGGTAACCAATCCACTAACCATAGGGATAGTTGTGGTAACAGTAATAGTAGGTGTAGGTCCCACAGATGGGATGATGGGTATAGATGCCGACGTGGCAGCTGGGTTGTTTGTGGAACCACTACCAATGACTCCGCCAAATAAGGGGTTTGGAATTGTGCCAGCCATGGGGCTAGACGGATCTGCGTATATGAGGTTCTCTGATTCGGAATTAGATGTGAGGTAAGGGGCGTCGAGATCTGGTGAGGAGGCTCTACGCCTATGACGACTGGTGTCAAGTGAACCATGTTGCGGGTGCTTGCCTTGGAGGTGCCAAGAATGTCTCAGGGACTCAATGGTGACAAATGGATAGTAAAACGAGTGGGTTGTGGCGATTGAAAATTTCAAAAACCCTAATGCCGTCGAGTGTGAAAAAGGAGAGCACAAAAAATATGGCACTCAGGCCAACAACAAGCTCGAAATGCTCACTATAACAGTTGTGCTATGGTAAGTAGAGCAACAAGAAAGGTGGTCAGAATACCAACAAGAAAAAAGATTCTAATAAAGAAAAAATGGTGTACTCTCTAAACCAGGGGGGAATTAGGGAGCATGAAAACACCTAACTAAAATATCTAGAAGCTCATAGAAATTGTATCCTCTGCAAGGTGATGAAATCCACAGTCAGACAATACGAAATGGAGAACCGAGTAGGTGGGGGATATGCCTCTACCGAGAGGGATCCCGGGTAAAAGAGACCTAGAGAATGGAAACTAGGCTACCCCATTCATGTCATGTCTAGAAAAAGCATTCACCTTCTCAGTCCTTTGGTCACTGCACCCCAAATATGGAAATGCAATGAGGAAAACGAGTAGGTGACCTTCGGAACTAGGTGGAGTGCAACAGCCCACATAGTCCTCTGGAACCAGTCTCACAACTTTCCCTCCTAAGGGAGAGGCCTTTTCCGAAAAATTGGTGTGTAACCGTGCCAACAAGTAATAGGGGATTTTGGTACCCTAAAGGAAAATTTCTATGTCTCAAGTGTAAATGACCGAGGGGTGTTATTTGGATGCCTATCCCCTCTGTCATAACTAACTGCAAGATTCTTTTGTGTTCCCCAAATGGGGTTAAAGGGTTGGTTCAGTTAAGTAAATTTTATGGCTCACTTGAATTAAGGTGACATAGTGTGTGTAAGTGAGATGATGTACCCAACAAGTTGCCATGCTTGGGAAACTACCTAAAAAATGTAAATGATGAAATTTAACTCCTATGTAAATGCTGAAATTTTCTTTTCAATGTAAATGCTATAAATGCTGAAAATATGTAAAATGGTACAGTTAAGTAAATAGTAAAAAAAATCAATGAGTAACTAGGGCTATAGGAAAAACAGGGGGTTGTTAAGGTGCATAAAAAATGCAGCAAAAAACTCGGCAAAAATGGGTGAAAATCAGAAAACTGAGCGCAATTTTTGGGCTGAAACTGGCGCCCTAGGGCATGGTGGTCTGGGTGAAACCTGCGTCCCGGGGCACGGTTTTCATATCAGATTGTATGGCCTCGGTCGTGGCTATGGGGATGAATACTGCGGTCGGCGCTGCGAGTTCGGCTCTAAAATCTGCGCTCTGGAGCGCGGATATCGGGACTAGTCCTACGGCTAGGGCTGCGATTGGGCTGCGGAGAGCTGCAGTTGGGGCCGCGGTTATGAGGGTAGGGGTTGTAGCGAGAGCCGCAAGTTAGGGGGGATGGGTTTGTGGCTGGAGTGGCAGGAAGCCGCAAGATGGGTGTGGCCGGGGGGAGGGGATAGCTTTGCGAACGGGGCCGCGGGAAGCTGCAAAATAGCTGCGGCCGAGGGAACAGGCTGGGAATGCAGGGCTGCGGAAAACAGAAAGGGTTATGCGGTGGGGGTCGTGGGACAATGGTCAAGAGATGCGGCCGGGGCCACGGGAAGAAGCCAAGAACCTACATTGCAGGCCATGGCTGTGGGTTGATGAGCCGAGCTGTAGGCCGCATGTTAGGACTGAAAAACTGCGCTATGGGGCGCGACTATTACGTGGAAAATTGCATGTTACAACGTGAAAAACGACTGACGAGAACGATGACCGAACATAAAAAAATGGGGATTGCAGGTTTTGTAGGGAAAACAAAGAGCTTGGACTGCAAGTGACAGGATCAAAGGGGTAAACTAGTTCTGCAATATTAAATCAAAATATCAACTAAAACAAAAACTTAAATGAATTTAACCAAAGATTCAAGCTAATGGAGTCGCCAAAAATGTAGCTTGGGTTTCGAGAGTGATTTTGGCAGCATAAGGGTAGATTGGATTGTGGATGAATAATATGGGGCCTCCATCACCTTTTTATAGTTTTTTGAGTGGTGGACTATTGACCCATGGTATTTGGTAACACATGGTTAAGGTTATTGGTTTAAGGTTTCT
The DNA here is from genome assembly GCA_027924585.1 of Larix kaempferi. NCBI lineage: Eukaryota > Viridiplantae > Streptophyta > Pinopsida > Pinales > Pinaceae > Larix > Larix kaempferi. Next base: position 11,161,062 of record BSBM01000303.1, on the reverse strand, counting down.
TTCCTTCTTTTTCCCTCTTTTTCCCTTTTTGAATTTTATTCCCTTTTTATTAGATTTTTTGGGAATTTTGGGCCCTTTTGTAGGGTTTTGGTATTTTTGAAGGAAATTTAATTATTTTGAGGATAAAAAGATTGATTTTGGTCTTTTTGGTGACCATTTGAGGGTTTTTTGAGGTTTTGGAGGCTAAAATGGTCGGAAAAGTGGACAAATGGGTCATGTGGCTAGCGAGATGAGCTAGTGAGCATATTTTGGGTGTTAACAGGCCCTTCCATCACAAATCGACCTAATAGTGTTCTCGTCCAAGTATTTTTTAGGAATAACTGGCTTTATCACATGCTCCTTCAGATTTGTGGAAATCTGGTCATTGCTCATTGTTTCATCGTGGTCAGTGGAGATGCAGACAGCGTGAATGTGCTCATGAAATCCCTGAACAATGTCACGGATCGGCTAATAACCAACACTTTTTCTCATTAAACTTCCACCACCAGCTAGAGAATCCACCTTCTTGACGACTCCAGGTAATTAAACATGTCAATTGAAACAAGCATATCCTCAATAAATTCTGTCTTGATAGCTGATTCTCCAGGAACGAAGCCCATACACCTTTCTGAGACACTTGGAGGAAATAATAGTGACTTCCAAAACAATATTTGGTATGGAAGTGGAGTGCCATATGAGAGTACCTCTCTTTTATTTGATGAGAGGATTTCTTCCCTATTTTGGCCCCGACATGCCCCATTGTGGATGGAACTTGCGATGAAGTACACTAGCTCTTCGCTATTCACTGTGCAGTTACAGCTGCACGCCTTCCTATAATCATTTATTGTAGGTGAATATTTGGTAACCCAAAGTAAGGTTCAAATAGCCTATCACGGAATTCGTATAGTTTCGTTTTCCCTTAAAAAGATAGCTTATCAGACTTTGCTACATTCATTTTTGATAACTTGTTTATTGCAGCACTTACCTACCTTGTTCGGACAGTGATTTCAATTAGTGTTGAGCTCTCCACGTAGGGGGATGTCCCATACCATATAGAAAGGCTTCTTTTGGAAGGACCAAGCAATTTGAATAAGCCAATTAATTTCTCCAGCACCAAAGCAAGCAATCCGCTACACCAAATCTTCAAACAACATAAGGATGTCAATATATGTGGATTTGAATCTGACTTCTGTGCTATTGGGTAGTTCAACGTTGAACCCCATGCTCCTCTAATGCAAGCTTATTTAATATACAAACACAAGTGGCAACTACCACCACCAACATTGTCATTTTACTGTTACCCCCCCATGTCTTGCTTACTGCATTAAATGGCGGCATGCAAGATCTCGCATAGGATTTTCCTTCATCCTTGTGTCACCACCATCACAAGGATCAGATCCTTATGTCACCATCATCATCAAGGATCATATCGGATTCTCGCACAGTGAGAGAGGTTGTGTTTTGGAAGGAGTCTCGGTTCTGAAAATTAATATTGATATTCATTGGATAAACACCAGGTGGAAGAAGGTACCACTTTTCGCATATTGTCAGAAGATGGATTGTCCTATTCAATATTGCTTGTTGGCACGGGATAAGTCCGCAGAAAGTGCAGAAGCCGACAGGTGCGAAAGGGTCAATCCACGAAAGAAGGACCTTTCGCGGAGTTCGCGGAAGCACAAAAATAGTTAAATTAGTTAGAATTGGTCATGTGGATCATTTTGTAACCAAATAAAAGCATATAAATAGAGTAGGATTGTAAGCCTAAGGGCATCTAGTTTTGGAGCATTCATTCCATGTTTTGATATGTTTCTATCTGTGACATGGTGTATTGACTGTTTCTGTGAGGTTCATTCCGCAGGGTTTAATGAATGCACGAAGATGTTCAATTATGGTGTAATCTCTGTCTCTATCCTTGTGTGATGATGAATATGAATGTTTGCTACAAGCTTAGTATGTTGTAGAATATCTTTGATGCGAATATGCTATGGATTTAATAATTACTATTGATGCGAATAAGTAGATTGAATATGTTGCTTGAATATTTGTTATTTGTTGAAATCTACGAATGACTTAATGTGCGAATGGTGAACTGATAATATGCTGCAGAAGTTATAATCTCTGGTTTCTACAAGGGTAATGTGTGTTGGAAGCATATCCTCAAATCCACTGCAGAAACTTGGTTGCTGTAGACCCCTTATCCATATCGGGTGAGACTGCACTTGCTCCGCAAGTGTTGCTGGAAAGGGTTACACGTTTCTGACCCGGTGTGTAAGGGAGTTTGGGTTGGTGTTTTGTTGGCGACTGTTGTAGTCCCACAGGTCATGTAGTTACTAGAGATACATTATATATTATAAGCATGCATGCACAATGATACAGATACAAGAGACGAGACAAGTAGAGAGAAGCACAAGCCGTTATATTAACCAACAAGAGCATAATACAACATAGAACCAATCTAACTAGTAGATCGACTCAACAACCTATATATATATGTCTTTCAATACAGTTACATAACTGTCTATCGGTCTAATCGACCGACCCGACCTATGCTAGCCGACGCGACTTGTAGACATATACTTCAAGTGGTTGGGCGGAGGGCCTAGTCGACAAGATGACCTAGGCCCCTCCAACATGTCCCCCACCCAAAAATATTTCTTCGTCCAGAAGAAATGGAGAGATAAAAATCGGACTGTGTAACAAAATTGAATCACTGAGATGGTTATGTCGATAGTAGGCTGGAGCTGGTAGCATCAGGTAGTTGTAAGTAGACCTCGACAATAGCTTCAGTAGAGATAGAGAGATGGTGTTGAAAATATCCCATGTACGCAGCAAAGCTTGGATATCTACAATCAATGTCGTGAGCTTCGACAAGTGTTGCATCTTGTCGTGAGTGGAAGTATTTTGTAAGTTGATCATGTTGGAGCCAAGGGCTGTGACTTTTTCTTTGGCAGCAGGAAGTAGATGTGGCATCCGGGGATGAATTTCTTTGATTTTGGATAGGCTAAGGCGTGCTTGTGAGATCCATTGCACTTCCTTTTTTTCTAATTTGTCCAACTTCCTTTTTCCATAATGATTTGATTGTTGAGGCTTTCGGTAAGTGCTTCCCTTGCGGTTAGACACTGATGATGAAGTGTGCCCAGGAGTGTGCACATATTTTGAAGTTCCTTGTATACTTTTCCATAGTGTACACTTTTGGCACAGTGTTGATAGACACTGCGCCAACAAATGGTTTCGTTTCCAGGACACTAAGGAGGAAAAGAAGAGGATAAGCTGTGGCATCCGACGAAACCAAAGATCCAAGAGTGGTTTGATAAAAAGGTGGAGGAATTCGCTGAAAGCGAGAAGAGAGACCCTAAATAGACAGCAACCAGTTGGCTGCAGAAATACATTTATTCAAATATCCATGAGATATTCTTCTATGAATTCCCAGTGTTGCTGCATGAGTGGCTAGCACAGTTGACGTTCCAAAAGAATCACTGCCAGAAGACTGAACCGGATTGTTGGACCCCAAAGTTGATCCGATAGCTGAAGCAAGTCAATAACAAGGTATCGCGGGATGTTGATTATTGGGTGGATAGTATTCTCGAGGGATACATGACTGAGTTCGCAGTAGACACTATCAAGACATATAGTGACGCCGAGAGGAACTTCTTCAAGGGGCCGAGAGGAAGGTTCTTGTCATTGTTAAAACTATGGATTAAGATGCTTGTCTAATATTAAGGATGTCTTCTGACGAGTAGAAAAATTAGTGTGCGGAGGTTGAGGGTATCGCGTGAATGCATATCTAATAGAAATATGTGGGGTAGATGGACATGAGTGATGACAAGTTTCTAAGGGAAGCTGACGAAGAGTGTGGTACCTTAACGAGTGGAGCGATATTCTGCCATCCTGAGAAGAAGAAGAGGAATGAGAGAGAGTCTCCTGAGATGACCGGAATGGAGAATTACGAAACAAGACCACAAGGGAGGAAGCGACCTTATTGCGAAGGAGACATTTACCAGGATACCCTAGAAGCAGAAGAGGGATAGATCATAAGTTACAACATACCTTCAACCCCGCGCACTACTCCAAATTTTATAGGAAGAAATAAAAACTACTTGGATAGTTTCCCTACGTGCAGTGGTAAGAGTAGCACTTCATTAAACAATAGTAGTAGCAACGTTAGGATGGCAGACGAGGCGAAGATGCCTATTTTTCAGGGGAATGGGACCAAGGATCCCAAACAATATTGGTTCATATGTGAAGCGGGTCCAGGATGAAGCCATAAAGATGGGACAGATAACGACGACCCTTAGGGGCCGGGCGTTAGATTGGTTCATGAAGTTTACAAGGGTTCCAACAAGGACAGTAGCCAAGATGTTGGAACATGTCAGAATGATGATGATTGATGAATTTAAAAATCCAAAATGATCCGGATCTTGGGAGCTAAGAACCAGAAGGCTTGAATGCCGAGAGAGGAGGATATTAAGCATGCAAATTTGTCATAAAATTCACATGAAAAACATTAATCTTGCATGAGAATAAGCATGAACAAAAACATATGAAGTGAATGGGAGGTGAGGCTCAAAGAGGAGCCCCACCTCTGAAACTAATTACTAATAAGTCACTCAGATCTAATTAATCTCACAATGAACAATAGAAAATAGGAGAGAAACCAAATGAGTAACTTGTTATTATCAGAAGGCTTGCTAGGCCTTTATATAACATTATTACAATGTGTTTTGAGGCCATACCATGGGCCAAAACTATGTGCTAACAAATACCATGGATGGGCGAGGGTGGCCTCTCCATTTAATGCTTTAATGATTAAATGGGAGAGGGTGGATTCTCCATTTAACCCTTTTATGGATTATACATCCGAATTTAGACCATATGCCCCCTAAAATTCAGATCATTCCTCCCCCCTTAGAAAATGATGGTCCCCATCATTTCATTCTAAAAAGAGACCCATGATTACAATGTGCTAGTTGCCAATTAAGAGAAGGGTTTTGTGTGGTTGACCCATAACCGTTTACATTAATTTTTTTTTTTTTTTAAGAAAAACCAAAATAAAAAGTAAAAAATGGAATAATCATGACTTTCGGGGTTTTGAACATCCTTCTGCAAATTTACTCATAACTTCCGTTGTAGGTGATGAAATCCAATTCCGTTGAAGACCTATTTGAGCTAATGAATATGTCTTTCCATCAGTATATTGTACATGTTTTGAGGTGGTTCATGGAGTGAGAAAAAGTAGGCCGAATTTGAAGGACGTGCAACCACACTGGTTACAGACATGTGCTGCTTCAAACAACGATATCTCATAAACCAGACAACGAAATGAGATTCCGCGAAATACCCATTTTATCTGACGGAAACAGATTTCCAATGAACTATGGTAGACCTTATGAAACATCCTATAGAATCTTTGGAACTTGTTCAAAGTTGACTGTATGTGCGGCCGCAATGTGTAAAAACATGTGCTGCTTCAAACAAGCATATCTCACAAACCAAGAAACGAAATGAAAATACGTAAAATAACCATTTGAGATGACCAAAAATTATTCGAAATGAGATATGATAGACCCTATGAAAAATCAAGTAGAGTCCATAAAGTCTCTTTAAAGTTTGTTTAAATGTTGCAAACCAATGGATGTAGTGGATCCATGTATGGATGTAGCAGATCTAGATCAATGTATGGATGTAGTGAATCCATGAATGGATGTAGCATATCTAGATCCATGTACAGATGTAGTAAATCCAAATCCATGTATGGATGTAGTGAATCCATGTATGGATGTAGCAGATCCAGATCCATGTATGGATTTAGTGAATTCAGATCCATGTATGGATGTAGTAGATCCAGATCCATGTATGGCCCAACAAATGGATTCTGATCATACCAAAAGGAAGTTGATGATTGCTGCAAATATTTGAAACCCGTAGAATTCTTGAAACCCTTGTTCCGATGGAGAGCGTACCTGATCTGATACCACTGATCCATATCTTGGGAGATGAGAACCGGAAGGCTTGAATGCCGAGAGAGGAGGATATTAAGTAAGCAAATCTGTCATAAAATTCACATGAAAAACACTAATCTTGCATGAGAATAGGCATGAACAAAAACATATGAAGTGAATGGGAGGTGAGGCTCAAAGAGAAGCCCCGCCTCTGAAACTAATTACCAATAAGCCACTCAGATCTAATTAATCTCACAATGAACAATAGAAAATAGGAGAGAAACCAAATGAGTAACTTGTTATTATGAGAAGGCTTGCTAGGCCTTTATATAACATTATTACAATGTGTCTTGAGGCCATACCATGGGCCAAAACTATGTGCTACCAAATACCATGGATGGGAGAGGGTGGCCTCTCCATTTAATGCTTTTATGATTAAATGGGAGAGGGCGGCCTCTCCATTTAACCCTTTTATGGCTTATACATCTGAATTTAGACCATATGGCCCTTAAAATTCAGATCACAAAATCAGAGTCGCAGTATGTTACTGAGCTCAAGGAGATTAAGAAATTCCTGAATGAGCTAGTGTGGGAATTCGATTAGTGGTACAAGACGTTGATACAAAAAGTGAGCTTTCCAATAAATGATCTACAACACAAAGAATGGTTCATCACAGGACTGGTACTGCATATCTGTGGACCACTGATGTAACAAAGAGTAGCGACACAGGTCGAAGCATTAGAGTTTGTGATGAATTTGGAGGCTTCACCAATCAGCGAAGTAGGGATTGTAATGGATAGATTCTAGTCACAATTGGCTAATATAACACTTCAATTGGAGGATATCAAGAGGGGGAAGGAAACCCGCGAAGACATATGGTGCACCAGGTGCAAAGATGAGGGACACCATAAGGACAATTGCCCAGAGTTCCGTGAGTATTTGCAGTCGGGGGAACCAAAACCCCTTCGTCAAGGAGGCATGCCATTATGTCCTATCTGTCAGACTAGAGGGCATCGACCGGAGGAATGTGTATATCTGCAAAAGATGGTGTCGAAGCCAACAAACTTGTACTACAAATTCTGTCGATCGGTTGGCCATGATGAGAAGGACTACATGGCTTATGACCTATTGCAAGATCGGATAGCTGACACATATTTTATGAAGAGAGAAGAGAAACTGACAGTGCAGCAACAACCGCAGTACATCCATCCACAACTGTAGTTTAACCAACTGCAGCAATACAACCAGGGGAAATATGGGCAGCTGAAGTATGGGAACCCGCAGTATCCGCTACCAACATATGGCCAGCCGTAGTATGGGAAGCCATAGTATCAGTAACCGTAGTATCAACCATACGGGCCACCATGCAGAGGTTTCAGGGGAGGATTCCGTGGAGGCCGAGGCACCGGTATAGGACATGTAGGAGCTGCTGGATGGGGAAGAACGTTGATCATGTGTTACAATTGTGTACAACAGGGGAACTACCAGAGGGATTATCCAAACCCAGCGCCGCAATGTAGTTATTGCAGTGCTATAGGTCACAGCGTAGAGGATTTCCCTCAACTCATTGCGAAATGGCAGACTAAGAATCCACCCCAAACCCAGAACCAAAATAATCAGAACGCACCATCAGCCATGCAGATGATATCGATGAAGGCTAGAAGTAGCCATGTGACGGTTTGAATAGTGACATGAGGAGGACCAGTGACAGGAGGTGATAGGTCACACACCAATGTTCGACCAACACAAACACAATGGAAGGAGGTCACCTTTGACATGGGAGGCGAAAGGGACTTATTATTGAAGGCACATGAGGCAATGAGAAATAGGAGGAAGCTACCTCTCCAGGAATAAATCTATGACATGCCACTGACGTTCGACTCAACGAAGTCGTAGCGGAAGGAAAACACTCTAAAGGCCTTCTTGGAAATTTTCATGGAGTTAAGGAAGGACCCAGATGCACTAGAAGAAATAATTGGTCTACTGCATCGACGGGAAGGTGCACGTCAGGAATGAAAGGTTAATCGCATACATAAAAAAAGACAGGAAGGGAGATGCGGATGTCGGCACAAATTGGAGCATTTGATGTCGATTCCATCATTCTGGATTTGGGTTCGGATGTGAATATTCTGACCAAGCAGACATGGGAGACAATGGGGAAGCCGCAAATTACCTGGTCACCCATACAACTAAGATTGACAAATCAGAGTAAGGTCACTCCGCTTGGTCGGGTATGTCAACTCCCAGTCAAAATTGAGGGGCTCAGGATGTATGTTGATTTTGACGTCATTAAAATCATGGATGACACCAGTTTGTATTAGGTACTGCTGGGGATAGATTGGGCCATGGAAAACCAAGCGATTATCAATTTTAAGAAGAGGACAATGTCATTTGAGAATCGTGAGTTGCGAGTCATCGCACCACTGGACCCCGCGGAAGGGTTGCACTATGCGGAACCATCTAGAGACAAGTTTGTGGAAGGGTGGTACAGTTTATATAACATATCTAAGGATTATGTTAATCCTACCGCGGATGGAGAATTAGGATGGCGCAGCACCATCTCGGCATCATCAGATTCAGACGAGGCCTTTAAAATTGGTAGAACTGATTACATGAAGTATCCTTTAGAAGATGTGCACGGGTGATGCAGTCACTGTGAAGGGTAGCCACGGAGGAATACGTGTTACCTACATATGAGGGATTTCCCAACTTGAGTAAGTTTCTCACGGAGTTTGAGGAAAAAGTGGTAGAACTGCAACATCTATTGGCCCTGGAGGAAGCCTTGAAGGCTACTCCTACACGGTGGTGGGCGACGTACAAATCAAACATCAAAACTTGGCCACTATATCAACGACTCATGGAGGTTCGGTTCGGTGAAGCTACGGGGTATGACCAAATGAGATATGATGGAGGAAGCGACCCGAAGGAGCATCTGAATGCTTTTCAACACCAATGGGGATCGAGAGCAAAACAGGAGTGGGAACATGCATTCATACACACGTTGGATGAAGTACCGTAAAGCTGGTATGTCGCAGTCATAGCAGAAATGGGACGCGGGATGAATTCTTGGGAATAACTTACCATTGGCTTCATCCAATCATTTTCTTTCTCAGACGACAACCCCTTCATCCACACTACTCTCCAAGCGATCCGCGAAAAGCTATTTGAGGCAGTACCGACATGACAACTAATGGCACTTCAATGGACTGCGACACCAGAGATGTTGATAGAGTGTTACAACATTACCGGAGAGCCCGGAGATGAGGATGATCCCAAGGATATATACGTGCCAGAATCTGAAGGTATTCATAGTGTCGAGGCACTAGAAATACCGTCGGACAAATTTCAACAACCATTGAAGATCAAGAAGGTGAACATTGGATCATAGGAGAGCCCAAAGTTTGCAAGCAGTGGCGACTACTGGGACGAGTCAACCATTGCGAAGATGACTAACTTGTTGCATGATTTTTAGGATTTGTTTCCAACAAAATTCTAAAAAATGAAGGGAATATCCGGAGACTTAGGAGAAATGAAGATCCCTCTGAAACCCGATGCAAAGGCAGTCAAGCAGCTGCCGTATCGATTGAATCCTAGATACAAGGAATGTGTGCAAGATGAAATTGAAAGAATGCTATAGGCTGACATTATAGAACCAGTGGAAGAATCATAATGGATCAGTCCAATTGTTGTCCCGGACAAGAAAACCGATGAAGTACAAATATGCATCGACTTGAGGAAGCTGAATGTTGCCTGCCTACATGACCAGTTCCCAACCCCATTCACGGATGAGGTGCTTGAAGGAGGCTAGGAGATATATTCATTTACAAATGGATTTTCTGGCTACCACCAGATCAAGATTGCGAAAGAAGATCAACACAAGACTACATTCGTCACAGAGTGGGGATGTTTTCAGTACATGGTGATTCCATTTGGATTGAAGAATGCTCCAACAACTTTTTCCAAACTAGTGATCGCGGTGTTCAAAGACTATATTCATAAGTTTCTCTCCGTCTATATGGACAACTTGACAATATATGGATTAATCAAGGATCATGTTGCGAACTTAAGACTAATGCTGGAGCGATGTCAACAACACCAAATTTCCTTGAACCTCAAGAAGTGTATCTTTTGTGCTCCATTCGAAAGCTTGTTAGGACACATTGTCTGTAGAGAAGGAATGTTGGTAGATACGGTGAAGATTGCCATCATCGTTAACCTCCCACCACCAACGATGGCCAAGCAACTGCGAGCGACGTTGGGACACCCGGGTTACTACAAGAAATTCATTAGAGGATATGCAGCCATTACGACACCCATGGAGAAGTTATTAAAGAAGGATGCTAAGTTTGAGTGGAGAGAGGAATGTCAGAAAATCCTGGACATATTGAAAGAGAAGATGTTCGTAACACCAATCCTTGCATTTTCGAATTGGACAATGGAATTTCACATGGATGTCGATGCGTCATCAGTCGCACTAGGTGTTATCTTGGCCCAACCAGGAACAGGCGACATCGACCAGACGATATCCTTCGCAAGTAGAAAGTTTTCTACTGTAGAGAAGAACTATATGACCACCGAGCAAGAACGATTGGCGATGGTCTATGCTTTGAATAAATTCTGGCATTATCTCTTAGGGGGCCACTTCAAGATGTTCACAGATCATTCTGCACCGAAATACTTGGTGAACAAGCGTGTGTTGGGGGGAAATATTTGTTGCTGGTTGTTACTATTTCAGGAGTTTGATTTTGAGATTATTGTAAATCCGGGATGATTGAACGTGGGACCTGATCACCTTTCCTAGATAGAGTCAGGGGAAGAACCAAGGAGCATTGACGAAGGATTACCGGATGCTCAGTTCTTTAGGGTTGGCATGGTCGATAACCACTATGAGCAAATCATTCAATTTTTAGAAACAGGGAAGGCGCCGTTCGAGTTCATTACCAATCAAAAGAAGAATCTAGTTGTCTGAGCTGCAGACTTCCAGTTAATCGTAGGGGAATTGTACAAAATGGGCCCAAATGAGATTCTATGATGTATGTCCTTCCGTAGAGGATTCTATCGGAAGCTCATGATGGGATTGCTGGGGGACATTATGGTAGGCGAGCAACTATTAGGAATATTCTTTGATCAGGCCTGTGGTGGCTAACCTTGCATGGAGATGTTGCAGACTATGCCAAGAGTTGCGACGTATGTCAACTGAGAATCCCTCACGATGAGATGAAATTCCACTAGTACAACAATTGACGCTACAAGCCTTCGACAAATGGGAAATTGATTTTTTGGGACCCATCAACCCACCTGGGAAAAGAATAGGGTTGCGCTACATCATCACTACAATAGACTACCTGACGCATTGGGAAGAAGCTGCACCAATAAGAGATTGTTCCGCTGCAACTGCAACACGGTTCCTATTCGACAATGTGGTCACCCATTTTGGGTGCCCAAAAGTGTTGTTGAGTGACCAAGGGACGCGCTTTGTTAACCAGACAGTTGTAGCAATGACAGAAGAATTTCAGATCTAGTACAAGAAGAGTACTCCTTACCACCCTCATGAGTACTCCAGCGGTCCTTTGGGCGTATCACACTACATGCAAACGACTGACTGGACAAAATACATTTAAGCTCATTTACAACCAGGAAATAGTTATGCCAATGGAGTACATTGTACAAAGATTGTGCGTCGCAGCAGCAAGAGGGATGAGAGACGATGGGGCAATGGAGGAATGGTTGGCACAACTGATACAACTCGACGAAGATCGATTCATTGCAGGGTTCCATTAGAAAGTGGAAAAAGAACGACAGAAGGCGTGGCACAATCACCATGTCAAATTGAAGCACTTTCAGAATGGGGATACAGTTCTGTTGTATGACAGTAAGTTTGCGAAAAAGCCAGGTAAGTTGCAAATGCACTAGTTAGGACCATACATCATAACTTTTGTCACCGATGGAGGTGCGGTGCAGTTACAAAGTTTGGATGGAGTACTATTACCTAAATTAGTTAATGGGAATGGGATGAATCCCTATCTCCATGATCCAACACACAAGGGAGCACTAGAGGTGCATAAAAAAAAATGGTCATAATGATAAATAGTGGAAGCATGCTAGATGCTTCACACGTTTGGAACATGAAAATGGAAGCATGACTAGCCTGACTATGGTCGATCGTTCCTAAGATTGGCAGGTGAGGAGTCAAGTCCGACCATGAGCCCTACAGATCAGAAGACGTCATAAAGACATGATGACGGGATCATAAGATTATGAGCAAATATTTTTCAATGATTTCAGAGTCAGTCATCAAGGACACAACGAAAAAGCAGGCGCAGGAGGCTAGCTGAGAAAGGAAGTATCTATCAGTCGAGAGGAACCCATGCTGCAAATTGGTCTAGAAGAGAGTTAAGTTAAGAATTCCAAGGAAGCTGTGGAAATGATCCATTTCATTTCGTGCGGCAACACCCCAGGGGCGTTGAGGGCTAGAACGACGAGTGTGCATGAACAAGCATAGAAGGCAGCGGTGCGGATACTCGAGAGGAATATAGATGAGGTCTCAACCTAGATGTCTAAGTGCGTGGTGGTAGTTAGAAGATTCGTGGTCCCTGTGACCACTAGAATTCCAGGGGTGGCGACCCCCTGGCCCCGGTAGGAGGCAATCCAAGGTGTGAAATAGATGTGCCGAGGCAGTCGGCCTATTTCCCACCTTGGCGACATTGATGAACTTCTCCCCAGTATGGAACGAGCATGGAGTGATCCAACAGATGTTAAAGAGGTAGAAGATGAAGGTTTCCAGTGACTGGAGGATGAATTCAAGAAGTACATGATATCGAACCTAAGATCGACGGGTGAAGTTGAGAAGTACATGACAATGAGATCCAGACGGCAAGAACAGTTTCAGAAGCAAAGCACAGCTAAGGATGAGTACCAACTAGCAGTGTCCAGCTGAGGTGGCTCGAGGACGAGCCACAAGTTTGTTTTGGGGGCCTGTTGGCATGGGATAACTCCGTAGAAAGTGAGGAATCCGATCGGTGCAAAAGGGTCAATCCACGAAAGAAGGACCTTTCACGGAGTTCGCAAAAGCACAAGAATAATTAAATTAGTTAGAATTGGTCATGTGGACTGTTTTGTAACCAAATAGAAGCATATAAATAGAGTAGGGATGTAAGCCTAAGGGAATCCAGTTTTGGAGGATTCATTCCATCTTTTGATCTGTTTGTATCTGCAACATTGTGTATTGACTGTTTATGTGAGGTTTATTCCGCAGGGTTTAATGAATGCATGAAGATGTTCAATTCTGGTTTAATCTATGTCTCTATCTTTGTGTGATGATGAATATGAATGTTTTCTACAAGCTTAGTATGCTATAGAATATCTTTGATGCAAATATGTTACGGATTTAAGAATTACTGTTGATGCGAATAAGTAGATTGAATATGTTGTTCGAATATTTGTTATCTGTTGAAATCTGCGAATGACTTAATGTGTGAATGGTGAACTGATAATATGCTGCGGAAGTTATAATATCTGGTTTCTACAAGGGTAATTTGTGTTGGAAGCATATCCTCAACTCTATTGCAGAAATTTGGTTCCTGTAGCCCCCTTATCCATCTCGGGTGAGACTGCACTTGCTCTGCAAGTGTTGCTGGAAAGCGTTACACCTTTCTGGGTCTGTGTGTAAGGGAGTTTGGGTTGGTGGTTTGTTGGCGACAGTGCAAAGTGAACCCCTGTCAATAGACACTGCGTCAACATCGTTGTTCTCAACTGAAGTTGATGATTCTTCATGTCCTTTTCATCGATGGCTTCCATCAGTGGCCCATACATATTTCCTTCCGTAAAGTCATCGGTGTTGGTTGGTTTGTTTTGTAACTTTCCCAGGGGATTTTTTACTGCATTTAGCTTCTGCAAACCACTGCATCCATCTTCAGATATTATCTATGGCTTTTGTATAGATCGGAATCAATTCTCCCTTCACAACAACAGTTCTAGTAATGTTCTCCGATAGCAGGGAACTTCTTCAAACAATTTGGCGACTGCTTTTCAATATTTTGTTTCACCGTGGTTCTACTACATACGATCTTTCAGGCCTAAATTAGTGCTCGAATATTATCCCAACACAATCCTCATAAGCATGGAACACATCATGAACTCTCTTTCGGCATCGGTAGTGAGCATGGATCTCCCTCATCGACAGTGTACATGGATCAATGATAACAAAATTTTCCCAATAAATAGTCTTTAAAATTTGTGGATGCCGATTATCAACATGCGCCAGTGATATGTTTTCAACAACGTATCATTTGAAGCTACTAATTGAGAATTTGAATGACCTCTATTCCCATTTTCTTGAAAATTTTGCTTTACAGAATCAATAACATAATTTAATGCAATTTTTTTTAAATTTTTTTTTTAACTTCATATCAAATATTTTTTCCACAAATCTAACCAGATCTGTGATTTGTGTGCAGATTATTCATGCTTTCACAAATGAAAATAACATAAAGCATAAAAAATTCATTTTTGCAGAGAAGTTAACCATTTTTTATTGAACCATTCTAATGCACCTTTTTCTGGTAATGGTTTTTCCTTCGAAATTGGTTCCGCCATGCTGATCACATGTTCTTCCATAACTTCTGCATTTTCCTTCTGTTAAATTTTTAGAATTTACTTCAATCTAATCTAGGATCTTAACTGAGAGAACAACATGTACAGTAAATCTACAGCATATCAATCATGGACACAATAATGCAAGCACACAAGAGACATAGAGTTTACTAGGGGAAAACCATAAAGGTGAAAAACCCCAATAACTTCCTTAGAGATAGATAGAGCAATGATACAACCAGAATACAAGAGATAGTCTTCTCCTAGCAGTAGAGCCTCGTCCTCCACAAGAGCGCCACTCTCCCAAGTGTGAGTGAGAGAATAGAATGTGTAAAATGAGAGAGACACACTCTCTATTTATACACTAACTTGAATTGACCTTTACTCAACTAGGTCGGCCTCAACTTAACCACTTAACATAATGCTGACTGGGCCGACCTTGACTAGGGTGGTCTAATAACCCTTTGACCCACATGGCTGACCCCCAATAGGGTGGTATAATAACCCTTTGACCCACATGACATATACAGAGCCAACCCCAACAAGGTGGTCTAATAACCCATCAAGTATGAGTTACAACACTTACAATATAAATGACGACACTTCCGTATAGAGGAATAATAACATCTCTATAGGAATACAACCACTTTCATATAGAGGAATAATAACATCTCTATAGGAATAAAATATACATATATGTGAAATACATTCCGAAGTTACATATACATCAACACTCCCTCTTAACTAGGAAGGTATTTCTCGACACAGGTCTTCTAGCACAAGTCATCTTCTCTGGATCATCGTCACTGGATAATCGTCATCGAGTCATCATCATTGTCACTGTTGCTGCTATCTCAATCAATCTCTGAATCTACTCGTCATAGGAAGTTATACAGAGCTAGTCCTTTTTCATACTAGATGTAGGCCCACCACCTGCAGGTCTTCATCATCACTGTCCATACTATGGAATCCTCAGGACTTATTACGTGCGTCACAAAACTTGGCTGCAGCATCCCAGGCTATTACGAGCACACAGCTCTACCTATTGGATCTCCTAGGAGAACATTACATGTGACCCATCACAAAACCTGGCTGAAGCATCCTAGGATGTTATGAGCACACAGCTCTACCTGTCGGATCTCCCAGGAGCACATTACATGTGATCTCACCACAAAACCTAGCTGAAGCATCCCAGGCTATTATGAGCACACAGCTCTACCTGTCGGATCTCCCAGGAGAACATTACATGTAGTCCACCACAAAACCTGGCTGAAGCATCTGAGGCCTTTTTCATCCCGTCCAGATATCCCAAGAGCAAATTACATGTAGTCATGGCAAAACCTGGCTGAAGCATCTGAGCCCTTTTTCATCCTATCCAGATCTCCCAGGAGCAAATTAAATGCCATAGGAAAAAACCTCGCAAGAGCATCTCAGGATGTTACGGGTACACAACTCCGACCTGAAATCTCCCAGGGCACAAATTACATGTCCTCCTAGAGCAATGTCTCAAAAGAGCATCCTAGGTTGTTACGGGTACACAACTCCGACCTATAGGATCTCCCAGACATGCTCATCTGCACAACCTGATCCACGGCCACAAAGTATCATCCTGATACTCATCATACATCATCCTGATGTACACATGATCATCCTGATCATCATCACTGCAACATCCTGCTGCATGTCATATGGAGCAACATTCTGAAGCTCGTCATCTATGATCATCCTGATCATACACTGCATCCACCTGATGCATACCAAGTATATACCTGATACATATCATCATACATGATATACCTGATCATACAATGTATCCACCTGATACATACATAGATACATGATCCACACAATGTATCCACATAAATGATCCAACTGATCATATCCAGCATCCAACATGATGCATACATACATAAATGATCCAACTAATCATAACAAGCATCCAACATGATGCAATGATCCAACTGATCATAACAAGCATCCAACATGATGCATACACAAAGAAGTAACTGGAGCATCATCTTGATTCTCATCATCCATGATCCTCCTGATCATCATAGCATCGTCCTCTTCAAATCATCTCATCGTCCACGAAGCACAGCCCAGATGCACATCATCCAACACTTACACCAATGACATGGGAGAACACATCTACCACCATTCAGGGAAGGATCCAACCCTTACTTTTTCACCCTAGGAGAACACATCTACCACCATGAAAAAAATGGCTCAGCAATTACATCATGACCAAGGGAGAACACATCAACCATGTCAGAAAAGCTCATGTGCATCTGCATCTTCTGGACTCATCACTTCACTTTGGAAGGAACCTCGATCTGAAGTGCACCAAGCCTCTCTCTGAAGTACTCAAACTGCACTTTGGCCAATGGCTTGGCCAATACATCTGTAACCTGCTCATCCGTCGCAACATACAGGAGCTTCGGCTATACTCAGTGCTACGCAGGACTGCTTCCTGGAAAAAACCAAGAGATCAAACCTGATCCCTATCTACAGCACTGCCTGCCCAATCTGAATCAACATAACGCTGCAGGTTAAACTTTTGATTCGCATCATACTTGAGCCCATAATCAATTGTACCCTTCAGGTACCTTAGAATATGCTTTACAACAACTAGGTGAACACTCCTTGGATTCGTCAGGAACTAGCTCAATGTGTTCACCGTAAAGCAAATATCTGGTCTCATGTTCGTCAGGTACATCAAGGACCCAATCATCTGACGATACATAGTGATATCAACCGTCTCAGATGAAGCATCACGCGGAAGCTTCAGGTTCGATGCCATAGGTGTGGCCATAGCCTTGCAGTCCATCATCCTGAACCTCTTCAGGATCTCTACTGCATACTTCCCTTGTCCAAAGAAGATTCCATCTGCACTCTGCCACATCTGCATGCCAAAAACAAATAGTGCATCATCCCCATGTTCTTCAACTCGAACTCATCAGCAAGATTCCGATGCATGTCGGCAATCAATCTATCCTCACCTGTTACAAATAGGTCATCCACATAGTAGTATCACTGGAATTCCTTCCTCAACCTTGTAGTAAAGGTTGCAATCCGCTTTACTCTTGGTAAAGCCCAAACTGGATAGAAATCTGTCTATCCTACCAAGTTTTGCACATATATGACTCCCTGTCATGTGTCTCTAAACCAAGTGGCTTCTCCTCATACACTTCTTCTTCAACTACACCATTCAAAAAGGTTGTCTTGAAATCCATCTGGTGTATCTTCCACTTCATCACTGCAGCCAGAGAAAGTATGGATCTAATGGAAGTGTATCTGGCTACAGGAGTAAAAATTTATATGCTACCACCTACAGCATGCTTGATCTTGTAGATCCTCTTGGAAGTCACTACACACTACCCTTTGTGACTGGATCGCAAACATCTTCATGATCGACTGGTACTCCTCGATCATGGCATTCTTCCCAGATCCAGGGAACTTCAATATCTTCAATATTTTCAATAGATAACTTTGTTGCTGAACAAATGTTGTAATCCTTCTTTTGTAGGTGATGGTATACGATCTTTCCTACACAACAAGTTAAATTGCATGATTTAGAAAATATCTAATAGTTTTCAGAACAAATTCTTACACATAAAGAAATATGTCATACAGTCATGCAATTATCTTAGCCAATGCTTCAATACAACATTTATCCATATTCCGTAACTTTCTAGATGCCTTCCAATCTCTACCAGAACATTGTTAAGAGTGTGCACAACTCCTAACATGTCATCAAAGAGGTTTCATTCTAGATAAGTAGCAATGGAATGTTGTACAGTGCCATAGGCCACTTACCCATCTATATTGGTAGTATACTGTTCATCAATGAAACTATTCTAATATGCATAATACACAACCTAATTCTAGGAACATAAGCATATACATCATTGAATAACATTATGTAAGAAATGACAATTCAAATATTTATCTTTTTTTGGTTGCTGGGTGGACTCCCTCTGAATCTTTGCAACTCCATTCTGATGTGGATTCTGAGAAGTGGTCAACTCCCTCTGAATATCTGCATCCTTGTAGAAACTACTGAGGTGTGCTCCTTTGCTTTCTTGCAGGAACAACTGGAGTGTTCTCCCTCTTGATCTTTGCTTCTTGGATTACCTATCCTTGAACTTACATGCATCCTTAATCACTATGCATTCTTATTAGTATCATCATTGTGTTATCCTTGAGGTCTCATACATAATCACACATTTATTAGTATAATCTTAATACTATCAAAACACATTAGTCTTAAACATGTATAGTCATGATCATTCACAGATAATAAACATTAGTATTCAAGGTTTCAAAGAAGTCTTCTTTTATTCATGCATATTCTTATTTGATCATAGGACTCTTATGATTAGTTAAATCATCAATGCATAAACCCGTGATTACTCAAACCTATATCTTCATGATTCTTCTGGTTAGTCATATCATCAATTATGGTAAGAAACATAATTTGCATACAACCATGACTATTCAAACCTATGACTTCATGAATAATCATTATCAACAACACAACAATATAAGATCCTAACACAAGGTACGATTCGAGCTTGATATAGGAAAAACATACCTGGATTAGCATGGTATCTAGATATGTCTAACATACCTGCATAATGTCTTCTGGTTCTCTTCAATGACTTGTGCTAGTAACCTGCATGTCTCATAAGTTAACCATTATAGAACCAAGTTATACATACCTTGTAAGTAGATCTTCTATGTGATCCATGACAATGGATGAATCTTTGTTTTCATGTCGCCATGATCATATGTTCTTGAAGTAGAACATGATTTGTCTTTCTTGGTGTACCTTTTATGTTAGCAGACAACATAAACCTCATACAACACCATAATGCATTAGTACAATCATAAGTGTCAATACCCTAACCAATGAATATCTTCTATCATGCATTCATAATTTTGTTAAGGTGATACGACAAATCTCAAATCAAGATTGTACTAACCATAATAATCATGAAGAAAAACATACCATAAACTTAAACATGAACAAATCTTGAAACATACCTCGATGAGTCATACCTGTCGAGATCGCTTGTAATCTTCTTATGTAAGGCCTTAGCCTCATCTCCCTCTGAAACATGAACTTCTTCACTTATGCAGGTGACCAATCCAACTTCTTCTAGGATTAACCCAATCCACTTGATTTGCAAGAATTGGACCTAGAGATGGATTAGGGTTTGTCAGAGAAACCCCAAAAATTCAAAATTTGAATTTCAAACTTTCGAAAGGATAGAAACATGCGCCTTGATGAGCTGATCAAGCTGGTATATTCAGAATTTGAAAACTGCAAAGTTTCACTCAATTTTTCCTTTGAAACTTCCGGATTCACTGGACGTGACCCTGAACTGTGGTTTGATGAAGACCACTCTTCTACCCAATCAAAAGGTTTTATCCAAATCTCTAAGCTTCTATTTTTATGAGGAGCTTCCAGCCGTGGTCACAAATTTCAAAAATTCCCATTTTTGCGGAAGTCCTAATTTTCCACTTTTCTGATCAAAGTCCCGAACTAGGGTCTGATCAAGCCTGGCCTTCTGCCCAACCAAAAAATATGATCTTGGTCTCTAAGTTTCTATTTTTATGAGTAGCATCTAGCCGTGGTCTCCGATTACAAAAATTCCAACTTTCTCCGAAGCCCTAAATTCCGGAAGCCATGAATGAAGGTACTCAAAAAGAATTCTGTTTTGACAGAAATATGTACCTAATTGTTTCTGGTGTAACTCCTAACTTTTTGATCCACAGGGTCTAAATTTTTTTCTTGAGATAGCCTGACCTGTTATCTTTCCATCCTGATAGGTCTGACCTCAATTGGATTCTCTGAGAGAGAGTTATGCTAAGTGTCGCAACGTGACCTGTTTATGGGATAATACAGGAGAGTGAACTTGTACGGTGTGCCACGTGTCACTGGTTCAACTTCGGCCTCTGAAAATTTTTGCTGAGATAGACTAAACTGTTATCTTTCCATCTCAATAGGTCTGAACTCAATTGGATTCTCTGAAAGAGAGTTATTCCAAGTGTCACAACGTGACCTGTTTATGGGATAATACAAGAGAGAAAACTTGTACAGATTTCCACATGTCACTGGTTCAACTTCGGCCTCTGAAAACTTTTTATGAGATAGTACAGTCTGTGTACTACTTGTCACATTTTACGGAATGTTATTTGGAGCTTCCTAGCCCAAGTTATGACCTTTTTCCCAATCTGGAAGAGGCAGAAACCCTATATTGTACAGATAATAAATCACAAAGTACAATGAATTAGAGGTTGTACTTTGGAAACAAGGTACATGGGGATATGATATTCGACCTGTAAAAGTTTCAAATCTGAAAACTTCGCCAAAATGGATTTATAGTGAAAGTGCTACGATGACTTGTTTTTGCTATATCAAGCCCTAGCATCGTAAGTGCAACAAGTGTCATACATGCCATATCACGCCTTCTTTCAGGCTAGCTCTGATACCATGTTAAATTTTCAGAATTTACTTCAATCTAGCCTAGGATATTAACTGAGAGAACAACATGTACA
Source organism: Larix kaempferi (assembly GCA_027924585.1). Classification (NCBI taxonomy): domain Eukaryota; kingdom Viridiplantae; phylum Streptophyta; class Pinopsida; order Pinales; family Pinaceae; genus Larix; species Larix kaempferi. Next base: position 11,139,988 of record BSBM01000303.1, on the reverse strand, counting down.
ACAAATCTACAACATATCAATCGTGGACACAATAATGCAAGCACACAAGAGACACAGAGTTTACTTGGGGAAAACCATAAAGGTGAAAAACCCCAATAACTTCCTCAGAGATACAACCAGAATACAAGAGATAGTCTTCTCCTAGCAGCAGAGCCTCCTCCTCCCCAAGAGCGCCACTCTCCCAAGTGTGAGTGAAATAATAGAATGTGTAAAATGAGAGAGACACACTCTCTATTTATACACTAACTTGACTTGACCTTTACTCAACTAGGTCGGCCTCAACTTAACCACTTAACATAATGTTGACTGGGCCGACCTCGACTAGGGTGGTCTAATAAACCTTTGACCCACCTGGCTGACCCCCAATAGGGTGGTCTGTTGAGTATTTGTTGGCATTGATGTCAACATGGATTTGATAATAATCTTGCTACATTGATGGATATATTTGATGGGCACTTGATACCTGTAATGAATGATGAGATTGATGGTTGCATGATGTCAGTAACTTCACACATGGTAACTTGGGTCTTGGAACCCACACATAAATGGTTTGATGGTCCTTAGACAAGGTATATGATGATCCCTTGCATGTGGGACCTTGGGTCTTGGAATCCAAAATATGGTGTTTTGGTGGTTTGAGGACCCTTTGGTATTCTAGATGATCTTGTTACAAACATGGTTGACCACCCCTTGAGCCTTTGAAGATGTCCTTGGTTGTGGAGTCTTTCTCAAGCCAAGCAACTTGTACTGGAAGTAGCCATCAAAAGACTTGAAGTCAATTTATGATATCCTGAAATTAAGAGTGAAGAACCCTGCCAGTGCAAGTAAGACCCTCACAAGGTAGTAGCCCTCGTCATGCCGTTTCCAATGGTAGGTGGCACGTCACGTGGTTCCTCACGGTTCATGAAATATAAATTTTTAAAGTTGGAGTACCTCATTTTATGGGTCAGTCGACCAAGCAAAAATTAAATTAAGTTTTAAATTAAAAATAAAAATTATTTTAATGAGAAGTCGGCCCAGAATTTTTGTGTGGAAATTGTGTATAAATAGAGGCCTCACGTCCTCAATTTGGAGGGGTGAAATTCGCTGGAGTAAAGAGCTCTGATTTTCGGATTAGTTTCTGAGGCAGCTACAGTGGAGGTTCCATCATTTTTTTGCAGACGAATTTTTGAAGATTGTTTGGGAGTGAAATATTTGTATCTTATTTTCTCTGATTTCTGAGTGAAGAAAATGTAATGAGACAGCAGAAATTCGATGGTTTTTAAGTCTGGTTTTTTGGATGGTTGACTGAGGTAGCAGCAGGAGCAGCCAACGAATTTTTGCAGACTGAGGTAGCAGCAGGAGCAGCCAGAATTTTTTTTTGCAGCAGTTTGATTTTTTGTTTTGTTTTTGATGATGTCCTAACTTATTGGATAAGACAAATTTCATGGGAGAAGAGAAGTGCAAGATCCGAATTTCCAACAGCAGATTCGTTTTATTTTCTTTTCATTTGGACTGAGTTTTGATGGACTAAAGGAACACGTGGCAGCAGAAGAATTCTGGGTTATTTTTGCAGCAGTCCCTTCTTCCCCATTTTGAGCAGCAGTAGAGGAGTAGACCCAAATCTTTTAAGGATAACAATCTTTTGCAGCAGTGGACTTGTTTTGAAGGCTGTCAGTGATGGTTTGAAGTTTGAACAGCAGCACCAGTGGTTAAAGGTCTGAGTTTTTTTTTTCATGAATTTCGTGGACTGAGATGGCAGCAGTCTAAGAAAACAGACCCGAATTTTACAGTCTTCATTAGCATGCAAAGACCCAAAGTTTGGTGATGATACAGTGTTTGGTGCACAGTCCAAGTTTGGTGAATACACAGTCCCGAAAAGGAATGAGTTCTTGTGGTTTTTACCAGCACCTAAACAGTCCTGAATTAGATGGGATGAGGTCACTCTTGTAAGTATGCACATACCCGAATTTTGATGCATTAACAGTTTAATGATGATGCTTGGTTGATGCCCTAGTTCCAGTGCATTGAAAGTTACACATACAGTGATGAAGGTATGTATGCTCATAAATTTTGTGTACCCTAGAAAGCTTATACAGTGAGATGCTAGATGCACTATGAACAGTTTTTGAAGTGATATGCAATAAGTGTTTGTGAATATTTATGATGTGCAAGAGTGATGATGAGAAGTGGCATATACAGTGAGCATACAGAACACATAAGTATTTGGCTCGAATACAGTCATGTTAAGGGAGCAACAGCATATTTGAAAAAGATCCAAAACCATACACAGATCATATTTTGCTTGAACTTAAAAGATGACAAAGTTCTTCATGACAGTATAGGGCCATAGGTACATAAAGGTGAAGTTGCAAGTCTGCAATAAAACTATTTTGTAGATCAAGATACAATTGAGATGGTTGATTATTGGTTGAATATGGCTATGGTATAAAGATTGATTACATAAATATTGACTGAATCTAAAATAGTATATGAAGAGCATTAGGGTGCACAAAGTTGACAGAAGTCTTGCTTTCTGATAATCAAGTGAAGGGTCTCAATTGTTTAAACAAATTGCTGAAGTATAGACAAGACTGTAGTCTGTATGATAGTAATGAAGATGTCCTGAAACATCAAGCAAATGATTAAGTTTGTTCTCTACAGCACTAATTGATTTGATCATGTAGAGATGAGTGAACCTCATGCAAAATATTAAGGAGTTGCAAGTGATTTGTGATGACGGTGACATTGGTTTACAGTGACAGTTAGATTTGACAATGAGCAGACTTCCTTGGGGTTAATACAGTCCACAGTCCTGACATCTTGCACAGCAGTAATACACATCCCAGGTGTGAAGTCCAGAGATCATGACATCCACTGTAAGGTATGATCTTCTAGCATATTGTTGAAGAAGTGAAATGATACACAGTCACAGCTTGTACACAGTGTATGAACAATGTGTATGTACAGTGATTCAGTGGTATATGTAGTGTTGTGGAAAGTAAATCTATTATGATTTACATTCTATTATGATGATGAATTGATGATATACACTATTTTGATGATACATACACAACATATACCTATGATGGATACCACTGTATGATGATGATGCCTTGTACACTATGTTGATGAATATCTGATGATCAGTGAAAGCAGCAGTAACTATGATGTATATGAGCAGATGAACTGTAGTAATGATGAGCAGAGATTGTCCAGCAGTGTTGATGAGCAGATCGACAAGCAGAAGTTGATTGAGCAGCAGAGGTATTTGATTGCAGCAGATTGATGACAATCAGAGATTGGCATCAAGCTTGCAAGTAGAATCTTGCACTTGAGGATTGGACTCCTCAAACAATTCTTAGTTGGAGCTAAGAAAACCAGGCTGGGTCCTGTTACAAGAGTTGGTGCTGATTGTAATCGCGAAGATTGTAGTCTTCCGTTTATCATATGAAAATATAAATAAAGTTTAATATACAAATACTGTCTTGTGATGTATTTGATTCTATGTTGATAACATGCTTATGATTTATTGATTGGTGGATAAATGCTTATGTAATGATGGTGTACTTGGTAACCTAATGCATTAACGAACTCTACTAATTAGTTGAAGTTAAAAAAAGGAGGTTTAATTTTCCATCACACTGATTCACCCCCCTCTCAGTGTGGCCATTTTGTTCAACAATTGGTATCAGAGCAGGCCCTCTTCACAAGCCTTGCAAGCTTGAAGGAGATCTGTGGACACACAATGGAAGCAAAAGCAGAGTCATCAAGCAATGATGTGCCCGTACTTGATGTGATAGATTACTTCGAGTGGAGGAACAAAATGAAAGCATATCTGAAGAAGTTTGGTGTTTGGGAGATTGTGATCAATCCACCCACTCCTTCCAATAAGAAGGGCAAGGCAGCTGCACAGAAAGAAGCAAAGAAGGACAATACTACAGCCTTAAAGTTCCTTATGGATGGACTTCCCAGCTCAGTAAAAGAAACAGTAGGAGAGTACACTTCAGCTAAAGACCTTTGGTTCAAGTTGGAGAGCGAGTATCAAAAAGCAAGACCAGAACCCGAGAACACAAATCAGGAATCAAAAGACGAGCCCCTAGAAGAGATCAATCAAGAAGAAGAGAAGCAAGAAGAGGACTCCAGTAAAGGTATGGAATCTTGTGTTTGTAATGATAGCTTGTGTGAAATTGAGAAGGTTCTTGCAGATGATGATGAAGGGCTATCAAAGGCTGCACATGAGATACATCTCACGTTGTTGAATATTGATCTTAGAGCAAATTGGGTCATGAACACAGTAAATCTGAACCAAAGTGACTTCACGAAGTTCAAAAAGAAAATCTTGGACTCCTTGAACGAATATCAGCAGAAGACCATGACAATGAAAGTGTTGCTTGTGAAGCTCAAAAACAAGGACAAAGAGTTGAGGGAACAAATGAAAGATAAGGATGCGGAAGTTGAACAACTAAAGACTGAATTGATCAGTCAAAAGGAAGAACCAGAAGAGCCTACTGAAGAACTTGAAGAAACTAGAGAGGTCAATCATGATCTGAAGACTCAGTTGGAGGAAGCCAAGAGGATAGAAGAAATCATGAAGATTAAGCTGGAAGAAAAGGAGGAGACGATCCAAAAGCTAGAAATGGAGGTAGTTAATCTCAGGAAGAAAGGTGAGAAGAATGAAGCTTTTGACAAGTTCAAGGATAGTTCAGTTGTCCTAGAAAATATCTTGGATTGCCAGAGATCTCCACTTGACAAAACTGGTCTTGGTTACAAGAAGGACAAGGAAAAATCTGAAGATGACACTTGGTTTCCAAAGACTCCAGAAGTTGGCCCATCAACGTCCAAAGCTGCTCTCCATGCACCTGCACATGAAAACAAGGACTTTGGAAGTTCAAAGATGAAACAAGGAGTTAGATCCATTCTTCAAAGCAAGCACAGAAAAGAAACAACTCCAATATGGAACCAATGTCCCAGGTATGAAAGTGGTTTCAATGGTTATTGTTATTTTTGTTCTAACTTTGGTCATAAATCTGTGGATTGTAAACTCTACGGAAGAAGAAGTGGTGGAAAGCCTAATGACTCAGTTAGATGCTGGACATGTAATCAAGTTGGACATGTTGCTGCCACATGTCACACATTGAGATGCTACACATGCAGTGGGTTTGGTCACAAAGCCCAAGAATGTGCAAGTCAAAGAAGTCAACCAAGGAGGAGTTCTTCATACACATCAACAAGAAGATTTGAAGAACAGAAGACAAAGACATGCAGTCAGGGACACTCTCGGGCATGGAGACATGAAGTTGATCAAAGAAGTGTTGCAAGTTCCAACAGCTTAGTCAGGTGCTGGACATGCAACCATGTTGGTCACATTGCTGCATATTGTCGTACGATGAGGTGTTATGGGTGCAGTGGCTTTGGGCACAAAGTTCAAGACTGTTGGAGTACACGGAAACAACCCATGAGAAGTTTCTCATACAGCCCATCAAAGAAATCCAGTACAGATGAAGGAACAAATGCTAAAAGGACAAATGCCAAGAAGCAAGTATGGATGAAGAAGACCGAGCAGTTACACCTAGGAGAGATTGAACAATACAAAGAAGATGGCTGCCATGTGGCAAGCCCACATTGAGGTCTCTCAAAGACCTTGGAGTACCTCGAGTTCATGGAGTTTGAAGGATGAACTCAAAGGTAAGTGAAGACCACTCCAAGCAAAACAGGTCCTAGGATCGGATACTCAGTTTGACAAACTCTTTGAAGTGGCATGATGGTATAGTGATAGAGGAAGTAAGAGTAATATTCAGCGATCTCATAAAATCTCTCCAGCTGAAGCAAATGAGGAATTAGAAGAAGAAGAATGTGTATAACAAGTAGCTCTTGAATAGACTCTGAAATTCTGGAGCAGAATTTCATGTCAATACATGATGTATGCTCTGATGAAATGATGCACTTCTACACACTAGATTGAATATCCTATAATGATGGAGTTGCATACTATGATGTTGATGATGCATTGTACACAATAAATGCAAACCCTATGATGATGTTCCAGACCTTGGTGGTGATTTTGGTATCTTGATAACGTGATCAGATTGACAGACCTTTTGATGATAACAACATAATAATAGGAGCAGGAAATATGAGATCAAACATCCAAGGAAGGCATGAAAATTGATACAAGTGTGCTTGACAAGTTTGTGATGCAAGAAGTGGCATAACAGCAGAATTGATAATGAAGAATGAGACAAGTTGTAGACAGTGACAGTCAAGAAATTGCTTGACAAACGAAATATGGAATGAGCAGCAAACAGATTGATGATACTGCAGAAAATTTTTGCTTGAGATGGCAAAGAGAAGGGGGAGTATGATGATCTGCATGCTTACCTTTTATGAATTTAATCATTCATATAAGTATTGGAAATATAACACTTGTTGTTGGTAGTTGTTTGTATGAGAAAAATAATGTGAAGGCAGCATTCAAATGAGGACACTGTTTGCAGAATTATAAGAGTGTCAAAATAAGAAGGAAGTCAAACCATGATAACAAGAAAATCATCTACAGCATGTGAATATGGGCATGCATGATTCCACTGCAGATTTCAAAGGAAGAGAAATTCGGGCATACAATCACAGTGAAGTGAAGATGGAAGACAAAGGTAAATGATGAATGCTCTAGCCAGCTGAAGAATTTTTTTTTCTTTGGGCAGAAATAGAGGGACAGAGATCAAGCATTTTTTCTTGAAGTCAGACAAGACAAAAGTAGCAAGTGTAAAGATATTCAAGTCTGTTTTGGGATAACTTGAAGTCCCCCTTAGCAAATCATCAACAATGAAAAGAAAATATAAAGTAGCAATTCGATTTCCAGTATAAAGAATCCATCTTAGAGCTACTGCCAGAAGCTTTAAAGGAGAAATGGTCTACAAGCAAACATAGGCATATTTGAATATTTCAAGCACTTTCACAGCCATAAAAGGAGCAGATTGACAGATGGGAGGCACAACATAGGCACAACAAGAGAAAGATAATAGGGAAGTCGATTTGAAGAAATAATGACAAAGATTCAAGATTGATGAAAGAGATGCATGATTTTTATATTTAGAGGACATTCTTGCACATATATTTCAGCCAAGAAATTCAAGAGACAATCATTAGTCATGTGTGGATCATATGAGAAGAGCATCAACATCCAGTAGAAGCAAGCAAGAAACTTTAACAAGGGCCATTGTACATCATTGGACAAACTCAGTACCTTAAAGTTCTAAATGGAGAATGTGTTTGAGAAGACCAAAACGAGAAAATTAGGCAACTCCTACAGCATATCAGTTAGGGGGAGCAAATTGGTAGCAAGAACATGATGGATTAGTACACAGCCTCATCTCTGTTTCGCTTTGAAGATTACAGGACAGATTTATGCTATAACAGAAGCAAAACTCAGCAAGAAGTCTACTTGAAAGGGGGAGTGTCTATATAGATACTTATAAAAATATTGAACATGGCAAGTGATGTACTTATGAAAAAGATTGAAGATGGAAAACAATGAAATGTCAAACTCAGTAGATGCCCTTGTCAAGTAGTCAAAGTCACAATTCCTTTTAGGGTATTGTGAAGCCTTTAATGGATACTTGGCCCCTTTGTCATTAATGTCAAAGGGGGAGAGAGTTTTGACAGTATTGACATCAATGCCAAAGGGGGAGATTGTTGAGTATTTGTTGGCATTGATGTCAACATGGATTTGATAATAATCTTTCTACATTGATGGATATATTTGATGGGCACTTGATACCTGTAATGAATGATGAGATTGATGGTTGCATGATGTCGGTAACTTCACACGTGGTAACTTGGGTCTTGGAACCCACACATAAATGGTTTGATGGTCCTTAGACAAGGTATATGATGATCCCTTGCATGTGGGACCTTGGGTCTTGGAATCCAAAATATGGTGTTTTGGTGGTTTGAGAACCCTTTGGTATTCTAGATGATCTTGTTACAAACATGGTTGACCACCCCTTGAGCCTTTGAAGATGTCCTTGGTTGTGGAGTCTTTCTCAAGCCAAGCAACTTGTACTGGAAGTAGCCATCAAAAGACTTGAAGTCAATTTCTGATATCCTGAAATTAAGGGTGAAGAACCCTGCCAATGCAAGTAAGACCCTCACAAGGTAGTAGCCCTCGTCATTTCATTTCCAATGGTAGGTGGCACGTCACGTGGTTCCTCACGGTTCATGAAATATAAATTTTTAAAGTTGGAGTACCTCATTTTATGGGTCAGCCGACCAAGCAAAAATTAAATTAAGTTTTAAATTAAAAATAAAAATTATTTTAATGAGAAGTCGGCCCAGAATTTTTGTGTGGAAATTGTGTATAAATAGAGGCCTCACGTCCTCAATTTGGAGGGGTGAAATTCGCTGGAGTAAAGAGCTCTGATTTTCGGATTAGTTTCTGAGGCAGCTACAGTGGAGGTTCCATCATTTTTTTGCAGACGATTTTTTGAAGATTGTTTGGGAGTCAAATCTTTGTATCTTATTTTCTCTGATTTCTGAGTGAAGAAAATGTAATGAGACAGCAGAAATTCGGTGGTTTTTAAGTCTGGTTTTTTGGATGGTTGACTGAGGTAGCAGCAGGAGCAGCCAACGAATTTTTGCAGACTGAGGTAGCAGCAGGAGCAGCCAGAATTTTTTTTTTGCAGCAGTCTGATTTTTTGTTTTGTTTTTGATGATGCCCTAACTTATTGGATAAGACAAATTTCATGGGAGAAGAGAAGTGCAAGATCCGAATTTCCAACAACATATTCGTTTTATTTTCTTTTCATTTGGACTGAGTTTTGATGGACTAAAGGAACACGTGGCAGCAGAAGAATTCTGGGTTATTTTTGCAGCAGTCCCTTCTTCCCCTTTTTGAGCAGCAGTATAGGAGTAGACCCAAATCTTTGAAGGATAACAATCTTTTGCAGTAGTGGACTTGTTTTGAAGGCTGTCAGTGATGGTTTGAAGTTTGAACAGCAGCATCAGTGGTTAAAGGTCTGAGTTTTTTCTTTTTTTTTCATGAATTTCGTGGACTGAGATGGCAGCAGTCTAAGAAAACAGACCCGAATTTTACAGTCTTCATTAGCATGCAAAGACCCGAAGTTTGGTGATGATACAGTGTTTGGTGCACAGTCCAAGTTTGGTGAATACACAGTCCCGAAAAGGAATGAGTTCTTGTGGTTTTTACCAGCACCTAAACAGTCCTGAATTAGATGGGATGAGGTCACTCTTGTAAGTATGCACAGACCCGAATTTTGATGCATTAATAGTTTAATGATGATGCTTGGTTGATTCCCTAGTTCCAATGCATTGAAAGTTACACATACAGTGATGAAGGTATGTATGCTCAGAAATTTTGTGTACCCTAGAAAGCTTATACAGTGAAATGCTAGATGCACTATGAATAGTTTTTGAAGTGATATGCAAGAAGTGTTTGTGAATATTTATGATGTGCAAGAGTGATGATGAGAAGTGGCATATACAGTGAGCATACAGAACACAGAAGTATTTGGCTCGAATACAGTCATGTTAAGGGAGCAACAACATATTTGAAAAAGATCCAAAACCATACACAGATCATATTTTGCTTGAACTTAAAAGATGACAAATTTCTTCATGACAGTATAGGGCCATAGGTACATAAAGGTGAAGTTGCAAGTCTGCAATAAAACTATTTTGTAGATCAAGATACAATTGAGATGGTTGATTATTGGTTGAATATGGCTATGGTATAAAGATTGATTACATAAATATTGACTGAAGCTAAAATAGTATATGAAGAGCATTAGGGTGCACAAAGTTGACAGAAGTCTTGCATTCTGATAATCAAGTGAAGGGTCTCAATTGTTTAAACAAATTGCTGAAGTATAGACAAGACTGTAGTCTGTATGATAGTAATGAAGATGTCCTGAAACATCAAGCAAATGATTAAGTTTGTTCTCTACAGCACTAATTGATTTGATCATGTAGAGATGAGTGAACCTCATGCAAAAGATTAAGGAGTTGCAAGTGATTTGTGATGACGGTGACATTGGTTTACAGTGACAGTTAGATTTGACAATGAGCAGTTTTCCTTGGGGTTAATACAGTCCACAGTCTTGACATCTTGCACAGCAGTAATACACATCCCAGGTGTGAAGTCCAGAGATCATGACATCCACTATAAGGTATGATCTTCTAGCATATTGTTGAAGAAGTGAAATGATACACAGTCACAGCTTGTACACAGTGTATGAACAGTGTGTATGTACAGTGATTCAGTGGTATATGTAGTGTTGTGGAAAGTAAATCTATTATGATTTACATTCTATTATGATGATGAATTGATGATATACACTATTTTGATGATACATACACAACATATACCTATGATGGATACCACTATATGATGATGATGCCTTGTACACTATGTTGATGAATATCTGATGATCAGTGAAAGCAGCAGTAACTATGATGTATATGAGCAGATGACCTATAGTAATGATGAGCAGATTGACGAGAGTGATGAGCAGAGATTGTCCAGCAGTGTTGATGAGCAGATCGACAAGCAGAAGTTGATTGAGCAGCAGAGGTATTTGATTGCAGCAGATTGATGACAATCAGAGATTGGCATCAAGCTTGCAAGTAGAATCTTGCACTTGAGGATTGGACTCCTTAGACAATTCTTAGTTGGAGCTAAGAAAACCAGGCTGGGTCCTGTTACAAGAGTTGGTGCTCTTTCCATTAGTTGGTGTTGATTGTAATTGCGAAGATTGTAGTCTTCCGTTTATCATATGAAAATATAAATAAAGTTTAATATACAAATACTGTCTTGTGATGTATTTGATTCTATGTTGATAACATGCTTATGATTTATTGATTGGTGGATAAATGCTTATGTAATGATGGTGTACTTGGTAACCTAATGCATTAACGAACTCTACTAATTGGTTGAAGTTAGAAAAAGGAGGTTTAATTTTCCATCACACTGATTCACCCCCCTCTCAGTGTGGCCATTGTGTTCAACAAACACAATGGGCCGACCTCGACTAGGGTGGTCTAATAAACCTTTGAACCACCTGGCTGACCCCCAATAGGGTGGTCTAATAACCCTTTGACCCACATGACTTATACAGGGCCGACCCCAATAAGGTGGTCTAATAACCCATCAAGTATAAGTTACGACACTTACAATATAAATGACGACACTTCCGTATAGAGGAATAATAACATCTCTATAGGAATACAACCACTTCCGTATAGAGGAATAATAACATCTCTATAGGAATACAATATGCATATATGTGAAATACATTCCGAAGTTACATATACATCAACACCTTCTGTTTAGGTTTATGAATAGGCCTTTGAATGACTGTATGACGAAGCTTAGGGTGGAGCTTCCAAAATTTATCCTCCCAATGTCTACTCAAATGTGTGCAGAAATTTTGCATGTGCTAATCTCTTTTGGAATTCTCTTTCTTCAAACAAAGAGCATATTCATCTGATCGAGGCTTGTTGCGTCTTGCCAAGACACTTTTGCAATAAAATTTCTTTTTCCAACACTTTGAAACACAATGGTTTTCTTTTCTACAAAAATTACAAAAAACTGCATTATTTCTACGATCATGAAAATCAGAATAGTTATTTGCATAACTGGAATCATACCTTCAATATTTATGATTCGGTGGAGACCCGTTAGCCAAATATCTTTTAGTTGATTCACTTTCATATTTTAAATCACTATATTCAAACAATTTCTGTTTACCTTCCTGAATCTGATACCATTTCGGTTTCAATTCTAGATTTAGATCCCAACAGTGTGCTTCATCATGTCCTCTCTTTCGAAAATATGAGCAAGTCACCCAATGACTTTCACATGATGTTTCTTCATGATAACCCAATCCTTGGAACCGAGGTCATTATTCCACCTCGATGGGTTTTGTAATTGCTTGACCATGTATGCCCAAGCCTTTTCCTTAATAACCCATTTTCAGCAATAATCTAGATCCAATCCCTCGAGTATGTTTCTCGAAATATCCTAAACCATTATTATCAAATGAAGAGTTTGAACTTGAACAATGACTTCTTACCTCATATTCTTTTGATTGAGGAACAAACATGCACATATGGTCCTTCTCGATTTTTGAGACATCTTCATTCTGCTTGCTTTGACTTGTTGCATATGAGGTCTACAGAAGATCATCTTCTGAATGTGGAAAAAATCAGCAAATATCCTCACTATCTGTCTTAAGAGGACTCTTTACAAAAGAGATTTCTCCAACTTGTTCTCCCCTAAGCTCCTACAACAACTGTTGTAGCCTTTGCTTCTCATGTTAAGAAGCTGATAACAGTATTCTAAGCTCAACATTTCCTCTTGGATACACTTATTGATCTCTTCAATCTCACATAACAATGATTGCTTCTTCGCTTTTCCCATTATTAAACTCACAATACGCAAAACTAGTTAGATTTGCTTTGATACCACTTGATCTAGAAAATTTAAGGAGTACTTACCCACATAAAATTTTATTATTAGGATCTTTGCTAACAATAATTTACATGTGTATGTGAGTATTTGCATGTATGTAAACTTATTCTTAACCAGGAAAAAAACAAGGATTCACATAAACAAATATGACAAACCAGATGGTAACGAAGTTCATCAGGCCTCCTGACTATGTCTCTAGGTTCGACAACTTCGAACCGTTCTTATTAATCTTCCTTCATGAAATTTACATCAAAATCATGTGGCACTCTCCCATCTTGTGCATCCTCCTCCTAAGTCTCTCACATGAACTTTCCTAAGAAATACCTCCTTACTTAACTTCTTAATGCAAAAGAAAAGACTTCAAAGAATGCTCCAACCAATCCTACCTCCCTTCTCCATATGAGAGGCTTTTATAGATTTCTCATGGATGATTAGTCATCACCCATATTAAGGAGTAAATATATCCCATGATCCCCTAAAGTAGGATCAAGAGACACCTTAAGGGGGTATGTGGAGGAAAAGGCCTCATCTTCCTCCATGAGGATCTCAATACCCCTAAGGTTTAGGAAATTAAGTCATGAGCTGGATTCTTTCACCTTTTAATTTTATTTTTACAAATAAAAATGAGAATTAATGTGCACATATACATTAAATTATCTATTACATAGTTTGTTCATGAAATTTCCAAATGAAATACTTTATGAACAATTTGTGGAAGAAATCCTCCTTTCCGTCGAAACTTCAACATGGAGTTTCTTCTGCATACGAAGTCCATTTGAACTCGCTCAAGTTGCATTTGAAATATTTCTGAGAGCTCTTTGATGGATGAATATTTTCAAATAAAATGAAGTCCTTATTCATTCTTCAAATGAGATGGCCCTCTTGGATCACAAATCCCTTTCATTTGTAGTTTTTCTCCATCTGCTTCAAGTTGTACCGTTCCAAAAGGAAAGATGCCACCCCACTTCCCATGTTTACATCGATGAAAGGAATCTATGAGCCCCATTCTTATCAACCATTCTTGTGATAGGTCTATCTATCGACCAGTTGGTTACAATATGATCTTGGTTCTCAGGGTAAGACTCTCGTCTTACCATGCACTTCAACTCTCGTAGACGTCAAAACACTACATTTAAAGAGTTGCAGTAGTCTTAGTTGTACCTTGGTATCCCTTTCAATCAATACAAGTAATCACCTTGAACTTGGTAGGGAGATTCATTAGTGCTCCCTAACTATGTGATTTCCCCTATGCTTGACGTTAACACATCATCGCATTAGGGGGGAACATACTATTGAAGGTAGCAATGTTCACATTTACAAATCATGGTCGCAGTCCATCTCGCATACCGAAGGTCTCAAGAAGTTTCACAAACCATACTGGTACCCCAACTTTGTGGGCTTATCATCATCATCATAAGTACTTGGGTCATTTTATCATACATGGGTTGAATCCAACTTCATCCATATCCCAACAATATAGTCGAGTGACACCTTTTTTTCCTCTGTTATTGTAATCACATCGACAACATTTCATGAGCATGGGTATGCCCTTCTCATTTGTATAAAAACTAATCTTTACTACAGATCCAATGGTCACCACCAACAATTCCCCAATGGGAGGATCCTATTTTCCACAGTATGATTTTTCCTACATAATAGGAGAGTAACACAAGAAAACATGATGCATTATCATCTCTACAGTACCTTTTGAACCTCATACATCAGGGGGCATCTGTTAATGCCTAAATTTCACACAGATGTGACATTGCGACGATCCTTCCAGTTAGGCATCATCAACATAGAGAATGTATCTCACCAAAGGAATCCTCAAAAAATACAAAAGATGACATGAGTCCAAAATTCCCAAGAAAAGTCAAAACAAGGGGTCACGCAGCTGAACCATTGTCGACCCACGCTATAGTGCAGGTTACTAGTTCAATGCTTGTGCTACACTAGCGCGGCTATTCCTTCGATAGTCACACTACTGTAAAAACGTCAAGACCACCAACTTCCTGTAGTGCATTGAAGGCTCCATCATCTACGAGAACCCAAATTTGACCGCTCACACACTTGGTGGAATTAAGTAGCCCCCTTGGTGTACTTAGGAACTAGTTCATGGAGGATATGAGTTCACATTTGGATCTAGTTGTTTGTTGCTGGATTTGTGTTGGAGGTACCTCATATCCCACCTCTTCCTATCGTTGTAAGCATTCCCATGCTCCCTTTCCACCTTACATCAAGGTGCAAGAGTTCCTCTCCATGGTTCTATCATTGCTTAGCATATATTTTCGACAAAAAAGGCTTCCCTAACGGATATTGTTGGCTTACCTTGAAGCATACACCTCCTAGGTGTTGTTATGCTTGAGCATTGGGAAATACAAAAGTGGTTTGGAATATCTTGGATTTTTATTGGAGTTTTCATTCTCCCCCCATCTATTTTATTTTTCATATTATCCATATTTGTTTTTTTATGTGAATTATATTGATAATCTCTTTGATCCACATCACAATTGGCATTATTGTCAGAAGCTAACTTCGACACATCTTCGACAATTCATCGATGTCGACAAAACTTCAACAAGTTCCGACTTCGACAACTCCGCGAATTCGTCATGTTCTGCAACCTCACAGTTTCGCGACATCAACATGCAGCATCGATCTGCGACTTGCGACTGTCGAACTTCGACAGTTTGTCTCTATGTCTTCCATTCGATTGTAATGGTTGAACTGATGAACCGTTCTAACTTATTTTGTAACATAACGTAATGGGAAAGCACCCAAGCGTCTTATCACATTCTATATAAGCATGTATAATATTTTAACATACATGAGGTCATGAAATTATATCCAGAGTAATAGAAATCAGTTCGCATTTCTGCATATTGTATGTGTACATTTGTGTTATGTCTGTGTAGTGTATTCCTGCTTTGCACATTTTGTTTCTTAAGCTTCCGCCATCACATAGCCAACTCATTCAGTCGAACTGTTGTCCCCCTCATGCTTCCTGGTCATGTGTGGATCATTGGTATTAGAGCACTCAACTTTGTTCATGCTTAAGTCTGCATAGACACTTCCAGCAAAGTTGCCGACTTATGCATGTTCAAACACGCTCGCAATCTCAGCAATCCAAGCAGACGCTACCTCCAGAAATGGAAGAAGAAACAAATGATAGAAATGTAGCTAAAGAGGCATCACAACTTATTGAGCAAGCGCTAACTTGACAATGAACTGAAATGTTCATCCAGTTCAATGTAATTATCACATGATTTGCTTCGACATCTGGAAGATTTTCAACGATAACTCACTCCGATAAAATCAACCCCTTCAAAGTGCACATGAATTTGGACATATTGAATATTGAAGGAAAGATTGATGCGGAATCCCTTGATAATTGGGTACAACAATTGGAATCCTATTACTCTGAGAATCAACTCTCAGAAGCTGACAATATCACAATTGCAACCTTAAAGATGTCAACATCTGTGCACTGCTGGTGGGAGAACCTCTCGACAAAGATGGAGAAAAACGGAGACCCCAATGACACATGGGATAAATTATTTGAACACATCCGAAAGGAATTTTAACCACCCAAATACCTCGAGCAACAATATAAGAAGTGGCAGTAGCTAAGGCAATGGAAATACCAATCAGTACAAATTTACACCGACGAGTTCTATTGACTCATGGCTAGACTTGGCGTCCAAGAAGAAGAGAAATTGCTTGTTCTAAAGTAAATCGATAGATTGTCCCAGTATATTCAGCAAGAGATGGAATTTATGGCTGTCAATATGCTTGCAGATGCATTCCACTATGCCATCAAACTCGAAACCAAGCAGAAAGGGAAAGCACACTTCACAACAAAAACAACATCAGGATGAACACCTGACAAGAAGACATCATCCAACTTCGACAAGTCAAAATCTTCTCAGTCGACTCCGCCAAAGCCAGATCATAGAAAAAATCCTTTTTCAGAAAAGGGAATGTAGCAAACAATCGCTGACCAAAAAGTGGTGTGATTACCCCCACTCATTGTGGCATGATACATCTGAATGCAAAGCTCAGAAGAAATTTTTGGCAAAAGCATCGACAACCGACGTGTTCAACAAGATGGTGGAAGAATCAAATCCAAATGCAATGACCCTTTTGACATCGACATCGACCACTCCAGCAACCTCGACTATTGTCAACGAGGAGGAACGAGAGCGCCTGTTCCATACATGGATATGGGTCCATCAAAACCCATTACATATGATTATGGACAACCATAGCCAGAAGAACTTCATTTCTGAAGATCTTGTGAAGAAAGTGGGTCTTGTTACCACTCTGCATCCTCAGCCTTACAACATCGGTTGGATGAAGGATGGACAGAAACTACGGATCAACCGACAATGGAAAGTTTTCTACTTCATAAATCCTTTTGAAGATGAATTACTCTGCGACGTAGTACCACTCTCTGTAGTCGACGCCCTATTTGGGAAAAGTTACCTATCGGAGCGCCATGGAAGTTATCAGTCATGGCCGAAAAAGGTGATTATCAGAATCCAAAATCGATGGAACAACATACCAGAGTGATGACCTACACCAACGGTTTCAGTGATATCTGCTAAATAGACAAAGAAGCTCATCAATCATGCTCAGAAGTTCGCGTTAATCATGATAAAACCGCAACATTCTAGGAAGACTGCAACAACGAGTCAACTCATCGACTAAAGTAGCTCCGGATAGAAGCAGTTGATGGACAACATTCTCGACGAGTATCGGAGTTTATTCCAAGATCCGGGCGGAGTACCTCGACACTGCCAGGTAGAACACTCCATATTGCTTGGGTTTTCACCCAAGCATGTGCTAATGAGAACCTACTAACTTGTAGTAGCAGTCTCAATTAAAACAATAAAAGTAATGTAAAAACAAATATTAATCTAAGATGTGCAAGAAAAGTAAATCTACAGTAAACAGTAAAAACTTGAATGATTCATGTAAAACAAATTTTTATTTCTGAAAAAATAGCTTTACAAATAATATATTACCTCAAAGGGTGAGGATGGTTGAGCTTGAGCAGCTGCAATGGTGAGGTGCTCCAATGCTCCAATGATCTTTCTCTTCTCCAAATGCAAGTGGGAGGATTGGCCAAAAGGGGATTCCAAGGATGGATCTAAGCTCAAATGATGGCTCAAGATCTCAGGAAAGAAATTGGCAACATAAGGATAGGATGAGTGTGGATGAATAGTGAGGAGCCTCTATCACCTTTTTATAGCTTTTTGGTGATGGAGAATACAACTATGGTTTAAGGAAACCAATGGTATTGGGAAAGAATGGTTTAGGTTTTCTTTTCCTCTTTTTCTTTTTTTGAATATATTTTGAATTTTATTCCCTTCTAATTGATTTTTGGGAAATTTGGACCCTTTTTTAGGGTTTTTTGTTTTTTTTGAGGAAAATTAAATATTTTGAGGAGAAAAAAATGGATTTTGGTCTTTTTGGTGACCTTTTGATGGTTTTAGAGGCTTAAATGGTAGGAAAAGTGGACAAATGGGTCATATGAATAGGGAAATGAGTTAGTGAGCATTTTTTGGATGTCAACAGATTGCCTCCTGATGTGTGAGGGAAGGAGCTCATCATATGGCTGATAAACATCATAGTTCTTTTGTCTTTTTCCTGGGGTTTGGTGGAAAGAAGAGACTGATTGGAGACTGGAGGAAAGGTCCCATGCAAATTGCAAAAACTGAAAATACATGGCCTCAAAATGAATGACGAGTAATCTATGATAATGGACTAGGCGGGCATACCCATGCTTGTATCAAGACATATAAATAACAATGAGGCCCAAAAAAGGGACCTGAACAATAGATATAAACCTGCTGTGTGCATCATATTGGTCCAGAGGGGACACAATGCTGGGACATACTCATGGTCATTCAATGATTGATCTGAAGAACTGATACACTGGAAAAGAGAAATAATCATTCTGAATGAGGTGTCAAAAAGGATGATGAACTGTTCGATTTGAAGGCGTCCAACAAATGTAGGGACTCAATAACTGTGAGTCAACATCTGAAGAGTATATGGAACTGTATACTCGAGGGAGTATAAAACTGGGGTTTTTCTGAATACTGTATCCAAGCGCAGCTTGGATATCCACAAGAACATGAAACTAATCATTCCTAAAGTAGACTCACCAAATGTTCTAGAGTCAAGTGACATCTGAGGTCTTCAACAAATAACTGAAAGGACCGATACCCTATACGAATCTCAACGATGCAATCAAGGCGTTGACATCGAGCATGTGAGAAACAATCATTTGGAGAGGAACTAAGGACTCCTTTCAAAATGATTCGTAGGCACTCACCACTAATTTTGATGAGTCCAAGGCACAGGGACCTCTAGGTCTATCCTCTAGAATAGATTGGTTGGCATTGATAGAGGGAGGCTTGCAACTACCAAGGCAATGATTTTTCCTTCATAGGAGCGCGAGGTGTACAACCAAAGTGTGATAGTACTGATAGTGGGATTGACACACTATGGAGATGGGGAATAGCTGAGGTCATAGAGTGGGGGGAGGCTCAAACTTCCTTTGCTCAGAGCATGATGACATGGATGACCTAGAAGCATATGAAACTAATTTTAGGTTTGGGGGTCATAACTTAAGGGATCAAGGGTACGTCCTGCAATGGGAGAGGTTGAGTAGGGAAAACTGATGTATGGTATTGGGAAACTCTCAAGGTGACATATGGCAGAATACTCTAAGCAAAGGTGACCAAATTGGGGAAGCTTCCATAAATAATGTGATTCTATATGCTTTGATGTGGCACCGAGAAGCACCATTGGGGCCTTCTTCATGGTTTAAGGAGCTCAAAGAAGGGATAGAAGTGCGCTCACAAAATGGTAACGTCGTGTGGATTTGTACGAGCCCAAGACAGTTCATGCTCGTCAGTTTTAGAGAGTCTGAAAGCGATAAGTGGACTCCAAGGGGGTTCTTTTTCATGTGTTAGTCTCCAAGGCTTGAAAAAGCATAAAAGGATGCGATGAAGAACTCTTCTAGCCGATGCGACTAGAGTATTCCTTTTTCATAATTAGTCTACAAGGTCCGAAAAGGGGTAAACTTATACCAGGTAGACGCCCTTTCAAATACTTTTAACGAGCATGAAAGGAAGCAAGATTGCTCAGCGATCTTTTCATTGTTTTAGGAGTCAGTAAAGAGATTAACAAAAACTCCCTAAGTGCCTTTTTCGCAAAGGAGTTGATCTGCCCAAAAAAGGGATAAAATTATACTGAACAAAAGTAATGGTGAGGCAAGGAGGAAGTGTTCAATCAAGGGACAAGTATGGGGATCAGGCACAGTGATAGGGGGGGGAACACTGATGGGGCCTCCTTGCAGGTTGATGAATGATAGAAAAACAATGACATAATTGCAGTATGGATGGAGCAATAGGCTCATGTATAAGTTGTGATGCACAAATTTTGTAAAATCCAACAGCTGTTGATATGGCCCACAAATCGAGGAGGCAAGGTGTGAGGACAAAATGTCAGAAAGGGTTTCTAATGAGAGCGAGAAATGATCTCAAGCATCATCACGGGCGTGAAAAAATGAATCCGGTGATATAAAATTTGTCAAAAACGGACAACGACCGATGTGGCACGCAAACTAAGGCGATGACGGGAATGTGAAAAGATGCCCAAAAAATATGGTTGTGAGAGCAAGAAATGATCTCAAGTATCGTCACGAGTGCGGAAAACGGAATCTGACGATATATAATTTGTCAAAAATGGACAATGGAAGATGTGGCATGCAAACCGAGGGGACGAGGGTGTGTGAAAAAAAATGCCCGAAAATGGGACAAGTGAAATCGGGAAACTAACTAGACCACCATGAAGTTCTCATCGTGTTGAATCCAATCGTATCAACGGTTTGGAAAACGAATGTCATATGGCTCCAGAATGGCTGACTGAAAAATGGGTCAAATCTCTATAAATAGCAAGTGGACCCATAGTGACATGTGTCATTTTCACGGTTGAGTTTGATAGTACATTTGAGTTGGTCAGAGAAAATTTGTCTTTTGCGAGAGAACAGACCGTCGGATTTTCATTTCGTCAGTTCCAGGTAAGCCTATTGTCCTTAAGCTTTAACTTTATTTACTTTTGGGGGGGGATCTAGATCTCAGGGGTGGTGTAGCAGTCACATTGGGTGACCAACGTGGTTTATCGCGGCTCCTAAGCCATTTTGCGTGATCTGGATTGCGGCTGTGGTCCTCAAAGCCGTGATGTCAATTGTGGCTGTGGGATTCACAGCCGCGATGTGGATCGTGGCTGTGGTCTCAACAGTCACGATCCATATCGCGGTTGTGGTTTACACAGCCGTGATGTGGATCACGGCTATGGGCCCCACAGCTGCGATCTGGACCGTTTGCTGGGGGAAGTTTTATGGCATTTTTATAATTTTAAAATGTTCTTGTTTACTTGGCAGGATGCTCAGGCTGCCGAGGGCATCGTGGAGGGAGAGAGAGATTCCGAATGCTCTAATGGAGATCATCCAGGGAACCATCATGTGCAGGTTGCATTGGCTTTGGGTGGACTACTGAAGTTCGCTCAGATTCCCCTTATGCATTCAGCAAACTTGTTGTTGAACAAGTTGATCGATTTCTGGGTCTCGGATATGCAGGATTTTATGGTTCAAGGCCAGAGATTGGATCTCACATTGACTGATTTTTATTTTCTGATTAGGCTTCCCTGTTTAGGTGAGATAGGAGACACTCAGCCGAGGATCCCGGGGGGTGTTGAGATAGAGGACCTACTGGAAATATTTTGTCATCCGGGGTCTCGGGTGCATGCCCTTGATTTGCTTGTTCGTGACTTGCGGGATTCGGTGATGCGGGTGGTTGTGGCTTGCGTACTATGGGTACTTGGGGCACAGGCACCCCACCGATTGTCGAGTGGGAAGATGTTGATGGTGCATTGGGTTATGACTGGTACATATTATACCTGGGGGCAGATGTTCCTTGCATGTGTTCAGTGTGAGCTGAGCAAGGTGAGGCTACAGGGGGGAGAGTTTAGTGATGCGTCATTTCTGTGTTGCTTCTTCTTTGAGAGGGTTCCTACATTGCGGCCTCAAGTTCTGGTTTAGGATGGTTTGATCTGTGAGTTGCGGATGGTGCTATGGGGAGAGATGATGTGTTGGAGTGGTGGAGGGGCAGCTGGACAATTTTTTAATGCAGAGATCTATGAGCAGTGGGAGTAGATGCCGGTATTGTTTGATGATTATCTGTATCGGGATATGGATTTCTGGGGGGATATTGAGATGCCACGAGCTCGAGGTCAGGCCTGGGGGGCAGATGGTATGTATTTGTTTTTGTTTTTCTCTTTTAGCATATCATGTTTGTATGTTTTTCTATGATGATAACTTAGAGGTGTTTTCATGATGTGGATGTCATCTGGTGTTGGTTATTGCAGATGTGGGTCCGTGGCCTCCACCAGAGCATCAGGGACGTAGGGGTCGTGTGGTGGTGTTGGTACCTCCACCGGTAGTGGCACCCCCACCTCCTGCACGAGGAGTTGTACGTCATTGGGGTGATGATGTAGAGGGCATATGTGAGACCATCGACGAGCTGTTGGATGGTGTGCCAGATGAGGGTTGGAGAGATTTGGACCAGCATGTGTTAGAATGACGTTTCGATGCTCCACGTGAGTGGAGATCGATTTTGCAGTGGATAGCTATGTTGGCAGCGGAGCAGAGTGCTAGGGACTAGTATGATCCAGAGGATTTGGCAGGCCATGATGACGAGGATTAGGCTGTCTTTTACTTGCCCCCAAATGTGGATGAGCATATGGGGACGTTTTTGTGGATATGTATTATGTACGGCTGATGTACTTTTTGTACATTCGGGTGTTGACGGCACTCTTGAAATTATGACTATATGATGATATATATATTTATGCACATGGATGCACATCTGTCTTTTCTTTTATGTTTTGTTGAACATGGATGCAATTGTTTGTGTTTTCTATGCCTGTTGGGTGTGTGAGCTATCTCAAATAAAAACACCTAATATTAATTATCAACCAGGATCAGTAAACTTAGAGTTGAAGCAAAATATATGCCAAGGTAGAAAAGGTTCTAAAGTTTCAGGTTTGTCAGACCTAAAAAATGTTTAGTAAGGAAAAAGATCGAAAGATCTTTCAAAATGAAAAACCGAGTTTAATATTCAAGAATACAACTAAGAAATCATAGATAAGAATAGTATTAGATCATACTATACTTCTATGGTTAATTAATAATAAGTATGAAAACAAATATTGAAACACAAATTACTTCTAGAAAAGTGAGAAACTACTAAATTAAACTTCCAGATAACAACTATGAACATAATTAGAGCTATAGATATTAGATGTTTAATAGGGAGAACTTGTAAATGTAAATTATTCTAGACTAAACCATCTAATTCCATTCTTCTTGATTACGTACATCAAATGTAATAGGAACTGGAGTAAATGTATTGTAATTAATTTCAAATGTAATAAGGAAGCTAAATGGAATTAAATCAAACTTGACTTCTACAAACAAATGTAAACTAAAAATCAACAAACTACCACTAACTTTAAACATTATGAACTACTGTCTATCCATATGTGAACAACATGAAACTGATGTAAGTTAGAAGCAAATTGAAAACTTAACAAAGATGTTAAACTGAACTATATTAGATTTGGAAGCAAGTAGAAAACTTGATAAAGATATTTTATTATTAATCCAGATCTTGCAACATGAACATCTTCACTAAATAGAAACTAGTCTTAATATCAACAAACTAAAACAACTCAACGAATAGAATTATCAACTATAACTTGGAAATAAACTATTTAGAAACAACATTCATACATTCTGAACAGTAACTAAGTAACAAAACGGGTTAAAGAACTAAAGTTTGGAAGAAATATAAGAAGAGGACAAGGAGGAAGTAAGAAAGGAGAAAAAAATGATGAAATTGAATTAAAAACTCCAAATAACATAAAACAAGATTAAATTACATCTCAAACTATTAAGGAGGAACAGGAAGAATGATGATTAAGAGGAAAAATAAATTAGATTCGAAAAAAGCCTAAAATAATACAGAAAACACACAGGTCCGAATGACGATCCAAACGCCGATCTGAATGGCAGTCCGAATGACAATACGAATGGAGGAAAATATTTTAAAGTGAGGGAAAGAAGAGTTTTTGGATGATTTAATTACCAGTTGGCTTATTCAAATGATCCTACTATGCACAGGAAGCAGTAGAGATATTATTAGAGGCCAAGAAATTATCTATGCAAATCATTACCTAAGAGGAAGAATGATTTTATAAGAAGTAGGAATAAGGTTTGAATAGAAGAAAGGAGAAGGTTGGAATAGAAAGAAGGAAGAATTAACCTACAACAAACAGGAAGAAAAACTAGTAGAGGAGAAAAGAAAGAAAGGAATGCTAACTATGGAAGAATTTGGAAGCAATATCTAATTATGATGATGGAAGAAGGACTGAAAACAAACTACAAATTACTAAACTATTGAACTATTGGTTGACCATTTTAACCCAAAAGAAGGAAGGTTGTATTAAAAGCAAAATATTAATTACAGAGGAATGAAGATAATACACACAGGAAAACGAATTAGATTACACACACACGAAATAAACTAGTTAATTGCAAGAAAAGAAATGCAGAAAATGTAAATAAAACCTCCAGTTGTTGAGGGGCCCTTCCCAGCAATCGTAGGGTGAACTAGCTCAACTTAAACGACTACCAGCAGAACATCAACAAGCTGCTACTTCCATTAACTTGAGAAGAATTAAAGAACTCTTTCTTCTACTATCTACGACTGCGAACTAGCTAGATTCCAAAATTTAGACTAAAACTTAGACTCGGACTTGGACCAACTTGTCTCAATCACAAAGATGACTATTTATAGGTTACAATGGGTGAGAGAGTTGACAAAGTCGACATCTCTGAAAATAGAAGTGCTTAAATGACTGTAACATTTTATTTAATTGATACATGCCAACGCAAGGAGCGCCCTCCAGACTTTGACGGGGTTGGTTCCTTCACAGGGAAGCTACAGCGTTGATCTAACTCAGACGTGGACAAGTAGTGTGCTAGTGGATTGAATCGTGGGCAGGAGGACTCCTTCCAGAATGACAGCGTGAATGAACATGAGCAGGAGTGAACAGGTGTGCATAACTCCCGGCCAAACAAATAAGAGAGCAAGTGCGCTGGAGTGTTGACATGGGAACAAGAGTTACGTCGACATACTAAGCGTGATTCCAAGCTGAATGCGCAGATGAACCAAAGGTTAAACTGTTCACGCGGATGTGAGATGTGCTGTCAAGATTGGCGAGCATAAGGATGGATCTTCTAGAGCAATAGCTCATTAACAAGGCACATTGCGTGTCGAACAGAGCCCATGTGTCCTTCTCTTCATTCAATGGTCTAAGATGTGTCAACTAAGGATTTCGTGGGATGAACGGAGGGTTGAACAATGAGCTGAATGCGTTTTAGGATGAGCATGTAGCGCATGGTCTGAATGATGGGCCATTTGCAAATCGTAGCCTGTCAATTAAAACTATAAGTGTTAATTATGCTCAAAAACATCATTTTAATCATAAATAAACCATAATATACGGAATATAATAAGATTTGCATGGTAAGTGAATTTGTGCATACTTGGACTATTTGGTGAGCTGAATGGCTAAGAAAACAGCTTACTATAGAAAAAATGATAGAAATAACACCACTTCGAGTAAACTGAATGATAAAAAATGGTGACAAAATTGGACACCAACAATGCCCATGGAGGCATGTTCTATGCACGTGGATGCAATACTATGATGATTTCATTTGTTTGTTTATTTGATTTTCCGATGCCCATGTGATGAATTTTTGATGTCCTACATGGTTTGGTTGACGTGCCAATCTAGAATGTTGTTAGCCATTTGCTCTACTACACTGTTAATATTTATTGGGACATGAGTGAATGAAATGGATGCAAAGTGTCTAATCATTTGTTTAGTGCGTAGGTATTTTCTAAAGAGATAGGGATCGCGTACCTGGTAACAGGTGTTGAGTTGGGAAACAAGAAGCTGGGAGTCGAGGAAGACGTGAAGGTGACTTATTCCCATCTGGAGGGTAGCGGTTAGGAGACTGCTCACAGCATCGTACTCACCCTGGTTATTGGTAGTAGCGCCTAAACACACTCCGTTGAGGTGGATCAACTCGTGTGAGGGGGAATAGAGTACCCAAGCTATGGAGGTGATATTTGGAGACCACCGACTTGCACCATCAGCGAAGCCAACATAATAAAGTGGAACAAGATCCATCTGTGGTCATGCAAGAAAAAATGAAAATGTAAGGTTTTGAAAGTTTACAGTGAAAAAACGAATTAAAACTGTACAATATGGACTGTGGTGTCCAGAAGATTTTTATGGATAAAAGCATTTGAGGTACAATCCGTTACGAGGGTTTCACATGGGGTTACCTTCTGAGTCATTCAGGATGTATGCCCCATGTCCAAGGCAAGTGTGTATGATGTATGGGCCTCGCCACATGGATTCAAATTTTCCTTTTCCCTTTTTGTCATGAGCTTGATCGTAAACTAGTACAAGGTCTCCTTCACTAAATGCTCGTGGGTGAATATGTTTATCGTAACTACCTTTGGATCAGTTTGTTGCAGCTACAATTGTTTGGAGGGATGCGTGGCAATCTTCGTCGGCTTGCTTCAAAAGAAGTAAGCATTGTTCAATTGGTGAAGTATCCTGGAGGAGTTCGATAGCGATATGCAATGTCGAGATCTGACACTCAATGGGGAGGACAGACTCCACGCCGTGAACCAAATGAAAAGGGGTGAAACTGGTGGCAGTTTTAGTGGATGTGTGGTAAGCCCACAATGAGGGAAAAATCATGTGATGCCAATTAGACTTATGTTGGTCGACGGTGCGCTATAGGATGGTCTTCAAAATTTTGTTAATTGCTTCGAGTTGGTTATTCCCTTGGGGGTAGTAGGCAGAGGCATATTGGTGTTTGAATTTAAGGAGGGTTGACAATTCTTGCCAAACAGAGTCCTCAAAGTGAGAATCGTGGTCTGAGACGAGTTGCTTTGGTACTCCAAAACGAGTAATAACATGGTTGAATAAGAAGCGGGCTACAGTGTCGGATTTGCAGTTAAAAGTAGGCATGGATTCGACCCATTTGGTAAAGTAATTGACAGCCACAATGATGTATTTATGGCCATCAGTTGATGCAGGATTACACTCCATGAATTCGATGGCCCTTTTGCAAAAGGGGCCAATGGTGACGACTCGATGAAGGGGGGCAGGGGGGGTCCTTTCCTTGGAGGAAAAGAGCTGGAAATTTTGGTTGTGATGAAATCAGTAAATAGTGAGGGACAAAAATACCCTGCGTGGATCACCTTTTGGGCAGTGGCCATTCCAGAGAAATGATTTCCGCAGGCACTGCTATGACAAACATTAAGGACTTGTTCTGCTTCTTCCCAAGAGAGGCAACATCATAGGATCGTGTCGACACCGCATCGATAGAAGACATCGCCTAAGAGGAGATAACGGGAAGCATGGTGGTGGATGCAACGGTGTCTGTCACGGTCGAAATCAGATCGAAACTTTTGTGTACAGAGGTAAACCAAAATGTCGTTGTACCAAGGGTCGTTTGATGATATGATAAACAAATGGTCATCAGTTAGATCAGTATTGACAAATGGTGATGGTGATGAGGATGGTAGGTCTGTAATGTGTTGAGGAAGTGATAAGGATTTGGTACTCTTAGGGGTTTTGAAATTCAGTTCATATTCTTGTAGGATAACCACCCATTTAGTGACACGGCCTTGTAGAAGGCAACAATTCAAGAGATAGACCATTGGGTTGGAATTTGCGACTACTGTAGTATGGCTTATGAGGATGTAATGTCGCAACTTCTGTATTGAAAAGACTACGGCGAGGGCCAGTTTCTCTTTGTATGGGTACTGTATCAGTGGGCCATATGAGGTTTGGCTCACATAGTAAATGACATGCTCTTGATGAGCAGTGTCTTCTTGAACGAGGACTCCAGAAACAACATAGTCGGATGCTAAAACGTAAAGAATGAAATATTTGGAGAAATACGGAGGGGAGATCAAGGGGGCATTGGTGAGAGATTTCTTTAGGTCATCAAAGGCTCCTTGCTCTTGATCATCCCACACAAAAAGGATGTGGGTATGAATCAAATGAAGGAAACCATGGACCATTGTGGCATAATCAGGGACAAAACAACGGAGGAATTTTGCTTTTCCCTAAAGGCTCTGTAATTGCCGAAGCATACGAGGTGATGGGAGGTCTAAGATGGCTTGGACCTTTAAAGGATCAACTACGATACCTTTCTATGACATGATTAAACCTAACAACCGGCCTGCTGGAATGCAAAATACACACTTGAGGGGGTTCAAGCGGATTTGGTAGTTGCGACAATGTATAAAGACTTGTCGGAGGTCATTAAGATGATCGGATCGTTTTTTCGATCATGTCGTTAGGTCATCAAGGTAGACAAGGATAATGTTGACCAAGTCATGGAAACAATATGTCATGGCTTGCTGAAAAGTTGCTCCAACATTCTTAAGACCAAAGGGCATGACGCGGCAAGCAAAAGTGCCCCATGGGGTGGTGAAGGTAGTTTTGTAGTGATCTTCTTTGCGAATGTGAATTTGGTTATACCCAGAGAAACCATCCATGAAAGATAGTATCTCACGCCCCGCACATGCATCAATAAGTTGGTCGATAAATGGTGTTGAAAAGTTGTCTTTGGGGCAAGCAAGGTTTAGGTCGCGGATGTCACTATAGACATGGATAGTGCCTTGCTTCTTGTTAACTCGTACTGGGTTAGAAACCTGGGTGGTGTAGGCTATGGGGTAAATGAACCCTGCTGTTCGAAGTTTCTCAATTTCCGCTTTGTCGGCAGGAAGCTTGGATGGATGGATGGGTCGTTGCTTTTGGTAGACAGGTGGTACGTTGGGCCAATTGTCAATATGGTGTTCTACAATAGTGGGATCAAGACCCGGCATCTCGGTGTAGGACCATGCAAATAAGTTGTGAAACTCTTGGAAGAGTTTCTTATAATCTTGTACCTCATCCTCCATACATAATGCGCCCAAGGAAATGAGTTCGGGTATTTCGGTCTTGGTAGAGATGTCGACTTTAATAACTGGTGAAATGTTGGCCATATTTCCTTCCTTAAAGGCATCAAGGGCTAGGATTGGATCTTTAAACCAATCAACCTTTGTGGGAAGGAAATATTTTGATTCAATGGAGAATTGATTTGCCATGGAAGAGGTCGATGCTTCAGGGATGAAGTAT
This sequence comes from Larix kaempferi, assembly GCA_027924585.1. Lineage (NCBI taxonomy): Eukaryota > Viridiplantae > Streptophyta > Pinopsida > Pinales > Pinaceae > Larix > Larix kaempferi. The sequence continues at coordinate 11,111,163 of BSBM01000303.1, read as the reverse complement.
GATTGATGGTGCATATCATCCCAGGGGTAGTCTGGTGCAGTAAGTGCTTCAAGTATTTCCTCATCATTGCGGAAGCATGGTGTTGTCAAATCGATTGACTGGGGTGTACTGGTGGATGGGATCATATAAATGGTATTTATCTCTTCCAAGGAGGAATATTTTGGGGGATATATTTCCTCAATGAGAGGAGGGGATATCTCTAGGTTAACATTGTTCAATTCATATAGAGCTACTCTATAATTTGGGAGATCGGGGCAATGATGTGAGTAATGGTCGTAAATGCCGCATATCGCACAAGGGTGGTTGGTACACAGCAATTTATCGCGAGGATGAGGGGGAATTTCAAGTTTGACAACTGGGATGTTAATGTCGTCATCCAACATTTGCATGTGTTCTTGAAGTGCTGGTAATTGTGGACATTGATGGGTAGCATGGCCTATATCATCACACAAAGAGCACTTGGGGGGAGCACGAATTATTGGGGGATTCTTCGCCAGCTTTGGAGTCGATGGGGCAGTGTGGGTTGTGGGTCCAGCGGTGTAGGCTTGTGGGCCTCTGCCCCCGTTGTAGCAGAGTTGAGGGGAAGCATTACTAGATGTTGATGCATTGGCTCTTGTTGGAGGTGGTCGGTTTTGAATGTTCACTACACTAGGGGGTGGATGGTTAGAGGTATTGATGGGTTGCACCGATTGTAAAATGACATTTGGTGTTGGGGGAGGGGTTAGGGCAGGCAGGTACCACCCTAGTAGTCCTAATGTTAACCCTGGAAGGTTGAGAGTAGCCATTATTGGGGTGCTGACTACTCCTGAAGGAGGAAATAGGAACGGGATAGTGTGGATGGGTGTAGCTCCTACATGACTAGGAACTGAGGGTGGTTGTGGTAGTAAAGGGGGTTGTTGGCTAGGTGTTTACGAGAGGGTGCACAAATCATATATTTCAGTTATCCATAGAGGGGGTGGAATGGATTGGAATGTGGAAGTCATGGGAGTATTTAAGTATATCCCAAGTATGACTATGGAGACGAATGATGTGGGTGCACTCTGAAAGGGTTGTTCAATCATGCGTAGAACATTTTTAGGTGCGGCGGGAGCATTAGGATCATAGTATGTCAATTGATCAATCTTAAATACACGTCCCTCATGGGGGAACATCATGAGGCACAAGACAGATGAAGCGACAACTTTCATGGCATACATGTAACTTCGTCCTAGTAAGAGGTTGTAATCAAGTTGGGCATTAATGACCTTTATGTCTATGAGAACTATTCTGCCACCTAATTGGATGGGTACGTTAGCCAAAATACCTTACGGTTGGGATGAATGACCATCATAAGCTCATAAGGCGGTGGTGGATGGTTTCAATGTGGCAGATCCGAACTTCTGCCAGACAAATCTTGACATCACGCAGGTGGAGGAACCTTCATCAATGATGCATCGATGAATGACAAGGTTTCAAACGGACACAAAAACTTGAAAAGCTTGTGTCGAAGGCATACGTGGTTCAGCTAGGTCCAAATTGAATGCCATCATTCGTGAATTGTTAGGTTCAATCGCTCCAATGGAGGCTAACAATAATTTCTTCTGTGCAGGATAATTTTGTAGGACTTCTAGGGTGGACATAGCAGTGGGGGACTAGGCTAAGTCTTCTACGATGTTATAATTTGCAGCGGCACGAGTGTTGGGGTTATTGTTTATCCATCGTAGGGGGAAGCGACTGGATTTAGGGCCCCCATCTAGTGGCATAGTAGTTATGCATAATGGTTGATCAACTGGAAGGGTGTTTGTGGTTGGATCAGTAGGTGTGGTTTCAGAGGTTGAGCCGTATTGGTTTCAGCGTGTTTGGAGGTTGATATCATTTTATGACATCATTAACAGATGGTGAGTACCTGAATCCGTATGCTGGTAATCAGTTGCAGCATAGGTGATTTGTTGTTGTGGTGCAGCAGATCCTTGTGGGGGATTGATTAGATGTGCGTTTACTACTCCTTGGTTGGGTAAAGGATTCTGCAATATCATGGGTTGTGATTGAGGAGGTGGCAGTGGCTGTGCCACATGCCCTTGGTGTTGGGTGTCATCAGTCCAGTGTTGGCGCACTCACTTCAAGTGGGGGAATGAGTGAGTGTAGTGGCCATACACTCCACATATGGAACATGGATGGTTTGTTCTTAGATTAGGATTTTTACCCTGTTTTGGTGGACGATCAAGGTTTTGGTTGGCGGGAGAAACATTATTATTATTCGGGGGAGTGGGTGGATGACCGCCTTGGTTTTGAGGTTGATTGTTCCCGCAGTTGCATCCTCTTCTGCGGTTCTGTTGAACTCCTTGATTACGTTAGTTGTTCTGGTTTTGGGGTTGGTTTTGTTGTGCATATACTTGCCCTTGTCCAGTAGGCACATTTTGAGGTCGCACAGGTGCTTGAGAAGGCTGTGGTGGATAGTAAGCGGGAGGTTTCAGAGGTGGTCCAGTAGCTTGTTGTGGTTTGTGGTAAGTTTGAGCTATTGGAAGTGTTGGGGAAGCAGGTGTTGCTTGTGGGGGGTAATAATCCAGTTGGGCTTGTGAGTGAATAGGAGCATGAGTTACCTATTTGTGATAATATGCAGGGGGTGTGTATGCTAATGATGCATGCGCGTAACACTATGGTGTACAGGAGGGTCCATGAGTGTGATTAGAGTGTGCCATGGAGGCATACGAGTTTGTGGCTCTAGATTGAGATGTGGCCCGTGAAAGGCCGGGGCTAGTATTATTAGTCATAATTGAGAAAGTTTGGTTATGTGACACAACATGACCAATGATACCATTGGTGGCATGGGATGCCCCCGGCGCGTCGTTCAAGGATGGATCACCTCAGGGGGCATCAGGTAAAATTGTATATAGGTAGCCTGAATGGGCGTATATTAAATCAAACTAATGGGATTTTAAAATGGCTTCTTCTTCTGACTGGGTTCGTTCAGAAGCCACGTCCTTGGCTATGGCTGGGAGGAGATATTTGAGGAACCAATCTAGGAAAATATGATCATCTAGCTTGACCTTTCATAGACTACGACGTTTACGCCACTCATGTATATGATCTATGATATGGGTAGCCGTGTTCTATCTACAAGACAGTAGGATTTCCACTCCCACATCATAGCGGATGGGTAGTTGAAAGAACTGTAGTAAAGTCGAGGCAAGGGATGTAAATGTAGGGTGTGTCCCATGGGGTTGTTCGATATACCATTTGGCTACCAAGCCAGTGAAAGTTCTTTGTAACAGCCGTAGGTGAATAGAGTCATCAACTATGGAGTTGGAGGAACACCATAGATGAAAATACATAATGTGATTTTTTGGGTCTTCACCAGCCTTCCCTTCAAACTTAGGGATGTTGGATGGGATTTTAGTGGGCATGTGAGGCCAAGTGGGATCATGTTTAATGGGATCGTTTGTTAATCTTGCTAGGTCTAGTAGGTTAAGACTAACCATAAATGCCAGACTAGTAGTTGAGTTAGACATGGACACTGGGGCATACATGCTATTGGTAGCATTATTGATTCGGCCATTGTCTCTAAAGAGGATATTGGCCATGAGGGGGATATGACCCCCAAATAGAGGTGTGGAGATCGTATGGGAGGGTCCTGCGCCTCCAAGTGTAACATGGGTTACAAATGGATTGGGATTAGGTATGGTAACTGTGGGGTTTGGTACAGTAGCAGGGATAATAGTTATAGGTCCCGTTGAGGACATGCCTAGGGTATGTCCTGTGGAGGGCATACCCAAAGTAGGAGTGGCTCCCATAGTGGGAATACCCAGGTTAGTTGTTGTAGTTGTGGCTACTGTAATGGCCATTGTGGTGGCGGGGGTGGTTGATGTTCCACCAACAGTCCCTGTAAAGAAGGGGTTAGAAGTCATACCAGCCATGGGGCAAGTTGGTGTTGTGTATGTAGGGATTTTAGATTCTTCCTCAGAGTCAGATGTGAAATGAGGTGCGTCAGAATCAGATGACAGGGTTGTATGCCGATGACGTGTGGAGTCAAGTGACACTGCTCTTTGTCTATGACGAGGGGTGTCAAGTGAATCGTACTGCAGGGGTTCACCTCGAAAGTGCTGAGAACGTCTCGGGGACTCAATGGTGACAGTCAGATAGTAAAGCTAATAGGTTGTGGTGAGTGAAAAGCAAAAAAACCCTAATGCAACCATGTGTGCAGGAGGGGAGCGCAAAAAAAATGGCACTCAGGCCAACAACTAAACTCAAAACACTTACGGTAATAGCTGTGCTACGGTAAGTGGAGTAATAAAAAAGGCTTGTCAAAATACCAACAAGCAAATGGCTCGCAAAAAATAAAAATGGTTTACTCACTAACCAAGGGGAGGTAATAGAGCATGCAAACACCTAACTAAAAAGGTATTATGGTTCCAAAAAGACGTATCCTCTACAAGGTGATGAAATCCAAGTCAGACAATACAAAACGTAGACCCAAAGGCTAATGATATCCCCCTACTGGTAGGGAGACCGGGTAGACAATCCTAGAAGAAAGGCCACTAAGATACTCGTTCATGACACGTACAGAAAGGTGAATTTGCAGCTCCTGTTCTATCGCCATTGTACTCCTATATGGGTAGTACACCGAGAACAACAAGTTGGTATCCTTCAGTGATTGAATGGATTGCAGTAGTCCACTTAGGCCTCTAGAACCAGTCCTGCAACTTTGACCCTCCTAAGGGAGAGGCCTTTCTGACAAGTTGGTGTATAACCGTGCCAATAAGTACTAAGGGATTTTGGTACCGTAAATGTCAACCACTATGTCTCAAATGAAAGTGAGTGAGGGGTGTTATTTGGATACCTATCCCCTCAATATTACCTAACTACAATGTTGTTTTGATGTTCCCCAAGTGGGGTTAGAATGTTGGTTGAGTTAAATAGATTTTAAGGCTCACTTTGATTAATGGTGATAGAGTGTGTGTAGTTGTGGTTATGTACCAAAAATAAAATGCCTTGCTTGGGAGAAATATCTATCAAATTAAAATTCTGATTTCAACTTGCAAAATATGAAATTTCTAACTGAAAAATGCTTGATAATTTTCTCTTTCAATAAACTGAAACTTTTTCAAAAAGATGTAGTAAAAAAAATAACAGAAAAGAAAGATGAATCTTTAAGGATGCAAGTAAAACAATAGGATGTCAAAGTGCAGGGGAGATGGATAGAAAATATGGGCCGAAATGGGTGACGGAAATTCAGACGGAAAATCGTTGGTTTTAGGATGAAATCGTGGTTGTCTGTGGCAAAACTCGCGATCTAGATTGCGACGATCTGGGCAAAACCCGTGATCTGTGTCACGGCTGAGGGCCTGCAAGTCGTGATATGGAATCATAGTTGTGGGTTTGAAACCCACAATCTGGATTGCGGATAACAGGAAAAAACCCACAATCTCGAGTGAAAAAGCAGATTTTTTAAATTGTGGCTTTCGGTGGAAAACCCGCGATGTGGATCATGGTTATGGGTGTAGAAACCTGCGCTTTTCAGGACGGAAAAAGTCGCCGAAAACAAAGCCGAAAATTAAATTTTTAGATTGTGTGGGCTACAGAAAGGGCCAATGGCTAGGGTAGTAGGCTATCATCTTAGTAGCAAGCCATATCTACAACAATAAAGCTAAATAACAACAAAAATAATAGGAATTCTAGATCTAAAGAGAGATTTAAATATTCGAAATGAAGAAGAGTCGCCAAAAACTGTTGCTTGGGTTTTCACCCAAGCATGTGCTAATGAGCACCTACTAACTTGTAGTAGCAGTCTCGATTAAAACAATAAAAACTAATGTAAAAACAAATATTAATCTAAGATGTGGAAGAAAAGTAAATCTACAGTAAAAAGTAAAAACTTGAATGATTCATGTAAAACAAATTTTTATTTCTGAAAAAATAGTTTTACAAATAATATATACCTCAAAGGGTGAGGATGGTTGAGCTTGAGTAGCTGCAATGGTGAGGTGCTCCAATGCTCCAATGATCTTTCTCTTCTCCAAATGGAAGTGGGAGGATTGGCAAAAATGGGATTCCAAGGATGGATCTAAGCTCAAATGATGGCTCAAGATCTCAAGGAAGAAATTGGCAGCATAAGGATATGATGAGTGTGGATGAATAGTGAGGAACCTCTATCACATTTTTATAGCTTTTTGGTGATGGAGAATACAACTATGGTTTAAAGAAACCAATGGTATTGGTAAAGAATGGTTTAGGTTTTCTTTTCCTGTTTTTTCCCTCTTTTTCCTTTTTTGAATATATTTTGAATTTTATTCCCTTTTAATTGATTGTTGGGAATTTTGCACCCTTTGTGATGGTTTTTTGTATTTTTTGAGGAAAATTAAATATTTTGAGGAGAAAAAGATGGATTTTGGTCTTTTTAGTGACGTTTTGAAGGTTTTAGCGGCTTAAATGGTAGGAAAAGTGGACAAATGGGTCATGTGAATAGGGAAATGAGCTAGTGAGCATTTTTTGGATGTCAACACTCCATTGAACTTGCTCTTGGTTATTCTTTGCATAATGCATCTGTTTACAGAAGATCCATTCTTGAAAATGAAGAGATTCGCAGACATGTCCAATATTTGATCGACAAAGGTCATATCCGACCCAACTCCTCTCCTTTTGGAAGTGCATTCATCCTCGTTCTGAAGAAATATGGGACTTGGCGCATGTACATCGACTACAGGGAACTCAACAAAATATCGGTGAATAATCGTTACCCTCTATCAAGGATAGACGAGCTCATCGAATTCCTGAAAGGTGCTAAATTCTTTACTAATCTCCACCTCAAGTCGGGATATCATTAGATTCCAATCGATCCCTCAGCTATGCGGAAAACTGCTTTCAATACCATGGAAGGATTGTTTGAATGGTTAGTCATGCCTTTCGGCTTAACCAACGCACCTGCAACCTTCATGCGATACATGGAAAACATTCTGCGACCTTTCATTAACAAATGGGTCATTTTCTACCTTGACGACATATTGATTTTCAGTTGATCAAGGGAATAACATGTTAGACATCTTTGAAAAGTCCTCGACACTCTCCAACAACATCGACTCTACTTGAACATGGAAAATGTACTTTTGCGATGAACATCATCAAATATTTGTGGTATGTAATTGACTCTGCATGCATTCACATCGATCCAGACAAAGTACAGATCCTCAAAGATTGTTCCATTCCTCAAATAATTCAAGAACGAATAAGTTTTCTTGGTTTGGGAAATTCTATCGACGATTCATACTCGGATCCAGTCATAGCCTGACCCTTGAATCAGTTGACGAAAGGAAATGGAAAAATTCCTTCAAATGGACATCGACACAACAAGAAGATTTTGAATAGCTCAAGCACAAGCTCTGCACTACACCATTACTTGTGTTACCTGATTTGCATAAGCCCTTGAGATTGAGGCGAATGCATCAGACTATACCTTGGGTGAACTGATCACTCAATCAGGTCACCCAGTCGCTTTTCATTTCAAAACTTTTAACAACATAGTTATAAGGTATTCGATGTACGAAAAAGAATTGTACGTCGTTGTGTAAGATATCAAACAATGGATGAATTACATCCTTGGAAAGCAAACAGTCATCCTCACTAACCAAAATACTATACGGTTTTCTTTAACCCAATCAAAACTACAAACAACTCGACAGCTTAAGTGGATTAATTACTTGCAACAATTCTAGTTGGTAATTAAGTATCAGAAAGGTAAAGCTAACACCTCCGCCGATTATCTAAGCAGACCACCCATTACTCTCCTTTTCAGAGTGATGAATATGCAGGGATATGACACCAATACTTGGCCTCAGTTGTATCATGAGGACATTGAATTTTATCCAGTCTATCGATAGATTTAGAATGACAAGTCATCGACCGATGACTATTTCCTAAAAGACACCTTGTTATACATGCTTGGATAGCTTTATGTACCAATTGATGAGCATCGACATCAACTCATTTGGGACGCGCACTACAAAAATACTGTAGGACACTTTGGAGTATCAAAGACACTTGCTATTTTATATAAGTATTTCTTTTGACATACACTTAAAACTGACGTAGAAAAGTACATTCGATCATGTGTGGTTTGTGCCATTGCTAAACCACCTAATCGACGACAGGGATTTTGCACACCTCTACCAATTCCTAGTCGACCATGGGAATCTATTTCTATAGACTACTTGATGGGATATCCTACTACCAAACATCAGCACGATGCGATCTTAGTAGTAGTCCACAGATTTTCCAAGATGGCCATTCTCATACCATGCAGCAAGACCATGATAGCGTAACAGACTGCTCAGCTCGTCTTGAAACATGTTTGGAAACACTTTGGTTTACCTAAAACCATTACTTCCGACCGAGATTCAAAATTCACCAACATATTTTGGAAGACGCTCTGGAAACAGCTGGACACATGACTCTCATTGTTGACAGCTTTCCATCCTTAGACTGACGGACAGACATAAGTTGTGAATCGCTTGGTCATACAACTGCTTTGCATGTACAACCACAAGCATTGACACACATGGGATGAAAGTATTCCATACATACAACAAAGTTACAATAGTGCTCAACACATCTCTATGTGCAAGATTCCATTTGAGATATATTACAAATTTCAACCCTCAACACCTATCAACTTGCTCAGCTCCTCAACACAGCCAAAATACGACACCGACTACAACCAAAGAGAAGTTGATAAAGCTTCGAAGTTTCGATATCAAATATGTGACATCCAGAAACAAGCACAATAAATCTTGCAATGATCAAACGAGAAAGCTAAGTCTCGACAAGACAAGCATTGTATTCCTTATTCATTCCAAATTGGGGATAAGGTCTGGTTACATCTCAAGAAGGAGCGCTTCACTAGTCCATTCAAGAAGCTCAATCCTTTGTGATATGGTCCGTACATTATTATTCGATAGATTGGTGAAAATGATTTCCATCTTGACATTCATGTATGCCTGGGTTTGCATCGAGTATTCAATGTAAATCTACTTCAACCATACCATGCACCACTGTTGGAACATAATGACTTACCGACAACATAACCCAAAGAAATCCATCCATATGTTTAGGATCCTCTTCCTTTTGACACTATTGTGGGACGATGAGTACGCCTTACAAGGACGAACACAATTCCCTTGTTTCAGGTTGCTAAAGATGGATATATCCCAACACAAGGAAAGTGGTACTCTTGTACTGAACTGACCGACAAGTTTTCTCACCTTCACGAGCAAACAATGGGGACCATTGTTTCTTAAGGAAGGAGGTCTGATCCACATCACAGTTGGCATTATTTTCAGATGCTAACTTCGACACATATTCGACAAGCCATCGACGTCGACACAACTTCGATAAGTTTTGACTTTGACAAGTTCTGACTTCGACATGTCTTCAACAACTGATCCGTGACTTCGACATGCTCAGCAACCTCATAGTTTCGCGACATCGGCATGTAGCATTGATCTGCAACTTGTGACTGCTGACTTGCGACTTGCGATATGCGACTTGCGATGTATGACTTGCGACTATCAATCTGCGACTTGAGTTGTCTCTCTATCTTCCAGTCGACTGTAAGGGTTGAAATGCCAAACCGTTCTAACTTCTTTTGTAACTAAACGTAATGGGAAAGCACCCAAGCGTCTCAACACATTCTATATAAGCATGTATAATATTGTAACATAGATGAGGTCATGAAATTATATCCAGTAATAAAAATCAGTTCGCATTCCTGCATACTACCTGTGTACATTTGTGTTCTATCTATGTAGTGTATTCCTGCTTTGTGGATTCTATTTCTTAAGATTCTACCATAATAGAACCAACTCATTTAGTCGAACTGTTGTCCCCCTCGTGCTTCCTGGACATGTGCATATCACTCTTGTAGGATCAATTGGAGTATAGCCACTCACACCCCATAGGGGCTCCAAGGATTGAGGCCTTGCTGCATCCTACAACGATAGCCCATTACCAAGTGGAAAAGTGCACATTGTGCAATTTTTTCCACAACAGATATGTACTCAAGTTGGTTGTGGTGTCCCTTCTTCCTTGCTTCATGGTTCCACTTACTTCACTCTTCCACCACTTGTCATGTTCTGCGCCACTAAGGTGTCATGTCTTGTGGGTGTTGTGCATAATTGGTTCTTTTCCTAGTGGATATTTCACCCTTGCGGTGTGGTCTTGCGCCCTTGATGTACCATTTCTTGTGGGTCTTGCGCACCTGACTTCTCAACCGCTACTTACTTCTTGGTACTTTTGCGCGCTTCAATAACTTGAATGCTTCTTCCTCTTGGTGATTCTTGTGTGCTTTCAACACTTGCTTACATGTTTAATTGTTTCTTGTTCCAATATGCTTGTGCACTCCTGAACCTTTTCCAACCATCACTTTGGATTTTACCTTTGAAGTAGTATGACTGGGTGGACTTGAGACCTCAACCTGTACCATATGTACTGAACTTACATTCCTTATGAACTTCTTCAAACTGGATATTATTGATGTACTTTTGGATATAATTCTTATGCACTTCTCCAAACTGGAATTCATATACTTCTTTAAACTGGCACAACTAGATATACTTATTCAAAGTGGCTTTCATATATTTCTTCAAACTGGCATAGGAATATTGAATCCTATTTGAGATTAGTTGACATCAATGACAACCAAAGTTTAACCATCTCCCCCTTTGGCATTGATGTCAACATCTCATGAATCTATGCATAATCACCTCATGAAGTTGTGCGCTTCATCTGTGCTGGTTGCAATGCTCCCCCTATGTGTACTTCCCATGTGTTCTTTCCAATTCGAGTCTTGGATCATCTGTGCATTCTGCTTGGAATGCTCTTCCATGTGATTTTTTCACAGATTGCATGCTTCATAATCTTTCTTAGCTGCTTTCCATCTCTGCGCTGATCGCACGCTTCATGATCATTCTCCCCATTTGATATCAATGGAAAAGAAGTGCCATTACTATGAAATTATAGGTTCTCCTTTCTTCAATTTTGCACTATCCTTCAAGCATATGTTTTATTTTAATTACTCCCCCTCTCTTCATGCTCCATTCTTTTGTTGGGGTCTCTGTGTAGATTTTAGTTACCTTGCAATCTATAAGTTGTTTCTATAGATGTATCGGATATGCTCCCCTTGTACAATTGCTATCTTCCTTATTTCTTGATATTTTTTCTTGTTATACCAATCATCAATCACACTTCTTCATTTCTTGCGCAATCTTCAATCTTGCTATCATATTCATTGCACATTACAGAGTTACATCTTCTTCTGGTTTTGTACTATCTTCCCTGTCAATTTCTTCTAGGGTCTAACTATTCCTTTTGTTGCATTTACTACTTTGTGACCAATCATCATTACCTTTTCTGACGTCTCATATCTCTCCATGACAACCAAATATTTTTGCACACATTTCCATCTGTCAGCCAGCTTGGAAATAAAGCGATGTGACAAACAATTTGTGTGGAAACTTTCACGTGTCATATTCTTACTCGAGTCTTTTGGAAAACATCATTCCAGTCGCACGGGACAATTATTTAGATTTCTAGTTTTTTTCCTCTTTCCCAAATTCATTAACTCATGCAATTACTTTTGGCATCTCCATAACCAGCTTTGAATCATATGGACATGAATGCGATTTACTCCTACCTCTCTTCAACTTAATTTTCATACGAGCAAAGAACTGCCTTCCAATTCTATAAGAGAGATGTGAATTGCCTGGTTCATCACCCTTGTTCTCCTGATGTCTTTTTTTCTTTGTGTATTATTGCCTCTGTGTCTCTCAAATTCTTCAATCGTGTCTTCCTTCTTCTACATATTTAATGACTCACTTGATAGTGTTTTCCTAGCAGTTCAGTCATAGCAAGAAGAGTTTACAAGGATGAGAGTGGACATTTGGAAAGGCCAAATGAAGGAGTCTGAGTTAAAAAATGACATACACAATCACAATTTAATCACATCACTATTGAGGGATTATTCTGTATGGGAAGGCGAGTATAATTTTTGGAGCATCAACAATAGCAGATCCTTGATATGCTAAAATTGATTTAGGCTGAGAAATCCAGTGATGACGCATGGTCTGCATATATACAACTTTATCCTTTACATCCATCCTATGAATTCAACGAGCTAATTGTAATGGATCTTGAGCTTCATCTTGCAAAACAACTAGCCATCCATGGCGTATAATTAGACCTTGAGTTGTGGCTCTGATTTATCGTCGTCCTTCTCAATTTTTCTTGATACATCTTTCGTCGTCGTTTCTGAACTTCAATTGTATTTAGGCCTTGGCATGTAGCCACTTTTGTACTTCAACTTTGTTCATAGTGAAAGAGGACTCATGCAATTTTGTAATGACAATAATTTTAATACAATACAAGATTTTTTTATGTATCTACACATATTTGTACTATCCTTTGGTTTGTTCATCAACAGTACTGATTTACATTCTTCTTTTTGTGTATGAAATATTTTATGCAATAGTCCAAAACATCGCAACAAATAATTGAATATATGTGCAACATAACATTAACGAAACAATGAACTTCAAATATTCTCTAGCTACAATACTTCACTAACACACTCTTTGAATTCCTAATGATTGTCGTGTTGAATTCAAGGATCTTACTTAACCTCTTAGAGATAATCAAGAAGGGTAGCAATTGCTTGCTACCTGAGATGTACTTGCTTTGTCAGTTTTTTTGTGCATGCTTGAGGAGTTTTCCCTACCCACATATTCATGTGCACACTTCCATTTTGATTATACACCTGACTATCTTCCCTTTTGGTCTTGTATTGCGATAAATGTTAGGAAGATTATTCCCATCTGAACAGTTCACCGTTATTCAACAATACATAGCCTTGTGCCCAAATCCATCACATGCATAGCATCTCATAGTTTGACAATATTTTTCAATGTGACCAATGTAATTGCACCTTGCGCACTTCATTGTATTAATCCTTCTTCTAGTAGAATAACAAAAAGAGTTGTAATTACTGAAGGAATTATCATTCCTGAATGACTTCTTTTGATTTGGATGGCGCTTACTATCGCAGACCTTCCCAAATGTTATGTCATAACAAGTTTCTCACTTGTCTGCTAGTGACCTTTAATCATTTAGAATCTTGTTCAGAATAGATGTGTTTCCTTTGAATTTATTCTTCATTTCTTCTTCAAGACATGTCATGGTACTTCTTGAATGTGTGCAGTTTAGGGTATCACTTATGATGTGATATTGAACCTTTTTCTTCACTTTTATCTCAATTAAATTTTCTTCTAAGTGATAAAACTCTTTATCCTTCTGTTCAAGCTGACTTGTTAGCGATTTAATTTTCTGCACCGATTCTTCCAAAGATTTCTTCAACACCGATTTCTCTTCTTCAAGCATTTTGGTATTGTCTACTGCACAATTCAGTTGTTTCTCACGGTTCATTACTTTTTCACTAACCTATTTTTCAAGATATTCCTGAATCACCTTAGATTTCTTGTTTTGTTCTTCATACTTTTATAGTTGGTCATGTAAGAGGTTACTCTTCCTTCTCGACATCTTCAATTCATCCAGGGAACTGACCAATTCACCTTCCAAATAAACCTATGTAGCTTTTTCTTCTTCGGATTGACTGTCTGATTTAATTTTTGCAACAAGATTTGGAGATGTATTGAACGATCCACTAAATAAATACTTATTTAGTGCTCCAAGTTGAATTTTCACAACATATGTCTTATTCTTGACAGATGGACAAATATTTTTATTTTCTTTATTGCTTTTTTCTTCGAAAAAATCCTTGAATAGTACCTCTTTTGGCTTACCGTCACAATCATTTTCTTCGGATAAGTTGATATCTTCCTCAGTATACAGATTCTTCCTTCATTTTGGAACTTTCTTCCTATTCTCTGAGATGTCCTGAATGTGCGTCGTCCTGTTCATGGAAACTAGCCTCTTCCTTGCTATCACTATCTCCATCTTCCTTGTATGGATACTTTGAAGCAAAGTGGCTTATCCTTCCACATCTAAAAAATTTGAAATTTAATTTATTATTATACTTACCATGTCCTCTTTTTAGCTTTCTCACAAAATTTGATTCTTACTCATCTCATTCATCACAAGATCATTTTGCATGCTCATGCTTTGCTTTCATGGAAGCTTTAAACGAATCTTCTTTTCTTATGGGATTTTATTTCTCTGTTGTAATGTCCCCGGACCTCCCTTGTGGCCTTCACAGGTCACATAAGATCCTACATTAATTTTTTTTTTCTTTACTTCTAAAACAATAGATAGTTGCAATGGGCTCAGATCCACAATTCGCACTTGCGAAATCCGCAATCCGCATTCGGCAATTGCAATCCGTAATCCACATTGCACAATCCACAATCTACAACTGCGATCCACAATCCACATTGCGCAATCCTCTATCCCCATTCCGTAATGCACAATTGCGATATCTGCAATCCGCAATCCGCCTTGCGGGATTCGTAAATACGGAGTTGCAAGCTACTGTTCCAAACGGCCTTCCGCAATCCACAATACACATTGCAGATGTGGAAATACGACTTCTCTGCCAAACAACCTTCCTCAATATGCAATCCGTATTGTTGACGCAGAAATGCATAAATCCAACTTCTCCTCCAAATGACCTTCTGCAATCCACAATCCGCATTGTGGATGCGGAAATGTGGGAATCCAACTTCTCCACCAAATGACCTTCTGCAATTCGCAATCCACATTGTGGACGCGGAAATGCGGAAATCCAACTTCTCTGCCAAACGACCTTCTGCAATTCGCAATCCGCATTGCAGATGCGGAAATGCAAAAATCCAACTTCTCCGCCAAACGACCTTCCTCAATCTGCATTGCAAACGTGGAAATGCGGAAATCCAATTTCTCCGTCAAACGACCTTCCGCAATCCGCAATCCGCATTGCAGATGCGGAAAGGGTCATTCTCAAGGCCGTTACTCCAGCAAGTTTCCAGGGAAATTTCCAAGGCTCATAAATTCCTCATCTTGGGTCCAAATGAGGAAAGGTTGGTACTATTGGAAAGATATTGGAGAGATCTATTAGGTGGTGCAATCCCCTGCCCAACTGAGGTATATAAATTACTCATTTTCTCCTCTGAATTTTTGTCTATAAACCCTCTAGGTGCCTTTCATCCTTCAACAGGTCTCTACCTGTCCCCAGTCATAGCCCCATCTTCCCCTTGACTCAAAGAGAGGGTTAATATTACCACATTCCATCTAAACATTTCCCATGATTAAGTGAGGTTAAACATCCCATTACAAGGGTAAGTCCCTCATAACAAAATACATATAATAAACGAATCTAAGGCCAACCATGCATCTAACACATGTAAAATTAGTAGTGCATTAAACTAATGCAACTGAATGAAGCATTCAACCTATAATCAACCTTCCACTCAGGATTACACATGGTCTAACTATTACTCACATACATATAACATTCATTCAATAGTTTAAGCAACACAAAATAATAATAATAATGTGACATAGCATCATTCATTCCACAGAGCACTTATCTTTGTATCTTGAAGTTGCCCCAACAACTTGCGAAGTGAGAGCAACGTTCCACCCAACCTTAGGTCTCTGTCCAGCCTATACTCTTTCAGCTAAGAGACCACTCCTGAAATGGGATGTGTATCCACTAAGGAGGGCTAGGTAGGGTGTAATTTCCCCATTGAAATAAATTCCAAAAGGAGAAAATTCCATCAATCTACTAGTTTCCTAGGTTGGAGTGGAGACATTAAAATTGGGATAAGGAGACTAATAAACCCAAAGGGACTTTGGTTTGGAATAAATATATTATGAAGGGAAAAAATAAATACTTATGATAAGAAAATAAGATGGCACTTGGTCATGGAGACAGATAGGTGGTATGGGACCCCCACAAAGCTAGATTCCCCATGCCACATGGCATTCCACTCTCACCCATTAGAATCCAAGGTGGATTCCACTATTCTTGGGGTAGTTGGAAGGTCATATTACTTGGCATAACTCAATGAGGTATAAATTTAGAGGAATAGTAACTCCCGTGGGAGAGGAAGAGGCATTTTGGAGCTAGTGGGACACTTGGGCTAGATTCCCTAACTTCTATGACACCAATGATGAAGATGCCTATGACATTTACGAAAAATCAGACCTGATGGCTGAAATCTGACATACATGACATGACATGTAAGGGATACAAATAGAGTCCAATAATTCTCCCAAGTGAGTTAGGGCAGCCAAAGAGACACCTATTTGAAATTGGTGAAGGAGGACGCTAGAATTGGAAGGACAAGTGGCATACTTGGGAATCTCTTCCCAAATTGAGTTGGCATGAAGCTCATGGATGGATTTCGAATTGGGGAAGCCTTAACAAGTTTATAAAAGTTAGGAACAAAGAAGAATACCATCTTTTGATCATTTTACATTTTGCATTTGGAGAGAAGAGTTGGTAGAGAGCTAGTCTACTTGCCTTAGCACCAATTTCGAGGGTGAAAGATTCCCATCCTAATTGGTAATTGGAGAGGCCATTCATACCTTTCATTTGGAGCTCTAATGGAGTCTTTAGTTACAGGTTGAATCTATATGGAATCTCGTGGTTCATTCATCTACAACTTGTTCTTGCATCTCTTCCACATTTTCTTGCATATTTGGGCCTCAAGAGGAATTGTGCCCTTGGTGAGATGCTGATCTCTTTGTGAGAGTCAAATAATATTCATTTATTTGTATTCCGATATATATAATCTGTATTTACTTCTCAGAAGAGTCTCAGGTTGAAATACCAAGTGAAACTATGTAAAAATATCAAACAATGCATAAATGATGCCATTTCCTCTATATCTTGTTGTTGGAGCTTGAAGAGCCATTATTTCGAATTGTATCAGTAGTTATATGTGATTTTGTTGATTTATGGAGTTTCATTAATATTTTGAAGAAGTTTCATTATCATTTCACAAGTCCTTGGCACCTAAATTTCGAATTTTATAACATATGGTGAAAATTACTAGCTTTCCCCCCTATGTGAAGACTTGCATATAAACATCTGATTTAAGGGAGTTGAAGAAGGCCATAAGAACTAATTGATCATAAATTGGGGATATAATTAAAGCCATTTATCAGTGCCATACCTATTTTTTGAAATTTGGAAAGGTTTGATAGCATTTGGAGAGCCATGTTTGACCACTACGCTTGGGGGATTCAAGCTCAATTTGACTAGTACATTTCCCTACTTTGTCCAGATTGTATATGAATGTGTCAGAAGTGTTTTAAGGGTTTTTAAGCATCCATAATCCTCAATTATATGTATTAATACCTTCCAAACTCATTCATACGCCATTCGAAATCATTTGGATCCATTTGGAAGCAGTTGGGTTAATACTAGTTTAAGGGTTGAATTGGTTAAAAATTGCAATTTTTCCTAGTTTGTGCAAATTATTAAAAATGGACACTACAAGCGATATCAGAGCATGTTCCTTGCACCTGATGTGGATTACCATTTATGAAGACACGAATCCAAATAAATCGTCCCCCACCCTTACAAACTAAAACTAAAAGTGTTTTTGTTGAAGAGGAAGAAGAAGGAGAAGAGGTGTGTTCTATTGAAAATATGGCTAGGGATGAGAAGGGAACCCCAGAGGATAAAGAGGAATTTACTAAATTAATGAAGCCATTATTTGAAGACATGACAAAAAATATCATGAAAGGATTCGAATTGTTGACTAGTAAGCTTGGAAGCAAAGGAGCAATAGGAGGCAACAGTAGTTCTCCTTTCGAGGAAAAGAAGGCAATGGGTGAAAACATTTTCTCAAGGAGAGGACCTCATAATAGACATAATGAATTTCAGAGTTCATTAAGGCCTACTACACCTAAATTTCTTGAATCCAAAGAAGAACCTAACTTCCAATTTGATATGCAAGAAGTTGTAAAAGAATGGGAAAATTGAGTGAAGATTGTAGAAGGACTCTACCCTTTGAGATATACTTTAATGTTACAAGCAAAATCAAAATGAGGGATGGTAATAGGCCTCCATATCAGAAAAAAGAATTGAATTATGCCATTGGAAAAATGCCCCTTCTCACTTTTGATGGATCATCTCAAAGTTCTGCAAGCACTTGGGTACAAACATTAGATGTGTATTTTCAGCTGAATCCAATGGTGGAAGAGGATGCTTTAAAAATGGTTGTTTTGCATCTTGAAGGAGAAGCCAATGATTGGTGGTTCCATGGTCTGAAAACCTTGGGACATGATCGAGTTACAACATATGTATAATTTGTTGACAGGGTATTAGAGATATTTGAACAAAAGGACCCGTAATTGCCTTTTAGAGAACTAGCACAATTGAAGCAAGTTGGAACCCCTACTGAGTATATGATGGAATTCCAAAAATTATCAATTAAGGTGGTTGATATATCTATGGTAAGATTAGTGTTTCTCTTTACTGAAGGATTGGATGAACCCTTAAAAGGTTTAGTTAAGGCCCACAAAACTAATTCATTGAAGGATGCCATGAACTTGACAAGAGAACTACAAAATGTGCTACCTAGGACAAGGTTTCCTCCCAAGCCTAACTTCCCTTCCAAATTAAGATTTGAAAAGAAGCCTTGGAAAAGAGATGCATTTGAAAAGGATAATAAAGAGGGACCAAATAGGGAAGAACTTAGAAGAAATCATTTTTGTTACACATGCTTCCAACCATGGGTACGAGGGCACAAATGTGCTAAGGGGAAAGCCTAATACATTGAAGTGTTTTCTGATAATGATGAGTATGAATGGGGTATGGAGGAATAAGGACATATATCATACCAATATGAGGGATATGATACAGAAAAAGAATGGAAACAAGAAGAAAATCATCCTTCACCTGAAAAAGGAAGGTTGGAAGTACTTTTAGCAGTGCCTCGTTACTATACTATTTGGTGCAAAGGAGTGTTACAAGGATAAAAGGTTTCAGTTTTGATAGATGGAGGAGACACACATAAATTAATTGATGCATACATTGTGGAGAGGAGGAAGCTACCTATTGAACAATTTGATGGATTCACATTTGTCATTCCAGGTCACCACAGTATGGAGTGCAAAACATGGATTCCAAAGCTAGAAATCACCATAGGTAATTACACTTTTTTTTTATAGTTTTTATCTGGTTAATGTTGCTGATACTAATGTGGTATTGGGAGTGCAATGTATGTACTCTATAGGGGAGCATACATTGAACTATCAAATTCCTGAAATGAAATTCAAAGATTCGGAAAACAAACAAAGGGTTGTGAGAGGGAAACACACCTATTTGAATTAAGTAGTGACTTGCCATAGTATGAGGCCTATAATGAGGCATGGAGATATTGAATGGGTTGTTGAATGTTGCATTACTTCACCAAAAAAAAATATAAATATTTCAGAACATCCAAAAGAGATAAGGCATCTCCTACACAAATATGCAAAGGTTTTTGGAGACCTTCCCCCTAGAAGGCCACCGGATATAGCGGTTGAGCACACCATTGTTTTGGAGGAGGGAACCTCTCCTATAAAAATTACACCATATAGGAATCCTAAAACGTTCAGAGAGGAGATTGAAAATGCTATCCAAGAGCTCTTGGAGTTGGGACTCATTAGACCAAGCTCTATCCCCTATGCTTCTTCAGTTGTTTTGGTGAAGAAGAAAGATGGGACCTTGAGAATGTGCATTGATTTTAGAGGCCTCAACAAGAAGACAATAAAAAATAGATATCCAATCCCAAGAATAGATGAGCTCATGGATGAGCTACATGGATCAAAATTCTTCTCAAAAATTGATCTTAGATATGGTTACCACCAAATTCAAATGAAGGAGGGGGATGTGCCTAAAATAGCTTTCCGATGTCACTATGGCCATTTTGAGTTTCCTTTCATTCCTTTTGGTTTGACCAATGCTCCAGCCACATTTCAATCATGCATGAATCAAATATTCAGCACACAGCTCTGTAAGTTTGTTTTGGTTTTCTTTGATGACATTCTAATTTACAACAAAACATGGGAGGAACACTTGCACCATCTAGAAGTTGTCTTGAAATTTTTGCATGATAAATCTTTGTTTGCTAAGTTGTCTAAGTGTGAATTTGGGATGAAAGAAGTTTTTTATCTTGGACATATCATTGGGAAATATGGAGTGAAGGTACACTTGGAAAAAATAAGAGCTGTTATTGAATGGCCATTGGTGAGCTCCTAATATGGATGCCTAATGAGGGCAGCTTATACCAAGAGCCTACCTTTAATGTCAACCCGGGGAACGTACAAACTTGAGAGATGCATGCACTATCTGTGCTCTTTATAGGATAATCTCTTGTCATGGTTTAAAGGGCGGTATCGATGTTCTAAAGATTGTCTACTTAATGTGAGGGTTGTCTACTTAATGTGAAAACTGATTACGCTATGAAATTGAATACTGGAAAGCAATGAATCTGATTAAAAGAATTAAAGTGCTGAAAGCAGTAAATATGTTCTGAGAAGTAAAGCAGGGAATCTATTCTAAGTAATAAAAATGCTGAAGTAATTAGATGTTGATATGTTCTAAGAAATAAAGATATAAATACAGTAAATCTATTTGAAATAATTAAACTGCTGAAATAACTAAATGCTGAGAATGAAAATACCATAATAGAGCTATTTTACTATTGGGGAAACGAAGTCTGTACCTACTGTCTGTGCACACAAATTGAGTCTTGATCTATCTTATTCTACCAATCTAGTATTGAAAGACGATCATTCCAATGCTACCCATCTTCTACTAAGAAGTTAAAAGAAACTAATCACGATGAGAAACTGCAGTGAACTCCATATCTAACCATGACATTGAAAGATAAGCTATTACACATGTAATCGTCAATAAAAATATGCGTTTGCAAGGAAGAACCTACAGGCCTACTGACATCGTTTTACTGTACTATGGAATGCATTCTAAACTAATACAGAAAACAATGACTCATTCAACGCTACCATATATCATAGAACTGCTCATCAATGTAAAATGCATACTTGGAAAAATACCTGTAGATAGGAATCTCCTGACCTACGTGTCAGAGGGGCCCTCCCGAACCCGTACTTAGGAGAGAATAAAAACTTAGAAACGCTTGCTGGAATTAATCATCAATATTTCATTAATATGTAAAATCCATGTCAAAATAGAAGTCTGTACTTCAATATCTCAATAGTGCAAAAAACGTTAACAATAATGTCTTTCACAAAAAATAACAGCAGGGACCTCTCGCTACTCGAGAGGTCCATATTTATACGATTTAACTCTAATCCTAACTGATTGTCTAAGTGTCGATTCATATTGAAAGTGGGAGTGTGTCCCCTGTAAATCAGGAAATAGGGCGTCGAGATTGTGGTGATCCTTTAGTCTTCTACACGTCCTTCCTTTAATAAACCTGAACCTGCTCAATCATGCTTGGTTTCCATATAATCAGTTTAATTGATACGCATTCTAACATACAAGATTAATCATAAAACAATTTCATTAAATCATTAAAGTAAAACACTTTTCCCACAATTGAGTGCGTTTCGTTACCATTGCTTGAGTTGGACCGTGGAAAAAAGGTTATCAAAATACTTGAAAAATGGACCCATCATTCTCTCCCCTAGTTGAAGGATTCACCCATCCTTGGGTGACCTATTCCTTTCATCGATGACCTCCCTGATATCCCATGCTGCCACCTTAGGTGCCCCTGTTTGTCTGAGATACCCAAAATTCTGATCCTACCTGGCCCATGCCTTACTCTCCTCCTCTTCATTAATCTGTTCTTTGAGGACTGGGGAAAGAAATAATGGAGGATTGAATCTCATCCCAATCCACCTTAGTTGGTTTCTTGCCAGGGATTCTTTATATCGTATGGTTTTGAAGAGAGCATCCTTAATCCTGAGGGGAGAGTGGAGTTCTCTTCGTTTTAGATCATTTTCCACCCTTCTCCACCTTTCCCTGATGGACTCATCAACTTCCTTTTGCATGCTACAGAGTGTAATGTTGAAGTGACTCACCGCCTCCTATTGTTTTGCGAGGAGAATGGGTATAAGCTCCTCGTCCTCAGTGAGGATCCTGTGATTATAAATTATTCCGTCAGGGTGAGTGGGCTCAGGTTTGATCATTAATGGAGTTTGCCATTTGGATTCCACATAGAGATGATAGTCCTGGGCTCACTCAATTTCGTGGTTCAACCACGAACACAATGCCCTTAATTGGAAATCACCCACATATGGGTTTGGTGACTAGTTGGGCGAGCCAGAAACTACGAAATTGTGCAAGAAGAACTCACTCAATCGGTCTTTCTCCATCTCTGTGGAGTTCAATGATGCATCAATAAATTCCTTAGGAGTGCTTACCTCTATAGGAGATCTTTCTTCAATCTCTGAAGTTGGAATTCGCCCCATTTTTCTTGTAAATAAACTGCATAGACCGCCGATGGTGGTCTGAGGTCACGCATTCTCTCATATATGTTGATAGTAGTGGCAAGAACATCCTTAATTTTGATAATTTTCTGGTCCTTCCTTGCCAATTTGCTCTGTGCTTCGGCCAAATTTTCTTGCAGCTCTAAATTCTTCTGTTCGGCCAGCCGGAGCTCTTCTGCATGGTGCATATTTAGGATTTGTGTCTTCTCGGATGAGAATGGGGGAGGTGTGGTTTGGATTCCTGGACAAATTCTTAATGTTTCCAACTCATTTCTGAGACTTTCCAATTCTGCTCGTGCTTCAGCGAGCTGGGAAATGACCTCGGGGTCTTCATTACGTTCTGGAGGGTTTTCCTGAAAGTTACCTTGCTCCTGTAAGCTCTGCCCTTCTCCTTTATCCATCTCTTCTTCTGTATCCTGTTTTTCCTATTCATTCCCTTTCTCTTCTTCATCCTCTTCTTCTTTTTCTTCTTCGTCCTCTTCTTGATCCGTAGTGGGATCCTTTTGATCTATAAAAGGATCAATGTCATCATCAGACACATTGGTAATCAGGGGGCTGGGTTCCCTTTCTTTCTCCTTGGAGACTTAGATTTTAGATACATGTGTGAATCTCTTGCAGCGCCTATTCGACCCCTGACTACTGGTAGGAATATCTGAATTTGATTTGGGGGAGTCCTCTTTGGAGTGTTTTATTTTGACCAAGGTGTCATCCACACTGTCCAAGTTGATTTTTCTTTTTGCCCCTGATACAGAGGTGGTCTTACTTTTTGATTCAGGTGGCAAGGGCGTAGTCCTCATTCTCTGAACGTCCTCAACAGATACCACAATGAACTCCTCCCAGGAGAGCTCTGGAATCTGAGCTTTTAGCTCCTCAACAACTGTTAGTTTGATCAGCCCATGATGGGACAAAGCATCGTCTTTTCCCTTAGCCACCTTCCTGCTCATCTCTGCTAGTGATTGGAGCAGGAAAAATGAAATGCTAATATTGTTGTTTGATGAAATGTGACTTATGTGCCTGCGAAGCTCTAAAATACGAAAATGGAAAATGGGAACATAGCTTAATATTCCAGTGCACGTAATATACCTTAGGACAATTGCGGCCATTTCATCCCATGGTGTTGGCATGGAGGGTCTCTTGACTCCATTTTTGTCCTCATCATAAACTTCTCCATGCTCAAAGAATGTTGCTTTTGCTGTGTGGTTTGCCTCCCGGTCGTTGCTTCTCCAATGCAGGCCCGTTGGAAGACCAGTGTGTTTGGCTATCATGTCCTCATCCACTTTTATGCGTAACGCCTTCACCCGGGTGACGTACTGTTCATATTTTATATGCTTGAGGTTTCTTGCGAACTCCTGGGCTACCCCTATGTGGTATCCTCTCAGTCCAAGGATAAATGGCATCCATCCTGAGTTGCGAATGATTTGCAGGACTCTCAGGCTTTGATAAATGGCACTGTGATCTTCCGGTTCACTCTTTTAAAAACCTTCGTCATTTTTTTGAATCTTCTCTATAACCAGATAGACCAGGGCTTTGGGATGTAGTTTTATAATTTAAACTTGGTCAGGCTCTACCTACGGGCTCAAGGAATGCAATGGTGGTTGCTTCTCAAGAATTCCGGGTGGTTACTTATATGCAAAATCGTGGAATATGCTGCACCTGAATTCACTGCCTTTCTGCACCTATTCATTTCATCATACATGTACTTGTCACTTCTAATCCCCTATCTTTCATGATTGATCTCTACCTTCTTATGATCGACCTCTGTACTTCATGTGGTGAAGGTTGCAATCATGATTTGATGAGGGTGACGGGACATTGGTAGCAATCATGAGTTATGAAGGTCATTCCACCATGCCGCCGATTTGAAATTGAAGCTGTCCTCAGCTGAATAGAAATGACTCTATTGTGGGAAAGTGGTTTACCGTAAAAATCAAATAAAATCGTATAGAGATTACCTTGGTATGTATGTGCACCTGCATTGATGAGCTGGCTCGTTTTTCATGCGCGGTGGATTCTGTAGTAATTGTGGCCGTGTCTGTAGTTGAGCTCTGAATGTCAGTAGTTACATGCGTAGGGTGTTTTTTCGATATGCGCGTTTTGAATTTGCTGAGTATGTGCTTTTGAAAATTGTGCTCGATTGTGCTTTATATTTGGATGATTGCACGGTTGGATTTGATTGTCTCCCTTCAATAACTTTGCAGGCTCTCTTGAATATGTTTGAAAAAGGTTGGTGTGGTGTGTCTTTGATGAATTTCATAGTAGATGAAGACTTATTTTGCATGTAGACGTGGCTGGCTCACGTGAATTTCTTTCAACCTCACTTGAATATATGGCAGCCTCATTTGATTTCTTTTTCAGGCTCGTTTGAATTGATGGCAGCCTCGCTTGATATAAATTGTTTCTTGGATGAATTGATGGCAGCCTTTCCTGAATGATTGGCAGCCTCGCTTGATATATTTTGCAGGCTCCCCTGAATTGCTGGTAGCCTCGCTTGAATTATTGTGCAGGCTTGCTTGAATAGGTTGATTCCCTATACTTTCTGTTATTCCTTTGTTCTCTTTTTTGTTTTGTTTTGTTTTCTCTTTGTTTTCTCTTTTTTTTTGTTTTTTTTTTCATGAAACGTGTTGAAGCTTACTATGTTGGAGCATGCTCTATCAGCATCAATTGTTGCTGGTAGAGTACTTGTGTAAATTCCTCTTTGGACTTTGGTTGTTTGTAGATTTTTAGGCGGTGCCCATTCACGATCATGGGGAACTCATCATCATCAATTGTAATAATTATCACAGCCCCATTGTCATAAATTTTCTGTATACTATAAGGTCCAAGCCATCTAGTGGTTAGCTTCCCTTTGAATGTGTGAAATATGGAGTCGTAGAGTAGTGCCCAATTACCCTCTTTGAATTTCTTATCCTTCAAATGTTGGTCACGCCATTTCTTTCTTTGCTATTGGATGATTTCAGTATGTGTAAGTGCTTGTTGGCGGTGTTCATCTAGTTGTTTTAGCTGTAGCATGCGTTCTTTTTGAATGTCTGATAGGTTCATATTTAGATCAGCTGCAATTCTTAATGTTTTTACTTCAAATTCAATTGGTGGCGTGACCTTTTTCCCATAGACCAGCTCATAAGGTGTGAATCCTGTTGTTGTTTTCCATGTAGTATTGTAAGCCCAAACTGCTTCACTAAGTCTGTCAGCCCAATCTCTTTTGTGAATTTGGCCAGTTTTTGTCAAGATTCTTTCTAATTCCCTGTTGGTTACCTCAGCTTGACCATTTCCTTGAGGGTGGTAGGAGGATGATTGTCTGTGCTTTACATTGTTTCTTTTCATCAAGTCTTCAATTAAATTAGATGTGAATTGTGGTCCGTGATCTGAAACTACTTCTCTTGAAACCCCAAATTTGTGAAAGATATGCTCAGTAAAGAATTTGGCCACACTGGTTTCATTTGCAGCAGCCAGTGTTGCTACTTCAGTCCATTTTGTAAGGTAATCAGTGCATACAAGGATGTAGCTCTTCTGATTGGACTGTGGGCTTAATGGGCCAACAAAATCGAATCCCTACTTATCAAATGCTATAAAGATATTTGTGGGTGTAGTGGCATTTCTTGTTTTTGTGTTGGCTTTCCCATTCTATGGCAATCGTCACAATGGGACACATACTCATAAGCATCTTTGTGGAGTGTTGGCCAATAATACCCTATTTGCAAGATCTTGTGGGCTGTCCTTTTTGCAGCGTAGTGTCCTCCACAGGGTTCATTATGGGTGGCATGCATTATTTCATGTACCTCATCTTCCCTAATGCACCTTCTAAGTACTTGATCTAGTCCCTATTTAAAAAGCATGCCCTCTATCCATTTATATGTGGCACTTTGTCTTATTACTTTTGTGCTTTCTTTATAACTATAATGTCCTGGAAACTTCCCGGAAACCAAATAGTTTGCTATGTCAGCAAACCATGGACTTTTTATTGATATGGCAAAAAGGTGCTCATCAGGGAAGTTATCTTGGACCAATTCATTATCTGTCCCATGTGTTACTCTTGGCAAAAAGTATGCTACGACATTATGCTTTCCTGGTTTATCTATTATAGTGAAGTTGAATTCCTATAGAAGTAGCATCCATCGAATAATTCTTGCACTTGTATTAGGCTTGTTCATAAGATATCTGATCGCTGAGTGGTTAGTATGGATAAAACTTTGGCATCCTGTAATGTAATGCCTGAATTTGTTGATTGCATGTATGACTGCCATAAATTCCTTCTCTGTGATTGTGTAGTTGAGTTCTTCCCCAACCAAATTTTTGCTTATATAGTATATGGCATAGGGTTTCTTGTCTTGTTCTTTCCCAAGCACAGATCCGATTGCTTTATCTGATGCATCGGTGTGAATGTGAAATGGAATTTCCCAGTTTGGTCCTTGAAGTATTGGTGTTGTGATGATTTTTTGTTTAAGACTTTCAAAGGCTGACATGCAGTTGCTTGTCCATATGAACTCATTATCTTTTGTGAGAAGTGAAAACATGGGGGCAGCAATTATGCTATAATTCTCAATAAACCTCCTGTAGTACCCTGTCTATCCAAGGAAGCTTCTCACATATCTTTGTTTGATAGGTGGGGGCAGTGTCTTGATTACTGATACTTTGGCTTGATCCACCTCTATACCTCTCTGTGATATATGATGTCCTAGAACAATTCCTTCTTCCATTAACATCCTGCATTTGTTATTGCTTAGGCACAAGCTCATCTCATTACATTTTTTCAATATTAATTCAAGGTTTTCCATTACCTGGTCAAAGATCTGTCCATAAGGTGTGAAATCATCCATGAATACTTTCATTTTGTTATTCAGAAAATCAGAGAAAATACTCAGTATGGCCCTTTGAAATGTTGCTGGGGCGTTACACAGACCAAAGGGTAAGACCCTATAGGCATAAGTTCCCCATGGGCATGTGAAGGTTGTCTTATCTTGATCAGCTAGGTGTATTAAAATTTGGTTGTAGCCACTGAAACCGTCTAGGAATGAAAAGTACTTGTTTCCAGATAATGTATCCAGCACCTGGTCTATAAATGGAAGTGGAAAATGATCCTTCTTTGTTTCTTTATTCAGCTCCTTGTAGTCCACACAAAGTCTCCATTTGCCTCCTTTTTTGGGCATTATGACTAGTGGTGAGACCCACTCACTATCAGATATTGGATAGATGAACCCCGCGTCTAATAACTTTTGTAATCCCATTTTGAATATGTATTTTAGTGCAGGGTTCATCCTTCTTTGTGGTTGCCTGATGGGAGTAGAACCTTCTTTGATGTAAATGTAGTGTTTGCAGATATCAGGATGTATTCCTTTCATATATGTATATGTCCAGGCAAATGCTTTACTTTGTTGTGTTAGTATCTTCATCAATTTCTCTTCTTGCTCTGGTTTTAAATTGGAATTTATGTTGACTGTCTTGCAAAGGTTAATTTCCACAAATTTTACCTTCTCAATCTGTTATGGCGGCACTTATGTCCATAAGTCATCCATGTTCTATTTTGAACTTTCACCTGTTTCTGTAGAAAAAAATTCTTGAATAACATGACTGTTAGGAGATATATTTTGTATAAATCTATCTATATGGCCATCTTCATCTATTGCCTTTGAAGATATTGCAGCATCAATTGTTAGGATAGGTCGGAGGTTTTGATTTGGTGTGTTCTAGTAATCATCAGTCCAATTTTGATATTCTAACTCTGAGGATTTCATTGCTGGTGGGTAGATTGTTATCTTCTTCCTGGTATGCCCACTGGTGATTGTCATGTGTCCTGATCGGAAACCTATGTAAGCATCCGCAGTTGCTAACCAAGGCCTACCCAGGATAATTGGATAGCCACTAAGTTTGCTTTTTATTTCGATCATTATAAAATCAACTAGGTATTCCCAGGACTCGATATTTATCATGATGTCTTCTAGCATTCCTTCAGGCTTCACAATGGATGTGTCTTCCAGTTGGAGTACTGTTGTAGTTGGTCTTACCATTGATTGGAGTCCTAGGTATAACATGGTTTCTTTAGTCATGACATTGATCATAGCTCCTAGATCGATTAAGCTTTTATTTATTTTCCTGTTATTTATAGTGACACTTACTACCGGACTACCAGGATCAGGATATTTAGGATTTATTATGACACCTAGCATCAAATCGGCCAATTGTCCCACTACATTAATAGTTGGTGGGTCACGCTTCCTTCTTCCTGGCTTCTTTAGGCAATTCTCTCTAATGAATTTGTTGCAGATGGGCACATCCCTTATGGCTTGTAATATTGGGATTTGGATGTTTAAGTGTTTGAATTCGTTTAAGATTATATTCTCTTCCTCTTCTTTTGTATTCCGGACAAGTTTTTCTGGAAATGGAGGGTTTCTATTTCGTGTTAGTGGTATAATTTCTTCCTCGGGAGGTTCTGGTTCATCAGGATGCTGAACATAGGGTTCTGATGTGTGGTTTTGAGCTTCAGGTACAGGTTGTTGGATGTTGTGTGGGGGTGTATTCTGCAACGTTTTTCCAGATAGTAGGTTTATTTCATTTATTTCTATGGTGTCTACAACATAAGTTGGGAATTGTGTGATATTAGTGTTGTAAGCCTGCTGCTGTTGTGGGGGCCTGTTATTATTAGGATTTGGAATTTGTTGGGCTAGAATAGGTGGAGTTCTAGTGGGTGGTTGAGGTTGTGGGGGTGGTATAATGAGTGGTTGTTGTAACGACACCCTCCAATTTGATGGATGTGGGTATTGGTTTGCATAGTTTGTGGTGGATGGAAACGGTGGGGGGTATTGAGGATAAGACGGTGGATAATATGGCTGTTGATAGGATGATTGATATTCTTGCTGGTTTTGTTGCCATTGGTTTTGATTTGGTTGTGCTTGCCATGGATTCGGTGCAGAGTTCCAATTTGGTTGTGCTTAATTATAGTAAGTTTGATTGCTCTGCTGATATGGCCTAGCAAAATTATTCCTCCTCTGATTTATAAAACAGAGCTGTTCTACAGTTCCTTCAGCTGCTAGGTCTTGAATGGCTTCCTTACATGAGGGTAAGAGGGGACATTTATCAATGGAATGGTCATCAGTGCAGAGACCACATACTTCTATTGTGTTTAAGGTGCACTGCCCCTTCTCATGCTTCTTCCTACAACGAGGACAAAATACTGCCAAGGCTTGGTTAATTTCATCCTGATTCTTTTTTATTTGAAGAGCATCAAGTTGCATGGCTAGGGATTGCAGTATGCCAGTTTTCATGTCATCCAACATGTTCCCTAAATCAGATTTTGTAAGTGAGGATGATGATCCACTGGTGGTTGTATGTGTATCCCTCGTCCCATTCTTAGTTTTCCTAGATCTTGAGTAGTTTTTGAAGATTTGCAGGATTTGGTCAAAAGATTTTTGGAATATGTCTCCATCTCCAAGGATATTTAAGACCTCAAAATTATCCTCTTTTACACCCCTGAGAATGACAAGCTTTAGTGATTCAGGATCCAATGTGCAATGGCTGGCTCGTTTGTAGCTGAGTTGAAATCTTTGGGCATAATCTTCTAATGACTCTCTATCTCCTTGTTTCATCCTAAAGATTTCATCCCTAGTATCTTTGGCCTTGCAGTAGTCCCTATATTTTTCTAAGAATGACTGTTTCATTTGATCCCAGCTAAAGATACTATTTCCTTCAAGGCTCATGAACCACCGAAGTGATAGGTCTTTTAGTGTGGAAGGAAAAAGCCTAAGCTTTTGTGCATCAGTAGTGTAATCAAATGATCTGCAAACTACCTCAAATTCAAACAGGAATGTGTCAAGATCCTCTGAAGTCAACCCATGAAAGTTTGGCAGATTGTTAGGATTGATGTTCTTCATTCTAGCATCTCCGAGAGGTATGCTAATGGGAAAAGTGAAAATCTCCCTAGGTTCTTCCTCTTCATTTTCCATTGAGGTGTTTGAGCTGGAACTGGTAGTGAAGTTGCTTCTATTTGGATTGTATATGGAGTCAGTCTTGTTTTCAGAGTGTAGAAATTCAAACTGAGAATGGTCAAAATTGTTATTACCATTGTTGCTCATGGAATGCTTGGGCAGAAAGTGGCCAAACCTATCCCTTTGCCAACGAGGCATTCATTGGTAGAAGATATTTATGTTTTTGTTTTATGTAATTTTTGTTTCCTTTTTGTGGTTTTTAGGTGATGTTTCCTAAAAGATTTAGCACCTCCCCGGCAACGGTGCCAAAAAGTGGTGAGCTCCTAATATGGATGCCTAATGAGGGAAGCTTATACCATGATCCTATTTTAGATGTCAACCCGGGGAACGTACAAACTTGAGAGATACGTGCACCGTCTGTGCTCTTTATAGGATAATCTCTTGTCACATTTTAAAGGGAGGTATCAATGTTCTAAAGATTGTCTACTAAATGTGAGGGTTGTCTAATTAATGTGAAAACTGATTACGCTACGAAATTGAATACTAGAAAGCAATGAATCTGATTAAAAGAATTAATGTGATGAAAGTAGTAAATATGTTCTGAGAAGTAAAGAAGGGAATCTATTCTAAGTAATTAAAATGCTGAAGTAATTAGATGTTGATCTATTCTAAGAAATAAATATATAAAGACAGTAAATCTATTTGAAATAATTAAACTACTAAAATAACTAAATGTTGAGAATGAAAATACAATAACAGAGCTATTTTACTATTGGGGAAATGAAGTCTGTAACTACTGTTTGTGCACACAAATTGAGTCTTGATCTATCGTATTCTACCAATCTAGTATTGAAATATGATCATTCTAATGCTACCCATCTTCTACTAAGAAGTTAAAAGAAACTAATCACGATGAGAAACTGCAGTGAACTCCAGATCTAAGCATGACATTGAAAGCTAAGCTATTACACATGTAATCGTGGATAAAAATATGCGTTTGCAAGAAAGAACCTACAGGCCTACTGACATCGTTTTACTGTACTGCAGAATGCATTCTAAACTACTACAGAAAACAATGACTCATTCAACGCTACCATATATCATAGAATTGTTCATCAATGTAAAACGCATACTTGGAAAAATACCTGCAGATAGGAATCTCTTGACCTACGTGTTGGAGGGGTCCTCCCCAACCCATACTCAAAAGAGAATAAAAACTCAGAAATGCTTGCTGGAATTAATCATCAATTTTTCATTAATATGTAAAATCCTTTTCAAAATAGAAGTCTGTACTTTAGTATCTCAATAGTGTAGAAACTGTTAACAATAATGTCTTTCACAAAAATACCAGCAGGGACCTCTCGCTACCCGAGAGGTCCATATTTATACAATTTACCTCTAATCCTAATTGATTGTCTAAGTGTCGATTCATCTTGAAAGTGGGATTGTGTCCCCTATAAATCAGGAAACAGGGCACCGAGCTTGTGGTGATCCTTTAGTTTTCTACACGTCCTTCCTTTAATAAACCTGAACCTGCTCAATCATGCTTGGTTTCCATATAATCAGTTTAATTGATACGCATTCTAACATACAAGATTAATCATAAAAACAATTTCATTAAATCATTAAAGTAAAACACTTTTCCCACAATTGAGTGCGTTTTGTTACCATTGCTTGAGCTAGACCGTGGAAAAAGGGTTATCAAAATACCTGAAAAATGGACCCATCAGCCATCACCCAAAAACCTCACAACATTGAGAGGCTTCATTGGTATATGCACTTACTACAGAAAATTTGTGAAAGGGTTCTCTAAATTGACTACTCCACTTACTGATTTGACCAAGAAGGATGCATTCAAGTGGGATGAATAGGATGAAAAGGATTTCCAAAACATGAAAGAGGTAATGAGTAGTTGTCTAGTACTTGCATTACCTGATTTTACTAAACCATTTGTCTTGGAATGTGATGCATTAGGAGACGGGATGGGGGCTGTCCTAAAACAAAATCAACACCCTATAGAACTTGAGAGAAGAAATTTGCATCCACATAAGAAGCTCTATTCCATTTATGACAAACAAATGTTAGCCATCATGCATGCCTTGGCTAACTTTAGATAATACTTGGTGGGAAACAAGTTTGTGGTAAAAACTTACCGTAATAGTTTGAAGCATTTTCTCACACAAAAGAACCTAAATGAAAGGCAAGAAAAGTGGGTAAGCAAAGTCCAATCTTTTGATTTTGACATTGAATATGTTAAGAGAAAGAATACTATTGTAGCAGATGGATTATCTAGAAGGCCATCATTTTCTCTTATGGACATTTCAAAAGATTGGAAAAATATTCTAATAGTTGAATATGCCAAAGATAGTTTTGCTTGCGGTGTGTTAGATGGGGTCAAAGGTGATGATAGGTACAAGGTTTTGGATGGTATCATATACTATAAGGATAAAATATATTTGGTTCATGGTTTGAATATCAAGCACCATATTTTGAAGGAAGCTCATGACTCTCCTTCAGCAGACCATCCTGGTTTTTTCAAAACATATAGGCAACTAAGGGAAATATTATTTTGGAAGGGGCTGAAAGAGGATGTTCTAAAATATGTGAATGAATGCAAGTAATGTCATCAAAAAAAATATGAGCATACACATCGTGCTAGTCTATTGCAACCATTTCCCATTCCACAACAAAAATGGGAAAGTGTCTCCATGGATTTCATCACAAGTTTTCCCAAGGATTTGGGTAAGGATTGCATTTATGTTGTGGTGGATAGACTCACTAAATATGCTCATTTATTTTCTGTTACATCATCTTTTACTGCTGCACAAGTGGCTGATTTATTCTTTATGGACTTCCCAAGAATATTGTGAGTGATAGAGATAGCATATTTATGAGTGCCTTTTGGAAAGAAATTTTCAATTTGGTTGGCACTCAATTGTCTCCAAGCACAAGATATCATCCTAAAACTGATGGCCAAATAGAAAGAGTGAATCAATGGTTGGAAGGGTGCTTGAGGATCTATGTTGATGAGCAGCAGAAAACATGGGTGAAATGGCTACATTTGGGTGAGTTTTGCTACAACACTACCTTCCATATGTCCATTGGCATGTCTCCTTTTAAAGAACTATATGGTTATGAAGCACTTACATTTTTTGAGCACATATTTGGTGATAGTAGAGCCCCAAAGGATAAATATTGGGTGGAGGAAAGTCAAAAGATTTTGAAACTCCTAAAGACAATGTGCAAGTTGCCCAAAATCAGCAGAAACAATATGTAGATCAACATAGAGTGGAAATAAATTTTCAAGTAAATGATTTGGTCTTTGAGGATACAACCATATAAACAAACATCCTTAAAGGTGAAATGGTCAGAAAATCTCAAACCAAGATACTATGGTCCCTACAAGATAGTTCAAAAAGTTGGGGAGGTTGCTTATGAGTTGGAGCTTCCAGAAGGGAGAAAAATTCACAATGTCTTCCATGTTTCATGCCTTAAGAAGGCTATTGGTTAGCAAATATATGCTTCAGAAACCCTCCCTCCATTATATGATGAAGGACAACTCACACTTATTCCAGAAAATGTTTTGAAGACGAGAGAAAGAAAATTGAGGAGCAGGACCATAAGGGAGTATTTGGTACAATGGAAAGATTTTCCAAGTGAGGATGCCATGTGGGAGGAAGAAAAAAATTCAAAGCATCCTAATTTAGAATTGCTTGAGGGTAAGCAATATTGGGTGGGGAGGAATGTAATATCCCCTTTCAAATAAATTCCAAAAGGAGAAAATTCCACCAATCTACTAGCTTCATAGGTTGGAGTGGAGACATTAAAATTGGAATAAGGAGACTAATAAACCCAAAGGGAATTTGGTTTGGAATAAATATATTATGAAGGGAAAAAATAAATACCTATGATGAGAAAATAGGATGGCACTTGGTCATGGAGACACATAGGTGGTATGTGACCCCCACAAAGCTAGACTCCCCATGCCACATGACATTCCACTCTCACCCATTCGAATCCAAGATGGATTCCACTATTATTGGGGTAGTTGGAAGGGAATATTACTTGGAATGAATCAATGAGGTCTCAATGTAGAGGAAGAGTAGCTCCCATGGGAGAGGAAGAGGCATTTTGGAGCTAGTGGGACACTTGCGCTAGATTCCCTAGCTTCTATGACACCAATGATGAAGATGCCTATGAAATTTCTGAAAAATCAAACCTGATGGCTGAAATATGACATACATGACATGTCAGGGCTAAAAATAGACTCCAATAATGCACCGAAGTGAGTTAGGGCAGCCAAAGAGACACCTATTCAAAATTGGTGAAGGAGGATGCTATAATTGGGAGGACACGTCGCATACTTGGGAATCTCTTCCCAAATTGAATTGGCATGAAGCTCATGGATGGATTTGGAATTGGGGAAGCATTAGGAAGTTTATAAAATTCATCAACAAAGAAGAATACCATATTTTGATCATTTTACATTTTTCATTTGGAGAGAAGAGCTAGTCTACTTGCGTTAGCACCAATTTCGAGGGTGAAAGATTCCCATTCTAATTGGTAATTGGAGAGGCCATTCAGACCTTTCATTTGTCTCTACAATAGAGTCTTTAGTTATAAGTTTAAGATATAGTTAATCTCATGGTTCATTCATCTACAACTTGTTATTGCATCTCTTCCACATTTTCTTGCATATTTGGGCCCCTAGAGGAATTGCTCCCTTGGTGAGATGCTGATCTCTTTGTGAGAGTACAAGAATATTCATTTATTTGTATTTTGATATATATACTATGTATTTACTTCTTAGAATACTCTCATGTCAAAATACGAAGTGAAACTATGTAAAAATATCAAACAATGAATAAATGATGCCATTTCCTCTATATCTTGTTGTTGGAGCTTGAAGAGCCATTATTTCGAATTGTATCATTGATTCTATGTGATTTTGTTGATTTATGGAGTGTCATTAATGTTATTAATAAGTTTCATTAGCATTGCACAAGGCCTTGGCACCTAATTTCGAATTTCATAACATATGGTGAAAATTACTAGCTTTCCCCCCTATGTGAAGACTTGCATATACACATCTGATTTAAGGGAATTGTAGAAGGCCATAAGAAATAATTGATGATACATTGGGGATATAATTAAATCCATTCATCATTACCATACCTCCTTTCTGAAATTTGGAAAGGTTTAACAACATTTGGAGAGCCATCTTTAACCACTACCCTTGGGGGATTGAAGCTCGATTTGACTAGTACATTTCCCCACTTTGTCCAGATTGTAAATGAATGTTGCAGAGTTGTTTTAAGGGTTGTTAAGAATCCATCATCATCAATTATATGTATGAATACCTTCCAAATGCATTCATACCCCATTCAAAAGCATTTGGAGCCATTAAGAAGCAGTTGGGTTAATACTAGTTTAAGGGTTGAATTGGTTAAAAAATGCAATTTTTCCTAGTTTGTGCAAATTATTAAAAAGGGACACTACATAGGCTCTCTAATAGTCAAGATCCACTTGAATGCTAAGCCAACCTATATTTGGTTTTATCAAGCAATCCCAGAAACATACTCATGCTGAGACACGATGCAGTTGAGTTTATCAGGCATACACATGCTAAGCCAACCTGCAGTTGGATTTATCAAGCATGCAGGGAAATAGGGAGGATATTACTAAGCCAATGAGCTCAATGAAAGAGATACAAACATCTCAATCACTTAGCAGATAAGGCACCCACATTATCCACCTCACCCAGCATAAGGAAGGCCCTCTTCTCTGCTACACAGTCCCTTAAAGCCCCTTCTCTTCCAGTGTTATTCAAAGTAGTCATAAGAAGGTCCAACTTCTAGTTATATGATATCATAGTATTCACTGGGTTTATCAAGCCTTCCAACCCTAAAAATCATGTTTTACATCTTCTAAACAAGTTGGTTCATTCCAGGGTTGCAGACTAAGCTCTGTCTCACAATTCAACTCTCTGCTCACATAATTTCATGATTCACACAGCTTCCTCAAGCTATTCGTACCCTGTAATCCTCTTCCGGATTGTCTTCAGGGTTCTACTCAAATATAACGCATACGCGTAATATTTCTATCCCATTCAGCTTCACTACTTTGGCTCACATAGGAGATCTCATCTTCTTCCTCTATCTCATGGCTCTCTATGTGTTTTAGGATCTCCCCGAACAAAATGAATGAACCCCCTTCTCTGATCTCAGTGCTGTTTTTTATCTCCTGGGAATATCCTCCACCAGCTTTCCTTCTCCACTTTCTGTACATGAATCTGTACCCATACATGGTTTTAAGATTTAATATGCTAAGACAGAAAATATCACCATTGCATTTCATTATCAAACAACAGCATATACAGGAGCACTAAAAGAACAACAAGCACAGCATAAACACAAGAGACACAAATTTATCCTGGGAAACCCTCATGGGGTAGAAAACCCAACAAAGCTTCCTCAATATAGATGATCAACAATATAGAGATGTATATCCCAAACATGAGCTCGTTCTCCTCCATAGCAGATCTCTCTCTCTCACCTATGCGGTATTCACAAGTGAGTGAATAATAAGTGAGTGTGATAAATGATGAACACACCTCCTCTATTTATACACTACTCCGACTTGTCTTTTACATTAACTAGGTCATCCCCAACTTAACCACTTAACATAATGTGACAGGGTCGACCCCACTAGGGTCGTCTAATAACCCTTTAACCCACATGACTCATACAGGGCCGACCCCACTAGGGAAGACTAATAACCCAATTTGCCACATTATACACGGAGGAATAAAACATCTCCGAATATACAATAAGGTCTTCATGGAGGAATGAAACATCTCTGGAATAATAAAGTACAAATATAATATTCTTAGAAGTTACAATATTTCAACACTCCCCCTTAACGAGAAGGATATTATAACAACATTTGTAGGAGCAAGGAGTCATAAACTACATGATACATGATACATCTATAAATCATTGGAAGATTTCTCAACATCATCAGTAACTCAACCAGTTATTGGAATATAATCAGGTCTTCAATACTGGAGTATCAACATCATCAGTATTGAGTCTTCACCTTCTACAACACTCGATTAGCTACATCATCGTCATCATCTAGATCACCTGATCATCAGCCTCATCACCTGGATCTACTGATCATCATCATAACAACATCAACTGGATCGTCTCGATCAACAACATCACATCATCAACTGGATCCTCTCGATCAACAGCATCATGTCATCAACTGGATCCTCTCGATCAACAACATCACATCATCAACTGGATCCTCTCAATAAATAGCATCACTTCATCAACTAGATCCTCTCGATCAACAGTATCACATCATCAACTGGATCCTCTCAATCAACAGTGTCATGTCATCAAATGGATTCTCTCGATCAATAGCAACAACATAGCAGCATACTCTGCAATACACATGATCCAATTATAGGATGATCAATCCCTCTAACTTTAGGACATAAGTCCAAGGATGATACAATCCTATCACGTGCATTTTGAACCAACCGTTCAGGGACGGTGTAGTCCTATCACGTACATTTTGAACCAAATGTTCAGGGACGATGTAGTCCTATCACGTACAATTTGAACCAAACATTCAGGTACAATGCAGTCCTATCACGTACATTTTGAACCAAACGTTCAGGGATGATGCAGTCCCGATCTGCTTATAGGATGATCAATCCTTCTCACTTTAAGACACCTCTCATGTCTAGGGACGATGAAATCCCGATCTACTTACAAGATGATCAATCCTTATCACTTTAGGACACCTCTCATGTCTAGGGACGATGCAATCCCTATCTACTTACAGGATGATCAATCCTTATCACTTTAAGACACCTCTCATGTCTAGGGACAATGCAATCTCGACAACAGTGCCAGTCCTTTTTCATACTGAATGTGACCTAGATTAAATCTAGGATTTTACCACTTATGAATGATCACCTGATGTAGTCCAGGAGCAAACATTACATCATTACAGGACCTGCGAATGATCACCTGCTGCTACACTAAGCAGTCTAGGAGCGCACATTACATCATTCTAGTCAACCACAGATCCAGTACTATTTCAACTGGGGTGTGACCTAGATCAGATCTAGGATTTACAACCACAAAGCCAGTACTATTTCAACTGGGGTGTGACCTAGACCAAACCTAGGATTTACAACCTGTGAATGATCACCTGCTAATCCAAGAGTGAACATTACATCATTACAGGTTTTGTGAATGATCACCTACTGCTATGCTGAGCAGTCTAGGAGCGCACATTACATCATTCACCAACATCTTTCTTGAAGACAAGAGTCTACGGATCAATTCAAGGACTGAAGTCCAGGGATGATACAATCCCATCTCGTCCAGTAGGGGCCACTTCTCGGAGACATCTGTCTATGGATCTATTCAGGGACCAAAGTATGGGGATGATACAATCCCCTCGTCCACTGGGGACCACTTCTCGAAGACAACTATCTATAGATCTGTTCAGGGACCTAAGTCTAGGGATGATACAATCCCTTTGTCCAATAGGGACCAATTCTCGAAGACAACTGTCTATGGATCTGTTCAGGGCCCTAAGTCCAAGGATGATACAATCCCTTCTCGTCCACTTAGACAAATTCTAAGGACCATGCATTGACCTCATCATCGACCTCATCGTCGGAATAGGTAACCTCATCATCGATACAGTATCCACATCATCGACACAAGTATCATCATTATCAATACAAGTATCCATATCATCGACACAAGTATCCTCATCATCGATACAAGTATCTATATCATCGATACAAGTATCATCATCATTGACCTTACCGTCAATATAGGCAATCTCATCATCGATATAGGTATCCACATCAATACCAGTATCCAAATATTATCATCGACCACATCACTCCCCCTTTCGAGGAGGGTCCTTCTGAACAACACCAAGCTTATCTCGAAAATACTCAACCTTTACTCGAGATAGTGGTTTGGTCAATACATCAACAACTTGTTCGTCAGTGCTCACATACTCGAGCTTGATAGCTCCTTTCTGCACCATATCCCGTATATAGAAATATCGGATCTCTATGTGCTTTGACTTATCATGGAACACTGGATTCTTTGTCATCTTGATACAACTCTGGTTGTCACACAATATCATAGTGGGGTCCATCTCTAAGTCAAAAAATCTTGATAACAACTTCCGAATCCATATCACTTCACAACTTAGCAGAGTAAGCATCAATATATTCCACTTCAGCTGTGCTGAGAGCCACACTAGACTGCTTCCTGCTAAACCATGAGACCATGGTAGATCCTAGACAATAACATCCTCCCGATGTGCTCTTCCTGTTTGATACACTTACTGCCCGATCAACATATGTGTATCCATACAATCTGAATTCATGATCTCCAAGATAACATAGATTAAAGTCTATCATACCCTTCAGGTACCTCATCACATGGTTTGCAGCTATTAGGTGAACACGTCTAGGTTCCGCTAGACACTGACTCAAATTGTTCACAACAAAGCATATATCTGGCTTGGTATGCATCAGATACATAAATGACCCAATAATCTGTCTGTACAGAGTCACATCCAATAAATCTGATGAGTCGTCAACTAACAACTTCAAGTTGGAATCCATGGGAGTGGTCATGTCCTTACATTCCAACATATCAAATCTTCTCAAGATTTCCACAACATACTTTCCCTAGTTGAGAAAGATTCCTTCTGGGCCTTGCCATACTTCCAAACCTAGGAAGTAATGCATATATCTGAGATATTTCATCTCAAACTCTGTAGCTAGCTTCTTCTTCAATTGCACCATTAAGAGAATGGTCTTATATAGTCACTTGGAGCAAACATCTCGTCATGATCCTCTTCCCCTTTATAAGAGAATCCTCTAGCGACGTGCCTTCTATATTACGTTTGATTTGTAAGTCTTCTTGTTGAGCATCCATCACTTGTTCGGTGTTCACATGATCTTTCCTACAAATCAAAGTTAAATACATGATTAGAAATACTTCATAATAATCAAATCATGTTGACATGATAACCTATAATGTATACAGATATGATTCACATAGTTATGCAACTATCTTGACCAATACTTTGGCACAACACTTTTCCATATCCTGTATGCATACAGTGGCTATCTAGATGCCTTCCATCTCTACCAGAACATACTTTCAAGAGTGTGCATAGCTCTCAGCATGTCAACAAAGAGGTTTCATTCTAGATAAACAATAATGGAATGTTTGTCCAACTTACCCATCATATGCATATTAGCAGTATACTGTTCAATGCTATATGAATGCTCACACTATGCATGATATATACAAATATGGATGCAACTATTACGAGCAATATCATTAAATATTCAGAGATTCAAATAACAACCCAAATACTTACCTTTTATGTTGTGTGGTTGCCTCCCGCTTGATCTCTATATGCCTTTGAACTTCTATTTATTCTGTACCACTAAGCATGTTTAAGTGTGCACTAGTGTCATCCTCATGATCTCATACATAATCATACATCCATTAGTATAATATCAATACTATTAAGAAATTACGTATGGTCATGATCATTTTATACACAGGTATACTTACCTAAGATCCTAACACAAAGTAGGATTCTAACTTGATATAGGAAAACATATCAAACAATATCTTCTTTGTTCTCTTCAATGATTTAGAGACCTTGTGCTAGAATCTGCATAACTCATAAGTTAACCATCAAATTATACATACCTCATAAGTAGAGATTCTATGTGATCCATGAGTCTTTTGTCTTCATGTCACCATGGTCATATGTTCTTGATCTAGAACTTGATTTGTACCTTTCATGTTAGCGGACAACATCATCCTCATACAATACCATAGTGCATTAGTACAATCATAGGTGTCATAACCCTAATCAATGAATGTCTTCTATCATTCACATGCATCCATATTTTTACTAGGGTGATGAGACAAGCCTAAAATTAATCAATATTGTACTAACCTCAATAATATGAAGACAAACATATCATAACCTTAATAATGAATAGATTAAAAAAAAATACCTATATCTCCTCAAGTCATACCTGTCAAGATTGCTTGTAGCATTCTTATGTAAGGCCTTGGCCTCTTATCCCTCTGGGACTGGAACATCTTCACTTATGTAAGTGTCCAACTCATTCTCTTTTAGGATTGACCCAATCCACTTGATTTGCTAAAAACTGGATCTGGAGCTCGATTAGGGTTTGTCAGAGAAACCCTAAAAATTCAAACTTTGAATTTCAAACTTCTGAAAGGATAGAAAGATGCGCTTTGCTGAGCTGATCAAGCTAGTATACTCAGAATTGGAAAATTGCAAAGCTTCACCCCTCAAAATTGCTTTTGAAACTTCTGGATTCACTGGGAAGGACCCTGAATTAGGGTTTGAGTTTCACGGAGCTTTTCACCTAGCCAAAAATTTCGATCCAAAGCTCTAAACTTTGATTTTTCCAAGGAGATTCCAGCCATGGTCCTAGATTTCAGAAATTCCAATTTTTACAGAAACCCTAATTTCCAGATTTACTAGACAGGACCCCAAACTAGGGTTTGATTTTCCCAGAGCTTCACCCAACCAAAAAGTTCGATCCAAAGCTCTAAACTTCGATTATTCCAAGGAGCTTGCAACCATGGTCTTAGATTTCAGAAATTCCAATTTTTGTAGAAACCCTAATTTCTGGATTTACTAGATAGGACCCCAAACTAGGGTTTGGTTTTCCCGGAGCTTCACCAACCAAAAAGTTAAATCTTGGTCTCTAAACTTCGATTTTTCTGAGGAGCATCCAGCCATGGACTCAAATTCCAAAATTTCCCATTTTCTCTAAAACCCGAATTTTTAGGTCAAAAACAAAAAATGCTCAGAATTGAATTTTGTCTCGACAGAAAGATGCACCTTGCTAAGGAGAGTCAATCTAGCCTCCTGCCTTTCAATATCTATGGAGAGAAACCCAAAAAAAACAAGAATCCCTAGCTTCCGCAACTGCACAGTGTCTTCTTCTCAAGTTAGCTCTGATACCATGTTAAGATTTAATATGCTAAGACAGAAAATATCAGCATTGCATTTCATTATAAAAAAATAGCATATACAGGATCATTGAAAGAACAACAAGGACAACATAAACACAAGAGACACAGATTTATCCTGGGAAACCCTCATGGGGTAGAAAACCCAGCAAAGCTTCCTCAATATAGATGATCAACAATACAGAGATGTATATCCCAAACATGAGCTCCTTCTCCTCCATAGCAGATCTCTCTCTCTCACCTTTACGGTATTCACAAGTGAGTGAATAATGACCGAGTGTGATAAATGAGGAACACACCTCCTCTATTTATACACTACTCCGACTTGTCTTTTACATTAACTAGGTCGGCC
Source organism: Larix kaempferi (assembly GCA_027924585.1). NCBI lineage: Eukaryota > Viridiplantae > Streptophyta > Pinopsida > Pinales > Pinaceae > Larix > Larix kaempferi. The sequence goes on along the minus strand of BSBM01000303.1, from coordinate 11,068,375 downwards.
CCAACTTAACCACTTAACATAATGTGACAGGGCCGACCCCACTAGGGTGGTCTAATAACCGAAGTTGCCACATTATCCATGGAGGAATAAAACCCACATGACTCATATAGGGCTGAACCCCACTAGGGAAGTCTAATAACCGAAGTTGCCACATTATCCATGGAGGAATAAAACATCTCCGGATATACAATAGGGTCTTCATGGAGGAATGAAACATCTCTAGAATAATAAAGTACAAATATAATATTATTAGAAGTTACAATATTTCAACACAGGGAATCAAATCAGTTACCCCATGCCCAAGTCGAAGCATGGGTCACTATCCCACAAACCCCTCACCTCTCCCTAGTGGATGCCTTAGCCCCCTTCTCATTAGTTGCCTCACTTAGCCAGTTTTGGGTATTTCATTGCTATATTAAACATTTACATCAATTACAAAATTTCATGGCTTAATAGCACATGCATAGTTCCAATGTCAAATAATTTCCTATGAAAGAAAATCTTAAGCATCCACTAGTGGGGCCTTAGCCTTGAGCTCCACACTAGGGTCAACACACATTGCACAAACACAATATTTACATTGAGGCCAACAAATACTAAGGCAGGGCATGGGTATTACATCTATTCTCATCTAATATGCAGTCAAGATCCCTTGAATCTCATCCTTTGTCAGATCTAGAAGATTGGCTCTATCTCTAACACAGATACCTTTGCACCAAATATTGGAGACAGAGTTCGTAGTATCTTCTACACTACTGATTCTTCTTCTAGTGTAACTCCAAGACTCTTGATGGAATTATCTAACTCATCAATTCACAAGAATTAAGAATCATTATTTTCAAATATTTCATTTTCAAATATTCATATAATATAGAGTAATTTTGCAACTTCACCTTATTTACTTTCTCGTCACCTTCATAGACATTTCTGATTGTATCCCATACATCCTTAGCTGAGGTGAAATGCATAACTTTAGTGAATTCAACGTTAGTTAAACCACATAAAAGTGCATTCCTGGCTCTTGCATTTCATTCATATTGTCTCTTCTCAGTTGGATCAACTGGTGTGATTGATGGAACATTATAACCATCCACAATGGATTGCTAGACATCATCTCCAAGGGATTGCATATATACTTTCATTCTTATCCTCCAGAAGGTGTAGTTGGTGCCTTCAAATATTGGTTCTCTATTGGTGGAGCGACCTTCCTGCTTGTCCATATCTACATACAAATCTATCTTCCAGATGTTAAGTTGTTACTAAAGACACCCACTCTCATACCAATTGTTGGAATCTTATTAATACTAAGAGGGGGGGTGAATCAATATTAGTGCAGTTATAAACAATTTTTACTTCATATTAGATTTAAATTGAACTTAAATTATCCATTCACATGAACAAAAACATTCATCCACACATATGTGAAAAACACAGCACACACATATTTTTACGTGGAAACCCAAATGAGAGAAACCATGGAATTCTCTCTTATTATATAAAGATTACATTCAAAGAATTACCAAATTCTAAAGTTATCCAACACCAACTGGAAGGAGGAACCGAACCCCTGGTTTTATAGGCTACAACCTGAAGGAAGCACCAAATCCCTGATTTACCAGCTTCGAATGGAAGGAGGCATCGACCCCTTGCTCCTTTCCCTGTCCTGCCACCCTGATATGAAAGAATAATATATTACTTTAATGTTTTTATGATTCTATCACACTTTTGATAATTTTCTATTATTTCTAGTATGTGAACCTTTTGTATCCTTGATATATTGGAATCACTGATATGTATCATGAACTTCACTTGAATACATCAACCTTATATACTTGAATTCATGCTTCAAAACCTATGTACTGCTTCATCATATTTTGCAGTCTGTTCTCAGGTTCAATATGTTCTTATGTTTCTATGCATATTCAACTTCAACTAATACTGCGCATCTTCTAATGAGCTGATGTTCTGACTTCACACATCTGTACTAGATGAGTCTACGCACCTTCTGTGATATTTTTTTGTCTTGGTGCAACAATCTTTAGATAATATGTGACCTTATGTGTGTCATCTGTGATATTTCCTTTCTATTCTTCACACTTGTCTTAGATAATACTCATCATAATGTGCATCCCTTACTGTGCAACAACTCTATATAATCACATCAGATAAACTACTTCATTTCGTGCACCACTAGATATATTGCAAGTATGTCTTTGCACATCTATCTTAGATCATTTGTGACTTTCTACGTATTGTCTGCGATATTGTCATTCTGGTCTCACGCACTTGTGCATTCTCTATAGTTCTACATTTCTATCTTCTTGCATATGTCATAGATAAACTACATCATCTTGCACATCATTATTACTTTTTTTTAGCTTGTTCGTGTGCACTTGTCTCTCTGCCAGATCATTTTGTTCTGGTTCCACAAGCCCTTGATTCTCCGAGATAAGAAGCTTGCTAAATCTGTATCTTCCAGTTTTGACCTTACAAGCTTACTTCAACTCTCCAACTTGGCTTCTTATTTATACTTTTTTTCCATAGATGGTATGTCCTCAAGTTGGTTGTGGCATCCATTCTTCCTTGCTTCATGGTTCCACTTACTTCACTCTTCCACCACTTTTCACATTCTTTGATGTTGAGATGTCATCTCTTGTGGTCTTGCACAAACTTGGTTATTTTACTAGTAGATATTGCACCCTTGTAGTGTGATCTTGCACCCTTGATGTTCCATCGCTTGTGGTACTTGCACACTTGACTTCTCAACCACTACTTACTTCTTGGTAATTTTGTGCACTTCAATAACTTGAGTGATTGTTTTGATGGTGAGTCTTGCGCACTTTTGAGAGTTACTTACATGTTTAATCGTTTCTTGTTCCAAGCTGCTTGCACACTCCAAAACCTTGTCCAACCATCTCTTTGGATTTTACCTTTGAAGTAGTATGACTGGGTGGACTTGAGACCTGCACTTGTACCATATGTACTGAATGTACTCCTTATATACTTCTTCCAATTGGATATTCTTGATGTAATTTTGGATATACTTCTTATGTAGTTATTCAAACTCTATTTCATATACTTCTTTAAACTGACACAGCTGGGTATACTTCTTCAAAGTGAATTTCATATTTTTCTTCAAACTGGCACATGAATATTGAATCCTCTTTGACATTAATTGACATCAATGACAACCAAAGTTCAACAATTACAACTAGAAGGCAGTGATGACTACAACTAGTCCATCCCTCTAGCTCCATGCTCTAGACAAGAGCACTTTCAATATATAAATATAGTCCATAAAGGAGTCTTCTCCTTAGTCAATAGAGAAACTGGAGAACTGGCTCTATGTTGACATACACAATATTAGCACTTCATGTCTCCACTTGAGAGTCTACTTGAGCTTCTCCTTAAAACACCAACCAGATAATCTTCTCCTTTGCTGACATACACAATCTTATCACTTCAAGTCTCTTCTCGAGACTCTATCTGGAGCTTCTCCTTAAAATACCAACCAGAGAATCTAGTCCTATGATGACATACACAATGTTAGCACTTCAAGTCTCCTCTCAAGACTCTACCTGTAGATTCTCCTTACTTAGATGATGGTATTATTCTCCTCACATGCAAATCTATTCATGTATAGGGATCTAATGTGTGTGCACCCTGCCACCCACATTAGACTAGTTGTTTATTCCAAAATGGGTATCTAGTCCCTATTAAATAAACAAGTCAAACCTGCTCTCTAATGAGACAGATCACTCCATCAATGACCACTCCCTCACAGAGTATGCAATGTGACCTTAAGACTTATTCAGACTTACCCAATCAGATGACTAATAAAGGTTGTGTAAGCACCTTGAGCCCTAATCACACCTAGCCAAATCACATGGCTAAGCAAGGTTATGCTAGGACAATTCACCACTATCCAAGTCACATGGCCATCTCCTATGAGTGAATGTATCATCCTCCTTCGTCAAATCACATGACCGATCTAGTAGAATGTCTGCCCAATGTTGCACCTTGGAGAAACATCAACATCTTATCCACATAAGCCTTCCTTGTTGGAATATTCTCACCTTCATTTTTCAGATTTGCATGCCTGCATGCATCCAGTCATCTGCATGCATTTCCATGCAAATGCATGCATCCAGTCATCATGTTTGCAATGTCCCCTCCCATCATACCAGCATGATAGAGAGAACATTATGCTAAAACTAGGCATCTAGCCCCATGAACGTTTACATAAGCATTCACATAATATAAAGGACATATGAAATGTATAATTATAAGAAAAACACAGCAGAAATAATATCAACAACACATCCATCATACATTCAAGATATTCATCAAATAATAATTGCAAAGTTAACACAAGAGAATACTTATCTTAACTCAGTAGTCCCAAGCAACCAGCTATGCATCTGCAACGTTCCACCCAACCATAGGCCAGTTGTGCTTATCAACCTCTTGATACAACTGCCACCCCCGAGCTGGGCATGATTTCTACAAGGAACCAGGGAACGACAGACTCACACATAGCCAAGTATACACCAAGATGAGCCAAGCCAATCTACAATTGTGTTTATCAGGCTGCTAGGAAATGGAAAGGAATAATTGCTAAGCTAGTGAGCTCAACCACAGAGCTATGGACACCTCTACAAGATCTATTTAGCTTGGCACCCACAATGCCTACACACCCCACTCAAGGAAGTATTACCTTCACCAATTCACAGTCCCTCAGGCCATACCTTCCAATTCTAGAGTGTCCCAGGTGTGTATAGAAGAGTAGCCAGCCCTCTTGATCTTCTTGAGAGGTTATTTCCCCCACTAGGTTTATCAAGCCAATTCTGTCCACTACCACTCCAAATCTCTTGCTCGCAGATTCAAAACAAAACAAGGATGCACATAACAGCAAAAGTATAAGTGCTGGGCATGAAGAAATTTTTTTACAGTGAGGTGCCCAAAGATGGGGTTTTCATTAGCTTCATAAAAACGTGGGAAACCCAAAAATGAAACTGGAAGATGGGGAACAACCTTGGGAAGACAAATCCATTTTCAGAAAAATGCCCATGGGTATTTTGGGGCAAAAACGACCTCTATAAACCCCCAAAATGTGGCTCCCTTTATCCCAGCCACTGTGCAACACAAAAATGAGCTCCCAGCTATGGAAAAATGCAGGAAATTAGTAATAAACGTGATGAGGAAAGACCCAGTAGTTCAAACTGCGTGAGAGAGCAAATACTGTGGCTTTAGAATGGCTTTGGGAACTATTTCATGGGTGTTTTCTTGCCCAAGGAAACAAAATACGATTTCCCAGGTTAATGGCTTTCCCATACACGAAATTGGCTGCCATACCTCTTCATTCCCAAGGCATTAACTGCCTCAACCAATTTCTGGAAGAATTAAATGATTGGGTCCATAACCCAAAATGGGTAGTTGGTGGTTTATGGGTTTTCTCATTGACACATGGATTAACACCATTGGCTCAAGGGTTTGAATAATTTCCCTTCCTATTCCTTGTAGAATCATGCCCCCACCTCTTTGTTGCATTGCATAGCCAGTTGTGGGTTTTTCATTAAAATTATTATTTACATGATGTCTTAATTTACATTGTGCCTATCTAGCACAAGAACCATAGGCATCTATTTTTAATTACCGATACATAAAACGCTAAATCAATGGTGGGGCCTTGGCCTTGAGCTCCTCACCATGATTAAATGTCAATATTTACATCATTTACAATTTAATGCGAAGGGGGTCAAAATGGGGACATTACAATGTTGGTGGTCCTCCAGCACCTAAAGCCTACTTTCAGCTCCCTAGAGCCTCTCTTTAGCCCCCAGTAGCCCTCCTACCTAACTCATGCGCCCTATTTAACTCTTCTACATGACATGTGCACCTTTGCTCACCTACCACCAGTTATCATTCAGTTAGAGCGCCTTATCTCACCTACCAGGTGTCTGACAGTCAGTTAGAGCATTGATTGAGTAGTTCTTCAACTGATTGCTCATGCTAACTGCCTGTAGCTCCTAGTTATCTAGTTCTGGAGTGCCACTTGACCTTCTGACAGCCTCATGCACCCTCATTGGAGTCTCCATCCCCTGATTTATGCCTAGATGGTTCTGTTAGACTCAGTTAGACTCACTTGGATAACTATTACCATTTTTTATTGATACTATTGACTGGATGATGTCTCCAATGTTATCCAAGCTAGACTTTGAGCATGATTTGAATGACCTCCTTGGTTAATTCGAATTCTCTACATGGTTATTCATGATTGTATTCATTATTCACAGTTCTAGCTCATAGCTGATGTATGATACTGCTATTCTCCATTTTCTATGTTCATGAGTGATTATTGAGTGCATCCTTCTCTTCTTATTTGCAAATTCTTGAGATTTTTTGTGAGGCTTGTTACAAATTTTAGATCCTACTGCCGATTATCACATGGTATCAGAGCAGTCATCATCTATTCGAATTGCATCAATTGCAGCAGTTGCAGTAGCAACAGTTGTAGCATTTCTTTGAGCAGTTATCTTTCCCTGAGCACCAGAAGCCTCTGAGTTTCCATAGCAAATCCTGGTGCTATTACCTTGAATTCACTAGAGCAATCCAGTGAGGTCTAGCCAGGTGTGAAGGACTTAGTGTTAAGCTTAAACCAAATAAACTAGCAAGATCACTGAAAGAAACATAATCACAAGATAGACATAGAATTTTCCCTGGGAAACCCTCATGGGGTAGAAAACCTAGCAAAGCTTTCCTCAATAAGATGATCAACCAAAATACAAGATGTGCTCCAAGACTTGTCCTTCTTCTCTGCCTCACATGCAGACCTCCCAGACACAAGTGCGCTACTTTATGAGTTGTGGAAGTTTGTCAAATGAGGAGCTCTCCTCCTCTATTTATACTAGATCCCAATTGACCAAAATCCCTAATGGGGTCGACCTCTCCTAGAGAAGTCTGATAACCCCTAAAATATAAACTCAGGGCTGACCCCCACATGGTGAGTCTAATAACACTAGTTACCAAAAACCATCGGAGGAATAAACATCTCTGGATACATAATATAGTCACCTCGGAGGGATGAAACATCTCCGGAATAATAATGTACAAATATAATATTCTTAGAAGTTACAATATTCAACACTCCCCCTTAACGAGAAGGATATTATAACAACATTTGCAGGAGCAAGGAGTCATTGACTACATCACACATGATACATCTGTATATCACTGGAATCTTTTTTTAATACATCATCATTAGTAGCTTAACTAGTTACTGGAACATCAACATCATCGTTGTCATACGATCATTAGCATCGTCATCACATGATCATCAGCATCGTCATCATACGATCATCATCATCGTCATCACACGATCATTAGCATCGTCATCACACGATCATCAGCATCGTCATCACACGATCATCAGCATCGTCATCACACGATCATCAGCATCGTAGCAGCATACCCTGCAATACACATGATCCATTTAAGACACCATAACATGTCTAGGGACGATACATTCCACTCGTCAACTTAGAAAAAATCTAAGGACCACTTTCTCGGAGACATATGTCTACGGATCAATTCAGGGACCAAAATTCAGGGATGATACAATCCCCTTTTGTCCACTAGGGACCACTTCTCAGAGACATCTGTCTACGGGTCAATTCAGGGACCGAAGTCCGGGGATGATACAATCCCCATCACGTACATTTTGAACTAGTGGTTCCAGGATGATGCAATCCCCATCGCGTACATTTTGAACTAGTGGTTCCAGGATGATGCAATCCCCATCATGTACATTTTGAACTAGTGGCTCTGGCATGATGCAATCTCGATCATGTACATTTTGAACTAGTGGTTCCGGGATGATGCAATCCCCATCACGTACATTTTGAACTAGTGGTTTCGGGATGATGGAATCCCCATTAGTCCACTAAGGACTTCATTCTTGGAGACCATATGTCTACGGATCAATTCAACGGACCGAAGTCCGGGGATGTTACAATCCCCACCTATCCACTAAGGACTTCATTCACAGAGACCATACGTCTATGGATCAATTCAAGGGACCGAAGTCCAGGGATGATACAATCCCCACCTGTCCACTAAGGACTTCATTAATGGAGACCATACGTCTACGGATCAATTCAAGGGATCGAAGTCCGGGGATGATACGATCCCCACCTGTCCACTAAGGACTTCATTCACGGAGACCATACGTCTACGGATCAATTCAAGGGACCAAAGTCCGGGGATGATACAATCCCCACCTGTATCCTTATCAATACATATATCATTAGTACAACACTAGTACAAATACATACAAGTATCCTCATCAATACATGTATATCATCGAAACATGTATCCTCATCAATACATATATCATCAAAAGCATGTATCCTCACCAATACATATATCATCAAAAGCATGTATCCTCACCAATACATATATCATCAAAAGCATGTATCCTCACATATATCATCAAAAGCATATATCAACAAAGTAAAGCAAGTAAAAAAAAAAAAGTATTCTAAGTATAAGAGTCCGAAGTCTAAGTGATCTAAGTATCCAAGTATAGTAAACAGGTATCCACATCATCGACCTTGCTATCGATGAGGCAATCTCATCATCAGTGACTACACTACTCCCCCTTTTGAGGAGGGTCCTTTTGAACTACACCAAGTTTGTCTCGAAAGTATTCAAATTTCACTCGATATAGAGGTTTGGTCAAAATATCAGCAATTTGTTCCTCAGTGCTCACATACTCGAGCTTAATAGCTCCTCCCTGCACCATATCTCGTATATAAAAGTATCGGATCTCTATGTGTTTTGACTTATCGTGGAATACAGGATTTTCCGTCATCTTGATACAACTTTGATTATCACACATAATCACAGTGGGATCCAATTCTAACTCAAATACTCTAGATAGTAGTTTCCGAAGCCATACTGCTTCACAGCTAGCAGAGCAGGAAGCTATATATTATGCTTCAGCAGTACTGAGAGCCACACTGGATTGTTTCTTGCTAAACCAAGAGATCATGGTAGATCCAAGTCCATAACATCCACCTAATGTACTCTTCCTGTTTGAAACACTTCCTGCCCAATCGGAATCTGAGTAACCATGTAATTTGAGTTCATGATTTCCAAGGTAGTAAAGACCAAAATCTAATGTACCTTTTAGACACCTCAATACATGCTTTGTAGCTATTAGGTGAACCTTCCTTGGTTATACTAGATATTGACTCAGGGTATTTATAGCAAAGCATATATCTGGTCTAGTATTTGTTAAATACATCAATGACCCAATGATTTGTCTATATAGAGTTACATCCATTAATTCTGATGAGTCATCAACTAATAACTTCAAGTTGGAGTCCATGGGAGTAGCCATGGCCTTACACTCCAACATATCAAATCTTTTCAAAATCCCCACAACATACTTACCTTGATTTAAAAAAATTCCTTTTTGTTCTTGCCATACTTCTAGACCTAAGAAGTAGTGCATTAATCCTAGATCCTTCATTTCAAATTCTGAAGAAAGCTTCTTCTTACATTCGATAATTTGGTTCTCATTTCCTGTTATAAATAGATCTACATACAATAGTAATATAACAGGTTCACCATCCATAACCTTGAGATAAAGATTTGGATTAGCTTTACTCTTGGTAAAGCCCATGATTGTTAAGAAACTGCCAATCCTTACGTACCAAGCTCTATGAGCTTGTTTCAATCCATACAAAGCATTTTTCAACTTTCATACATGTGTTCTTCCATCTTTAACCTCAAATCCTTGTGGTTTTTCTATGTACACTTCTTCTTCAATGACACCATTCAGGAAGTCCGTTTTAACATCCATATGGTGTAATTTCCACTTCATCATAGATGCAAGTGCCATGATAGTTCTAATTGATGTGTACCTAGCAACTGGTGCAAATGTTTCTTCGTAGTCTATTCCGTCCTTTTGAGAGAATCCTCTGGCTACAAATCTTGCCTTATATTTTTCAATGCTACCATCTGGAGCATGTTTTATCTTGAATATCCATTTAGAAGAAACCACACTTTTATCCTTTGGTTTGGGAACTATATCCCAAACATCATTTTTCATTATTGACTGGTACTCTTCTGTCATAGCTTCTACCCACTCTTTATTTTGAGCTGCCTCCTCATAGTTGGTGGGTTGATGATCCACAAGATCACACATTAAGGCCACATAGTTGGATACTAACTTAGGTTTCTTCCTTTCTCTAGTGGAACCTTCAGGATCTCCATATTTTTCATCTCCTAGAATAATGTCTCTAGCCCATGCTGGTCTTCTTTTTCTAGATAGATTTGTAATGGGGGGTTCTTGAGGTTCTATCATGTCATGGTCTTCTGGTGTATCATCTTCAGGTATGGGTACAACTTCTGTAACTCTAGGAGGTGCATATTCTTCATAGATTTCTTCAAGTTGGCACTTCCTATATTTCTTGATAGCTGCTTCTTCATCAAATGTTACATCTCTACTTATCTCCATATGATGAAAACTAGGTATGTAAATTCTAAAAGCTTTGGATGTTTCACAATATCCAACAAATATTCCTTTCTTACCAGAGGGATCCAACTTGGTTCTGTTTTATTTTGGAATGTGAATATTATACACAGGACATCCCAATATTTTGAGATGACTTACCTCAGTATTCTTTCCTATGAACACTTCTTCTGGAGTCTTAAATTCAAGACACTATGAGAAAGTCTATTTTGTACATAGACAGCTGTCCTGGCTGCTTCAGCCCACATATACATGGGAAGATCTTGATCATGTATCATAGTCTTTACAGCTTCCATCATAGTTCTATTCTTTCTTTCATCAACCCCATTTTGTTGGGGATTGTAGGGAGTGGTTAGTTCCTTCTTGATTCCAGCTTCTCGACAAAAGTCTTCAAATTCCTTTGAAGTATATTCTCCGCCATTATCTATTCTGAGAATCTTGATTTTCTTTTCTGAGAGATTTTCTATTAAGGCCTTGAACTCTTTGAATTTTCCAAAGACTTCATTCTTACCTTTTAGAAATAATATCCAAGTTTTCGTTGAATAGTCATCAATGAATAGTATTCATATCCACTCAAAGATGTGGAGGGCATTGGTGCACATACATCAGAGTGTATTAACTCCAAGGTACTTTTAGTCTTTGTTTCACTCCTAGGAAATGGGTTCTTGATATTCTTCCCTTTTGCGCATCCTTTGCATGTGCCATCATGATCAATTTTTAAATCTGGAAAACCTATAACTACCTTGCTTACATAAGGTAGTGCCTTGTAGTTAATGTGAGCAAGTCTCCTATGCCATAGCTCATTTGGGATAATGGTTTCATGTACAAGAGAAGCTTCTGGATGGCCTTTAAGCTTGTACAAACCTCCTTCTTCTTCACCAATGATAATTGCATCCTTGATAGATTTTCCTTTGGACCACATTAATACTTGTCCATCAATGAATGCAACCCTATAGCCTTTCTTATCCAATGCTAAGATGGATAACAAGTTCTTCTTCAATCCTGGTACATACAATATTTCTTTCATTTTTCATGGAGGTACCAGAATCAAGCTTGTAGCTTGCTTCACCAATTCCCTTGATGGGATATTGAAAATCATCTCCTAGAGATACCTTTTGTGGAGAGGTCTTTTCTTCAATACTTGAGAGAGTCTTTTTCTGACCTGTCATGTGCTTTAAAGCACCATTGTTAATAAGCCATGTATCTTCTCCAGGAGTTATGGATCTAGAGAGTGTGGAGACTAGAACATATTCTTCTGCATCTTCTTCTTCATTTCTCCTAGATCTTCTCTTGAAGAAGGTCCTTTCTTCTTCTTCTTCTTCACTTCTAGGTATTTTATTGTGAGGCCTTTCTTCCTCTTCTACTTCTTCTTCACTATCATCTTCTGCAAGATGTGCTTGATGTCTTTGGTAATGAGAACCCTTTTTATTCTTTAGAGGACAATCTCTATCAAGGTGTCCTATTTTGTGACAAGAAAAACATTGGAATGAGGAGTATTCTCTTCTTTGATTAGTTCCTCTTTTCGTTTGAAATCTATGTGGAGAATGAGACTCCTTGTGACTATCCCTTTTGGAGTAGGATTGATTCCTTCTTCTCTTGGTGTGGGTGGCCAAGGCTTGGTCATATTTTTTGAGCAAGGCTTCTTTGTTTGCAACCCTAGCCTCTTCTTGTACACAGTCCTCCCAAACTACATCAAACTTCATAGTTTCTTTTCTGGCACACATAGTTTGTATAAATGACTCCCAAGGTCTAGTGAGGCCATTTAGAGCTGTCATCACAAGTTCATATTCATCAAGAGTATCACCAATGGCATATAGTTTCTCCTTGATTTGGGAGACCCTTGAGAAGTAGTCTTGAATAGATTCTCCTTTGTGCATCTTGGTACTCTTTAACTAAGTTCTTAGGTTCATCTTCCTATTGATGTTCTTTCCTTCATACATTCTTCCTAGGGCATCATACATTTCTTTTGGAGTCTTCTTGGAAGCCACTTGGGGAATCAAGTGGTCATTAATAGAATCAACTATGATTCTCTTTTCCCTAATCAAATCCTTCCTATGCTTCTCTTTGGCTTCATCTCCTTCAGGTTCTGCAACTTCATCCTTGATATAATGAGCAAGATCATTTTCTTCAAGAATGAGACCAATTCTGTATTTCCATGCCCGGAAATTCTCTATACCTTCTAGCTTGTCTTCAAGCTCAGTGTTTGGTGCCATCTTCTCTTGGGGGAGTCCAAGAGATAAGAGATAGAGTAGTACTTACCTGGAAACTTTAACTTTTCACTTTTCCGTATCTGCAACAGAATTTCTGGTTTATCGCACTTTTGGTAAAACTAGGGTTTGACTTTCCCGAAGTTCTACCCAACCAAAAAACTCGATCCAAGGCTCAAAAGATAGATCTTTAGAAGGGCTATTCAGCCATGCAACCAGAAGTAAAAAATACTAACTTTTGCAGAAACCCTAATTTTGGGAGAGAGAGAGAAATATAATTTCACCTTATGAAAGATGTTCTATTTAGGCTAGCTCTGATACCATGTTAAGTTTAAACCAAATAAACTAGCAAGATCACTGAAAGAAACATAATCACAAGATAGACACAGAATTTACCCTGGGAAACCCTCATGGGGTGGAAAACCCAGCAAAGCTTTCCTCAATAAGATGATCAACCAAAATACAAGATGTGCTCCAAGACTTGTCCTTCTTCTCTACCTCACATGCAAACCTCCCAGACACAAGTGTGCTACTTTCTGAGTTGTGGAAGTGTTTCAAATGAGGAGCTCTCCTCCTCTATTTATACTAGATCTCGACTGACCAAAATCCCTAATGGGGCCGACTTCTCGTAGAGAAGTCTAATAACCCCTAAAATATAAACTCAGGGACGACCCCCACATGGTGGGTCTAATAACCCTAGTTACCAAAAACCATCGAAAGAATAAACATCTCCAGATACATAATAGAGTCACCTCGGAGGGATGAAACATCTTCGGAATAATAATGTACAAATATAATATTCTTAGAAGTTACAATATTCAACACTTAGTCATATGTGCTCATGTGTCTTAAGGTAGTGTTCATTCGAAGTGTAGCAAAATCTCCATCAACAAAACTCTTCTTGTTTTGTAAATTTATTCACCCATTCGAATTATTCTTTAATTCTACATTCACTGCTCGCATGGATCTAAAATTCACCTCTTCCAACAATGTCGAATGGAAAGCTATGATGGCTCTCTTCATGAGTTCCAAGAGCTTCACCAGGATACTAAATGGAACTATAGTCGAACCACTTAGTGCAGTAGATAAATCTAAGTACTTGGATAGGCTTGATGAATCAGTAGGCTTACTTCTTCTCTCAATTTATGAAGATCTTCACTTCCATGTCATCGATCTAACATCTTCAAAAGAGGTTTGGGACAAGCTCGAATCCCTCTTTGGACAAAAAGATGATCTGAAAGGTCATAAGTTGGAGAATGAACTCATATCTTTGAGTCCTGAAAAGCTTTGAATCCATCAATGCTTTCTTAACCAAGTTGAAAAGCTTGATCTCTCATTTGAAGAGATATGAGATAGTGAAAGAAGAAAAACAACTCATTCTTTCCATTCTCTCTAAATTGGGGCCAAACTTCTCAGTGTTTGTCTCCACATTTTAGTCAGCTAAGATGTCCATTCTAAAATGGAAATTTCCCTCACTTGATTACTTCATCCAATCTCTTACTCAAGAGGAGGAGAAGTTAATCTCCATGGGAATGATCAAACCAAAGTTGGATTCGGCCCTTACAGTTGCTAAGGCAAAAAGAGCAAATGCAAAGGGAAAGCAAAAATTTTCTGAAAAGAGAGCAAATTATACAAAGCCAAAAGATGTTCCATATTAGTCAAATGGCGCTTCGAACTCAAATAAGAACAAGCAATCTCAGAAAGAGAGATCCAAGTGCACATATTGTCATTGAGGATTTCATCCTGAGAGTTATTGTATGAAGAATACTATAGTTTTGATGGCTCAGTTACTTGATAAGAACAATCTCCCTGTACCTGCATGTGCAAGGAAGAAAGATGCTGATACTGAACCTTCTAGATATGAGGACAAAGAAAGATGTCATTCCCTCGTGGAAAGAGCATCAACATATTCTTCATTCATCATAGATTCAGGAGCAACAAGACATATGCCTTACTCCAAATATCTCTTCTCCAACTTTGAATGCTCATTTGGCCCTTCCATCATGTTGGGCAATGATTTAGAAGTCTCCTCTAAGGGGATTGGAAGAATCAATCTTGACCATGGATACTTTTCTGATGTGCTTTATGTTCCTTCTCTCACAGCAAATATACTTTTAGTGTATCAAATGACTCATATTGGAGAGCCCAAAAGAGTGATCTTTTCTCCAAATGAAGTTGAGGTACAACACATGGTTTTAGGGAAAATCATTATAAAAGGAGATGCAAATCATAAGACAAAAATCTATGATTTTTCACACTTCTTACATCTCTCAAAGGAGTCTACTCTTCACTCTCATGCAAATGAAGAGAGTAGGCTATCTCATCTCAACTACAAGCATTTGCAAAACTTGCAAACTCAAAATGTGGTTGAAGGTCTTCCAAATGGCAAACATTCACCAAAGAAGATTGGGAAAAAGAGGACTCTTGAAGAAGTGCGAATGCTAGATCCATATCCACAAGAACCTGAATATCTAGCACCTATTGGTTCAAATCCTATGGCAAAGTGGGCCACCAGTACTGCATCCACTAGATATCTTGTTGGAGATCCATCATCATCATGTCATAGTTCCTTTCATAGTGATCTCACCTATGTTGGTTCAAAGGAGACATCAAAGAAATACATGCACATTCTGAAATAGTTTCATGATATTCACATTTTTGGATTTGTTCCTCCTTTGAGTGATGATGAGAAAGAGATCACAGATTCTTCACATGAGATTTTAGATTTAGAGTTTGGATGTAATGATGAGCCAACTGTACTTTCTTCTTCACATGAGATTTCATATTCAGAGTTTGGATGTGATGATGAGCCAACTGTACTTGCTTCTTCACATGATATTTCAGATTCAAAGTTTGGATGTGATGATGAGCTAGTTTCACTTGCTTTTTCACATGAGATTTCAGATTCAGAGTTTGGAAGTGATGATGAGCAAGAGAGCGAAGCTTCATCACATGAGATTTCAGATTCAAAATATGAAGATGGAGATGATGATGAGCGAATTCTAGATCCAAATCCACAAGAGCCTGAATTTCTAGCAACTGATGATGAAGATGAGCGAATGAGAGATCCAGTTACACAAGAACCTGATGGTGTCTCACCTGACGATCCTCCTCTTCCTCGATGGGAAACTATTACACTCCGATCTATTGGTGATTTGGTTGGTGATCCACATGATCAGAGAAGAACCAGATCAAATTTTCAGAATGGAAGGTTTCATCCTTCTCACATTACTGATCCATTTCAGATTGATCGATCCTTATTCGGAAAAGAAGGACACTTGCCTCCTTCTGGGGTGAGTGATGATATGCTACATTAGCATCCTTTAGTCTATTTTGAGGGAGGGATTTCTTCCCACTGGGTTTTCCCTCTTTCCTCACTTAGTTTATTTAGATTGATTGTATGGGGTGACCTTTGGTCTCAATCACTAGGGCCCTATTTTTAGTTTTCATTTACTACCTCATAGTATAGCTTGAGGGAGGGTGTTGGAATATTCTCACCATCATTTTTCATATTTGCATGCATCTAATCATCTGCATGCATTTGCATGCAAATGCATGCATCTAGTCATCATCTTGGTGGTCCTCCCAGCACATAGAGCCTACTTTCAGCTCCCTAGAGCCTGTCTTCAGCCCCCAGTAGCCCTCCTACCTACCTGATGTGCCCTATTTGACTCTTTTGCATGGCATGTGCTCATTTACTCACCTACCACCATTTATCATTCAGTTAGTGTGCCTTATCTCACCTACTAGGTGTCTGACAATTAGTTAGAGCATTGATTGAGTAGTTCTTCCACTGATTTCTCATGCTAACTGCATGTAGCTCCTAGTTATCTAGTTCTGGATTGCCACTTGACCTTCTAACAGCCTCATCCACCCTCCTTGGAGTCTCCATCCCCTGATTTATGCCTAGATGGTTCTGTTAGAGTCGCTTGACTGAATATTACCATTTGTGGATGATACTACTGACTGGATGATGTCTCCAATGTTATCCAACCTATACTTTGAGCATGATTCGAATGACATCCTTTGTTAATTCGAATTCTCTACCTAGTTATTCATGATTGTATTCATTATTCACAATGCCAGCTTAGAGCCGATGTATGATACCAATATTCTCCATTTTCTGTGTTCATGAGTGATTATTGAGTGCATCCTTCTCTTCTTCTTTGCAACTTCTTGAGAGTTTATGTGAGGC
The DNA here is from genome assembly GCA_027924585.1 of Larix kaempferi. Classification (NCBI taxonomy): domain Eukaryota; kingdom Viridiplantae; phylum Streptophyta; class Pinopsida; order Pinales; family Pinaceae; genus Larix; species Larix kaempferi. Next base: position 11,051,433 of record BSBM01000303.1, on the reverse strand, counting down.
TTGTTACAACTGTTAGATCCTACTGCAGATTATAACATTCCTCTTGATACTCAATACTAGAGAATGTACACGATCTACAATTATGGGATACCTTCCCATTTATCACAAGATTTTGATATTTTCTCGCTTTGGCATGAAAGAAATATGTGCACTGAATCCTCTTAAGTCATATTAGGGACTATTCCCTCCATCCCATCATAGGATGTCTGAGAGATATCCCAATTCCATCATAGAGTGTCCGGGAAAACGTACTAATCTCCCCAGCCCGTCACAGGGTGTCCAGGAGAAGGCACTATTCCATGTTGCGTCATGATTTGCTGAGTGAAAAACTAGGGAATAATCTCTCCACCCCGCTTGGTGTTCAAGAGAAGGAACTTCCCCTCTTTGAGCATTTAGGGACTAATCTCTCCACCCCACTTGGTTTCTAAGATAAGGTCCTGCCCCATTCTGAGTCATCTTAGGGACTAATATCTCCACCCCACTTGGTGTCCGAGAGAAGGCACTATCCCACTTGACCCACCCCTATACAAGTCACATGGCTAATACTGGGGAATTGTTAGATGCTCAACTTCTAGGAGGATACTGTGTGCAACTGAGGGCTACTCTTCCCATCATGTCACAAGATGTATGGAAGAGGGAACTTCCCAAATCTAATCCATTCACCCCTAGCCAAGTCACATGACTAATACTGGGGGAACACCTAATCGATGCATAAAAACTACTCATCAAGAGCCAGTCTCCCCACCCCATCATAGGGTGGATAGGAGCTAATACTTCCCTACCTATGGGCCATCTGAGCATCTTAAATGCTCTATATATGAGCATCCTGCTCATTCTTCATATCAGCATCATGCTTTATCTACATCTGAGCATCTTCCCCCCTATGCATCTAAGCATCTTGCTTGCTTTGCATCTGAGCATCTTTCTCCCTCTGCATTTGAGCATCCTGCTTGCTCTGCATCCGAGTATCTCTCTCCCTTTGCATTGGAGCATCCTACTTGTTCTGCATCTAAGCATATTTCTCCCTCTGCATATGAGCATCCTACTTGCTCTGCATCCTACTTGCTCTGCATCCTAGCTTCTTGATCCCTCTACATTTGAGCATCTTGCTTTCTCTACATCCAAGAATCTTGCTCCGTCTGCATCTGATCATCCTTCTTGCTATGAATCTAAGCATCTTTCTCCCTCTGCATATGAGCATCCTTCTTTCTGAATCCTAGCATCTCGTTCCTTCTTCATAGAAACCATCTTGTTGTCCTGGGATATCAATCCAACTCCCTCTGAAAAATGAGTTCCTCTTGCTCCTTCTTAAGACTAAAATAATCATCAATCTAGGAGTTCCAATATTTCTCTTGATGTTGAGCCTCACTGCTACATCCTGGGTATCTGGTCCCTCTAAATATAGAAGTCTGTGTCCATGCTATATTCCTCATCGAGCAACTCTTCTAGTTTGAGTTATTCTCATCATCACTTTGAGTTGGAATCCAACTCATCCTTCATTCCATGCTTGAGCTTCCACACTAGATGTCCATGACAGGAGTAAACAAAAATTAATTAACCATTTATGCTAATCACAAGAAAATTTCATCTTTAAGTAAATAAGGCTTATCATTGTTTTAACTTTGGTAAAAGAAATTTTAATGTGTGCATATCAATCACCTAACGAATTGGTAAAACCATGTGTTGGAAAGAAAACCGTGCTCATATGTGAAATCCCACATACAAAACCATGTTTATACGTGAAATCCCACATACAAAACCTATCCATAGTAAATATAAATTAGTAAATACCATATACTAATGAAATACCATGGGCTGGAATGGAATACCATGGGCCAATAACTTGGCAACTCCAAACCACTAACCAAACCATTGGCTATGATACCATGTTGATTTTATAATTATTTTCAGATATTGATGATTACTACCTTATGATATAACATATATCATAGAATAACCATAGAGTGAAAATATCAACCACATATGATATAGGATCACATAAATATAGCCAAGCACAATAGACACAGGATTTATCCTAAGATTAGATCTCAATCGTTATCACTTCATTGTGGTTGAGAGATGGATAAATTTATCACTTTGTAAATTGCAAGTTCATGAATTTTACTTTATAGTGAATGAAGTGAAAGGACACATCCCTTTGTTGCTGGCCGAAATGTAATTTCATAATAGATATTATTATTAATGTATTTAAATAATATTTATTTTGCTAGGTCGATTTGTGAGGATACTTCACGAAGCTATAAACACCAACAACTTACATGACTAAATATTGTCCTCTTTAGAGTTGTATGTGATCCACAATCCCTTGCAAGTTTAATTATTCAAAAAAATCGAGCCACTCAAAGTTTTCCTTGTTAAATTTCTCTTGCACAAGTTCCCCCTCTAATTTTCGACAAAATAATAAAAAAGTTATTAGTTTTCTTTTATAAACTCACTTTTAAAAGTGAAAGTCTTGCTCATACCCCCTTGATAAATTCAATGAATCAATGAGAACTGCATGTTCCATTCTTTTTTTTTTAAATATTTTGGGCATCGATGTAGATTAAAACCATAATGTGCATTGGCTCTTTTCACATATAAAAGCGCACCAAATATCAATATATGAAAAACAAATAGCTTGAATTGAAAATAGAAAAATGCAAATAAAAGCCTATGTTATTATAACTTTGCAAATGGTTTTTACTGTGTGTGCTTTTGTGGAATATTCCTTTAGGTGCATACCATACATATACGTATCAGTGCATTTAAAGTTTAAAAATGCACCAATGTCATTTAAAATTACTTTGACTGTAGTTTTTAATATGAATGTTACATGCATCTCAAAAATATTTTTGAGAATGTAGGCACATAAATTACAAGACTCCATAAGGTATATATGTTGTTTACACTCCCACTATATTCTTAAAAAATGGTTTGAAAAGTCTATTTGAAGTTAGATTAGTATATTCATTCTAAACTTTCTTTTAAGAATGTACACATACATTGGTTGTTGATTTGGCTGAAATGCAGGGAGGAAAATTTATAATATGAGCTGGCTAATTGTTCAGAGACTAGGTCATTCTATGTTGTTCAAAGTTCATCAAGTTCTCCCTTGAAAGTTGGAGTATGTTCACATTTTATTTATATTTTGATTATCTAATTGAATTTATGTTGTTTATGCATGTGTATGTGAATGATTATGTGTTCAATTTTGCAGGATCTTTATTCCAAATTGAGTTTGGTTGCATAAGATTTTCCACCAATCGAAAAACATAAAATGATCTTATCAGAAGCAAGATACCACAATTAGCTGCTAGATAAAAGTGGAGAGCTTATTTCCCCACCAATTGTAACATGCCATCCTCTAGCCACCATCTTATGCTTATGGTACTTCAGTGTGAAATGGATATATTTTATGACACCCCAATGGTATGTGCTTGTTTAAAATATCAAGAGTTGAAGGAAAACCCTGAAAAATGCCAGCTTTTCCCATTATACAAATGATAGAATACTCAATTTTGATGCTTTAATGCCTCTCACCATAGTAAAAAATCCAATAGGTGATATATAAAAAACCCATAGAATCCATTTCATATGCCTTAATTTTTTGAAAATTTGGAAACCGAAAGATCTACGTTTCTCCCTAAATTGACCACCCCATCTCCTTTTGTTGTTTCAACTTATATTTATAATTAGCCAAAGTATGATATCAAACTAACAACCAAAACATATCTACTAGAAGATCCAAAAAGTAGTATTCCATAAGAGCAAAAATGTCCAAGTATACATCAAGGTTGGTTCAATTGTTGGAGGGTAGTGATGAATTCTCTCTTCATATACATCTTCAAATCAAATACCAAACTTGTTACATTTATGCTTTGTATGGCGCTTGACCACCTTATTTTCCTATGCCCAATTCTTGAACCAAATTCTCCTTTTTACGGTAATAATTGATATGATTTCCAAGTCCAAAATTTAGATGTTGCAAATCTTGGGATGTTTATCCTTTCACATGTATTTTCCTCCAAAGCAATTATTAGAAATTATATTATTTTGTGGAACTTTTTATCCTTGTTCCGATTACTTGAATATTCAGAGAAGCAAGATGGCTACGTTGTGAAAGGAACACTCTCGATGTTTCGAGTCTCTAAGTCCGGCTCATCATCAGGAGAAGATGTGTCTCAAAGGATTGGTCAAAGTGTAGTGTATTTATAAATATATGTTTGAAACCCTATATTGTTTTTTATAATTCGATAGTGGATTACCCGAAGTTTATGATTTTTAAAGGCTAAAGAGACTAATCGAGTTTCACTTATGATATTTTTTATAAGTTTGAAAAGTTTATTAAGAAATAAATTATTCATTTTTTATCAAGCTCTTTATTATAATATATTGTAACTATATTAATTTTCTAATATTTTTATTTTAAGGTAATTTTATTATAATATAGTTGAAACCACTACGTAAAGTATATTTTAAGAACTAAATATTTATTTATATTTGTATATTATTAAGGTTATTTTTATTATAATTAAGTTTTATTTTCATTATTCATTTTTACACGTAGGTATAAATATTTATAAAATAGGAGATCTGCAATAGAAGAGTTGAAGATACTCAACATTTCAAACTCACAAGTGGGTCCATCATTAGGAGCAATAGACTCGTGATTTTATCTATTGGAGAGGTTTATTAATACATGGAAAGCTTCCAATGCTAATGATGGGTCACGTCGGGCTCCTTATTGAAGAGGTAGGGTTATTCCTAAGGATGTGGACTACAGGTTTTAAAGGTTTGAGGTTTTAAAAATAAAAGGGTGAACATGGAAAGGATCTAGGGTTAGAATCTAAGGTGACCTAAGAAAAGGACTAAAACATTGACAATCAAGTTTGAGGATTATTAGTGCTAAGGATATTAGGGTTAGTGTTATTATGGTTACTTGTATTAGTATTATTTATCCTTGCAGTGTTGTCTTTATTTATAAGGCTATGAATAATAGGTTTCCAACAATTACTAAGCTTCAAGCCATCATACCTATTTAGGTTCAAAGGGACTTTCTCGATTTCAATAGCTTCACGAATTTTCCTCCTTTTGTAATGGTCTTCTATCACAACTAGCTTGGCCTCTTATATACAAATGTGGTGACCGGTGGTATGTGCATGTTCAGCTAATGCAGACTTCTTATGATGATCATGAATTAGGTCTGCTTTGTTCTCCCCAAGTCTCACTTGGAATTCCCACCATATTTACGCAATATAAGGTAGTCCACATGAGCAAGGAATATTGTAAACTCCTTTCTGTGTTCTTGGGTCTGTGTGGTATTTTGAGGAGTCTAACATTCTTCCAATTGAGTTTGTAGGAGAGAAGGTGGCTCTAATATTCTTTTTTCTTAAGAACAAAATGTTAGTTGTTCCCTTGATGTAAGGAACTGTTATCTTGACCGTTCCATTAATGTCCTCTTTCTTACCCTGATGATTTCTATGATATTTATTTATTATTCTATTGATGTGACCTATACTATACCCATTCCTCTTAAATACGTCGGATATGTCTTCTAATTCCTTTTCAAGGTGCTCAGCAACTGAGACCCTGATGGTTCGAGTTACAAGGGTATTTATGACCCCTATTTTTGTGGTGGATAGTGGTGTGATTCTGTGTGTAGGTACCTATCTGTGTGGGTTTTCTTCCTATAGACTTGGTACCCTAAGGTACCATCATCTCTTCTTGAAATGAGGACATCTGGGAAAGGGATCTGATTATCATTCTCTATCTCCATGGTGAATTTTATATGGTCAAAACTACTATTTAAGTGGTCTAGAAAATCATTCACTATTTTCTTTCCATGTGGCCAATTGGTGTTGGTGTCATCAACAAACCTTTTCCACCATTTTGGTTTCAAGGGGAAAGACTCAATAGCTGATTTCTCAAAGGCTTCCATGTATAGGTTAGAAACCACCAGAGAAAGGGGATATCCCATAGCAATTCCCTCAATTTGTTTATTTAATATGCCTTTGAAACTAAATATTGTTAAATATAAACATAATATTTTTGTGTATAGGATGTGCATTAATGGTTATCCTTATGGAAATTTTAATAGGAAGAACCAGTTTTACATCAATGGTCATTCACACACTTATGGGAACATTTCATTATTAAGAAATAACTATAAGTGCTCATTATCTAGTGCAAATTATTCATTTTAGGAAAACTTTAGTGGAAAGGATTTGTTTAGGAAAAGAAAACCATGCATATTGGTTGATGTGCATGCAATACGTAGTTTGTCTCCTAGTGATGAGTTGTTGATAATATATAGCTTGCATATACCATCAACCACTTGTAAAAGACACCTTACATTAGGACTACCTTTAGATGTCCTCTTGGGGAATAAGAAAAGAAATTATTTATAAATTGTATTTTTTTAATTTTTTTTCAATGGAATTAATGTTAACATATTGCTTAATTTGACATTTTATTTTATAAAGTTGTTGATTGAACATGTACTATATAATTTTTTCCATGTCTCTAATAATTTTTGGTATAATGTTTGAACCAACAAAATGCATTGTGTTTACTGATATCTTTGATGTAATATTCAATGTTTTTTCAATTAGGATTATGATGAAATGCACCCTATTCACCATATTTTGTTGCACCCTGTTTTGATTTCAAATTAAGAGAAGGATGATAAATGAGAAAAACTTAGAGATAAAGCATACCAAGCATGGGTGAATCACCCACCTATTCAATTCCCACTAAATCTTGAGTCACCAATTCATAATATCTGTAGTAATACTAGTTCTTCATATGTTGGCAATGACGATAGTGAAATAGAGGTAAGTATGGATGATGTTTTATGGGATATGGGTACCATGAATGAAATTTTGTTACATGCATTCCATCAAGATGAGTTAGGGGATGATGCTCATATCACCGATACCTTCTTTGGAATCCTGAAATATGATTCCACCACCCCTATCTTTGGACATGGGTTAATGTATACCCAACTAAGGAAAACAATGTTATTGCACAACTTGAAAGAAATGTATGGTATGCCAAAAATGTGTTTCTCAACTCTTTTTTGAGGTAACTAAGCATTAAGTCCCCTATATTTTGAGGAATCTTGTCACACAATTGAGTTTAAGAATGATCAATTTTATGAATGCTTGATGATAGTTTAAATTTACATTTCCCACTAATTCTAGATGATTCAAATATAATGTAATTCCAAGTGATAATGTCTTTCCCTATAGTTGTGCATAGGAATTTAAGAAAATGTTAACAAGATTGGTTGTTTAGTACATATCATATCATGCTTTCCCGGATGATAATATTTTATATATAGGTGTATCTGCATATAAAGAAACAAGTCTAGAATGCGGGTATGACAGGCACTAGAAATTAAGAAAACTAATGGAAATCTCATGGTACTCCTCATAATATATTGAGGTGCATCCCTATAATACTAAGGATTCAAAGGCTATTTAATTGGAAAGAATTATCCATGTTGTAAGGGTGGCATGCCTCACATATAAGTGATGCAAGATTTATGTGAATCCTGTCATATTCAATATCCATGACTCATATAGAGGATACATGGCCCATTAATTTCAAGGATGAAGCTGAGAGCCTTCGATTCATCATAGCCATGGATGGAGTTAATCTGTATTCGTTCCAAAATCCAAACTATTATATTTGGATAGTAGTAGTGATAAATAAAAATATCCCCCCATAGTTGAATGCGAAGAATGAACATTTTATGTTAGCTCTCATAGTCCATGGTAGAATACAATAATGCGAACGTCTACCTACAACCATTGATTGATGAATTGAAACAAATATGGGAAGGGACACTTATTTATGATGTTTCGAGACCTATCCCAAGGGAGAGGTATTATTTTATATCATATGACATATGTGTGCACACTATGAATAATTATCTAGGATAAGGCATTTTCTCTGGTAAGCATGCTTATTGTTTTATTTAAATTCATAACATTTCTATATTAGTTAATTTGGTGCAACTACATTTTTCAATGCTAATGTGCTCCATATACAATAACATTGTAGGTCTTATAACAAGAGGATATCATGGATGAAAATGTTGTGGAACTTGTATAAAGACTAGGTGGTCCAACCACCTATGAAAGATGATGTACGACTACTCGAGAATATTCCTCCCAGAAGAACACCCTTATATAAGATTAACATTTGCTTTCAATGGTAAACCATAGAGAACTCATATAATTTAAATAATGACTCCCACTAATAATCATAGGGCTATGATAAATGTAAGGAGAAGGACATTCTAGAATTGTTCATTTCAAATGGTGAACTTATGTTTGACGATCCTGATTTTTTTGACATTTTCATTGAGAAAATTCCCATTGGGATGAAAAGAAAATACATATTTTAGGAGCTTCTATATTGGGAGCATCTTAATATGTCCCACTTACTAGATCCCATGCATATATTTAAAAAAAAATTCATCCTTTTTATGGAGACACATATCATAAAACAATAGTGACACATTGGGTATTATAAGAGATCTTATTTCTTCAAATACTAAAAGGAAACTTTGGCCAAGAAAAAAAATGTCCTCCTATGTGGATCAATACCATATATTGGGAATTAACCTAAATGAATACCTTTAGTGATCGTAGTGATAGATCAAATGCACAAATACGCATGATTTCCCACTAAGGGATGTACCATTTTCATAAAATTTGAGGAGGAAAACATTCCTCAAATTATCATGTGTCTCTACTATAATAGGTCAAGGGTACAAATTCCTCTCCCTCTCTTGGGCCTCTCATGTATCATGTACAAAGTTGTATGGGTCTACCCACTTCTAATGCTACTACTACCACTATCATTACTGCTATATTTGATTCACATACAACATTCATTAGGTACACGCACACACACACACACACATATAACATAAAAATTTCTATTAAGAAACAATTTTTATTATTTTTTTTAAAATAAACTATCTAACACAACTAGTGCACCTTAAAAAATAGAAGGCACCATTTGTGGTGCTCCAATACATGAAGTGCCTCATTAACAATGTGATATACATAACTATTTAGAACTATTGGCAAGGCATGAAAGTTGGCAGTGTTCATCAACGTTTTCATTTTAAGGTGGACTAATAACATCGGTACACAACTATAAACACAAGGAAATGTCACAACTTAAATGAAGATATTGAACATTGTCTACTAGATTTGGGTTCTCTCTACTACTAATTGGAATGCAATCTCCTCATAACCATGGAAAATATGTCTATTTTTGTATACTAGATACGAAACAATATGTCAAGATTGTCATTTTATCACCATGATATAAGTTAAAATGGATTAGGGTGAATCCATGCAGATGGGTAACACCTTTTAGCCAAAAGTGACGGTGAAAACTCAATTTTTGACTCATTTGTTAAATCGAAGCCCTCCAAACTCATACATTCCTTGTGAATTTCAACATGCACCAAAAATACAAATTGTAGGGAATTATGTTGTTTTTCCACTTATATTTTTTTTGAAAAGTAAAAAAAAATCATTTAATATGCCAAAATTGCATTTAGATAGATTTGTTCTTGTAAATTTTAGGAAAAGTTAACGAGTGACTTGTGTGCATGCAAAATAATTTAATGATAGCTGCACAATTTTTGAAAAAATTATATATGAACATAATCTACATAGATTGCACTAGGGAGGACATATTTGTTTTTTTATTTATTTTAAAAATTTAAATTTTTTTATTAATTTTTGAAACTGACCGTTCAAAATTTTAATCGCATTTTGTAGACATGTGTTTGGGTTTTGGTAACCCATGGTAAATTTGTGCATGGTATTTCATGTGTTGCGATACCATGGGCATCTTTACCATGGATTAACAAAACCATGGGCCTTAAATAAAGATGGATTAAAAAATATTTGAAATAGTTAGGTTTAATGTATTATTATCATTCAAAGGAGTGTGGAAGAGACCTGTTTATGTCTTTTTAAAATGCCATAAACAGGTCTCTTCCACTCCTTTGAATTACTGCCAACCTGTAAAATGGATTCTCTTTTCCATATTATTATCATGTTTAAAACTAAATTAAAAATATAACAATCATAAAAAATTTAAATTTTACATGTAAACAATAATATTAAGTCAAATATATCCATCGAGCTATTGAGCTAATAGCTTGATTGAGGGTTTAGATAACCTTCCATTGAGCTTCAAAGCTTAATCGAGGGTTATTTAAACCCTTGATTGAGATTTTGAAGAAATCTCAATCGAGGGCTTGTTTAAATCCTCAATCGACCTCATGTTGATGGAAATTTGCAAGGGTGAAATTTTTCCAATTGGCTATTTTTTGGGTTTTTTTCAAAAAATGAATTCCCTATTTCGTCCTTTTTAGTCTCTAATATCGCCTATATTTACACAAAATGTGTTTTTTTATCATAATATTTGCCAAAATTTACAAGTTCCAGTAGTAAATTGTATGTTTCATATTTAATATTCGCCTACCTATCTATATATATGGTTTTTTCAATCCAAAATAGTCACCTAGAATACTATACTTAAGTATACTATTATAATCCTTAAAACATACCATGCTCATGTTTTAGACAATACGTGCCCGCGTCTTGCCAAAAAGTGTCACCTATATTGATGGGTACACCCATTAATATTCTGGGACAATGTCATAATGATATCTATGTGTATACTACATATTGGGGATAGGTTCACTAGCATGCATAATCATAATAAAACTGTAGGTATGAAAAACACTCAAAAGGATATGCCTTGGAAAGGTGAGAAACTGAAAATAATACTATAGTGAATACACATTCCATCCCCTCTTAAATACCTATTGTACTATTCATTGAATGTATCATGGGGAAGTTCATTACATACATGTGGAAAGAGGGAGATGGAACTCCTTTCAATGGGGTGACTATAACTATAACTATTCTTTTTTGCGGCTACTTACTTTTACCTATCATAAATTTATGACTCTTAGTTCATTTGTTTTATTCTAAAATAATTGTTGACATATTTCAAGTGGAAAACATCCCCAAGGCTCTTTGTATATCTGGATACCTAATGAGAAGTTTTGAGATCATGTACAATTGTCAAACATGGACAAAGTTAATTGTCATGATATTTGTAGGTCTTTCCATGATATTTATAGGTGCTACATATTACCAAAATTAAAGCATATGGTGGATGAGAAGATTTTTTCCCACTATTATGGCCTTGTTCAAATTCTAACCTAAAAACTAATAAAAAATAAAGGGTAAATAAAACATATATGTGAAAAAAAATGAAAGGCCAAAACATTAACAGTGAAGCCCCAATCAATGATCTTTCCAATGAACAAGTTTAGGTTATATTTTTAGGGCTAGGAATACACAGAGTTATAGGGATATAAGGTGAGGCTTATTAATTTTTTCATCAATAAAACATATCCTAAATAATAGATTCATCAATTAAAAAAATGCATTAAGGTTTGAGAACACATTGTGAAAGAAATTGAACACACCCTAATGTTTAAGTAAGTTGGTGAAGAGAAATTCTTCTCTAACACCTCAAATGTTGAATATTTGTTTGTATTTTGAAAATAATCCATGACATTCTATCCATGAATCCATATATATACTTCATATCAAATGCATCTCAAAGGAGATGGTAGTAAGAACCAATGAGAAAACAATTGCCTCACATGTCAATGCCTTCTCACGAAAAACCTCTCAAATTCATTAGAATGTTGAACTAATACCTCTATTACACACCCAAAATTGAATATTTCATGAACATGAACATTCTAACTTCATGAGTGACCTATTTCCTCTTACGCTAACTCCTTCCCACCAAACATGTCTCAATTTGATTAAAAATTTGAACCAGGATGACTGTTATACACCCACTTCCTAAGAGGTTTAGGTTTTCATGGCCATGTACATGCCCAATTTATGAGTGACCAATTTCCTTTGATTCCAATCCTCAGTTCTGAGAAAAAACATCTCACTTTCATTAGAATATTGAACCAATACATCCATTGCACATGAATCATGTAGCGTTTCATGGGCATGACCATGCCCACTTCACAAGCGAGAAATTGTCTCCTGGGTTGACCCGTTACAACAAAAAAACGATCAATTTCATTATAATATAAATCAAAACCATTTTTACACACCCACCATCTAAGAGGTTTAGTGTTTCGTGGTCATGTCGATCCCAACTTCATGAATGAATAGTTTCCTCTCAGGTCGACCAATTCCCTCCAAAATAAACTAAAATTTATTAGTATATCGAACCCTTTTCAGTATTGCACATCTACAACATAATTGGATTTAAGGGTTTTATGCATGCTTTATGGTCTTTTCCATTTCCTCTTGTCAAGCTAAATGGATCCAGTGTTCGTGTTTTCTTTCGCATTTTGCTGTACGCAATTTTTGTTTTTGTTTTTAATTTTTATATATTATTATATATATAATAATTAAAATTACTATATGTGTGTATGTGTAATATATAAGTTATATATATCATATGTCAATAATAAAGATACATGTGCATACTATATATATATATAATTACAATGAATATATAAACAATAATATTTCTTATATAACTATAACTAAATGTAGTTATAATTATATAAGAAATATTATTGTTTATATATTCATTGTAATTATATCTATATCTATCTATCTATCTATATATATATATGAGATAAGAAATCTAGATGATGATAAATTAAGACTAGGTGAGGCAAGGACACATATAACTCATAAGTATTAACTAAATTAATTATATCAATATAGTTGATCATGATGTTGGTTTACTAGTATACTATATATATAAATATATTTGCAGCGGGTTGTGGGAGGTTTATCTAATAATTAGAATCATGTAAAATTACCTCATCATTCACATAATGCTCACTCATAAATGATAGGATATTGGATTAGTCTCATAAGCTTGTGCATTCCTTATTCTTATCTAAATTATGTGAACAACCCTCGTATGTATATAATCCACGATTTCCATATGAGTACTTTCATCCCTCTAGATTGCTATTCTTAATCAATTACAATAACAAGAAACTTCCTCATGTAATTTTGGTGCTACTTTTCTAACAAATCATATTCATTTTGAATATTAATTTGATGTAAAAAATTAATGTAAAATTATTTATAACAATGAAATACTACTAATTTATATTCACATAAATATTATCTAGTCATATATGTTTATCCCTGACTATATTAGTAGTTTATGTTAGTCATTTATAGCAATGACACTTAAAATTACTCAAATTTGGTAGATTTTACCTTATAAAAAATGTCATGACTATCTTTTTGATTGTGTAGTAAAACAATTGTCATTTTGTACTAGTGGTACACATGATCAAATTATGATCACTCGTATACTTCAAAATAATATAGCTAGTGTGATCAATAACCAAAGCCCCAAAGTATTTGGTAGAACTACTAGTGCACATTCTCTCGTGGCTTCAAATTTGCATCTATATGGGGATAAAACGATAGAATAACCTCAAAGATTGTTTCTCTAATGCCACTAGGACAATTATTCACACTTGCAAACCATTACCATTATATCATTGCTTAGTAGTTTTTCTCAAATTTTTTGGATGCGTCAATCCGTGTGTTGGCTATACTCAGTTTCTTTAAATGTAAAACAAATGTCCTACATTATCTATGAAAGTCATCAAATATCCCATTGGCTATAGAAGCTTGATGTGATACACTTATTTCTTGATTGATTCAATTCCACATAGATCCTTTATGACCTATGTTTCACCAGTTTTCTCTTGAGGAGGGACTATGGAGGTTGTTGTGGAAGGTACCATTACTATGCTTGAGATAGTAGTGATACCAAAAAAATATATAATGGAAGAATATTCCAACGCTTTATTAAAATTATGTTTTTAATTTGACATCAAAGATGTAGAAGGTAAACAAATTGAAGATGAGGCTAATTTTGTTTTTGGATAGAATAATACCCTTGCCACAATAGATTTTAGAAGAGTTAAACATGGTACAATGAAAATGGAGTGTTAACTGGGCTTCTCACTTCTAATGTCAATCCTCCATAGATATATGTGTTTGTTGACCATACAAACATATTTCAACCAATCGATGATTTCCAGGCACACTATAAATCAAGTGTTGATGTCTCCTAGTTCTTAAAAGACTTGAGAGCTCTATGTGCATGCCATATATCATGAATAATAATTTCAACATTATCCCTATAGTTAGTTAATAACCTCAATTCATGGGTTTACTTCTTAGGGATAATCAATGTAGGTGAACCACAAGGTGAGAATATCAAGTGAATATTTTCTTCTTATAATAGTGCCCACATTTGTTTGTCAATATCAGTTGAGTCAATAGGGATAAGAATATATGGTAGGGTATTGGGAAGGGGGATGTCAATAAAAAGGTAATTTGTGTGTTTGATATGACATGTGTTGGTTGTGGAGCTTGATCTCCAAATTCAGAGACACTATTATTCAGCCGTGGTTGTACCCCAGTTTTATATGATATGTAGGTGGATTGTAGACTCACCCCAGCGGGGGGGTGTGGGGGGGAATCGCCCGCCCACAGGGTATTTTCGGGCCCATGGTTTTGGATAACCCGTGGTATTTTCCCATTGTATTTCCCTTATAAAAGAAAGACATTGTAACACGGCTAGGGTTGATGTATTAGTTTTTATGCATTTTAAAGATCTCTGAGATCAAGAAGAGAGACGGTGAGATAGTGAAGAGGAAATGCAGTGGTTGTGCTACAGGTTGTATCCCTTCACTTTGCTAGATGGAATAATAATAAGGACTGGAAACTTTAGTGTGGACGTAGCCCAAGTTGGGGTGAGCCACGATATATCTGTGTCTCTCTTGTAATGTGTGTGTGATTATATTTGCATTTTTGTTTATTGTTACTTCTCTATGATCCCGTTTTTCTAACAATTGGTATCAGAGCCAAAGGTCTATTTGGTAGATAAACCCACTGGAGGATAGGGTTTTTGGTTTGAGTGGGAGCAATGGTAGAAGAAGGAAAGTTTAAGGTCGAGAAGTTTAATGGCCAAAACTTCTAGTTATGGAAGATGCAAATGGAGGACTATCTATACCAGAAGGATCTATTCCTACCATTGGGAGGAAGAGCAAAGCAACCGGTGGCTATGAAGGACGAAGAATGGGAGGTTCTTGACAGAAAGGCTCTGGGAACAATACGGCTAAGCTTGGATTCGTTGGTGGCTTTCAATATCTCAAAAGAAATGACAATGGAGGGTTTGATGAGCACACTGGGTAAGTTGTATGAAAAACCCTCGGCCTCCAATAAGGTATTTCTAATGAAGTGTTTGTTTAATATGAAGATGTCTGAAGGTGGATCTGTTACTGATCATTTAAATGAGTTTAATACAGCTACAAATCAACTAAGTTCTATAAGTGTGAACTTTTATGATGAGGTTAGGGCTCTTCTAATCTTGTGTTCATTGCCAGAAAGTTGGAATAGCTTGGTCATGGCTGTAAGTAACTCTGTCTTTGGTTCAAACACCTTGAAATTTGATGATGTTATTGGTGTTATTCTTAGCAAGGAAATGCAAAGAAAAAGCACAAGTGAGACATCAGGTAATGCATTGACCATGGAGACCAGGGGAAGACAAAAGGAGAGAGTAAAGAGCCAAGGTAATCGTGGGAAGTCTAAAACGGGAAGATCCAAGTCCAGATTGGGAAAGATAGAGTGCTGGAACTGTGGAAAGAAAGGACATCTGAAGAAAGACTGCAGATCTCTAAAGAAGAAAGGAGATGCACAGAAGGAAACTACCCAGGAAGCAAATGTAGCAGGTGATGTGTTACAATATGCTTTGATTCTTGCATTAGATAATACTAGTGATTATTGGGTAGTAGATTCAGGGGCTTCCTGTCATGCTACACCTCATAGGAAATACTTGATGATTATGTTCCAGGTGATTTTGGACATGTTTTATTGGGTGATGATGAGCCATGTAAAATTGTTGGAATGGAACTGACTGGCTGTTAAAGGATGTTAGGCATATTCCTGCTATGAAAAGAAATCTGATCTCAATAGGGCAGTTGGGAGATGGTGGCTGTCTATCTACATTTGGAGAAAAGTTGTGGAAGATCACTAAAGGATCAATGGTGATAGCAAAAGGAGACAGGGTAGGTACGTTGTATTTATGTCCTCATAATACTGACCATTCTATCTCTTTATCTTCCACACGAACAGATACAACATTGTGGCAACTGCAAGAAGGTTCTTGACATGAAAATCCAAAGGTGCCAGAAAATCTTCCATAAACACAAAGTACACAGTACTTGATGAAATTACAAAAAATGAAGTTCCAAAGGTGCCAGAAAATCAAGAACAACAACTAGTTCCTAAAACTCCTGTAACTGCAAGAAGATATACCAGGTTAAGTAGACTCCCTGAATGATACTATCCTTCAATGTATTATTTGTTGATGACTGATGCTGGTGAGGCAGAATGTTATGAAGAAGAAATGCAGGTGGAAACTAGAAAGAAGTGGGAGCAAGGCATGAATGAGGAGATGGACTCATTGGTAGGAAACCAGACTTGGGATTTGGTTCAGTTTCCTGCTAGTAAAAGAGCATTGCAGAACAAATGGATTTACAGGTTGAAGGAAGAAGAAGGAGGCAAGAAGTGGTACAAGGCCAAACTTGTTGGAAAGGGGTTTTCACATAAGAAAGGTATATATTTTGATGAAATATTTTCTCCTGTTGTTAAAATGACTTCAATTAGGACTATCTTAAGTCCAGTGGCGGTAGAAGATTTGCATCTTGAACAGTTAGATGTAAAAACAACCTTTCTCCATGGGGATTTGGAGGAAGAGATATATATGCAAAAACCACAAGGGTATGAGGTCAAAGGTAAGGAGAACTTGGTATGCAGGTTGAAAAAGAGTTTGAAGCAAGCTCCAAGGCAGTAATATTTAAAATTTGACATGTTTATGACAGGACAAGGTTATAGTAGATGTCATCATGACCACTGTGTTTATTTCAAGAAGTTATACAATGAAAGATATATTATCTTGTTATTGTATGTGGATGAAATGCTTGTTGCAGGGTCTTACATGCAAGATATAAATGTACTCAAAAGGAAGCTAGCTAATTCATTTGTGATGAAGGATTTGGGTACTGCAAAGCAAATCCTTGGTATGAGAATAACGAGAGATAGGAAAAATCGCAAATTGACATTTTCTCAAAGTGAGTACATACAAAAGGTGTTGGAGAGGTTCAGAATGTAGAATGCAAAACCAGTAAGTACACCTTTGGCCAGCCATCTCAATCTAAGTAAGGAAATGTGTCCCAAGACACAGGAAGAGACAAATTACATGTCCAAGATCCCCTATCAATCAACAGTTGGCAGCTTGATGTATGCCATGGTGTGCACAAGACCAGATATTGCACAAGCAATGGGAGTTGTGAGCAGATATATGAACATTCCAGGTAAAGAACATTGGAAGGAAGTACAGTGGATTCTCAGGTATTTAAGAGGTACTACCACTCAGGCATTATGTTTTGGAGGTTCAGACACTGTTCTACAGGTATATGTTGATGCAGATATGGCAGGTGATAAGGATAGTAGGATGAGCACCACAAGGTATGTGTTTACTGTAGGTGGAACAATAGTAAGTTGGATTTCGAAACTGCAGAAGGTTGTTGCACTTTCAACAACAGAAGCAGAATATGTTGCTGTTACAGAGGCTAGTAAGGAGATGATTTGGTTGCAGAGGTTTATGGAGGAATTGGGTAGAAAGAAGAAGGAATAGCAGGTTGTAGAGTGACATCCAGAGTTCCATTCATATTGTAAAGAACTCAACATTCCATTCCAGGACTAAACATATACAGCTCAAGTACCATTTCATACGCTCTGTTTTGGAAGATGAACTGTTGAAGCTGGGAAAGATACACACTAGCCAGAATCCTACAGACATGTTCACAAAGGTAGTGACCAGAGAGAAATTGAGTTCCTTCCAGGTTTTAGCTGGCCTTCTAGTATGAAAGTGAAGAGGAGATAGTTGCCAAGTCCAAGTCTAGCAAGTGCAGCAGCGGTGGAGTTGTTGTGATCAGTCTCCAAGTGGGAGATTGTTGGTTGTGGAGCTTGATCTCCAGATTCAGAGATACTATTATTCAGCCGTGCTTGTACCCCATTTTTATATGATATGTAGGTGGATTGTAGACTCACCCCAGCGGGGGGGTGTGGGGGGCATCACCCCCCCACGGGGTATTTTCGGGCCCATGGTTTTGGGTAACCTGTGGTATTTTCCCATTCTATTTCCCTCATAAAATAAATACATTGTAACATAGCTAGGGTTGATGTATTAGGTTTTATGCATTGTAAATATCTCTGAGATCAAGAAGAGAGATGGTGAGACAGTGAAGAGGAAGTGCAACGGTTGTGCTGCAGGTTGTATCCCTTCACTTTGCTAGACAAAATAATAATAAGGATTGGCAACTTTAGTGTGGATGTATCCCAAGTTGGGGTGAACCACGATATATCTGTGTCTCTCTTGTAATGTGTGTGTGATTATATTTGCATTTCTGTTTATTGTTATTTCTCTGCGATCCTGTTTTTCTAACAACATGGCAGTGGATGAAGGGGAACTTTTGGTAAAAACATCTTGATAGTTAGAGAGGAGGGGTTCCAATGGTGTAGCTGAGGAGTTGTTTGAATATTCTTAGATTCCTGGATAATCCATAAATGTAAACATTTATGAAGTATGACTTGATGTATGAAATGATTATAAGATATATTTTATAGAGAAGAAGAAGAAAATAAATTGAAGAAAAATTTTAAACCATCCATGTCACGTACCCACCCGTAGACCCAATTCCTGGAAGGGAACATGATGCCATTCTTTGGGCTTTTACATAATCTCAGCCCAAATTATTAGATTCATTCGAATTAATAACCAATGTGTGCATATGTAATTCAACAAACATGCACAACGGAAAAAAAAACTACATCATGTACACACATTTCATATGCATCCAACATATCCAAATAATCATCAAATTACACATTTGCAGAAGTAAACACAATAAAATACTCATCTTGATGTAATGCTATCCCAAGAAACTAGCTATGTCACTACAATGCTCCACCCAACCATAGGTCTCTGCTCAGCCTATATTATTTCAACACTCAGAGACCACCCCCGAGCTGGTGTTGCTTGGTTTTGCAACAAAGCATGTGCTAAAGGGCACCTGCCAACTTGTAGTAGGAATCTCAATGTAAAAGTAAAAACAGATGTAAATAGCAGTAAATCTGATCTAACATGTGAAAGGAAATAAAAACTAGATTTAAGAACAATAAACAATGAGTTCCATAAGAAAAACAAGAAATAGAAAATTTGATCTTTTGTATTACCTCAAATGGTGAGGATGGTGAGTTTAAGCAGCTGCAAGGTTGAGGTGCTCCATTGTCCAATGGTCTCTTCTTCTCCAATGCTTCAATGGGGATCTTCAAACTCAAAAAGGGAGGCAAGGGCTCTCAAAGGTAATTTGGCAGCTTAAGGATAGGATGAAATGTGGATGAATAGTGAGGAGCCCCTATCACCTTTTTATAGTTTTTTAGTGATGGGTAATACCATTATGGTTTACGGAAACCAATGGTATTGACCAAAATGGTTTAAGTTTCTTTTTCCCTCTTTTTTCTTTTTTGAATATATTTTATATTTTTATTCCCTTTTAATATTTTGGGAATTTTGGACCCCTTTTGAGGTTTTTTTTGTATTTTTTGAGGAAAATTACGTATTTTGAGTGGAAAAAGATGGGTTTTGGTATTTTTGGTGACCTTTTGAAGGTTTTAGAGGCTGAAATGGTGGAAAAAGTGGAAAAATGGGTCATGTGAATAAGGGAATGAGCTAGTGAGCACTTTTTGGGTGTTAACAGATTGCCCCCTGATGTGTGAGGGCAGGAGCTCATCGTATGGTCGAAAGACATCATATTTATTTTGTCTTTTTCCTGGGGTTTGGAGGAGAGAAGAGATCGATTGCAGACTTGAACACCGGACCCTAGTAGACTACACAAACTAAAAATACATGTCCTCGAAATGAATGAGGAATAATCTCTGATAATGGACGAGGCGGGCATACCCATGCTCGTATCAAGACATATACATAACAATCAGGTCCAAGAAGGAGGACCTGAATAATACACCAAAATCTACTGGTACATCATGGTGGTCCAGAGGGGACACAATGATGGGACATCATGGTGGTCTAGAGGGGACACAATGCTGGGACATCATGGTGGTCCAGAGGGGACACAATGCTGGGACATACTCATGGTCATGCCATGACTGATCTGAATGACCGATACATTGGAAAAGAGAAACAACCATTCTGAATAAGGTGTTAGAAGGGTTGATGAACTATTGAATCTGAAGGTGTCCAACATCTGTAGGGACTGAATGACTGTGAGTCAACTTCTGAGGAGTATATGTAACTCTATACTCGAGGGAGTATAAAACTATGGTACATATGAATATTGTTGCTAAGTGCAACCCGGATATCCATAGGAATATGTAACTAGTTGTTTCCTCAATTAGACTCTCAAATGTGGTAGAGTTAGTTGATATCTGGGGTCTTCAACAAATAACTGAAAGGGGTGATACCCTGTACGATTCTCAACGATGCGATCAAGGTGTTGATGTCGAGCATGTGAGAAACAATCATTTGGAGAGGCACTGAGGACTCCTTTCAAAATGATCTGTAGGCATGTATCACTAATGGTGATGAGTCCAAGTCATAGGGACCTCTAGGTATATCCTCTAGAATAGATTTGGTTGGCGTCGACAGAGGGAGACTAGCAACTACCAGGGAAATGATGTTTCCTTGATATGAGAACGAGGTGTACAACTGAAGTGTGATAGTACTGATGGTAGGACTGACATACTGTGGGAATGGGGTATAACTGGGGTCATAGAGTGGGTGGACTCGATCTTCCTTTGTTCAGTGTATGATGAAATGGTTGACCTGGCAGCATATGAAACTGACTTTTAGGTGTAGGGATGATAGCTTAAGGGATCAGGGTTATGTATTACAGACTGGAGTGACTTTGGGGGACAAGCTGATGGATGCTATTGGGATACTCTGAGGGTGACATACTGTAGAATACTCTGAGCAAAGGCGACCATAATAGGGAAACTGCCATATGAGTAGACATGATCTGTTGTGGCGCTAAAAAGCACCGTTGGGGCCTTCTTCGTGGTTTTAATCAGCTCCAAGAAAGGATAAAAGTGTGCTCTAAAATGGTATTGTCCTGTGGATTTATGCGAGCCCGGGACTGTTCATGCTCGTGAGTGCTTTCACTTTTTAAGGAGTCTAAAAACAATAAGAAGACTCTGAATTGGTGGAGGAGTACCGTCCTGTGGATTTATACGATCCCAAGACGGTGATTGCTCGTGGTTGCTTTCAATTTTAGAGAGTCTGAAAGTGGTAAGTAGACTCCATTGGTGGTCTTTTTCGTATGTTAGTCTCCAAGGCCCGAAAAAGCATAAAATGATGCAAATGGAGAACTCCTCTAGCCGATGTGACTAGAGTATTCCTTTTTCGTAATTAGGCTAGAAGGTCCAGAAAAGGGGTAAACTTATACCAGATAGACACCCTTTCAAATACTTTTAGCGAGCATGAAAGGAAACAAGATTGCTCGGTGATATTTTCATTGTTTTAGGAGTCAGAAAAGAGCTTAACAGAAACTCCCTAAGTGCATTTTTCATAAAAGAATTGTTCGGCCCTAAAAAGGCATAAAATTATACCGAACAAAAAAGTATTGGTGAGAGCGAGAAATGATCTCAAGCATTGGCACGAGCGTGGAAAACTGAATCTAGTGATATGAAAAAATGTTTAAAACGGTTAACAGTCGATGTGGCATGCAAACCAAGGCAATGAGGGGTATGGAAAAATTCCTTAAAAATATGGCGATGAGAGCGAGAAATGATCTCAAGCATCATCATGGGCATGAAAAAATGAATCCGACGATATAAAGAACGTAAAATATGGGCAATGACCGATGTGGCACGTAAACTGAGGTGACAAGGGGCATGTGAAAAATGCCCAAAACGGGACTTGGTGGAAATGAGAAAATGAGTGTACTATCATGAATTTCTCGCCGCGCTGATTCCAATGGTACCAACGATTTGAAAAATGGACGTCGTATGCTGCCGAAATGGTTGACTGAAAATTGGTCAAATTTCTATAAATAGCGAGTGGACCCAATGTGACATGTGTCATTTTCATGGTTGAGTTTTACAAAGTAATTTAAATTGTTCAGAGCACTTTCTTCATTTGTGGGAGATTCGACCATCGTTTTTTTATTACGTGAGTTTCAGGTAAGCCTACTTGTCTTTGCGTTTCAATTTATTTGCCTTTGGGGGGTCTCGGGGTCTCAGAAGTGGCGAATACTCCATGTTGGCTTGCCAACGTGGAATATCGCGAGTTTTGAGGCTTTTCACGTGATTCACATCGCAGTTGTGGGCCTCACAACTACGATGTGCATCGTAGTTGTGGGTTCTTATAGCCGCGATGTGCATCGTTGTTGTGGGTGCTTATAGCCGTGATGTGCATCCTGGCTGCGGGTGCTTACAGCCGCGATGTGGATCGCTGGCTTTGGAAAAAGATTTATGGTATTTTTTCTAAAATTTTCGTGTTTGGTTTGTCAGGATGCTGAAGAGGTCGCAAGCATCATGGAGGGAGAGAGAGATCGATGAGGATTTGATGGAGACTATTCGGGTGAGCCCACATGTGTGGGTGGCGTTGGATTTGGGAGGACTATTGAAGTTCGCGCAGATTCCTCTTATGCGTTCGGTCAGAGACTTGCTGAACAAGTTGATTGATTTCTGGGACCTAGAGGAGATAGCTTTTATAGTGCAAGGTGAGCGACTGGATCTCACCTTGATTGATGTGTATTTCCTTACTATCTTGCCCCATTTGGGTGAGATAGGGGACACCCAACCTAGGATTCTGGCTAGTATGGATATAGAGGATCTCCTTGAGAGATTTTTCCGTCGAGGGGCCCGTGTGCAGAATAACGCACTGAGTGTCTCGGATCTGCAAGAGCCGAAGATACAGGCATTGGCGGCTTGTATTTTGTGGGTGCTTGGTGCACAGGCGCCCCATCGTTTGTCGGGGGGGGGGGGGGGGGGGGGGGGCAGATGATGATGGTTCATCGTGTCATGACTGTGACTTATTTTGCTTGGGATCAGATGTTCCTTGCTTGTGTTCGACGAGAGCTGAGCAACGTGAGGTGTGAGGGAGGAGAGTTAAGTTATGCCTCTTTCTTGTGTTGCTTCTTTTTCAAGTGGGTACCTACCGTGCGGCCACATGCGTCGGTTTGGGATGGTCTGAGGAGTGAGCCACGGATGGTGTGGTGGGGGGAGATGATGCCCCAGGGTGGTGGTGGTATTGAACGGTACTTTACGACGGAGATGTACGAGCAGTGGGAGTAGATGCCAGTCATGATTGACGACTATCCGTACCAGGGTATGGACTTCCGGGGAGACATCGAGATGCGTCAATCTTAGGGACAGGCTGGGGGGTTGGATGGTACGTCTTTGTTTTTGTTGTTCTATCGTATCATGTTTGTATGGTTTGTTTATTTATGATAGCTAGAGATGTTTATATGATATTTATGTTTTTCAGTGTGGGTTTTTTGCAGATGTGGATCCGCTACCACCACCGGATCATTAGGGCCGTAGGGGATGATTGGTGGTGGTGGTACCTCCACCAATAGTGGCATCTCCGCCTCATGCACGAGGAGTTGTGCGTCACTGAGATGATGTCCTGGAGGATGTATGTGATACCTTAGAGGCATTGTTGGATGATGTATTAGATGATGGTTGGAAAGACCTAGATCAGCGCATGTTGGATCGTTGTTTTGATGCTCGGCATGAGTGGAGATCGATTCTACGGAGGGTAGCTGTGTTGGAAGCTGAGAGGAGGGCTCGAGATTAGTATGATCTGGAGGAGGAGGAGTTGGAGGAGGAAAATGACCGTGATGATGAGGATTAGTTTATCTTGTACTTGCCCCCAAATGTTGATGAGCATATGGGTTACGTTTTTGTTGATACACATTTTGTACGGTTGGTGTACTTTTTGTATATTTGGGTCCTAAGGGCACTCCTGACATTATGACTATATGATGATATATATATATATATATTTATGCATATGGATGCATTTTTATTATACAGTCGTGTATGCACATGGATGCACATCTTGTCATTGCTTTTATGTCTTGTTGCACGTGGATGCAATTGTATGTTGTTTGTTTGTATGCCCGTTGAGGCATGTTCTATGCACGTGGATGCAATACTATGATGGTTTCTTTTGTTTTTTTTATTTTATTTTTTGATGCCTATGTGGTGCATGTTGTGATGTCCTACATGTTTTGGTTGACATGCCAATCTAGAATGTTATTATCCATTTGGTCTTCTACACTGTTTAGATTTCTTGGGACATGAGTGAATGAAATGGATTCAAAGTGTCGAATCATTTGTTTAGTGAGCAGGAATTTTCTAAATAGACGGGGATCGCGTACCTAGTAACAGTTGTTGAGCTGGGAAACAATGAGCTGGGAGTCTAGGAAGACGGTAAGGTGACTTATGCCCATCTGGATAGCAGCAACCAGTAGACTAATCACGACATCGTAGTCAGCTTGATTATTTGTGGAAGCACCTATGCACACTCCATCGAGGTGGATCAAATTGTGTGAATGGGAATAAAGTAACCAAGTTGCAGAGGTGAGATTTGGAGACCAGCGACTTGCACCATTGGCAAAGCCGATATGGTAAATTGGAATAGGATCCATTTGTGTTCATGCAAGAAAAAATGAAAATTTAAGGATTTTAAAGTTTATAGTGAAAAAATGAATTAAAAACTGTACAATATGGACTATGGTGTCCAGAAGATTTTTATGGATAGAAACATTTGAGGTACAACCCGTTACGGGGGTTGCGCATGGGATTTCCTTCTAAGTTGGTCAAATGTATGCCCCATGTCCAAGGCAAGTGTGTATGATGTATGGGCCTTGCCACATGGATTCGAACTTTCCTTTGCCCGTTTTGTCATGGGCTTGATCGTAAACAAGTACAAGGTCTCCTTCACTAAATGCTCATGGGTGAACATGTTTATCATAACTAACTTTGGATCGGATCTTTGTGGTTTCAATTGTTTGGAGAGCTGTGCAGCGATATTCATCGGCTTTCTCTAAAAGAAGTAGGCGTTGTTCAATTGGTGAAGTATCCGGGAGGAGTTCGATGGCGATGTGCAATGTCGGGATCTGACACTCGATTGGGAGGACAGATTCTACACCATGAACTAAATGGAAAGGGGTGAAACTGGTGGCGGTTTTTGTGGACATGCGGTAAGCCCATAATGTGGGAAAAATAATGTGATGCCAATTGAACTTATGTCGGTCGATAGTGCGCTGGAGGACGATCTTCGAAATTTTGTTAACAGCTTCGACTTGGTCGTTCCCTTGGGGGTAATAGGTGGAAGAGAAATGATGTTCAAACTTAAGGAGTGTTGACAATTCTCGCCAAATAGAGTCCTTAAAGTGAGAACCATGGTCTGAGACGAGTTGCTTTGGTACTCCAAAATGAGCAATAACATGGTTGAGGAAAAAACGGGCTGCAGTGTCGGCTTTGTAGTTGCAATTAGGAATGGCTTCTACCCCTTTGGTAAATTAATTGACGGCCACAATGATGTGTTTATGGCCTCCAGCTGACACAAGATTGCCATAGATGAAGTCGATGGCCCATTTGCAAAATGCTCCAACGGTGACGACTAGATGAAGGGGGGCAGGGGGGGTTGTTTCCTTGGGGGCAAAGAGCTGGCAGTTTTGGCAATGTTTGACTGCTATGATGCAATCAGTGAATAATGAAGGCCAAAAATAACCTATGCGGTTTACCTTTTGGGCGGTAGCCATTCCATAGAAATGGCCACCGCAGGCACTGCTATGGCAGTTATTAAGGACCTACTTTTCTTCTTCCCGAGAAAGGCAACATCGTAGGATGGTGTCAACACCGCGTCGATAGAGGAGATCGCATATGAGGAGATAACAGGGGGCATGATGGTGGATGCGATGGCATCTGTCACGGTCGATGTTGGGTCGAAACTTCTGTGTGCGGAGGTAAACCAAAATGTCGTCGTACCAGGGGTCGTCTGACGAGATGATGAATAAATGGTCATCAATTAGATCAATTTTTATAGCTGGTGATGACGATGAGGATGGTAGGTCCATAATGAGTTGAGAAAGTGCTAAATATTTGGTGCTCTTCGGGGTTTTAAAAGTCAGGTCATATTCTTGTAGGATAATCACCCATTTGGCAACACGACCTTGCAGAATGTGGCGATTCAAGAGATAGACCGTTGGGTTGGAATTCGCAACAACCGTGGTATGGCCGAGGAGAATGTAATGGCGCAATTTCTGTACTGAAAAGAAGACAGTGAGGAAAATTTTCTTTCATGTGGGTAGCATAGTGGTGGGCCTGATAAGGTTTGGATTACATAGTAAATGACATGCTCTTGACGAGCGGAGTCTTCTTGGACGAGTACTCCAGAAATGACATAATCGGATACCGAAACATAAAGGATGAAGTCTCTTGTGAAATCCAGAGGAGAAATCAAGGGGAAATTTGTGAGTGCTTTCTTCAGGTCTGTGAAAGCTCCTTCTGCTTGGTCGTCCCATACAAAATAGGTATGAAGGCAAAGCAAACGAAGGAATCCATGTACTGTCATGGCATAATCAAGAACAAAGCGATGGAGGAAGTTGTACCTCCCCTGAAGGGTTTGTAGTTGTCTTAGTGTACGAGGTGATGGTAGCTCCATGATGGCTTGGAATTTTAAAGGGTTTACGATGATCCCTTTTTCTGAAATGATGAAACCCAATAGATAGCCTGCTGGAATGTTGTTGACCAAACCCCAATGCGACCTCTGTCGACAGGGGTTCACCTCATTGTCAACACACACCGCAGTCTCCCTGGGAACCGGCCCGGGAAAGTTCGAGCCCACCCAGCAACACTTGCAGAGCGGACACTAGTACAAAATGAGAGATAAGTGACTAAGCAAGTAAAAAATTTAGTCACCACAGTTTTTTCAAGGGATAAATGACTAAAATTGAGCAATTTTAAGTAAGCCAACTAAAAATGACTAATTTAGTCATGGGATAAAACATACGACTAGATAACAAGTGACTAAAATAAAAATGGCTAGCATAAATGACTAATTTAGTCACGAGAATATAAATATGACTAGGTAACAACAATTAAGAATATGAATTAGTCATTTTTAGTTGTCACACCAACAATGGAAAATTAGAATTTTGATAATGATTTTTTACAATTTATTAAATTTTAACAATGCAGATGGATTCAGAGACCCTGATCCCTTTAATGGGGGTCTCTGAATCCATCCACAATGTTAAAATTTAGTAAATTGTAACATTGTAGATATATTTAGAGACCTAGGTAATGTTAATTGTGTCACTCAACAATGGAAAATTACAATTTTGACAATGAATTGTTACGATTTATTAAATTTTAACACTGCAGATGGATTCGGAGACAACCTAAATCCATCTGTAGTGTTAAAATTTAACAAATTGTAAAAGAATTTGTCAAAATTGTATTTTTCATTATCGGATTCCATCAAATAATTTGGAGCATATTAATATAATATATTAATTATTAATATGTGATATAGTTGGTTTGTTTTGTAAGTAAGTACCCACAAGGATTTGAACTTGTGACAATCCATTTACAACTTTTTTTTGTTTGCTCGAATCTCCCTGAGATGCGGGAGTGGCCAGTGGTCTGAGAAACCACGAATGAAGGGCATCTAAGCCATCAAAATGATTGAGGATTGCACCCATCCTGGAGCACACCAGCCTCAACTTCATTGGGTTTTTGGTTGTCTCCTCCCAAGTAATTCACTCCTAAGGGGAATTGAAACTAGGGTCGCCTTGCTGATGAGACCCACACCTTAACCGAGTCAGTGAGCAAGATATTTTATCTCAATTACTCATTATCATTTTGTGTCATGTTAGATGAAAATTGTCAATTTCATAGCCTCCATTAATCATCCATATGCATCCATTTGTCATGGTTCTCCTCATTCATGAGTTTGGAAAGTTCTAAAGTCCCCCCTCGGTTCCTGTCACGCAAAAAATCCTAATATCCTCCATTTTTGTAAAATTCCCTTAATTCGCATTTCCTTGAATTTATAATATTATTATTATGCCCTCATAATCCCTAACCCCTTCACATTCCCTTTCCCATTTAAAACAAAAAAATGATAATAAAACAAATATATTAAAGAAAGGGAAAATTAAAAAAATGGACGGAATAAGAAAGATTTCCATTTAAAATAAAGAAAGGGTAATAAAACAAATGTATTATAGAAAGGGAAAATAAAAAAAATGGACGAAAGAAGAAAGAGGGAATGAGTGGGAAAAAAAGCACAATCATAGAAAAAAGAGAATGAGAGGGAAAATTGGGGTAAATTATTTCAAAAATTGATATTTGTAGGTTATGAACTTTGGGAAACTATTTATTTTAATTGATGAATCTCTTTGGGAAAAATTAGCCAAATGGTAATCCTAGTTTTAAAAAGTTTACCTCTTGTGATCAATATCTCCTTTGTGTTCAAATCAAATAGATTTTTTCTTATATTTTTTTAGTAAGGTGGTTGGTTTCGAAGGATCTATTTATTGCACAAATTCTATCCCAAGAGTTTTGAAGTGGTTTTTACCACCAACATAGATCCATCTTAAACCCGTATCTATCAAGCACCGAGAGGGATCCAATTTCTTGAGGTGTATTTCTTTTTTTAAATTTAAACTCAAGAAATTTTATCTCTCTTGATTTATAGATCCGGGTTTAAGTTTTAAGTTTTTATTGTATAAACGAAAATCTATTTTTTAATTACTTTTCATAATATTTTATTTTATGAACCAACATGAATTTTTTAAATACTTTCCATAATTTTTTATTTTATGAGCCGACGTGAATTTTTTTAATTAAAAAAATTACTTTTTACGTTTTATTAGATGTAACGCTACATGCAATGCTACATCATACATGTTACAACATCTCCCCCATACTGGGATGTAGAGCACCTCGTTTCACTAGGTGCAATTAGTTATAGGTTACATTACATTTTCATCCACACTGTGATGTCAAAAGTGCTTGCAAGATTTTTTGGATGAAAAAATATTTGAGAATGTTGATTTCGACAGTTCATCATATTGGTAGAATCTTTTGGAGAGTATGTTAGAATTCTAAAACATTCCCTAAGATATTGAGTAGACAATCCACCCATCATTCATGAGGGGAAACATAGCGTTGAAAGAATTGAGAAAAGAGATATATCATGTAATATTCATAAGGTAAGAGGTGAAACAATTAGCTACTAGGACTGGAATTCTCAATCTAAAACTTAATTAAACAGAGGAGACTAAATCAAATTTAAATATAAAAAATAAATTAAAAGTAAAAGTAATTAACAAGAGGTATAAGATCATTCAAACCCAGTGTTAAAGAATGAATAAATAAAGATAAATATAGAAACTAGAAACCTAAGGTAAGGAACAACATACGAGATAAGGAAACTAGTAATAATAGGAAACACATAGAAAAGAGTGAGGTAAGATAGAAGTAAAATAATATTAAATAGAAGTTGGACAATAAAGATAAAGAGGTAGAATGATATATTTAATAATACTAAGAAGGTATATAAAATACAAAATAGATATATAGAGGGTGTGAGATAAGTAAAAGAATAATTTTTTTTAATGCATCATGTATAGATATAAATAAAATAAATATTTTTTATTTATATGTAAACTCCCTTTCAGGTGAGATCCAAGTACTTTAACGTGTGGCAAACATCTTGCCACTCAGTAAAAAGAACAAAATTTCACCATATAGTTTTGGCTTCCAAATTCAATACGATGGATCTTACATTCATATATATTTTGAAGCTAAAAAGTGGATTGAAAAGGAATGCTACTTGTCATGCGCTAGTCTACCATATGAATTACAAGTTCTCGCTAGTCTACCATATGAATAACAAGTTCTTCAATGTATACAAGTGTTTGGAAAGACAACAAGTTCTCCACCAATTTATCTAGGTTGTGAACAACTCATCTTTTGAAAGTATTGTCCATTTTTCCATGAGTATTTGTGTCTAGACTCCTTGTCATCGTTGTTAGTTGGTCTAGGGACTTCCATCACTTTTTACTTGAAATTCATTTGAATTTGAGAAAGAACATGTTCCTTACCTTAAAATAGATTTCTAGATTGAGTAGTGCATGAAGGATTCGTTCATTGGAAACTTTGCTTCTTGTTCTTTTTCCTAGGGCAAGGGTATGGACCTCGAGGACTTGCATGATGAAAGGGTTGACAACTTGAGAATGTCCACCTTGTGCTTTGATGGTCTTGTGTTCTTGCATAATGGTTTTTCCTCTTCTGTGTCCCTCTTCCTCTATGAACTAAGGATACACCCCCCTTGCTTTTTCAATCCTAGGCCTCATCAAAACTATACTCATTTACCCTCTAGAGGGATTATTCAATATTTCTTGGTCAACCTTTTGAAAGCTCAAAGAATTTGTGGAGATTGAATTCTTTCTTGTTGGCCATTTTCTCTAATATCCTCTTTTTCCTTGCCTTTATATTTTATAGAAATTATCTCTCTTGATTTTGCCCCAAGTTTGATTAGGTGACCAAGATTTTTCCTTGAAAGATCATTTTTTTCCTAGCTTTCCTTAAGAACAAAAAAGTAAAACACAAGGAGAGGGAATATATTAGTTTTAGCGCATCTAATTTCTAAGAACATTTTGGCCATTCCAGAATGTATCCTCCATCAAAGGTTGTAGAAGAGTTGTATGTCCTAAAAACACTTCATAAATATCTCTACTTGTTTTGTCACATCACAATGTAGAAGGATGTGGTTATAATATTCTTTACTTGGACATCCATTCCATCTAGCTAGCCAAATCTCTTTTCCATAGTGCAACTTGGAAGGGAATTTATTTCGTTCAAGTAAGGAAAAAGTTTTGATACCTTAAGCCAGGAAAAGAGGATCCATGTATGGTATATTTTTTGAATGTCTTCATCTTTCAAGAGGCTTAATCTATATCCTTCTTTGACTTAGTAATTACCTCTTCCTTTATGGTGCCGACAACACATTTTTCTCTTTATTTATAAGGATTTTCTTTACTACGAATTTCTTTATTCCTCAAATGTGGCGGCATCTTCTAATTGGCGGTTCAGTCCCATGAGGACTAGAACCCTCGACATGAATTTTAGAACCTAGACGTGATTTGATCGATGCAATTTGATCCCAATTGTAGAGGGATTGGGACTATAGAGGAAGAGTGGTGGCTTGTTATCATGTTCAAAACCGTGATGCCATTCGACCCCAATTATCTTTGGTTTCTCTGTTCAGAACCCCTGATAGTATGATGTTTTTGTAGAGATTAAATATTGCAAACCCTTGAAAGAAGATCACAAGGGCACAAAGATTAAATATTACAAACCCTTGATAGATAACAGAGCCTTTTTTTGCATGAAGGGTTTGATATTTGAAGGCAGACAAAAATTTAGTTCAAAAGGATCGGGTGATAGTAACAGTTTGTGTGGTGGACAGGCTCAGGTTTGATTTCTGGTCAACCCATATAGCTTCTGGGAATTGAAAATTTGAAGAATTTGAACAAGCAGTTATAGTCAATTTACAGGATTTTGACGTTAGGGTTTCCTGGCATTAGGGTTTCCTGGTATCAGGTAAACTTTTAAAACCATGGACGTGGAAATATCAGGGAAATATACAGGAAACAAAATAACCTACACTCATCTGCCAAGATCTCCCCAAGTGTGCATGTTTTGGCAGGAGGGCAGATGCAATAGAGAAATATGCAATTTTCAGCATGTTGGAGAACCAGGGTCAGTCAAAAGGGTTGGAACATCTAATGGGTTTGCTCCAATGAGGTCACATAACGGATCGGATGAGACGGTAATGTAGGAAGCAAGACCTCCTGGAGGATTGAGAAGGAATACTTCGGCCAGATGGGGGAAGGGACGAGGTGGTAGACTCATATCCAATGAGATACAGAAGATTGCTGATAAAGTGCAATTTTTGGCTTGCAAGCATGGAGAGAATGCATTTTTTTGCACTCCTTTGTTCTGGGTTCTGGTGTCAAGTTCGTGACTCAGCTGCATGGCAATGTTAAGGTTTGTTCTTTTTTTATGATGTAATTTTAGTTTGTTTTGAGTCTTTGACCATTATCTCAGGATAACAATATCGTGTGCTTACATCCAACAGGCTATTCGAGGGATTGCTTATCCTTCTGATTCAGGTAAACTCTATTATGGAGGCCAAGACAATAACGTTATAGTGTGGGATTGCCAAACAGGGGAGGTACTTTGAGATTTGGATTAAATCTCCCCTCTCTTCTTGAAAGATGAATATGAATATCTGTTTTATGATTAAATGTTACTTGAATATTTTCGTAGAAGCTTACTTTAGAGTGTGCAATTGTAAACATATTCCACTAGATTTGTTTAAACATGTAATAGGGTAGAGATATCCCATTAGATGATGAATTTGGATGCGCCATGAGTGAAGATCCATGGATTTTTGTTGGCCTCCCTAATGCTGTCAAGGTGATCTTAACAGAATTAGGTTTTCCTTGATTCAATCTGATTTATTAGGGAACATGATTATTTTCTTGCAGTATTCAAGCTAACATAGTGGAAAATTATATTCGCAGGCTTGGAATATTCTGACCTCAACATAACTAAGTTTAGTTGACCCCAGGGGACAAGTTCATGCCCTAGATGTTAGTAATGGAATGCTTTGGGCTAGAACACATGTAACAGTTTCGGTGGAATTAGAGTGCTTTAGTTGATTCTGTAATCATACACTTGATGTGTTCTTCCTTTATAACCAAGCACCTGATTTGTTTTCCCTTTACAATCAACACTGATGTTTTTTTTCCTTTAAATCAACCGCATAATGTTTTTTTCCTTTATAATCATCTGCCTGTTATGTTTTGACTTAATGAGCAAAATCTATGTGATGAGGGGTGATGTAAAAAATGCTAGATTATATAGTTGATCTCATTGTGATAAAATAGTTTGCAAAATAATTAGATTTTCTTCTTTCCGTTCCATAGGATGGTGGTATATTGGCATGGAATTTTAGTCCTATAGCCAATACCTTTGGGATTGCAACTTCCCTTGCAGGGCATACACTACCTGTTATCTCATTAGTCTCAGGAGCAGACATAATTTACTTTGGTTCCATGGACAAGACAATAAGAGTATGTTTCTTTGCTTGCTGACTATTTTTAGTTGATTATGATTTTGGGAAATTTGAAGGAACCATGTTATTCTTGTAAGTTCATAAACTTCTGGCAAATTTTCACCACTCATAAAAAAATTCGATAAAGATTCGTTGAAGTTTTTCTACAATCTTTCAAGTTATTATTATGTTTATATATGCTGTAAAAAGGTGATAAAATTTTCAAGAAAGTCAATTATAACCTATATAACTCTGGGAAACTATTTATTTTTAATTGATGAATGTCTTTGGGAAAAATTAGCCAAATGTTAATCCTAGCTGTAAAAAGTTTACTTCCTGTGATCAATATCTCCTTTGTGTTTCCCATTGGTAATCCTAGATGGTAATCTCCACCGCCAAATTTCACTGGCTCTATGTTGGTCTGTAAAATTTCAAGATAATTGTTGTTCATAATTGAATTGAGAGATTGTTGACGAGGATAATTGGATCTCCTTTTTTTAGAGTCTAGACTTGTTCTAACATTGATTATTGCATATTTTCTTAAGCTCCTTTTTCTTAGATATCTTCAAGCAATTTTACTCGACCAGAAGGAGGAACACATCAAATATGTCAAGCAATTTTACAAGGAAGTGGTGGGAAGAGAATCTTATGACACTATCATTACCTAGGATAGCTACAATAATATTATCTTTATTGTAATAAAAAACATTCCAGAAAAACTTGACAATAAAACTAAACAGGCTTATCTGCTTCATGAGGAATTGACATATCTTCCCCTGGAACACAATTTGAAGGTCGATGCTCAGGGTCATTCACCTTCTCCTCTTCAGAACTTTTCCCCTGTTCATGATCAGAAACCTTAAAAACAATCCCGCAAGTAGAGTAGGCGATGAGGTCCAATTTGGAATCCATTGTTCTCATTAAAACCAACAGTTAATCCATCTGTAACAATATTTCGTCTGTGAGATAATAACAAAGTTTCTCAAGACTTTTATTTTGTTTGCGCTTTCTACAGTCCAAAGTGGGTGAGATGTGTCACGTCTGTCATGATGACGTGGCACATGTTGGCTCCAACAACAATTGGGTTGGATGTGTCAAGTCTGTCACATGTTAGCTCTAAATATATATATATATATATTTGTAAAACACATTTAATATATATATATATTTGTAAAACACATTTAATATATATATATATATAATTTCAGACTTGAAACATCTAAGCTATCAATTTCAGATTCTAAGTATATCTATAAGCATATTGTAAGAATATCGAGACGAATTCTAAAACTAGACTGATTTCTCAGATTAGTTTTTTTTTATCTATCAAACAATATTTACAATAATATTTTTGTCTGAACTATTGGCAATACTTTTCAGTTTTTTCATGCTTTGTTGGTCTAAGTTCGATTAACAATACTCTGTTTTCTCTTTCATCTTTCATAGAGGCTGAGTTATATTCTGACATCATGGCATATTATTACAACTCTTCATGAAAGATAGGTGGTAAACAAATCGAGAGTTAGGGGCACTTCCTCTGAAATTCCATGATCCAAAAAATATGATCCAAAAACTTTGAGAGAGGAAAATGAGATGGAAATGAAGAACCAAAAATGATATATGGTTTCAATACCTTGATTACATAAACATAAACAATAGATGGCTTCAATACCTCAATTACATAAACATGAACATGTGCCAGACTTGAATATGTCAAATAGAGTGGTGATTGGACACTCGGTCGATGCCCAAAGACGAACCTGTAGAACTTGAATTGTAAATAGCTGACCATACCGATAGCTACCGAGAAATCAAACTGGGGAAAACCCTGGAAACATTCTTCACAAGTTTCGTGAGACCTCCAATTCATCACATACTCAATCTAATTCCATAAATTGGGTCCTTAATCGACTTTTTGTTCGATTGTTTCAGCTTGAGGAGAATTGCAAGGGTTGACATTGATTACAGTTAATCAAATTTGTATTGATTGTCAACTTTGTGATACCTCATGCGAAGAGCATGGAATGCTTTGAATTATTTAAACTATGTTTTGATATTGATACATGAAAATTTGTTTACAAATTCATGTTCATATCGATTTTTCATTTTCTAAATGTGTTTGTGACATGATGTTTAGATTTGTAGGACTATGTGGCTTTGGATGCCAAAGGAATGGAAGGTCCTGAGTTCACCACGTTTTTATAAGACTGTGGCAGAGAGGAGGAGGGCACATTGAGACCTTTCGGACCTCCACACAGGCTGAAAATTAGCGAATTGGAAGCATCTTTCAAAACACCAAAGTACTAAAGCAAAGAACCTTCCTGGAGCTACCGCCCTTCAAAGATGAGATGTTGGAATTGAATGGGGATCCTCGTCACCTGAAAGATCCAAGATTTTAAGAACAACACCAGATCTGAGGCCTACACCTGCAAGCAAATTGAGGGATCTTTGAAGGGTCTCACGAAGATAGAAAACCTGTCATTAACTATGTGAGTCTAGGCAGAGGATGTTATGAGAAAAAACTCCCTTTCCCAAGGTCTGTTGCCCCGACTATTGAAGAGGTCAAGCTCTAATTTGGAGGATGGTGCGGTCTTTGCTCGGGGTAAAAACCCTGATCCCCTGTTTCCTACTTTATTTTCTCTTGACTGTATTTTCCAAGAGAGAAACTCCAGCAACGGCTGCAAAACTAGATAGGGCTAGGGTTTCTATCACTCTCTTCTTCCTCCTAGGGTGTAGACGTTTTTAGAGTTTGATCCTTATGGAACCATGATAGATGCAAAGGGGTTTGATCCTTATGGAACCATGATAGATCTAGAGTTAATATGGACCTATGCCAGTCTATGTACATTCATATGTTAATCTCAAATTAACATATGAATGTACATAGATTGACATAGGTATGCCTGTTTATGTACATATTATCCCATCTTTTTCGTGTTTTATCCCATTCATACTTTCTCAACGGACTCTGTCTGAGTTTATGATTGGTAGTATCTCTGCTGGTTTATTGTGGACTGGTATTGTCCCCCTGGGCATATCTTGGCATGTGGTATGATGCTTGTTTCTTTGGGTAAGTGCCATGTTTCTTTGCTGAGGTTCCTGGAGCTATTTGAGTTAGCAGTCTCTCTCGATGTAACTACAATACTTTAATATGAAGTATCGATATTTTCCTGTGTTAAAAAAAATGTTAATCTTTAAATTTTTATGAAAAAATATAATAAGTGTTTTCTCTACATCAATCAATCAAAGTTTCTATTTTTATTTATTTGATCTCATATAAAAGTAAAATCAATCAAAGTTTCTACTTTTATTTATTTGTTCTCATATAAAAGCAAAATAAAAACTTTATTGAAATTTAATGTTTCATACTTAGAAATTTTGAGATGTATTTATAATATATACATTGTGAGATGAAAGTAATGCTAGGCCTTATATTAACATTAATTTGAACAATATTGTTACTTCTTTTTAATGTAATTAAAATGCATCTTTCTAACACCATCTACATTTTGATGGCAATGCTTGGATTCATAGTTATCCTCCATGATATACTAGGCGGTGATTTTGATGGCAATATTATCAGGAAGAAAGGCAGAAAAAGGTGACTGTGAGAGGATGAGTGGATCCCAAGAAGAAGATGCACAAAAATGCCAACAACAAGAAGATAAATCGCGTAAAGTTGGGTTGGGAGGCGAAGGATACTCTTCTGATTTACAGAAGCATTACAACAGCAATATGTGGAAGAAAATAATTGTTAATCGCATCGAATGGGCCTGTTGTTTTCGTTGTTTGTTGTCATAGCGGCCCCTGACTTTATTGCATATATGTAGATATATTTATCCCTATAGAAACTCATTTATTGCGTTGGGGAATTTAAAGTTGTTTTTGTATGTGAACACTAGCAATTTTGTGGTCTGCACTTCCAGCCCTTATTTCTATGGAAGACGTTAATGTTGAAAGAGATTTTTAAAAACATTCGTTGAACGTTGAGATCATCGATATATTATATTGGAATGGAAAGTTTGACTTTTCTAACTTCTAAATGGGTTGCCTTTCTTTGGCGTCTCTTTTGGAAGCTCCTTCAAAGGTATTTATTTTATTTTATTTTAAACTGATTAGTATTTTGTGCATAATGTGCATGAACTTCATGGTTATAACTTTAAATTATAATATTTAGGGTTAATGTATGAGATTTAAGGTAAGGTATTTTAATTGTTTTTATTTAGTTTTAATTATGAATAGATGAGATATTATAGCATTAATTCATCTTAAGTTTCGCTCTATTAATAAGTCATTAGGTGCAAATCTTAAAAGATCAATTATAAAAAGAATCAACTCTTAAAGTAGTTTGCACCTCAAGGGATTTGATCCCTCTCAGTGCTTGATAGAGCCAAAGTTAAGATGGATCTATGCTTGTTTAAGAGACATATGAAAAACCTTTATTTTGTTTATACTCCAAAGTTTTGATAAGAAGAGGGATCTGGATTGTCTTGGTCATAATAAGAAGAAGAGCAGAGTGAAGAGGAGGAAGTAGAAGAATCATCAGAAGAAGAATCTGAAGAATCAACAAATGAAGTAAGCCTTTTGAATTTTGGTTGGTGGCTTGTCTTTGGCAAGTCAAATTTCAATTACTTGAATGAAGCACAGATAGTTATTTTTATAAACAATATATTGTGTGATGCATATGAATCAAGGAGTCCAGACTTTGCATTTTGTATATGGTATTAATTATGTAAAAACTTTTCAATCTATCATAACATCTTAAATTCTTAATAATCTTCTCTTTCTGTGATGGCGGAAAAAAAGGGAACTCAGGGTCTCATTGAGATTGACAATCCTAATATCTCTAAGCCAAAGAACATCAAAGCTCGAGATGTTGATGTAAGTCCTATTTTTTGCTTTATAATAAACTAGATACTTGTCGATGTATCCTATAAATTCATTTTGCTTCTCTCATCACTCCTAGTATATGATTTTGACGATGTCATATATCAAAATCTAGATGAAGAGTTTTAAGACAGTCTTATTACATTAGTAAAGTCACATGTGATTACTTGCGCTGACTGTTAATTCTTGGTAATTTCTAGGAAGTCACCAATTATATTCTATCTTCAGTATTACTCCTAATCAAAGTACACATAAACTTGGCCTTTGGGATCTCAGTTAGTTTCAGAGTGTCTTCACCCTACACTCCTAAGCCCTATTACAATCTTTCTTCACAACAGACATGGTTCTTTCTGGTATCTCAAGAGAGCACAAACGTCAGATACAAACTCAAACAGAAAGAGAACAATACATCAAAAGGAAGACCTAACATTCTCAACAAAATGGGTGCTAGCTCAATGGTAGAGCACCATACATCTTGAATATGTTTGACATTCATTTTGTTCATGTGTAAAATTTGTTTGAATATCATCATTTTCAAGCAATAACACCTTCTTAAAGGGTGCTAGCTCAATGGTAGAGCACCTGCCTAATTATAGACAGGAGATTGGTGGTTCGATTCCTCCACACCCTATCATAAATTAGTGACTAAGAAAATGACTAAATTCGCATATATACAACTATTAGTAGCTAATTTCTAGTATCTTATAGCGCGATTAACGTTTAGTCGTACTTAGCTTAGTCATTAATATGTTATCATCTAGTAGTTTATTTAGTCATATATTTGGTCATTAACTGTGACAATCAATGACTAAATCAGTGACTATCAATGACTAATTCAATGACTTAATCAGTGACTATCAATGACTAAATCAATGACTAATAAGTCAACCAATTAATGACTAGTGAAATACAACTAGAGATAAGATAGTGGAAATCGGATACTATTAGTCACCGACTCAAAAATAGTCATTAATAGTCGAATTTTGGTCACTTTTTAGTTATTAATTTTTCATTTTGTACTAGTGGGATGAGGTCTCACACGAGGCGTCCAGGAAGAGCAGACGGAACCATGTTTCCGTCAAGGGAGGAGCAGGAAATTTGTGGCTGCACAAACTAACTATATTGCAACATTTAACTAGAAACTTTAAAGATTTGGCAAGCAGCTATAATCATAGCATTTACCATTATGTTCAACATAGAGCATATTTAATCACAGCATTTATCATCTTGGCAATAGTAAACAGACATTGCATTAAGAAAATATAACAACATTCCAATATCGCAATATTGCACAAAGATTATACCAGAACATCATCATTATATTACGGCCACAGTCATAAACCAGAAAACAAAACATAGATCTCCACATACATGCATCTCTTGCTTACTCCAACTTCAACTGCTTACTTAGCAGCTACAACTCTCATCTATTTATAGGCTTCTGCCATTACAATATTTGTCCACTTACAAACAACTTCCTAACCGACACTTATGGACAATTGACCCACTATCTAACTAAATCGGTCCAAATGACCCCAAAAACCCGCATGCCACGGTACAATTGACTCACTATTACATAATATGTGGTCCAAGTGACCCAAAAACCCACCAACTGCGGTATTCTTTAGCACAAAATACTCCTTTCGCGCCCTCATCCGATGTGTCGCAGCATCGGCGGTACTGCGACATTTCCTCATCAAACCTCCTGCCAACAGGCCCCCAACACAATCTTGTGGCTCGCCCTCGAGCCACGTCAATTGCTCGACTGTTTCGGTAACTGTTCTTGCTGTCTGGAGCACACGGTGTTGTCCTACTTCTTCGGCTAGACTGATCATTGACTGATTTCCATGTACTTGTAACCCAAAATGGTCACCGCCCGACTTGTTGTCATGTACTTCTCAAACTCATCCTCCAGTCTCTTGGAATGGTATTGACGGGAAGAACAAGAGGACGAATAGTACCAAGGTGCAAAATTAGCAAATGACTCTGGCACATCTGTTTCGCACCGACTCGCAGGTCCTACTATGGTCGGGGAGGGGCCATCCCAACCATCTCATTGGGTAAGAAGAGCACAAACCTTCGAACAACTACTGTGTACTTAACCATGCTGGACTGGCCCTCAGCTCGGGCATAACATAGTGTCAGTGCACCCACCGTATCAAGGTGCTCAGGGACACTCGTCGTTCGGGCTCGTAGGGCCCTTGGGGTGCTTCCACGGGGAACGAAGTGAATCATTTCCATAGCCTCCTTGGAATTCCTCACCACTCAACTCACAATGTGATCAACTAGCATAATCACTCTATTTGAGAACAATCGTCGTTGTAACGAACAACCAGCTGCCTCGGCTACTTATAACCAGACCATTCCCAGGTCATGACGCTAGGAATGATGTCCTACTACCTCTCATCTGTGTGTGTGAACCCATCACCTGACCCAACCGGGGGGGTGACGATACTGTTACCGAAGATCCTACATGCCAACATATGAGTCATCTCCTCGGATCATGCTGATCGTACCGGCCCAGCATGCCATGTGAAAAATATGTCATCATCTTATGGTAATCCAGCCGAGTTTGTTAAGTGCAATCATGTATAGGGATGATGGACATCAGTGACAATGGTAGTCACGGCATTGTCCCGTACCCCCCAAATCCTTCGTAATCATCACAAAATCCTTGAACAACGTCTGTCGTCGGTCCTTGTCGCAATACTTCCATGAGGCTCCAACTGCTCCAAACTTGTGGTACAAGTCTCCCTGCTTCTCATTCCTTTTTCTGTTGGCGCACCATCTTCCACCAAGCAACCTGCAACACACGCATTTCATTCATTCATTTTTTTTTATGCGACTCAAACATCGCACTGCTCCAAGCCTGAGCGACAGGGCTTCAATCTGTGGCCATTTACCAACTTGGGGAGTATCACCCCATCCAACTGCTGTAGCTGAACCGATCCTCCTGAAGTAATACTATTGATGCGACATGGACCCAGCCAATGCATTTGCAACTTCCCTGGGTGTTTCATAAGCTTCTTGTCATATAACAGCACCAAGTCACCCTGCTGAAACTACTTATTTTTTATGTGGAGATCATGCCATGCCTTCTGACGATCCTTCTCCACCCCTTGGTGAAAGCCAGCGATAAATCGATCCTCTTCCAGCTGTACTAATTGTGCTAGATGTTCGTCTAATGCTGCAACATCATCCATGCCCGTAACAGCTACAATTCGTAGACTCGAAAAAATGTATTCCATTGGCATAATCGCTTCTATCCCATATACCATCCTAAAAGGTGTCTGACTAGTCAACCATTTACAGGTGGTGCGATAGGCCCACAATACTGCTGGGATTTTCAGGTCCCAGTCATCGTGGTTTGCATTGCACACCTTCGTCAGCGCATGCTCCAATATCTTGTTAAACGCCTCCATCGTTCCATTCTCCTGCGGGTGATAGGGTGCACTCTTCTTATGTTGTATCTGCAACTCTTCCGTCAATGCGCTGATAGTGCGATTAAGAAAGTGGCTACCTTGATCACTCAACAATATCTTGGGGTAGCTGAAATGAGTGATAATGTGATCAAACAAAAATCAAGTAGTTGTGACAGCAGAACAATCAGCTACAGGTGCTACCTCAGCCCATAGAGTCAAATACTCTGTCGTTGTGATGATGTACCGTGCACCTGTGCATTTCCCTGGTGGATTGATCGGTCCTACAAAATCCACAGCCCATTTGTCGAACGGTTGCAATGTCACTTGAGGTAGCAGCTGCATCTCGTCACGTCTCGACAGTTTTCCAGTTCACTGACAAACATCGCAGGACCGTGCATAGTCCGTCACATCATTATGTAATGTGGGCCACCAAAGCCCTGCACGTAGTACCTTCCTGGCAGTCGCCCGACCGCCATACTGTCCTCCCACTACTCCACTATGTGCCTCAGCCATTATCTGCACTTGCTCATGTGGCAAGACATATCTACGTAATATCTCATCAGCACCCAATTTATACAACTCTCCTGTAATGAGTTGAAAGTCAGCAGCCTTGACAACCAACTGCTTCTTCTGACTGGTGGTGAACTCCTCTGGTGCAATGCCCGTTGTTAGAAACTGAAGGATATCGTTGAAATATTGATCAATGGCGACAACTTTAAATAGTTGGGCATCCGAAAACCC
Source organism: Larix kaempferi (assembly GCA_027924585.1). Lineage (NCBI taxonomy): Eukaryota > Viridiplantae > Streptophyta > Pinopsida > Pinales > Pinaceae > Larix > Larix kaempferi. The sequence goes on along the minus strand of BSBM01000303.1, from coordinate 11,009,017 downwards.
ATCTTCAATATTAGTAGGTTCCTCCCCCGTGTCAATCCGTGACAAATGATCTGGTCTTGCATTCAACCGTCCCAGTTTCACAATGACTTCAAAATCAAACTCTTAAAACAAAAGTAGCCAACGACAGATCTTCCCCCCCAATATAGGCTTATTGACCAAGTATTTTAATGCAGAATGACTGGTGAACATTTTAAAGTGTCCACCCAACAAATAATGCCTGAATTTCTACAACATGTAAACCATAGCTAGACCTTCTCGTTCTGTGGTAGTGTAATTGCGTTTTGCAGAGGACAGCTTCCAACTGGAAAAAGCAATGGGATGATCAAGGTCTCCTTCTCTAGGTTGAGCCAACACCACACCCAAGGCAATCGATGAATCATCAACATGGACATGAAATTCCTTACTCCAGTCTGGAAAGACCAAGATCGGAGCCGACGCCATCTTTTCTTTGAGCGGTTCGAAGCTATCTTGACATTCTTGGCTCCACTGGAATGTCGTGTCCTTCTTCAACAACTTTTCCATAGGGGTAGTAATTGCAGCATAACCCCTGATAAATTTGTGGTAATATCCCATATGACCCAAAGTCGCGCGCAACTGCTTAACGGTGGTTGGGGGTTGCAACCCTAAAATGAATGCAATTTTGGCTGGATCAACTAGCAATCCCTGCTTACACACGACATTACCCAGCAATATCCCAAACGGTGCACATAAAATACAATTCTTCAAGTTCAGGGATATCTGGTACTGTCAGCATCGCTCAAGCATTAACCGTAGATTGGCCAGATAATCGTGAATCAACCCATAAACTGTCCAATCATCCATATATACCTACAAAAACTTCTGAATAAAATCTTTGAATGCAGCAACAATGAGTCGAGAGAATATCGCGGGTGCATTCTTCAAACCAAACGGCATTACCATGTACTGAAAGCAACCCCATTTAGTAATGAAAATTGTCTTATGGTGATCTTCCTTAGCAATGTGAATCTGATTGTAGCCAGAGAATCCATCAGTGAAAGAGTACATCTCCTAGACACCCACTCCTTCAAGTACTTCATCAGTAAATGGGGTCGGAAAAGGGTCATGCAAGCAGGCATCATTCAACTTTCACAAGTCGACACAAACGCGCACTTCACCGGTTTTCTTGTCCTGCACTACCATAGGATTGATCCATTCGGACTCCTCCACAGGTTCGATAATGCCAGCATCCAACATGCGATCAAGTTCCACCTTGACCTTTTCTTTATTTCGCAGGTTCAACCGATAAGGTTGCTGTTGGACCGGCTTAGTGTCTGGTTTCAATGGAAACCTCATTTCTCCTAAATCACCTAGGATTCCCTTCATTTCAGAAAACTTCGTGGGAAACAAATCTTGAAACTCATGAAGTAATTCAGTAACCTTACTCATCATTTCATTGTCCCAATAATCCCCAACATTAGCAAACTTTGGAGTAGCCTCGATGCCGATATTCATCTTGCGAAGCTGCAACGGTTGACTAAACAGATTACTTGGCACAGTAGGTGGGACCACATCGCGACTTCCTTCAGATTTGGGAATGTTAACATTCTGGGGATCATCCTCGTCCTCCGGACTGCCACTGATGTTGAAGCACTCCATGAGAGACTGCATCTGACAGTGTGTGTGCAGGTCAACAGGGTAGGCCACCGGAACAACCTGACATATCATGTCGCGGATAAGCTGCAGGGCATTGTGGACATCAGGGTTGGCATCCGCAAAAGTGAACGTATGAGTGAAATAGATCGTCAACTCTCCCCATGTCGTTATGTCTCGGCGCAACTCGGCTGCAGTGTACCACGAGCGCTATATCTCATCTAAAGTGTGTAAAAAAGCATGGACCCACTCATCTCTGGGTCACGCTACCCATAAGCATTGGCACTCCATCACATGATCACTGGGATCAATCCGGCCATCATACTTTCCAGCGTGATAAACCTCAGTATCGCCAAACTGAACCATCATCAACATTCAAAACTGTGACCAACCTTTAATGAATTTCTTATGTGTCACCCACCATCGTGCTGGAGCAGCCTTCAGTGCTTCCTCCAAGGCCAGCAATCGCTGTGGTTCTGGAAGGCAGTCTTCAAATTCTGCTAAAAAGGTGTTTATTCCAGGAAACCCCTTGTAGGTAGGCAATGTGATCATTTCTGTCGAAACATGAAATAAGGATTGTGTAACTAACCCACATTTCCGGAATAGTGCTTCATGCATTCGGTTCTGCCAATGTTCCAATGCATCGTCAGAGTCGGAAGATGTAGAACTCTCACTACGCCACTCCAACTCACCATAGGCGGTAGGATGAATATAATCTTTAGAAATATTGAACGCATGGTCCCATCTAGCAGGATCATCATCTTTCACAGGCTCAACATATCAGCGTCCTTCAACCGGATCTAGTGGGGCAATGAATCTGAAATCGTGGTTCTGAAAGGTCATCATGCACTTCTTGAAGTTGATTACAGCTCCACTATCGTTAGCCCATCCAATCCCCAATAGAGCGGGATAGGAGCTTCCTCCCTCAACTACTTCAATAACATCGAAGTCAGCATAAGTCTTCATACCCTCAATATCAATCATGAGCTGCGAAACTTGTCCAATGGGTGTTACCTTCGCATGGTTAGCTAACCGGAGCTGCACAGGAGACCGGCTCAATGGGGAACTCCCCATCTTCTGCCACGCCTGCATGGTTAAGATGTTAACATCCGAACCAAGGTCAAGAATCATAGAGTCAACATCATATTCACCAATCTGAATATTCATTCGCATCTCCTTTCCAGTCTTCCGTTGATGTAGAGAGTTTATTGCCAACTCCTACTATCCTTTCATAAGTCGCTTCAACAATCCCTCAATCTTAACCAGGGCATCTGGGTCTCGGGCTAATAATAGAGAGTTTTCAAGAAACTTTTGCAATGTTCCCGATTGTGTCGATGGATTGCCTTCTGATGTAGTATAAAAGAAAGGTGGCATATCGCAAACAACAACCTTCCCACCATCTTCCTCTAGGGGGCAACGCGCCTGGAGGAATGCCTCCCATTCTGTATCGATGTCAAATGATACTGCCTTCTGTCCTTCCAATCGAACCATTTCTTGCGAGCTATCTTCCCCAGTTTTTTTCCTCCATGAGTCACAATAGCCATCGAAGCATCTTGCGATCACAATTCTGCAGAAATAGTTACAATATTTGCACCCTGCGTCTGGTTCTGCAGCAGATTCCCTGGTTGATTGACATTCATATTGGCGTTTGGCAGTGGTCGCGGAGGATGGTTCTGCACTGGTTGCAGTACCAGATTATGTAATTGTTGTTGTGGCTGGGCCTGTTTATGTAGCTGCAAAGCATTCCCAGCCTGCCATCGTGCAATCAACTATGGACAATTCTCAACCGTATGATGATTAACAAAACAAAACATACACTGATTTTGTAGCAGTGGACAGTCTCGCTGATAATGCCCGCATACCGCATAGTGGTAACACTGAATAGGTCCACGACCACCTCGGCCTCCTCCTCCATGACTAAATCCTCCACTGCATCCACCCCAGTATCCTCTTTTAAATTTTCCCTGTTGTTGGTACTATGGCTGCATGGGAGTTTGTTGCATACCTTTCCCTTGCGGTGCATATTGTGGTTGCTGGACATACTGTGGCTGCTGTGGAGCCACTTGCATAGTAGCATATTGCGGCATGAACTGCTGCAGTTGTTGCTATGGTACAAACTGCATCTGCGGTTGAGGTAATGGCTAGGCTACCTACAGTTGTAGTTGTGGCCATTGTACGACATGCTGATCATCCTTAACATAGAAGGAATCACACATTCTCTCTTGTAGCAACCCATATGCACGGCAATCCTTGTCATCATGACCCACCGATTTACAGAATGTGCAATAAAGATTTCACGAGGTTTTGACCATTTTCGGCATATACAGGAAATTATCATGACTGTACCCATAGACCTGGCAAACGCGACACCACGGCATACTGCCACCATTCAACGGGTTTGGTGCACCTGACACCAAATAATTACGGAAATCCGGGCAACTATCCTTCGTATGCCATTCTCCTTGGCATCGTGTACACCACACTTCATCATGTTGTTCCTTGTTCTTCTTCAAATATTGTAAATATATAGTCAGGTTGGCGAGCTGTGTCTGTATCTGCGACATCCCGGTTGCATCATCTCCAATCGGTGACACCTCCAGGCGCATTGCAATTTCTAGAGATTTGCTAGGTGTCGATATGTTTTGCTGCATCAACGGTAGCCGAATGTGGGGTAGAAGTGCCACAATGAACCATTCTTTATGTTGGACAACGCTCATATCGAAACTAACCTTTTCCATTAGCATCTTGAATCGTTGGTCGAAATCCCATACCGTCTCATTGGGATACTACTTGATTTCCTTCAATTCAGTAATGTACTGGGCCTCCGACTTAGGCCGTCTAAACTCAACAATTAGTCCATCCTAAATCTCATCTAGTGACTTCTCTGGGGCCCCCGTAGGGACTAGAATAAACTTCATGAACCAATCTAATGCACGACCCTGCAGAGTCGTGGCTAATTGTCCCTTCTTAGCATTGGCATTAGTGATCTGTTTCATAGTCCAGAATGTTTTGCACAAAAACCAATACTATTCTAGGTTGTCTGTCGCACTTCCATGGAACAATGGTAATTTACCATCATTGCCTACCATCCTAGGCTTCCTCCCTCCTGTCCCTGTGCTACTACTACTAATTAAATTCAGCAGAATTGATGAACTTGGTGGTGTCAAAGTAGTATTCCTTGCTGTTTGAGAGTTAGTGAGTGGAGGTGTGGGTACATTGGTACCAGGGGTTGGTCCTGCCTCTATCCTAGGTGTATCCTGGTCATCCCTATCAGGACTATGAGTTCGCTTCGTTCCATGTGGGCTTCTTTCACGGTCTTGCAGTCCGATCACAGTAGGACCTTCTCATGTCCTCTGCCTCTTCTCCTATCGGAACCTTACTCCTCCTCTTGTAAGACCACTTTCTTCCTTGGCTTCACTCACAGTATCCTCATGGTCTCCACCCATATACCCCTTACCATTCCATGTACCGTTCCCTGGAAGTCACGGTATCCACGGCCTCTGCCCACCAGGATGTCTACTGATCAAGGTGCATCTTTAATATACCTTTTTCGCAGATTAGCATCTTAATCGACAATTGAAGCGACAGTAGAAACCTTCCCCTCGGTCCTCGGAAGAAGTATCTTTCAGCTTCACTATAGGATTTCTTCATGTCGACCGCAAATTTAGTGATATATCCTTCTAAGATACTATCAAACAAAACTTCAACAGCCCGTGATGCCTTATTATCGACTTCCTAGAGCTCCCGAATCAACTCCAGGGTCCAAGCCGTTGGCTCACCACCCTGGAAGTTCCTCTTCTGGAAGGTCAGCTTCGACAACCATTCATATAGAATAATCAGGAATTCACAAAAAACCCATTCATGTGGACCGTCGTGAATATATCTTCCCAGCCAGTGATCTACTGTCAGTCGCGTGTTCTGGCTTTCTTCTTCAGCAAACTCCCACAGCTTCTAATCGAACCATTTATGTATCTCCGGCTTCGTCGGGTACCACAACATGACCTCCTTCTACTCTGCAGATGGTCCCAACAATGGAACCATTTGTTGACCAAACCCCAACGCGACCTCAGTCGACAAGGGTTCGCCTCACTGTCGACACACACCGCAATATCCCTGGGCACCGGCCCGGGCAGGTTTGAGCCCACCCAGCAACACTCGTAGAGCAGATGAGGTCTCACCCGAGGCGTCTAGGAAGAGCAGACAAAACCATGTTTCCGTCGAGGGAGGAGGAGGAAAGTTGTGGCTGCACAGACTAACTCTATTGCAGCATTTAACCATAAACTTTAAACATTCGGCAAGGAGTTATAATCACAACATTTACCATTACATTCAACATAGAGCATATTTAATCACAACATTTATCACCTTGGAAACAGTAAACAGACATTGCATTAAGAAAATATAACAACGTTCCAATATCTCAATATTGCACAAATATTATACCAGAACATCATCATTATATTACAGCCATAGTCATAAACCATAAAACAAAACATAGATCTCTGCATACATGCATCTCTTGCTTACTCCAACTTCAACTGCTTACTTAGCACCTACAACTCTCATCTATTTATAGGCTTCTACCATTACAATATTTGTCCACTATCAAACAACTTCCTAACCGACACTTATGGACAATTGACCCACTATCTAACTAACTCGGTCCAAATGAACCCCAAAACCCACATACCACGGTACAACTGACTCTCTATTACATAATATGTGATCCAAGTGACCCAAAAACCCACCAACTGGGGTATTCTTTAGCACAAAATACTCATTTTGTACCCTCATCCGATGTGTCGTAGCGTCGGCGGTACTGTGATATTTCCTCATCAAACCGCCTGCCAACAACGCAAAAGGCACACTTGAGTGGGTTCAAGCAGATTTGGTATTTGCGACAACGCAAGAAGACCCGTCGAAGGTCATCTAGATGGTTGGATCATTTCTTGGATCAAGTTGTGAGGTCATCTAGATAAACCAATATGATGTTAATAAGGTCATGGAAGCAATAAGTCATAGCCCACTGGAAAGTGGCTTTAGCGTTTTTGAGACCGAAAGGTATGACGCAATAGGAAAAAGTGTCCCATGGGGTGGTGAAAGTGGTTTTGTATTGATCTTCCTTGCGAATATGGATTTGGTTATACCCGGAGAAATCGTCCATGAAAGACAGTATCTCGTGCCCCACACATTCATCAATTAGCCGATCGATAAATGGTGTTGGGAAGTTGTCTTTGGGACAAGCTAGATTGAGGTCTCGGAAGTCAATACAGACATGAATGGTGCCCACTTTCTTGTTGATTGGAACTGGGTTGGAAACCCAGGTGCTATAAGCAATAGGGTATATGAAACCTGCTACTCGAAACTTCTCAATTTCGGCTTTGACGACTGGAATCTTGGATGGGTGAATGGGGCGTTGTTTCTGGCAGACCGAAGATATGTTGGGCCAAGTGTCTATGTGATATTCTAGAATTGTAGGATCGAGACCAGGCATCTTAGTGTAAGACCAAGAAAAGACATCGAGAAACTCTTGGAAGAGTTTCTTATAGGCTTGAATTTCCTCTTAAGTGCATGATGCTACTAAGGAGATAAGTTCAGGTTTTCTAGGTGTGGTGCAGATGTCAATTTTTATGATAGGCGAAATGTTGGCCATGTTACCTTCTTCAAAGGCGTCTAGAGCTAGGATAGGATCTTTGAACCAATCGACCTTGGTTCGTAAGAAGTATTTGGATTCAGCGAATAGTTGGTTTGCCATGGTGGAGGTAGATGCCTCAAGAATGAAGTATGAGCGATGGTGCATATCATCCCAGGGGTTTTCCAGCACAGTAAGTGTTTCAAGGATTTCCTCATCGCTACGGAAGTAATGTGTCATTAAATAAATTTGGTATTGATTTCTTCTGAAGGGGAAGATTCTGGGGGGAATATTTCCTCAATGAGCGGGGGGATATCTCTAGGTCAACATTATTCAATTCGTCTAGTGCTGCTCTATAATCTAGGAGATCGGGGCAGTGATGTGAATAATGGTTGTATATTCCACAAATTGCATAGGGGTAGTTCATACGTAGCGATTTATCGCGAGGCTGAGGGGGTAGCTGAAGTTTAACAACTAGAATGTTGGTGTCATCGTCCAACATGGCATGTGTTCTTGAAGTGCTGGTAATTGTGGACATAGAAGGGTAGCATGGCCTATATCGTCACACAAGGAGCACTTGGGGGGAATGCGGATTGTTGGGGGATTCTTCACTAAATTGGGAGTTGCTGGGGGGGTGCGAGTTGTGGGTCCAGTGGTGTAGGTCTATGGACCTCAGCCTCCATTGTAGTGGGATTGAGGGGAAACATAACTAGAGGTTGTTGTGGTGGCCCCTGTTGGAGGTGGTTGGTTTTGGGGGTTTGGTATGCCAAGTGGTGGATAGTTTTGGGGGTTCGGTACGCCAGGTGGTGGACGGTTCGAAGTATTGATGGGTTGTACCGGTTGTAAAACAACGGTCAGTGTCAGAGGAGGGGTTGGGGCAGGTAAGTACCATATAGGTAATCCTAACGTTAACCCTGGAAGGTTAAGCGTAGCCATTACTGGCATGCTGACAACTCCTGAAAACGGAAACAAGAATGGGATAGTGTGAATCGATGTTGCTCCGATATGACTAGATACTATGGGTGGTTGTGGCAGTGGTGGAGGTTGTTGAGTATGCTATTGTGTGTTGTGTGAGAGGGTGCACAAATCAAATATTTCAGTTATCCGCAGAGGGGGTGGGATAGATTTGAACATGGAGATCATGGGAGTATTTGAATATATCCCGAGTCCGACTAGGGAGACAAACGATGTGGGTGCACTTTGAACGGGTTGTTCGATCATAGGTAGAACATTTTTAGGTGTTGCAGGGCCATTAGGATCATAGTATGTTATCTGGTCAATTTTGACTATGTGTCCTTCATGGGGAAACATCATGAGGCGGAAGATGGAAGAAGCGACAGCTTTCATTTTATACATGTAGCTTCGTCCCAAAAGGAGGTTATAATCAAGTTGGGCATTAATGAACTCTATATCTATGAGAACCAATTTTCCCCCAAGTTGTACATGCACGTTAACTAACAGGCCCTACAATTGAGCTGCATGACCATCGTAAGATCGCAATGCGGTAGTGGATGGCTCTAGTGTTGGGGAGCCAAGTTTCTACCAGACAAAATTCAACATAACGTAGGTGGAAGCACATTCATCGATGATGCATCGATGAACGATGAGGTTTTGAATGGACACATGAACTTGAAAAGCTAGTGATGAAAGCAGATGAGGTTTAGCTTGGTCTAAGTCGAAATCCATCATGTTGGAGTCATTAGGGTCAATGGCTCCAATGGAAAACAACAACAATTTTCTCTCTGCAGGACAAGTTTTTAGGACTTCTAGAGCGGACATAGCAGTGGGGGACTGGGCTAAGTCTTCTACAATGTTATAGTTCGAAGCTACACAAGCGTTAGGGTTATTGTTGATTCATCTTAGCGGGGCGCGAGGGACTTTCGGACCTCCGTCCATTGGCATATTAGGTATGAGTAATGTCTGATTAGTTGGGAGGGTGCTTGAGGATGGATCAGTAGGTGTGGTTTAAGGGTCTGAGCCATATTTGTTTCAGCGAGTTTGAAGGTTGACATCATTTGATGGCATCATTAGCAAATGGTGAGTGTTCGACTCTGTATGCTGGTAATCGGTTGCCGCATAGGTAATTTGCTACTGTAGTGCAACAGATCTTTTTGGGGGATCCATTGGACGGGTGTTTACTACTCCTTGGTTGGGTAGAGTATTTTGCAATATCATGGGTTGTAGCTGAGGAGGTGGTGCTGGCTGTGCAGCATGTCCTTGTCATTGGGCATCATCGGTCCAGAGTTGACGTGCTCAGTCTAAATGGGGGCAATTATGCATGTAATGGCCGTATACTCCACATATGGAACACGGGTGGTTTGTTCTCAAGTTAGAATTTTTGCAATGTTTCGATGGACGATCAAGGTTTTGATTGGGAGGAGCAGTGTTATTATTATTGGGGGGATTAGGTGGTTGTCCTCCTTGGTTTTGTTGTTGGTTATTTCCCTGGTTGTGTCCTATTCCGCGGTTTTGTTGACCTCCTGGGTTATGCTAGTTATTTTGGTTTTGTGTGTATACATGCCCTTGGGAAATAGGTGGGTTCTGAGGTCATCCAGGTAATGGAGTAGGCTGTGGTGGATAGTAAGCTGGAGGGTTTTGAGGTGGACCTAGTGCTTGTTGTGGTTGTTGGTAACTTTGAGCTATTGGAAGTGTTGGAGCAGGAGGTGCTTCCTATTGAGGGTAATAAGCCGATTGGGCTTGTGGGTGAACGAGAGTTTGATTGCCCTATTGGTTGTAATATGGAGGTGGTACATAAGCTAATGGTGCTTTCCCATAACAATGTGGTGGACATGAGGGTCCACGAGTGTGGTGGGTGTGTGTCATTGGAGAATATGAAGTTGTAGCTCCAGAATGAGATGTAGCCCTAGAAAGGTCTGGGGTGTTGTTGGTACTCATCATGGTGAAAGGTTTGTTTTGTGCCATAACCTGGCCAATGATACCTTCGGTGGCATGGGATTCCTCTGGTGTGTCATTCTGGGATGGATTGTTGTGCGAGACGTTAGGTAATATGGTGTATAAATATCCAGACTGCGCATATATCAGGTCGAACTGCTGGGATTTTAAAATGGCTTCTTCTTCTAATAGGGGTTGTTCAGAAGCTACATCCTTGGATATGAGAGGGAGGAGTGATTTTAGGAACCAATCCAGGAAGATACAGTCATCTAGCTTAATCTTGCAGAGACTACGACGTTTACGCCACTCATGGATGTGATCTATGATATGGGTGGTCGTATTCTGTCTACAAGACCAAGACAGTAGTATTTCTACTCCTACATCATAGCGTACGGGAAGTTGAAAGAACTGTAGGAAAGTTGAGGCGAGGGATGTAAACGTGGGGTGTCTCCCATGTGGCTGCTCAATATACCATTTGGCTGCCGAGCCAGTGAAAGTTCTTTGTAAAAGTCGGAGTCGAATAGAATAATCAACTATGGAGTTTGAGGAATACCATAGGTGAAAGGACATAACATGATTTTGTGGGTCTTCTCTAGCCTTCCCTTCAAACTTTGGGATGTCTAAGAGGAGTTTTGTGGGCATGGGGGGACAAGTAGGGTCATGTCTAATTAGGTCATTTGTTAACCTTTCCAAGTCTAGTAAGTTAAGACTAGCCATAAATGGCAGACTAGAAGAGGGGTGTAGCATGGTTGGTGGGGCACAAGTGCTAGTGGTAGCATTATGAAGTGGGCCACTACCCCTAAGGGGTATATTAGTTGTAAAAGGGATGTGCCCTCAAACCAAATATGTGTGAGAGCGGCCAGTGCCCCCAAGTGAAACATGAGTCACATATGGGTTTGGAATGGTTCTAGTAATTGGTGGGATCTGAGTAGTGGCGCTGATGATAGGGGTGAATCCCATATTGGGCATACCAAAACTGGGTGTGGGTCCCATGTTGGGCATACCGAAAGGAGGTGTAGTAGTTGTGGCTACCATAGTGGTCATTGTAGTGGCAGCCATAGTGGTCATTGTAGTGGCAGGGGTACTTGATGTTCTGCCAACAGTCCCTCCAAAAAAGGGGTCTGAAGTTGTGCCAGCCATGTGGCTAGTGGGTACGGTGTAGATGGGGTTTTCGGATTCTTCCTCAGAGTCAAATGTGAAATAAGGTGCATCGAAATCGGATGACAAGGCTCTACGATGATGACGTGTAGAGTCGAGTGACAATTCTCTTCGTCTATGAGGAGTGGTTTCAAGTGAACCGTATTGTGGGGGTTCACCCCGAAAACGCCGAGAATGTCTCGGGGACTCAATGGTGACAGTTGTCAGTTAAAACTACTAGGTGGTGGTGAGTTGAAAGCTCTAAATCCCTAATGCAACTGTGTATGAAAGAGGGTAGCATAAAAAACAATGGCACTCAGGCCAACAACCAAAATCAAAACACTTACTATAACAGCTGTGCTATAGCAAGTGGAGTAATAAAAAAAAATTGTCAGAAAACCAACATGCAAATGGCTCCTAAAAATAGAAAAAGTTGTACCCACTAACCAAAGGGAGGTAATAGAGCATGCAAACACCTAACTAAAAAGTATTATGATTAAACAAGATGTATCCTCTGCAAGGTGACGAAATCCAAGTCAGACAATATGAATTGTAGAATCAAAGGCTAGATATCCCCCTACCGGGAGGGATACCGGGTAGTCAATCCTAGAAAATGGGCCACTAAGATACCCCGTTCATGACACGTCCGGCTAGGTGAATCTGCAGCTCTTGTTCTATCACCGTTGTAATCCCACAAGGGTGGTACAATGAGAACAACGAGTAGGTATCCTTCGGTGGCTGAATGAATTGCGGTATTCCACTCAGGCCTCCGTAACCATTCTGGCTACTTCAACCCTCCTAAGGGAGAGGCCTCTCCGACGAATTGGTTTTAAACCGTGCCAACAAATAATAAGGTATTTTGGTACCCTAAATGCCGACCACTATGTCTTAACATGTAAGTGAGTGAAGGGTGTTATTTGCATACTTATCCCCTCAGTCCTACCTAACTACAATATTCTTTTGGTGTTCCCCAAATGGGGTTAGAATGTTGGTTGGGTTAAGAGAATTTTAAGGCTCACTTGGATTTATTGTGACAGATTGTGTGATGGTGTGATTGTGTACTTAAAACAAAGATGCCTCGCTTGGGCGAAAAATTAACAAATTAAAATAATGATTTCAACTTGCAAAATAGACAGCAATGTAAATATGGAAAATGATTTAAATGTAAATGCTTTTAATTTTTTTTTTTTAAATATGAGGAATTCTTTAAAAACTTATGGTAAAGCAAATAACATAAAAATGAATTCGGTTGGGAGAAATATGGAACAAATTAAAATTATGGTTCTAATTTGAAATTTCTAACTGAAAAATGCTTCACTCTTTTTCTTTCACTAAACTGAAATTTAAAAAAAAAAGTAGCAAAGCATAAAACAAGAAATAAATATGAGTTTTAAATGCTGTAAAAATAAAACAATGGGCTATCCAAAAATGCAGGGAAGATGGATGGAAAAAATGGGCCGAAATGAGAAAAAATCGGAAAAATGGGTTGTACAAAACAATAAATATCGCGACTGTCTGTGGGAAAGCTGCAATGAGGATCGCGGCGGTGGGGCTAAAAACTGCGATGTGAATAGCAATGATATGGGTAAAACTTGCGTGGCAGATCGCGGGTATCAGGTTAAAACATGTGATGTTCCTCGCAGAAAAGAGGCTACCAGCTGCGATGTGCAGCGTGGAAAACAGGTTGAAAGCCACGATGTGAATTGTGACTGTCGAGCCAAAAGCCGTGATGCGACGAACGGAAAACGTTGCCGAAAAACGAACTCAAAAATTGAAATTTTGGGTTGTTTTAGGCTGCTGATCAGGCCAATGGCTAGGGAAACAAGCAAGGGGCTGACTAATATGGAAGATCTACAACTTTAAAGGGAAACAACAACAAAAATATAGATCTAAATCAAAGATTCAAAGTTCAAAAACTAGCAGAGTCACGAAAAACTATTGCTTGGTTTTGCAACCAAGCATGTGCTAAAGGGCACCTGCTAACTTGTAGCAACAGTCTCAATGTAAAAGTAAAAACAAATGTAAATAACAGAAAATCTGATCTAACATGTGAAAGGAAATAAAAACTAGATTTAAGAACAATAAACAATGAGATCCATAAGAAGAACAAGAAATAGAAAATTTGATCTTTTGTATTACCTCAAATGGTGAGGATGGTGATTTTGAGCAGCTCCAATGTCCAATGGTCTCTTCTTCTCCAATGCTTCAATGGGGATCTTCAAACTCAAAAGGGAGGCAAGGGCTCTCAAAGGGAATTCGGAAGCATAAGGATAGGATGAAATGTGGATGAATAGTGAGGAGCCCCTATCACCTTTTTATAGTTTTTGGTGATGGGGAATACCATTATGGTTTAAGGAAACCAATGGTTTTGACCAAAATGGTTTAGGTTTTTTTTCCCTCTTTTTCCTTTTTTGAATATACTTTATATTTTTATTCCGTTTTAATATTTTGGGAATTTTGGGCCCCTTTTGAGGGTTTTTTGTATTTTTTGAGGAAAATTACATATTTTGAGTGGAAAAGACGTGTTTTGGTCTTTTTGGTGACCTTTTGAAGTTTTTAGAGGCTCAAATGGTGGAAAAAGTGGACAAATGGGTCACGTGAATAAGGGAATTAGCTAGTGAGCACTTTTTGGGTGTTAACAACTGGGCATTATATCTACAAGGAAAAAGGGGCTCTCAAGCTTCAACATAGCCCAAAGCAATGGATACCCAACTCAACCCTAGAATTTGCTTGCACACCAAACTTAGATATGGGCTCGGAAACAAACTTTCAGCAATGGGACTTAGAAGATAGATGGACATGGGTTTTTCCAAAGATGTAGGCGCACCAAAAATGGATTTGTGAGAGGGAAAAATTGACCATAGGGAAGAAAACAATTTCTCCCACAGATATACAAGCAATCAGTGAACCAAAACAGCCTCTATGGTCCCCAAATCGATTTCCATTTCTTCTCCACTATTATACAACACAAAAACACCCTTCCCAACTAGGAGAATGAAGGAAAACACAGACAAACATGGCTGGAAAATGCCCAGGTAGCTCCAAACTTGTGAGGGAAGAAGACTAGTTCATGGATAATGGCTTGGGGAGCAATTCGTGGCTCTTTTCTTGCCCAAGAATAAAAAATGTGATTTCCCATGCAGGGTGGCTTGCCCATACTTGAATTTCGACAGCCATACCTCTGATTCCCCAAGCCATTAACTACCTCAACCAACTCTTGGGAGAATTCAATGATTGGGTACAAAAGTCAACATGGATAGTTGAGGGTTTGATGGGTTCTCTCATTGACACTTGGCTTGACCTGATTGGCTCCAAGGGTTTGAATATTTCCCTCCCAATTCCTTGTAAAATCATGCCCCCATCTCTTGTTGCATTGCATAGCTAGTTGTGGGTATTTTATTAAAATGCATATTTACATGATGTTTGAAATTCCAATGTGCCTGACTAGCACGCAAACCATATGCATCAATAAATCGATGGCGGGGCCTTGGCCTTGAGCTCCTCACCATGATTTTATAACAATATTACATCATTTACATTTTAATGCAATAGGGTCAAGATGGGGACGTGACAATCCATCGTAATGGTGTATGTGTTGATGTAGAATAATATGTGGCAGAGTGCTCATGCTGGCAAGGTATACCTAATAGTAAGTCAATTAAATCTAGTGGAGTAAGATCAGACGACATGGTGTCTTGAAAATTAGGGAGAATGGAAAAGGTGATATTATGTCACTAGGTCACAAATAAGGATTGAGTGTTCTCATTCACCAGCCTAAGCCTACACAAATGATGGTAAAAATTTACCAAAAAAAGAAAGGGTTTTGACAAGGGACACATAAACCTTCTTTTTTTCTACCATGGTTCATGATAAAATTAGCTAGATGATATTTAATTTGTAAACATTGAAGTAAAGGGAATAATATGAATAAGGGAGGATAGATATGTCATTAGAACAAGGTTTGGATAAGGTGTAGTAGGGTTTCCCATATAAATGATAGCATATGGAGTGGAAATTTGTTTGTCATGGTCAAGCAATAAGGTCTTGGTAGAGCATGGATATTGTAAATCATGACACTCTATAATGCTATGAGAGGATGACTTATAAAGTGTACAATATTTATTAGTGGGAGGTGGGAGTGTGGGAACCATAAGAAATGGAATATGGATTGAAGATATATGTTTTGAATGGGGGAAGAGATGGAGAATGAAAAGCTAGGAACTTCCCTAGATTCTTTTAAATAGCTAGATCATGCTCATAAACCCATGAAAGATAAAATCTACACACCAAATAAAATTTATGATGGAGGGAAGTGATCCATATTTTATCAGCAGAACGAAATGAATACAGATTATTAAAAGATGCTTAACACAAAATAACAGAGATATAGTAAAACTGGTTTTCTATTCAATAAGGAAATAAGCTGAAACTGTAAAATGCAGCGGAAAAAAAGCTTGCTGGAATGGTGGCGGCTTATCTCTGAGAAGAGATGTGACAACTGCGCTCATTTGCAAGAAGATCCTTACAATGAGGCTCTGAAGGCCTTTTTACAATACCCAAAATCCAAAACCCTAAACCCGAAAGATGAAAAGCCAACAGTTTTGTGGACCCCGTTTTGGGTAGTTTGCTGTATCAACTTCTCGGAGGCGTAACTTTGGGGCATATGATCTCCATTTGGGGGGAACGATAGCTTGTTGGAAAGATCTATCCGATAAATACAACTATCGGGGCAAAAATGATGACCAAATTTTCTAGTCAATCATACCCCCAAAAAACTTCATTTAGGGCCTCAAAACAGCTTCCGAAGTTCAGGACCCAAAAAACTGCTAAAAATAGTAAATTACCAAAATTTCCAGAAAGCTATTTTGAGCTAGTTGGAAAAGGTGGTTCGCCACCGATATCCACCTGGATCAATTCTCCCTCCTTAGGAAGCAATGGTCTCCATTGCGTTGAGTTCTCCCATCAGATGAGGAAACTTCTGTTGAATTTGGCCCCGGGTGAGCCACTTGCCTTGGTGCAGGAGATGCAGTACTTTGACGACTCGATAAAGCTAGATCCTTTACTGTCTAGTGTCCTTGATCTATGTCCACAATATGATCACTAGATTCCTGTTTCATGCAGTCAGGGTTGAGCTCTGTTGGTGTCAACTGCTATGCTATCTTTGAGGTGTCTAATAATGGTGGGAAATATGGCCGAAGGAGAGCCACGTTCAAGACTGGATGCAAACCAAGGAAGGGAGGAATGTTGAGCTCAAAAGGATTGTCACCCACCGCCTTGGTGATGGCGTACACCCCATAACAGAGTGGACGAAGCTTTTGATGGGGCCTTGTAAGGCGTTCTTTTTGCAAATGCAACCAAACTTTATCACCCACCTGAACCTTATGTGGCACCTGATGTTGATCATGGCACTGCTTATACTTGGCATTAGACTTCTATATAATATCCTGAACCTGTTGGCGCATGTGCTGGATCTGCTCAATGAACCGGGTGGCTTTGTCAGCTTCTAGGGTAGTAGGGGACGAGGTGGTCTCCATGGGTGGTGCAACATCCATGGGGCCCAATGGTTGGAATCCCAACCCTACCTGAAAGGGGCTGTGGCCAGTTGAGCTATGCAAGGATCGATTTTAGCTATGTTGGACATAGGGGAGACTATCATCCCATGCGTGGGGGTGTTTTGAATTGTACATGCGCAGGATATGTACGACCATCCGGTTGATGACGTCAGTTTGGCCGTTTGTCTAGGAGTGGAAGGCAGTGGATTTGGTGAGCTTGGTATCCAGCGGTGACCAGAGGCTCGACTAAAATGAGCTGAGGAACTGACTTTAATGATCTGAGACAATCGTTTGTGGGATCCCAAAATGTACCCATACTCGTTCAAAGAAGAGCTTGAAAGTGGCTTCTACTGTGATGTTCTTCTTGTAGGTGGCTAGAATCGCCATCTTGGAAAAGAGATCAACAACCACAAAAACACAGACATTTCCCATCTTGGTGGACATGAGGCTTGAGATGTAGTCCATTGAGATGGATTCCCACGGCCTATTAGGAGTAGGCAGAGGGGTGTACAAGCCCTGTTTCTTAGTGGTCGGTTTGGCAATAGCGCAGGTGGTGCAGGACCTGATATACTTGCTGACATCCTGTCGAAGTTTCTGCCGGTAGAAATGTTTCTGCAGCACTGCCACTGTCCTTTCGACTCCAAAGTGTCGTGCCACCCAATTGTAGTGAGATTCCCAAATCAGCTTTGCGCGCTCACTTGATGGAACGCAGAGATGGCCCAAATGGCACAACAACCCGTCCTAAAGATGGAAATTAGAGACCACTGAGTTGGTTCCCAACATTTGGTAGGTGGTGGAGAAGTCAGGGTCTTTCTCATAGAGGTGGGGCCATCCGAGGGTCTCGTGGCTGCAAGAGTCTAGCACCATGGCGAGTGTTGCGACTGGAGGTTGACTGAGGAAGTCAGCAACTCGGTTGGCACTTCCTATTTTATACTTGATGTTGAGGTGGAATTGTTGTAAGTATGTGGACCACTTCTGATGGCGGTCATTCTGCAATTTTCCTTGGCTCTGCATGAACTGTAGGGGTTTGTGATAAGTCTCGATGACGGTCTCCTTCCCAAGAGTATAATGTCTCCACTGGTGGTAGGCTTGCAAAATGGAATAAATTTATTTTCCATAGGTAGGGTACTTATGAACAACATATGATAGTGTCTCACTATGATATTCCATGGGGTGTCCGTGTTGAGTGAGAACGACGCCCACAACATAGTCTGAAGTATTTGTTTCGATCTCAAATGGAAGTTGCAGGTCTGATAATGAGAGTACCGGGGATGAGCACAAATGCTTTTTCAAGTCATCGAAGGCTTCTTGTTGGTATAGGCCCCACACAAATGTTTCCTTACTTCCACCCCTAGTTACTTGGATGAGGGCCCATACGATATGAGAGAATCCCAGCACGAACCTGCGATAGAAATTGGTGAGGCCCAAGAAGCTCTGAAGTTCAGTGAGTGTGATTGGGGCTAGCCAGTCACAGATGACTTGGATGTTGGTTGGATCCACATGCAAACCATGTTGATCAATGATGTATCCTAAGTAATGGACCCTGTCCATGCCGAAGGAACATTTTTCCAAGTTCGCATATAGTTTGTGCTGCCGCAGGGTGTACAGAACCTCCTAAATATGCTGCAAGTTTTATGCCAAAGTCTTTGTGTAGATGAGGATGTCATCCAGATACACCACTACAAAATTATTGGTGAAAGTTCGTAGGATATTTTCCATCATCCTCATAAAGGTCGTTGGAGCATTTGTCAAACCAAAGGGCATGACCAGCCATTCAAAAAGAACTTCTTTTGACTTGAAGGTAGTCTTCCATACATCTGTCTATTCTATTGGAACCTGGTTGTAGCTAGAATTCAGATCAATCTTACTGAAGTATTTGGACCCCATGAGTTGATCAAGGAGGTCGTTGATTCGGGGAATAGGGCACCGGTTCCGGACTGTGATTTTATTCAGGGCTTGGTAATCAATGCAGAGTCGCCAGGTCCCGTCTTTCTTCTGCACAAGCATGATTGGGCTCCCACAAGGCGATGAGTTAGGATGGATGTTCCCCTTGTGGAGCAATTCTTAGATCTGCCTCTTGATCTCCTCATTTTCTAACAGTGAGCAATGATAGACTGACCCATTGGGTAGTGGTGCTCCTGGGTCAGATTGATGGGATGCTTGACCTGGCAATGCAAAGGTACACCGGTAGGAGAGGAGAATATATTTGAGTATTCTTCCATGACCTTATACACTTGCTTATGTTGTGTGGAGAGATCAGCCACAGAGGCCCTGTATGTGGCTGTGATCTTTCTCTCACTCCGCGAGAGAATCATGAAGAAGAAAAATTTCCCTGTCTGAGAGATGACCTTCCTGCATTGCTTGTCAGAAATCAAGGAAATAGCACTAAGAAAGACTTCCTCAGGTATCCTGTACAATTTCCTGTTCAAAGTAATAATAACACTACAAGGCCTAGACTCATATACAACATGACGTTTCCATAAATAAGGTTGGCCCAAAAGAACATGACTAACTTCGAGAGGATAAATATCACACAATACCTCGTCCTTGAAGGGCTTGATGCCATATGACAGTCGGTGGTGTTAGTTGATGTAGATATCGCTTCTTTGGTGGATCCATCCAATGGTGTAGGGTTGTGGGTGCGACATTGTTGGCAGGGCCAGCCGCTTGACGACCTCTACTGAAATGAGGTTCTTATGGCTACCGCTATCAATGATGAAGTGCAGCGGGGTGCCTTTTACCCACATTTGTGAATGGAAGAGGTGCTCTCCTTCTTCCCGATCATCTAGTTCATCAGAATGGAGCTTGGTGCCAGCCACGGTGGCATTGGGTTCCATGTCAATGATTTGTATTCCCCTTTCTAGTTCTGACTCAGAGTCAGAACCCGCATCTGATTCGGATGGTTTCACTTCGGCCACTAGCGACTGCTTTGAGCGGCAGTTAGCAGTGCTATGCCAAGGGATCTTATGGAAGTCACACCACTTCCTGGTATCTTTCTTTGTGTTTCCGGTGTCCTTCTTTGCTTGCGGCTTGGAATGGTTGTCCTGATACTGTCCATCTTTGCTATGTCCTTTATTCTGTGGGTTGGGGCCGCCCTTTCCTGTATTTTGCTGTGATGTGTTCCCAGGCCCAAATTGCCGTGTCTTTTGTTTGAGCTTTTGCTCGATTTTGACGGCATATTGGGAGGCCGCGCCTAAGGAGGAGATGTCCAGAATTTCCATTTCGGTCTGGATGTATCTATGTAGAGCACCGCAATACTTGAGCACCAGATGTCACTCTGAATCTTTGATACCCAGCTTGGTGCGCAAGGTGTGGAAGATATTAGTGAACTCTAGCACTGCTTGGTCTCTTTCTTGTGGCAGTGTGGTCCATTTGGTATACAAGTCGTCATAACTTACAACAGAGTAGTATTGTTCCTTAATAACATCCCGAAAGGATTCACAGGTGGCCATGACTATAAATAATGAGGGTTCCTCTATTTCCTTTTGCTCACAGAAAGTTTCCCACCAATCTTTGACATGGGGAGCGGCTTTGAGGAGCACAAAAGTAATATTTTCTCTATTCGAAAAGTTATGGACAGAAAAACACCCTATAGGAAATTCAAGCACTTGTCTACAACATCAGCGTCTATCTGACCTTCAAATATAGGAATATCGAAGTGTATTTGTACCTTGAAGGGGGTGGCGCTTCCGCTCGAGGAAGATGTGTCTCCTGTTGGTAGCCGCTAAAGGATTTGCGCGAAACTATCCATCATCTAGTTCCTTTGTTACGTGAGGGATTCTTCAAGCAACATTTTGAAAGGATCTCCTGTCCTGTGATCTTTCTTTTCTCCTGCCATGAGAGGTCTCTTGGGCATGCGAGAGCTTTTGTCCTCAAGAGAAAGTCAAAGCTCCAGACCCAATTCTTTGTACCTTGACCTTGTTGGGGACATGTATTAAGACGACAAGGAGCAGACCACTCTGATAACATTGATCTGGATTTTATGAGAAGAACGAAATGAATACAGATTATTAAAAGATGCTTAACACAAAATAAAAAAGATACAGTAAAACTGGTTTTCTATTCAATAAGGAAATAAGCTAAAATTGAAAAATGCAGCCGAAAACAAGCCTTCTGGAATGGTGGTGGCATATCTCTGAGAAGATATGTGACGAATGCGCTCATTCGCAAGAAGATCCTTACAATGAGGCTTTGAAGGCCTTTTTACAATACCCCAAATCCAAAACCCTAACCCCGGAAGATGAAAAGCCAACAGTTTTGTGGACCTCGTTTTGGGTAGTTTGGTGTATCAACTTTTCGGGGGCATAACTTTGGCATATGATCTCCGTTTGGGGAGCATGATAGCTTGTTGGAAAGATCTATCCGATAATTGAAACTGTTGCGATATATGTAACTGCCAAATTTGCTAGTCAATCATACCCAAAAAAAAGTCGTTTAGGGCCTCAAACGGCTCCCAAAGTTTAGGTCCCGAAAAACTGCTAAAAACTGCCATAAATCTGTTTTGAACCAGTTGGAAAAGGTGGGTCACCACCGATATCCACCTGGATAAGGAAGGAAGTAAACCATAATTCAATTTAATTATTAAATCCTATTTAGGATTAGGAATGGAGAGTTGCACCATGATTTTTCATAATATTTAAATGTATTATTGATCAAACTGAGGGGAAATTTGATAGAGCTGAAGACAACATGCCTAGATTATCTCAAAATAGCCCAATAGATAGAAATTCTCTTGATATAGAGAATAAATAGTCCTAGGTATTGATGGAACTAATGGGTGGACTAATGTTGTCCTCGTTGATTTTTATGCAAAGGGATCATATATAACCACTCTTATTTTTGTCATGATCCCACCATTGAGAAGGTAATACTTGTAGATGGAAGAATCTGAAGGTGACATTGCCTCTTTTTGGTAGCATGATTTGGTGTTGGAAATACAAATATAATTATTGTATTCACGCCTCAACTTGATCACCATAAAAATCATTACAAAACTATCGCGAGATCAATTTAGATTCCCATCACAATCCAAATATTAGTTGATATTAGTCTTGTTGAGTTTCAAATATTTTATTTTTTATCCATATTACATGTCACTTGTGTGTGGTTTTTAAAATGTTTATTACGATGATCAATAATTTATTTTTATACAAGTAGGCCTCTTAGGAGAAGACCTGAAGTTCCTATTGATGTTATGGAATATCCTAAAAACGTGTGATGAGAATCTAAGAGAGAGAGTTAGTCATTCCTCTTTGTGTACCTATATTATCCTTTGAAAAAATGGGTGTTGAATTAAAGAAGGAAAGTAGTTGAACAAAGGTTCCAATGTTAGATCTAGGTCGAAAAGAACACCTAAATTAATACTATAGGAAATAGCTTTTTCTTGAATAAAGAGAGGGGATTTTTATTAGGCCATATATAATCATATAGAAGAAAGGAATGGATCCTTTCCAAGGACCTTAACGTTCAATGAATAAGAAAGGAGTGGATCCCTTTACATGGATGTTGTAGCATCCCCATCAATCATTCTAACTAAAGGAGGGGGGTAGTTATGCAATTCATTTTTCTAAATTTTTCCCCATGGAACCATTATTCGAATTTAGAACCATTTTAAGCAGGTTTCATGGAAAACATAAACTAATAAATGCATGTGCAAGTACATAAATATAAAGAAAAGTAGAATTAAACTATATCCACATACACATCATGCATAAAAAAACATATTCACCATAAGATGTAAATATAATCATTGCAAAAACATAGACAACAAAGAATATTGATCTTCTAACAGAAGAATATCCAAACAATTGGCTTTGTAAGAAATATTTTCTACCCAAACTGGGTATAAACTACATATAATACCCCCAAGGAAATCTATGAGGCCACAAGAGCAAAGAAAAAAACTACATGATTCTCACACTGACCAAAAACCCATATACTCTTTTACTTAGCTAGTCTTCTCACCATTGAGCACTACATGCATCTCACTGTTCCATTCCATCCATGGAACTCCATTTCCCACACAACACAATGAAGGACTACATTTTCTTTGCTCAACATTTTCTCAGAGTACCCAACCTCTACAATGCTCCTTTGTACCATCCCATTTTTTACCCCAATATGTATAAAAATGTAAATATTCATGAAAGGGATACAAGTTGGATACACATGGTCCAGAGTGACCAAGATATGTAAATTTGTAAATTTCCACTCTTTAATATAAAAATACATGGTTGTTGTAGACTAAAGGACGAAAATAAGATATGAGGGACTATCCTTCCACAAAAGGGGAAAAGTGTGTCCAGCCCATGTGTGCCACCTGTCTAGGGAAAACTGTCTACCTCTCCATGCCACTTGTCTACCTCTCCATGACACCTATCTAGCCTCAAGTATGCATATAAATAGGAAGATAAATCCATCATTCCATTATTCTTGGATGTCAGAGAGAGTTCTGCTAGCTTCCATACCTACACTATCTACATGAAAACCATGTCACCCATACTTCGATTCGGTACCATTCCATACCATTCTGTACCACCTCACCCTTATGCACACAGAGAACCAGAATTATAAAAGTGGAAATCCATTGATCCTAGAAAAGGAATTAGGATAACAAACCCAATGTATTGTTAACTCAGATAAGGGAGCCCAGGATACTGTTAACTCATAGAAGGGAGACCCATTCCTTAGTGAGGGATAGTTGTAACCAGAGAAAACAACACCTTCTTGTGGATTGATAGTCCCAGCTCAGGGGTGGCCTGTCAAAGTAAGATATGGCTTGACAACTCCTGTGGCTAGGTGGAATGTCCTTGGTCTACAGACAACCGGTTCATTTCTTCTAGATAAGTATTCATTTGTGAATGGAATTTGTTGTGGACAATTATTGAATTGTGCTTAATGTATTTTCTATTGAATGTTATTCATTAATTGCATGGAATTACTATCATTTGAGAATTTTTATCCATAGAAAATATACTTGCATATTTGCATTTGTTTTCCTTCATATCTAAGTTACCACAGTGCCTAAATATAATCATAATTCCACTATAAAAATAAATTTAACTAGTAGAAATCCAAATTCGTGATAGCATGGGTGTTCTTGGGTGAAATTATGGATGTTTCATAGCCAAATTATCATTGTGAGGGTACTAGGTTCGTGACATCTTTAGCGTGTGTAGAAATAGTCCAACCTGTAGTATGCTTTTAAAGAACCTCGTATAAGATCAATTGCTTCTCAAGCATCATGTAGTATAAAATAAACAATGGGTAAAGGATCCCATCATTCAAATCCTTGTGCTCGCCTACAAGCATCCTCTTCATTCTAATTCCTTCAATTTCCTCTTCACAATGCCATTTTATAAGTAATTTATTATATTGGGCATGGTTATGGAGAGAAGACAACATGACGGCTATGAAATGTATGAATTTTGTTGATGTATTTGTAACTTCGGAAGATATTCTTCTATGTATTACACTTGTACCTTATTATATTCATGATGGAGATGTTTTATTCCTCCAATCATAAGTGTCGTCATTTGTATTTGTAAGTGTTGCAAATGTCACGAGTGTTGCAAGTGTCGCAACTTATATTTGATGGGTTATTAGACCACTAGTGTGGGGTCATCCCTGGTTGAGTTAAGTGGTTGGGTTATTAGACTTCACTACGAGGTCGGCCCAGTTAAGTTATTGACAGGACAGGTCAGTCTATAAATAGAGAGGTTGTGTCTCTCATTTGATTCATTCACTCACTTCTCAAGCTCACATAGCTAAGAGAGAAAGTGGCACACAAGTGGAGGAGGAGGAGTATCTAGTAGAGACATCTCTTTGGGTTTGATCATTGTAATCTTTGTTTGTGGCTTATCTTATCTTTGAGGAAGTTGTGGGGTTTTTCACTTTCTTGGTTTTCCCCGAGGAAACTCTGTGTCTCTTGCGTGCTTGCTATTTTTTCTACGATTGATATGCTATAGATATGTTGTACAGGTTATTCTCTTAGCGATCCTGAATGATAAGAAGAAGGCACTTTGCAGCTACGGAAGCTAGTGCTTCTTAATCTTTGGGTTTCTCTCCACAAATCATCAAATTCAGGAGGCTAGATTGACTCTCCCAGCAAGGGCGCATCTTTCTGTCGAGGCAGAATTCAATTATGAGCATTTTCAATTTTGACCTAATCTCTACTGCGGGAAATTAGGGTTTCGGAGAAAGTTGGAATTTTTGAAATATGAGACCATGGATGGATGCTCCTCTGAAGAATTGAAGTTTAGAGGTTTGGATCGAACCTTTTGGTTGGGTGAAGCTCCGGTAAAATCAAACCCTAGTTCAGGGTCCTGTCTAGTGAATCCAGAAGTTTCAAAGGCAATTTTGAGGGGTCAAATTTTGCAGTTTTCAAATTTGGAGTATACCAGCTTGACCAGCTCAGCAAGGCGCATCTTTCTATCCTTTCAGAAGTTTGAAATTCACATTTTGAATTTTTAGGGTTTCTTTGACAAACCCTAATCCAGGTCCAGATCCATTTTTTAGCAAATCAAGTGGTAAGACCTAAAAACTTTTCTATTTCCATTTGAAGTACTCTTTAAGATGTCTCACCAAACTAAGCTTGAGGATAAGCTTGAAGGACTTGATAACATCCGATCCTAGAAGTATAGGATTGGGTTAATCCTAGAAGAAAATGAGTTGGACAACTACATAAAGCAAGAGGTTCCAGTTCCAAAGGGAGATTAGAATAAGACCCTACACAAGAAGAACCTGGTCAAGGCTAAGAGAATCATTGTTGATTCTATAAAGGACCATCTCATATCCCATATGTCTTCCCTAAAGACACCTAAGGAAATGTTTGATTCCTTGACCAAGTTGTTTGAAGGAAAGAACATAAATTGGAAGATGACTCTGCGGAATCAATTGAAAGGATTAAAGTTCCAGACGGGAGAGACCATCCAATCCTACTTTACCAAGGTCTCGTAGGTCAAAGAACAAATTGAAGCAGTGGATGAAGTAGTAGAGAATGGATAAATAGTCATGACCACTTTGAATGGCCTACCTAGGTCATGGGACTCCTTCATCCAAGGTATTTGTGCAAGAAAGAAGTTGATCTCCTTCAGTATACTATGGGAGTAATGTTCTCAAGAAGAAGCTAGGCTTGTAGCCTGAGAAGAAAAGATGGGAAGTGAAGATCAAGCTCTCACAACTCACACCAAAAGAAGCAAGCCCAAGAGGGAGCCATCTCATCACAAGAAATATTTTCACAAACATCAAAGAGATAAGAAAGATCTGAGATGCTTCACATGTAATGAAAAGGGACACTTTGCTGTGGATTGTCCTAAGAACAAAAAGGGCCACAACAACAACAATAAGAAGAAGAAGAAAAACCAAAAGAGATATCATGCTCATGTTGCTGAGGATGATGAACCTCCCAAGAAGAAAAATAGGGCAGAAAGTGAAGACTCTTCAAGTGACGAAAAATATGTGTTGATCTCTGCTCTCACAGGTACTATCTCACATGGATGTAACGATTGGCTTATTGATAGTGGGGCATCGAAACACATGATGGGATTTAAAGAATCCTTTGTAGACCTATCTGAACACGAGTCACCTCACAAGGTGAAACTTGGGGATGACTATCAATATCCTATAAAAGGAAGTGGTGGGGCCTCTTACAAGCTAGAATCTGGGAAGTCTTTAAAGATGCAATATGATCTATATGTACCTGGACTCAAGAAGAATCTTCTCTCCATATCATATTTGGATGCAAAAGGGATGAGAGTTGCATTTGTGGATGGCCAAGTACTTATGTGGCCTAAAGGTAAGACAATAGATGATGTAGTAGTGATTGGAGAGCAAGAGGGAGGATTGTACAAATTGAAGGGAAAAACTGAACATGCCATGGTACATGAATCTATGGAGCCAAGTGAACTTTGGCATAGAAGGCTTTCCAATGTGCACTATAGGGCACTACCAATTGCAAGCAAAGTTGTAGAAGGCCTTCTTGAAATCAAGTCAAAGCATGAAGGTGTTTGCAAAGGATGTGCGAAAGGAAAGAACACAAAGAAGGAATTTCCAAGCAGTGAAATCAAAGCAAAAGGAATCTTTGAAATTATCCACTCTAATGTATGCGGACCAATGTCATCCAGTTCCTTGAGTGGGTATGTATACTATGTCTCCTTCATTGATGATTTATCTAGGAAGACTTAGGTTTATTTATTGAAGAACGAAGATGAATTGTTTGATAAATTCAAGGACTTCAAAGCCTTGATAGAAAATCAAACTGATAAGAAGATCAAAATCATTAGATCCGACAATGGCGGAAAATTCACCTCAGGTGACTTCAATAAACTATGCAGTGATTCAGGGATTAAGAGGGAGTTGACTACTCCTTACAATCCACAACAAAATGGAGTTGCAGAAAGGAAGAATAGAACTATCATGGAAGTAGCACGGACAATGCTTCATGACCAGGATCTTCCTATGCACCTTTGGGAGAAAGCAGAAAGGACAGTTGTATATGTGCAGAACACAACACCTCAAAAGATACTTGACAATAAAACACCAGAATAAGTTTTCTCTGGTAAGGGACCAGAAGTTAGCTATCTCAGAATATTTGGATGTCCAATATTCACACATGTTCCAAAAGAAAAGAGGACAAAGTTAGATCCTTCAAGAAAGAAGGGCATATTTGTGGGGTATAGTGAAAGCTCAAAGGCATACAGAATCTAATTTCCAGGGTTCAAGAAGATTGACATCAGTAGGGATGTGACTTTTGATGAAAAATTAGCTTACATCAAATCAAGAAAGACACCTGTTGAAGACTATGAAGAATCAACGATACACAGAACATAAGACATTACTATGAATGAAGCAATACCAGAAGTGGATCGTGAAATAGAAGATCCACAAGAACCTATAGATCCACCCCATGAGAAGAACTCTCACAAGAGGAAACCTGCATGGGCTAGGGAGCTCATCCAAGATGCTGAAAGGTATGGTATTCCAGTGGAGGAACATACATAAAGGAAAAGGACAAGATCTCACACCAGTTATGTTGCCTTACTCTATGACATTATGAACAAAGAACCTTCCAGTTATGAAGAAGCAATAGAAAAGAAAGAATGGAAGAATGCCATTGTCGAGGAGTACCAGTCGATCATGAAGAATGATGTTTGGGATGTGGTCCCAAGAACAAAAGGGAAGTCTATTGTGACTTCTAAGTTGAGCTATAAGATCAAGCATGCTGCAGATGGAAGCATAGAGAAATAGAAGGCAAGGTTTGTGGCTCGTGGCTTCTCCCAGAAAGACGAAATAGATTATGAAGAGACTTTTGCTCCTGTATCTAGATACACTTCAATCAGAACCGTACTTGCTCTGGCTGCAGTGATGAAGTAGAAGATATACCAGATGGATGTCAAGACATCTTTCATGAATGGTGTAGTCAAAGAGGAAGTATATGTGGAGAAGCCACTTGGTTTTGAAACACATGATAGGGAGTCATATATGTGCAGGTTGAAGAAAGCCTTGTATGGCTTGAAGTAAGCTCCTAGGACTTGGTATGGTAGGATAGACAACTTTCTATACAGTTTGGACTTTACCAAGAGTAAAGCAGATTATAAACCTTTACTACAATGTTGATGAAGAAAATCCAGTGATGCTACTATTATATGTGGATGACCTATTTGTTACAGGTGAGGATGGGTTGATTGCCGACACCAAGAGGAATCTCGCTGCCTTCGAGATGAAGGACTTGGGGATGATGCATTACTTTCTAGGCATGGAGGTGTGGTAGAGTGCAAATGGAATCTTCCTTGGTCAAGGAAAGTATGTACTAGAGATCCTGAAGCGGTTCGGGATGATGGATTGCAAGGCCATGGCCACACCTATGGCATTGAACCTGAAACTTCTGTGTGATGCTTCATCTAATCCAGTTGATGTCACGGTGTATCGTTAGATGATTGGGTCCTTGATGTACCTGATGAACACGAGACTAGATTATTGCTTTACAGTGAACACATTGAGCCAGTTCCTGATGGATCCCAGAAGTATTCACCTAGTTGTTCTAAAGCATATTCTGAGGTACCTGAAGGGTACAATTGATTATGGGCTCAAGTATGATGCGAATCAAAAGTTTAACCTGGAGGGTTATGTTGATTCAGATTGGGCAGGCAGTAATGCAAATAGGAAGAGCACTTCGGGGTGCTGCTTCAAAATGGGATCAGGTGTGATCTCTTCTTTTAGCAGGAAGTAGTCCTGCGTAGCATTGAGTATAGCCGAAGCAGAGTATCTTGCAGCTTGTTCGGCTAGTTGTGAGATAGTATGGCTTAGGAAGCTACTATCTGAGTTATACGATCTCCCGTTGGATGCTAACTATGTCTATTGTGACAACCAGAGTTGTGTGATGTTTTTCGAGAACCCAGTGTTCCATGATAGGTCGAAGCATATCAAGATCAAATATCACTATATTACGGATATGGTGCAAAGATGAGTAGTGAATCTCATGTATGTTGCGACAAATGAGCAGGTTACAGATGTGTTGATGAAACCACTAGCCATAGTGAAGTTTGAGTACTTTAGGGAGAGGCTTGGTGTTCTTCAGATTGAAGATACTTCAAGGAAGAAGTGATGGGACACATTTGCAGGAGCCATTCCAAGCATGGTGATAGGAGGATCCTTCTCATGGCTGTGGATGTAAGCATTGTGTGATGAGCATCAGGACAATGCTCCAGTTACTGCTATGATGATGAGCAGGATGATCATATGTGATGAGTATCAGGACGATACTCCAGATGATATGCATCGGGTGGATGCTTTACATGATCAGGTGGATCATGTGTGATGATATGCATAAGGTGGATGCTTTACATGATCAGGTGGATCATGTGTGATTATATGCATCAGGTGGAAGCTTGACATGATTAGGTGGATCATGCGATGATGATGTCCATCAGGATGATGTGTTGTATGATGATGATCATTATGATCATGAGCATCAGGATGATGCTGTGTGCGAGGATGATCATATTGATCTTGAGTATCAGGATGGTACTCTATGGCCATGGACAGGTTGTGCAAGGGTAGCATGTAATACATCCTGGAGATCCAGAAAGGTTGTGCTAGTCACGTAAAAGGCCTCATATGATCTTTAGAGATCTTGTGGGGCAAGACACTCTTTTAAGGTTTTCCTAGACCACATGTAATACGTCCTGGGGATCCGGAAATGTTGTGCTAGTCACGCAAAAGGCCTCGGATGCTCTTTAGAGATCTTGTTGGGCAAGACACTCTTTTAAGGTTTTGTGGGGACCACATGTAATACGTCTTAGAGATCCGGACAGGTTGTGCTAGTCACATAAAAGGCCTCGGATTCTCTTTAGAGATCTTGTTGGGTGAGACACTCTTTTAAGGTTTTGTGGTGGGGGTCACATATAATACGTCCTAGAGATCCGGATAGGTCGTGCTAGTCATGTAGAAGGCCTCAGATGCTCTTTAGAGATCTTGCTAGGTAGGACACTCTTTTAGGGTTTTGTGATAGTCACATGTAAAAGATCCTGGGAGATCCGATAGGTTGAGCTACATGCTCGTAAAAGGCCTGGTTCGATGCTCTTTCGAGATTTTGTTGATGCACGTAATTAGTCCTGGGATCCATAGGATGGCTAGCTCATAGAGATGATGAAGACCTATAGGAGGCTAGGCCTACAACTAGCATGAAAAAGGGTTGGCTCTATAGAACTTCCTATGACGAGAAGAATTCAGAGATAGCCCAGTGATCGAGATGTCAAGTACAACAGCTGTGATGATGATGATGCTCCGTGATCTAGTGACGATGATCTAGCTGCAAATTTGAAGACTTGTGGCATCATGTATTGATGACCTGTGTCGAAAGAATACCTTCCTAGTTAAGAGGGAGTGTTGATGTATTTGTAACTTCAGAAGATATTCTTCTATGTATTACACTTGTACCTTATTATATTCATGATGGAGATGTTTTATTCCTCCAGTCATAAGTGTCGTCATTTGTATTTGTAAGTGTCACAAGTGTTGCAAGTGTCGCAACTTATATTTGATGGGTTATTAGACCACTAGTGTGGGGTCGGCCCTGGTTGAGTTAAGTGGTTGGGTTATTAGACTTCACTAGGAGGACGGCCTAGTTAAGTTATTGACAGGATAGGTCAGTGTATACATAGAGAGGTTGTGTCTCCCATTTGATTCATTCACTCACTTCTCAAGCTCGCATAGCTAAGAGAGAAAGTGGCGCACAAGTGTAGGAGGAGGAGTATCTAATAGAGACATCTCTTTGGGTTTGATCATTGTGATCTTGGTTTGTTTCTTATCTTATCTCTGAGGAAGTTGCGGGGTTTTTCACCTTCTTAGTTTTCCCCGAGGAAACTCTGTGTCTCTTGTGTGCTTTCTATTATGTCTATGATTGATATGTTATAGATATGATGTACATGTTATTCTCTTAGTGATCCTAAATGATAATGGAATGAAATTATGAAAAAAATTAACAAATTTTACATGGAAAATGAGCGATAGAATCAAATGTGGATGAGTGGAGTGGTGAAAAGAAAAATGACATTAATTCTTATCATAGAGAGAAGGAATCTTAGAGTTGTCATGAAAGTATACAGATATCATGCTTCCATAAATACATGAGAATACTTCTCCCATCACCCTCACAGATGCATTCAATGATTCAATACGCCAAAAATAGGTAAATGATTCATTTAATG
This sequence comes from Larix kaempferi, assembly GCA_027924585.1. Lineage (NCBI taxonomy): Eukaryota > Viridiplantae > Streptophyta > Pinopsida > Pinales > Pinaceae > Larix > Larix kaempferi. The sequence continues at coordinate 10,977,485 of BSBM01000303.1, read as the reverse complement.
CACACAACGAAAATATATGAGTTCTAAGGATAACACTTGGAAAAAAGAGGATTCAATGTCCCATAGATCTCCTTTCATTTCCCCCTCTAGTGGAATCATAGCCCCTCTAATGCGCTTTACACAATATCTTGGACCATTTTATTATTTTTCAACATAATATTTACATAGATTTTGATTCATCATGACAAGAAAAGAACATGTTTGAGATAAAAACATTTACATTATACATGCCTAGCCATTCACTAGTTGGGCCATGGCCTTGAGCTTCACACCAGGAATCCATACTAGTGTATTTCCATTATTTTACATAATATAATTTAATACATTCCAAGGTTAAAAACTAGGGGTATTATAGATGTGGAAGCCAACTCTTATACCAAATTGATATATAAAATTAAAGTGCTTCTATTAGCTTTCGAATTCCTTCATTACAGAGTAAGATCCTTCAGTAGCTTTGTAGCTGCGGAAGCTAGGGATTCTTAATATTTGGGTTTCTCTCCACAAATCATCAAAGTCAGGAGGCTAGATTGACTCTGCCAACAAGGGTGCATCTTTCTGTCGAGACAAAATTCAATTATGAGCATTTTCAATTTTGACCTAATCTCTGCTGCAGGAAATTAGGGTTTCGGAGAAAGTTGGAATTTTTTAAATATGAGACCACGGATTGATGCTCCTCTGAAAAATCGAAGTTTAGAGGTTTGGATCGAACATTTTGGTTGGGTGAATCTTCGGTAAAATCAAACCCTAGTTCAGGGTCCTGTCTAGTGAATCCAGAAGTTTCAAAGGCAATTTTGAGGGGTCAAATTTTGCATTTTTAAAATTTGGAGTATACCATCTTGACTAGCTCAGCAAGGCACATCTTTCTATCCTTTCAGAAGTTTGAAATTCACATTTTGAATTTTTAGGGTTTCTCTGACAAACCCTAATCCGGCTCCAGATCCATTTTTTAGCAAATCAAGTGGTAAGACCTAACACTTTTCTATTTCCATTTGAAGTACTCTTTAAGATGTCTCACCAAACTAAGCTTGAGGATAAGCTTGAAGGACTTGATAACTTCCGAGCCTGGAAGTATAGGATTGGGTTAATCCTAGAAGAAAATGAGTTGGACAACTACATAAAGGAAGAGGTTCCTGTTCCAGAGGGAGATTAGAATAAGACCCTACACAAAAAGAACCTGGTCAAGGCTAAGAGAATCATTGTTGATTCTATAAAGGACCATCTCATATCCCATATGTCTTCCCTAAAGACACCTAAGGAGATGTTTAACTCCTTGACCAAGTTGTTTGAAGGAAAGAACATAAATCAGAAGATGACTCTGTGGAATCAATTGAAAGGATTAAAATTTCAGACTGGAGAGATCATCCCATCCTACTTTACCAAGGTATCGCAGGTCAAAGAACAACTTGAAGCAGTGGATGAGGTAGTAGAGAATGGATAAATAGTCATGACCACTTTGAATGGCCTACCTAGGTCATGGGACTCCTTCATCCAAGGTATTTGTGCAAGAAAGAAGTTGATCTCCTTTAGTAGACTATGGGAGTAATGTTCTCAAGAAGAATCTAGGATTGTAGCCTGAGAAGAAAAGATGGGAAGTGAAGATCAATCTCTCACAGCTCACACCAAAAGAATCAAGCCCAAGAGGGAGCCATCTCATCACAAGAAATCCTTTCAAAAACATCAAAGAGATAAGAAAGATCTGAGATGCTTTAGATGTAATGAAAAGGGACACTTTGCTGCGGATTGTCCTAGGAACAAAAAGGGCTACAACAACAACAGTAAGAAGAAGAAGAAGAAAAACCAGAAGAGGTATCATGCTCATGCTACTGAGGATGATGAACTTCCCAAGAAGAAAAACAGGGCAGAAAGTGAAGAGTCTTCAAGTAAGGAAGAATATGTGTTGATCTCTGCTCTCACAGGTACTATCTCACATGGATGTAATGATTGGCTTATTGATAGTGGGGCATCGAAACACATGATGGGATTTAAAGAATCCTTTGTAGACCTATCTGAACATGAGTCACCTCACAAGGTGAAACTTGGGGATGACTATCAATATCCTATAAAAGGAAGTGGCGAGGCCTCTTACAAGCTAGACTTTGGCAAGTCTTTAAAGATGAAATATGTTCTATATGTACCTGGACTCAAGAAGAATCTTCTCTCCATCTCATATTTGGATGCAAAAGGGATGAGAGTTGCATTTGTGGATGGCCAAGTACTTATGTGGCCTAAAGGTAAGACAATAGATGATGTAGTAGTGATTGGAGAGCAAGAGGGAGGAGTGTACAAATTGAAGGGAAAACCTGAACATGCCATGGTACATGAATCTATGGAGCCAAGTGAACTTTGGCATAGAAGGCTTTCCAATGTGCACTATAGGGCACTACCAATTGCAAGCAAAGTTGTAGAAGGTCTTCTTGAAATCAAGTCAAAGCATGAAGGTGTTTGCAAAGGATGTGCAAAAGGAAAGAACACAAAGAAGGAATTTCCAAGCAGTGAAATCAAAGCAAAAGGAATCTTGGAAATTATCCACTCTAATGTATGCAGACCAATGTCATCCAGTTCCTTGAGTGGGTATGTATACTATGTCTCCTTCATTGATGATTTCTCTAGGAAGACTTGGGTTTATTTATTGAAGAACAAAGATGGAGTGTTTGATAAATTCAAGGACTTCAAAGCCTTGATAGAAAATCAAACTGATAAGAAGATCAAAATCTTTAGATCCGACAATGGCGGAGAATTCACCTCAGGTGACTTCAATAAACTATGCAGTGATTCAGGGATTAAGAGGGAGTTGACTACTCCTTACAATCCACAACAAAATGGAGTTGCAGAAAGGAAGAATAGAACTATCATGGAAGTAGCACGGACACTGCTTCATGACCAGGATCTTCCTATGCACCTTTGGGCGAAAGCAGAAAGGATAGTTGCATATGTGCAGAACACAACACCTCACAAGATACTTGACAATAAAACACCAGAATAAGTTTTCTCTGGTAAGGGACCAGAAGTTAGCCATCTCAGAATCTTTGGCTATCCAGTATTCACACATGTACCAAAAGAAAAGAGGACAAGGTTAGATCCTTCAGGAAAGAAGGGCATATTTGTGGGGTATAGTGAAAGCTCAAAGGCATACAGAATCTAATTTCCAGGGTTCAAGAAGATTGACATTAGTAGGGATGTGACTTTTGATGAAAACTCGGCTTACATCAAATCAAGAAAGACACCTGTAGAAGACTATGAAGAATCCACGATACCCAGAACATAAGACATTACTATAAAAGAAGCAATACCAGAAGTGGATCATGAAATAGAAGATCCACAAGAACCTGTAGATCCACCCCGTGAGAAGAACTCTCACAAGAGGAAACCTGAATGGGCTAGGGAGCTCATCGAAGATGCTAAAAGGTATGGTATTCCAGAGGAGGAACATAGAGAAAGGAAAAGGACAAGATCTCACACCAGTTATGTTGCCTTACTCAGTGACATTATGAACAAAGAACCTTCCAGTTATGAAGAAGCAATATAAAAGAAAGAATGGAAGGATGCCATGGTCGAGGAGTATCGGTCGATCATGAAGAATGATGTTTGGGATGTGGTCCCAAGAACAAAAGGGAAGTCTATTGTGACTTCTAAGTGGATCTATAAGATCAAGCATGCTGCAGATGGAAGCATAGAGAAATAGAAGGCAAGGTTTGTGGCTCGTGGCTTCTCCCAGAAAGACGAAATAGATTATGAAGAGACTTTTGCTCCTGTATCTAGATACACTTCCATCAGAACCGTACTTGCTCTGGCTGCAGTGATGAAGTGGAAGATATACCAAATGGATGTCAAGACATCTTTCTTGAGTGGTGTAGTTGAAGAGGAAGTGTATGTGTAGAAGCCACTTGGTTTTGAAACACATGACAGGGAGTCATATGTGTGCAGGTTGAAGAAATCCTTGTATGGCTTGAAGTACGCTCCTAGGAATTGGTATGGTAGGATAGACAACTTTCTATACAGTTTGGACTTTACCAAGAGTAAAGCGGATTAGAAACCTTTACTACAAGGTTGATGAAGGAAATCCAGTGATGCTACTATTATATGTGGATGACCTATTTGTTACAGGTGAGGATGGGTTGATTGTCGACACCAAGAGGAAGCTTGCTTCCTTCGAGATGAAGGACTTGGGGAAGATGCATTACTTTCTAGGCATGGAGGTGTGGTAGAGTGTAGATGGAATCTTCCTTGGTCAAGGGAAGTATGTAGTAGAGATCCTGAAGCGGTTCGGGATGATGGATTGCAAGGCCATGGCCACACCTATGGCATCGAACCTGAAGCTTCTGTGTGATGCTTCATCTAATCCAGTTGATGTCACGATGTATCGTCAGATGATTGGGTCCTTGATGTACCTGATGAACACGAGACTAAATATTTGCTTTGTAGTGAACACATTGAGCCAGTTCCTGATGGATCCCACAAGTATTCACCTAGTTGTTGTAAAGCATATTCTGAGGTACCTGAAGGGTACAATTGATTATGGGCTCAAGTATGATGCGAATCAGAAGTTTAACCTGGAGGGTTATGTTGATTCAGATTGGGCAGGCAGTGATGCAAATAGGAAGAGCACTTTGGGGTGCTGCTTCAAAATGGGATCAGGTGTGATCTCTTCGTTTAGCAGGAAGTAGTCCTACGTAGCATTGAGTATAGCCGAAGCAGAGTATATTGCAGCTTGTTCGGCTAGTTGTGAGGTAGTATGGCTTAGGAAGCTACTATCTGAGTTATATGATCTCCCGTTGGATGCTACCTGTATCTATTGTGACAACCAGAGTTGTGTGAAGTTTTCTGAGAACCCGGTGTTCCATGACAGGTCGAAGCATATCAAGATCAAATATCACTATATTAGGAATATGGTGCAAAGAGGAGTAGTGAATCTCCTATATGTTGCGACAAATGAGCAGGTTGCAGATGTGTTGATGAAACCACTAGCCATAGTGAAGTTTGAGTACTTCAAGGAGAGGCTTAGTGTTCTTCAGATTGAAGATACTTCAAGGAAGAAGTGATGGGACACATTTGCAAGAGCCATTCCAAGAATGGTGATAGGAGGATCCTTCTCATGGCTGTGGATGTAAGCATTGTGTGATGAGCATCAGGACACTGCTCCAGTTACTTCTATGATGATGATTAAGATGATCATATGTGATGAGTATCAGGATGATACTCCAGATGATATGCATCGGGTGGATGCTTTACATGATCAGGTGGATCATGTGTGATGATATGCATAAGGTGGATGCTTTACATGATCAGCTAGATCATGTGTGATTATATGCATCAGGTGGATGCTTGACATGATCAGGTGGATCATGCGATGATGATGTACATCAGGATGATGTGCTGTATGATGATGATCAGTATGATCATGAGCATCAAGATGATGCTGTGTGCGAGGATGATCACGTTGATCTTGAGTATCAGGATGGTACTCTGTGGGCATGGACAGGTTGTGCAAGGGTAGCATGTAATACATACTCGAGATCTAGAAAGGTTGTGGTAGTCACGTAAAAGGCCTTATATGATCTTTAGAGATCTTGCTGGGCAAGACACTCTTTTAAGGTTTTCCTAGACCACATGTAATACATCCTTGGGATCCAGACAGGTTGTGCTAGTCACTTAAAACGCCTCGGATGCTCTTTAGAGATCTTGCTGGGCAAGACACTCTTTTAAGGTTTTCTGGGGACCACATGTAATATGTCTTAGAGATCCGGACAGGTTGTGCTAGTCACATAAAAGGCCTCGAATGCTCTTTAGAGATCTTGTTGGGTGAGACACGCTTTTAAGGTTTTGTGGTGGGGGTCACATATAATATGTCCTGGAGATCCCGATAGGCTGTGCTAGTCATGTAGAAGGCCTCAGATGCTCTTTAGAGATCTTGCTAGGTAGGACACTCTTTTAAGGTTTTGTGATAGTCACATGTAAAATATCCTGGGAGATCCGATAGGTTGAGCTACATGCTCGTAAAAGGCCTGGGTCGATGTTCTTTCGAGATTTTGTTGACGCACGTAATTAGTCCTGGTTCCATAGGATGGCTAGCTCGCAGAGATGATGACGACCTATAGGAGGCTAGGCCTACAACTAGCATGAAAAAGGGTTGGCTCTGTAGAACTTGCTATGATGAGAAGAATTAAGAGATAGCCTAGTGATCGAGGTGTCAAGTACAGCAGCTATGATGATGAGGATGCTCCGTGATCTAGTGACGATGATCCAGCTCCAAATTTGAATACTTGTGGCGTCATGTATTGACGACCTGTGTCGAAAGAATACCTTCCTAGTTAAGAGGGAGTGTTGATGTATTTGTAACTTCAGAAGATATTCTTCTATGCATTACACTTGTACCTTATTATATTCATGATCGAGATGTTTTATTCCTCCAGTCATAAGTGTCGTCATTTGTATTTGTAAGTGTCGCAAGTGTTGCAAGTGTCGCAACTTATATTTGATGGGTTATTAGACCACTAGTGTGGGGTCGACCCTGGTTGAGTTAAGTGGTTGGGTTATTTGACTTCACTAGGAGGACGGCCTAGTTAAATTATTGACAGGATAGGTCAGTGTATACATAGAGAGGTTGTGTCTCTCATTTGATTCATTCACTCACTTCTCAAGCTCGCATAGCTAAGAGAGAAAGTGGCGCACAAGTGCAGGAGTAGGAGTCTCTGCTAAAGACATCTCTTTGGGTTTGATCATTGTGATCTTGGTTTGTGGCTTATCTTATCTCTGAGGAAGTTGCTGGGTTTTTCACCTTCTTAGTTTTCCCCGAGGAAACTCTGTGTCTCTCGTGTGCTTTCTATTGTGTCTATGATTGATATGTTATAGATATGATGTACATGTTATTCTCTTAGTGATCCTAAATGATAATGGAATGAAATTATAAAAAAATTAACAAATTTTACATGGAAAATGAGCGATAGAATCAAATGGCGATGAGTGGAGTGGTGAAAAGAAAAATGACATTAATTCTTACCATAGAGAGAAGGAATCTTAGAGTTGTTATGAAAGTATACACATATCATGCTTCCATAAATACATGAGAAGACTTCTCCCACCACCCTCACACATGCATTCAATGATTCAATACGCCAAAAATAGGTAAATGATTCATTTAAGGCACACAACGAAAATATATGAGTTCTAAGGATAACACTTGGAAAAAAGAGGATTCAATGTCCCATAGATCTCCTTTCATTTTCCCCTCTAGTGGAATCATAGCCCCTCTAATGCGCTTTACACAACTATCTTGGACCATTTTATTATTTTTCAACATAATATTTACATAGATTTTGATTCATCATGACAAGAAAAGAACATGGTTGAGATAAAAACATTTACATTATACATACCTAGCCATTCACTAGTTGGGCCATGGCCTTGAGCTTCACACCAGGAATCCATATTAGTGTATTTCCATCATTTTACATAATATAATTTAATACATTCCAAGGGTAAAAACTAGTGGTGTTATAGATGTGGAAGCCAACTCTTATACCAAATTGATATATAAAATTAAAGTGCTTCTATTAGCTTCCGAATTTCTTCATTACAGAGTAAGATCCTTCATTATATAGATAAATCTAAATGGTCACAATTACATTTAATTGCGTCAACCATTTTATTCAATATTAGAAACTAGCTAATGTAACATTGTCGTCGCTCAATCCTTCTAGTAGGAGGGGACATTAACTGAATCGGGGCGTCAAAATTTCTCCCATAATCCTAATTATGAATTCTTAATAGCTAAAATGCATGTGCAAACATAAAAATAAAACACATTGCAGAATGAACTAAGTCCACACATAAAACATGCAATTTACAAGCATAATTATTACATGAATACAAATAAATTCATTTCAAATCAAATAAACAAGAGTACTTATCTTTAAGCAAAGAAGATCCAAGCAACTGGCTGTGTAAGAGAGATTTTCCACCCAGCCATAGTGTCCTAGAGAATTTGTGCTACGGATAGTTAAACTCTCTCATGGGATTGGAAAGGTCCATAGAAACCTAACCCAAGAAGAAAAGGAAACAAATGGTTATCTACTCTCCTAGATATAGCACAGCACACAAGCATTCATAAAAGAGAAGGGGAAGAAGAGGGAAATGCCTTACCTCCAATCTGTATGTTTCCCTAGATCCGACTCCAAGTTTGATGTCCAAAATTGTAGATCCTTCAAACATCATAGGAAACAAACCTTCCAAGCATACAAATGTACTTAAACTATTTCTAAATAGAACATATCATGCATCAATTGAATAAAAATCATAATATGGGAGAATAGGCCAAGTTATCATTAAGAAAGCTAAAAGAAGATGAATACAAATAAGTTATACCCGAGTCAAATTTTATTTGGGATCCTCCAAATCTCTTTCAGTGTTCCTTCAAGACTTCTAATATCATAATCTTCACCCCTCCATTCTTCTCCCCCAAAGTTACATAACCATAAGTTTGATGCTCTCCAAAAGCAACCCCCATAGCTCATGGATGGCTCTCTTCTTATAGTATTTGAGAGGACAACCAATTAGAGAAGATGATGGATCTAAGTGAGGGATCTGTGGATCTAAGATATACAACATGCCAGAGGAATATGAGAGATGATTCGAAGAGGGACTTCACCCCAAGAAAATATCCTCGAGATCTAAGATCCAAAAAACAAGGAATAAGGCTAAACTGAGATTTACGCTCCTATATAACTAAGCAAGGAGTGAACTGCTTTTCCCTCCTAGGCATGCAAGGTGCAAAAATCAGGTATTTTTTCTCCTTGCACACTAGACATGGCGCAAAAATATCCATAGGAGGCAAAAAAGTGGGTTAGGTCAAGCGGTTTTCGACCCCTTTTTTGCTGGATTTGATTCTAAGCATGGATGGGGAAGGGACCAACATGATGAAAATTTGTCCTAACACCCCTAGATGGCAGAAAAATCATGTTTATCATCGGGATATGTGATAAATACCCTCAATGGTACATGATGTGACAATTTGAGGTGTAACAGGTGCCCCTAAAGTGTGAGGTCAGAAATAATTTGATGGGTGAAACACTTTACCAAAAATAAGTTTGTAGGGATATATGAAAGAGAATTGGAGAAGATCTACAGGAAAAAAATCTAACAATATGTCCAAATACCCCGAGGCGAGCATACGCATACTCAGAATAAACTGACTCAAATCATGGTTTCCAACCAATACATTGCATATCCATGAAAGTACTGACTAAGGATATGGTGACCGAAATACAACATGGATCCATACCTGAATGACTAAATACAATCATGGCTACAACCATACAAAGTAGATCCATGATGAGATAATGACACACCTACGAACAACACAAAGTGGATCTATGTGACAGTACATCAATGAGGTCACCAACATGATGTCCATATGGGAACCTACTCAAACAAATATCCATCGCAACCAGGGAAAAAAATAATAAGGATCCCCAAGGCTTCTACCCAATCCCAAATCGATATGAATCTAACCATGTGATTACAAGGTGCCGAAGTAAAAAATGGTAGAAACCATTTGATTATCGGTCAATGATGAAAATCGTTAACAAGTGCAAGGGAAATCACCAATGATGACCATGATTCCCAAGGTATCATCAGTACATCTCGGCGAATGTGAATGGATGAGCTGACGTCAAACATTCATGGAATGATTCGATTTGAGGTCAATGACGAAAACCTACTGTCGAATATGAGGAAACTTGACATTGAGGCATGCAGGTGCCAAGGTAGTAAGGTGCTTTCTATTTTTAATTCCTGAATGATGTGTTGAAGTCAACATGAATAGACTTGTCGAATGAGGGCCATGATGAATCCCACATCATCGAGAAGAAATTGACAAGAGAATGATGTGAAGTAATGAATCAGAGGAGTATAGATTGACACAAGGATGTAAAGGTTGATGATATTGCAAAGGATGACTCATGTCAAAACATCCCTTGAACATTGAATGGAACGGAAACAAGTGACCCGACGACATTTACTCAATGAGGCAGATACAAACACATAATACAATAATGAATGAGGCATTCTTCATATGAATTGAAGGAGTGGGATACATCATGAACTTGATATGACTCATAGACAAGATAGATTATCCAACTATATGACGAGACACAAACAGGTGCCATCTTCGAGGACAACAATAAGCTACCATAAAGATTTATAAAAAAACTCATTTTATTTCTCCCCAATCCCCATCATGCTTAGTGAGTACCTATTTTTTTTTAACGAGCTTGAGGAGGATAAGAGATGCTCGGTATAGCTCATCTTTTGATGAGTCCAATATCACATGTTTTACGAACCTGAGAAAGGAGGGTTTTGGTCCCATATGGGTCGTTTGATGTATAATTTTACGAGTCCAAAGAAGGAAAACTCGACGACATTTCACGTTTAGAGAGTCTGAAACAGTAAAAAGAAGACTTCGAAGTGACTTTTTCGTAAAGTTAGTCCCATAAGCCCGAAAAGGTGTAAAATAATGACTAGGATAACTCTCTCAGTCGATGGTCAACTAAGGTATTCCTTTTTTGTAATTAAGACAACTCAGCCTTAAAAGGGGGTAAACTAAAAATAAACAGGTTCCCTTTCAAATCCTTTTATGAGCGTGAAAGGATGCAAGTTTGCTCGGTAATATTTTCATGTTTTGGGAGTCTTAAAAGAACTTAAAGGAGACTCTAGGGTTTCCTTTTTTGTAACAATTTTTACGAGCCCGAAAAGTGATAAAAATATACTCAAAAGATGACTTTTTCAAGGTTCATAACCGAGTACGACAAAGGTGAAAAGTAAAATTGGCACAGTCCCTTTTCTTTTAATTATCTAGCGAGGGAGGATAAACAAATAAAACTACACTCGTTAGACACACCTTTTCCCTTAATTTTAATGAGCACGACTATGGTATAAAAAACAATCAAAATATTTTTCATGTTTTAACCAGAGAATGAAAAGTAAAAAGTAAGCTCAAACCACTTTTCATGTTTAAACCAGAGAACCAAAAAGTGAAAAGTAAGCTCAATACCATCTTACTGTTTTTAACAAGCTCGAAGAAAAATGAAAATAGTTCTCAAGGGATCTACTTAATTGTTAACGAGCTTGCAACAGAAAATGAACTATGCTCGGGACAATGGTTTCATTTTTTAGCGAGCTTGAAGCTGAAAATAAACTATGCTCGGTAATAATGGCCCATTGACGGATTCCTTCCCAACATGATGTCCAGAAGTTGGTACTTAGGGTGATACCTATGAGCAGGTTTTTCCCCAACATGGTGTTCATAGGTTGGAAATCCCCCCAACATTATCAACAAAATATAGTGGCTTAACTCCAGTATGATGTCTAGATGCTGAAGAAAATATTCATGATGAAATAATGACATAGCCATGGCCAATACAAAGTGGATATGTGTGACAGTACATCAATGAGGTCACCAACATGATGTCCATATGGGAACCTACTCAAAAAAATATCATTCGCAACCTGGGAAAAAACATAATAATGATCCCCAAGGTTTTCTACCCGATCCCGAATCGATACGAATCTAACCACATGATTACAAGTTGATAAAGTCGAACATGGTAGAAACCACTTGATTATCGGTTAATGATGGAAACCATTAGCAAGTGGAAGGGAAATCACCAATGATGACAATGATTCCCAAGGTATCACTAGTACATACCGATGAATGTGAAAGGATGAGATGACATCAAACATTCGTGGAATCATTGGATCAGAAGTCAATGATGAAAAAATATTGTCTAATAGGAGGAAACCTTCCATTTAGGAATGCAAGTGCCAAGGTACTAAGGTGGTTTCTATGTTTAATTCCTGGATGATGTGTTGAAGTCAATAGGAATAGACTCCTTGAAGGAGGGCAATGATGAATCCCACATCATCGACATGAAACTAATAGGAAAATGATGTGAAGTAATAAATCCGATGACTATGGAATGAAACAAGGATGTAAACATTGACGATATTGCAGAGGTTGAATCAGGTCAAAACATCCCTTGAACATTGAATGGAACGACATCAAGTGACCTGAAAGCATTGAATCAACGTGGCAAATACCAAGATATAATACAACAATGAATGAAGCATTCTTCAGATGAATTGAAGGAGTGGTATAACTCATGAACTTGGTATGACTCAGAGGCAAGAAAGATTATCAAATTGTATGACGAGATGCAAATAGGTGCCATGTTCAAGGATGAAAAAAAGCTTCTATAAATATTTCTAAAACAAAATCGGCTTATTTCTCCCCAACCGCCATCATGTTTGATGAGTACCTTTTTTTTTTAATGAGCTTGAGGAGGATAACAGATACCTGGTATACCTCGTCTTCTGATGAGTCCAATCTCACATATTTTAGTAACCTGATAATGCAGTGGTTTGGTCCCATATGGGTCCTTTGATGTATAATTTTATGGGTGAAAATAAGGAAAACTCAGTGATGTTTCATGTTTAGAGAGTCTGAAACATTCAAAAGAAGACTCGGAAGTGAATTTTTCATAAAGTTAGTACCGCAAGTCCAAAAAAGTGTAAAATAATTCCAAGGGAATTCTCTTAGTCGATGGTCAGCTAAGGTATTCCTTTTTCATATTTAATACTACTCATCCTGAAAAAGGGGTAAACTAAAACTGAATAGATTCCCTTTCAAATCCTTTTACAAGCATGAAAGGAAGCAAGTTCGCTCGACAAACTTTTCATGTTTTGGGAGTTTGAAAAGCACTTAAAAGAAACACTAGGGGTTCCTTTTTTGTAACAGTTTTCACGAGCCCAAAAAAATGATAAAAGTTTACTCGAAATATGACTTTGTCATGGTTGATAACCGAGTACGAAAAAGGTGAAAAGTATACTCGGCACAGTAAATAATCTAGTGAGGCTACATAAAGAGATAAACATATACTCATTAGACACACCTTTTTCCTTAATTTTAATGAGAATGTTAATGCCTAAAATGCATACACATGCGAAATTTCAGCGATTCATCCAGTAAAGCGTCATCAAAATAAATAATGCATCTCACCATAGGCATCCTCAACAATTCTGAAACATAGCATGAGTCCATAAGTGACAAGAAACAGTCAAAAAAAAGGGTAGCAAGTGTATTACACAGTTGACCCATGCTATATCGTAGGTTACCTGAACAATGACAACACTACACACGCGTGAATTGTCCTTCAATAGCCATGCTACTGTCAAAACATCGGGACCACTAACCCCGAACGACACATTAAAGAATCAATCCTCCCCAATTATCATCATTTGGATCCTCACACACTTGGGGGGCATTAATTAGACCCCATTGAGTACCTTGTAACTAGTTCATGAAGGAGGAGTGTTAACATTTGTATCTAGTTGTTTGATGGCCACCTCTTGGCCTATAAAAGGAATCCATTCGCATGCATTTTGTAGAGAGAAAATTAGAGCAAGGTTATGTTCCTGAATTTTAGTTAGAGCTTCCTCATAGCTCACCATTGTAAGCATTCACACACTCCCTTGTCATATTCCATCAAGGGGCGAGTGTTTCTCTCCATTGTTATTCCATCTACTTAGCATTTATTTTGGACAAGACATGCCTCCCTAAGGGATATTGTTGGATTCCCTTGAAGCCTTCACCTCTGTTCAAGTAAATTCGTCCTACGGATAGTTAAACTTACTCATAGATCAGACAAGATTCAAGCAAGCCTAATCTAAGACAACTAAGTAACAAGTGGGACCTTAAAATCCTAGATCCAGTTCAATGTATGAAAATCAGAGCACTGAGAGAGAGAGAGAAGAAGGTGTAACTTACTTCAAACCAGTTGGTTTTCCAAGCTCCAACTCCAAGCTTGATGTCCAAGATGTGAACCTGTGTGAGAAAGACAATCACAATATCTCCAAATACCAAATACAAAGATCAATATCTAACTTCTAATGAAAACATATCATGAATCTAAAATAACAAGAAACATCATATGGGAGAATAAGCCAAATTGTATTAAGGTAGCTCAAAGAAGAATGGTACAATGTTACCCTTGATGACCAAGCAGTAGTGTCTCCTTCCAAGCCTTCCTCCTTGCCATCTCTGCAAAATCTCCAAGACCATACGTTTGATGCCTCCAATTTTATCCCTTTAGCTCATGGATGGCCTCCTTCTTATAGGATTTGAGAGGCCAACCACTAACAGAGGAAGGTGGATCTAGATGAGTGAATGGTTGATCAAGAGGTTGAACCAGGCCAAAGAGGTAGGGTTTGTTACGATTCGAGAGGAGCTGCAATCCCAAGAAAATATCCCTAAGGTAAGATCCACTTTCTAAGCTAATATATAGTTAGGGTAATTTTCGCGTCCCAGGCATTGAGCAAGGCACAAAAATGATGTAATTTTCGTGCCCCTGCAGGTATGCAGAGCGAAAAAATGATGAATTTTCGGGCCTTGCACCACTAGCAGGGCGCGGAAATCCTAGTAAAAGGTGCTCAAGGAGGTGGCATTTGGACTTCATGAGTTGGAATTCGGCTGAGGTAAGTTTGATTTATCTCCAAGAAATCCAAGGAAGGTCTAGGAGGGGACCAACTAGGTAGGAGTAAGGTCCAACGCTCGTTAGGAGGTAGCTCCATTAGGTTCTGCATAGTGTTATAAAATGAAGATGTGAAATGGAACTCAAAGTAGGACTTTGAGGTATAACAGATGCCCCCAAAAGTGTGAGGTCAGCAGAAACTGATGGACGAAACACTTTACAAATAAATGAGTCCACAGAGATAGCGGGAAGGTGGTTGCAGAGGAGCTGCAAGGAAACATAAATAATATGACAAATAACGCTGAGGTGGGCATACCCATGCTCGGAACAACTGACTCAAAGCATGGATGTTGACCAATACATTGAAGATCCATGACCGAATTGACATGATATAGGATGAAGACAAATCATGGCTACAAAGAACAACTGTAGATCCATGAGATGACAATTACACAACCATGAACAATACAATAGTGGATCTGTGTGATCGTACATCAACGAGGTCACCAACATGATGTCTATGTGGGGACTTAATCAATAATATCCATTGCATCCTGGAAGTGAACGAAACATCAGGACCGTCCAGGGTCTTCTACCCAATCTCGAAACGATATGAATCTGACCATGTGATTACAAGGTGTTGAAGTCGAACATGGCAGAGACTATTTGATTACCAGCTAGTGATGTAAGACGTTAACAAGTATGAAGGTAATAACCAATGATGAAAATTATCCCAAAGGTATCTCTAGTACATCCCAATGAATGTGAATAAAGTTTTTGAAGTCGAACATTCGAGGGATTATTCGATCAGAGGCCAATGATGAAAACCTATTGTCGAATACAAGGAAACCTTCCATTAAGGCATGTAGGCACCAAGGTACTATGGTTGGTTCCTAATCCAAATTCTTGGATAGTGAGCTGATGTCAACAGGAATAGAGTCGTCAAAGGAGGGCCATAATGAATCCTGCATCATCGAAATGAAACTGATATTGGAAATAGGTGTGGAGCGATAGATCAAAAGAGTATGGACTGACACAAAAGTGGAGACTTGACAATATTGCAGAAGGTTGACTCAAGTTAACACTTATCCTTTGAACATATAACAACATGAGATATGACTTTGAAGCCGGGATTAACAATTGAAACGACCACAAGGCGAGTTGACTCTAATGGAAAAGACAACTCACGACTGTAGTTATGGCCAAAATATAGATTGAATACCCAAAGAAGACAAGGTCTAGATGCATGACATGTTCAAAGGTGGTGACTCATAATCTGCTAGAAGATAGAATCGGCTTATTCCCCCATTTCCCCCATCATGGTTGAAGACTACCCATTTATTTTTTAACGAGCTTGAGGAGGATACCAAATGCTCAATATAGCTCACTTTTTAGTGAGTCCAACCTTGTACATTTCACGAACCCAAGGAAGGAGAGGTTCTGATCCATAACGATCCTTCGATGTTTAATTTCATGAGTCCAAAGAAGGGAAACTCGATGATTTTTCATGTTTAGAGAGTCTGAAATAACCTAAAGAAGTCTCCAAGATTTGACTTTTTCATAAAATTTAGTCCCTAGACCCGAAAAAGTATAAAATAATATCGAGAAGAACTCTCCTAGTCATGAATGATTAAGGTATACCTTTCTCGTAAATATTCTAAATGGTTCGAAAAAGGGGTAACCTATCACTAGATAGACGTCCTTTCAAATAATTTTATAAGTGTGAAACAGACAAGTGCACTTGGCAATTTTTTCTAGGCGAGGGAGTTTGAAAAGAGCTTAAAGATAACTCCAATGGTTCTATTTTTGTGAGTTAATAAACCTAGTCCAAAAAAGGGAGAAAATAATACTAAATTTATACTTTACTCATCGTTTTACGAGCACGAGTAAAGAAGACTAAGATCGACATTGTTTTACTTGAGTTTAACAAGCATGACTCAAGTGTGAAAAGCGCTTGGAATCTCTTTGATAGTTCAGGTCTAGAGCATGAAAGAGAAAATGTAAGCTCGAAGAAGGTCAAACACTCAACTCCACCAATGTGACAACTCATATGAACTTGCCAAAGGAGGTCAAAAACCCTAGAAAAGACATTAGGTCATAATGAATGTGAAGAATAAATGCTTAACCAAGGCTTCTAATGTGAAAAATAGGTAAAAATGACTAAATGAAATGTATAAGAGAGTGTAAAATGGGAAATACCCATTTTAACTGGGCCATTTTTACACAAAGAGGATTTTTACCTTGTTGAGAGCAAAAATTCAGCTGGAGATATTGGGATATCCAGGGCATCATTTCAACCACCATTTGAATCAGGTAAGTCCTTTCAACCTCCTCTTTCTTTTAATCCATTTAGTTTTTGAATTCATGTAACCTTTTGGGGTTTGCAAGGACCTTAGGGAACCAAATTTGCGCCTTGAAATTTCCGTGCCCTCTCTATGTCGAGAGGCACAAAAATGCAGGGAATTTCGTGCTATGGGAATTGGCAGAGGTGTGGAAATTATCAATTTCTGCACTCCCTAAACTTCCCAGGGCACGGAAATCGGCAGACTTGGAAAATAAAACCTTGCCTCTCCCTCATGGAACAAAAATAGGTTTCCATATTATGGCTAAAGTCTCCCTTGATGACTTGCAAGATATTCTGAGTGGTTAGAGAGAAGATGGTGGACTGGAAAGAAAGATAATACAAAGGGGATTAAAGGGATTCCTTGAATGATGATAACACACTAGCCACACTAAGAGAGTGGTCTGCTGAAAATTTTCAAGACCAGGGGCATCCGAAAACAAGGAAATATACTGAACCACATTATCCAAATGTGGGACGTTGATATCCAAGCCTTCTGCATCGGAGAACGCATCCTCGATATAGAGATTGAAGACATCGAATTTTTTTTTCTAGTCTCTCTAGGAGAGGGGCACGGTTCAATTTGTCAAAGCACTAGACTACTGAAGAGACTACAGATACCTACATTTCTCAGTATTGTAGGCAAGGATTCCGCAATAAGAGTGGGAAAGTGCTCATGGCAGATGTGTTGGATCCTCCCTTGATGATGATCCTATATACTATTGATCGAGTGGAGGGAAGCGTGGGGGCTCACCACGCAACCAAATCTCAGATGACTTATGCTGTGGAGTGCATGGAGCCCAAGTTGTTCAATTGGTGTGAAGGGGTCCTAATCAAACTCAAGGATCAGGTGACTAAATGCAATAATGTAAGTATCAATGAGTTTGGGTATGGTAGTATCCTGGCCACCTTCTTCTTTGAGAGGGTTCCCTTGCTATGTCCTAAGATAAAGATGCCTCATCATCCCTCATCCAAGCTACAGATGGGGTGATAGAGTGACTTTGTTGGCGTCTTGGTGGGCCGCAGGTCCTAGCATTTCATGAGGACTTATTGTCATGGCTCGAGGAGCAGATCATCATGATAGAGGACTATCCCTATGCTAGGGTGGAACTCTATGGCGATATTGATCTAGCCTTACCTGAGGATGATGACTAGGACGAGTCAGGTATATGACCTTCAAACTTGTTTTTAATTTTTTAATTTTATGTCATTTTTTTTTGTTTTGATAATGTGTAGAAAATCTAATGTATATGTATAATTCTGCAGATCGATGTCCGGTGAGGCTAGCAGGATCATATCCACTAAGACGACGTGGGGCAGAGTGCCAGGATGAAGAGGATGAGGAAGGGGGGTTTCCGCGATGTGGAGCGGAACCTAAAGGGATTGACTATGGGAATACCTCTGATGAGGATCCTCTACGTCCTATATCATCTCCAGAGGCACATTGTGTGTGTGCCAGAGCGGATTGGCAGGCTGCTCCGTCAAGTTTCTAGGGTAGTGGTGTGCTACCATGAGCACCGTGCACCTCATGACTAGTGTTTAGGAAGTAGTTTTGATAGTGGCATGTATACAGTATGTAGGCTAGATAACCATTTTTGTATGGGTTGTGATCCCAATTTTTGAATTTTGACACATTATACTATTGTATGTGGAAAAAACACGTTTTCCATGATATATACATATGGATCTATGTCTATTGTTTACCTATGATGACTTGTATGTTAAATATTTACAGGTGTATTGATTATGTGTGTGTTAGATTCCAATCCAACATATAGTTAGCTAAGGAATCAACCACCGTGTTGAATTCCCTTGGTACATGTTGATATATAATGTAATCAAATGATCGTTCAAGGAGGCATACCCTTATGTATAAATGAAGTAGTGTATGATAACTGACGGTGTAGATGCAATTTAATTAATATACCGCAAGCTTAGAGTCCAGGTATACTATAAAGGAATGGATTCCAAGAAAATAAACTTCAATTAGAATTCCAATGATTGTATGATACTCCGTAATGTTATTTGTTGTGGGGCCCAAGCAAATGCCACCCGAGGATATCAACTCGCCGGCAAGGGAATAAAATGCCCATGCTGCAGAAGCAAGATTTGTTAGTTTTTCAGAAATTTCAATCCGATCTAGGATCTTAACTGAGAGAATAACATGTACAGCATATCAATCATGGACACAATAATGCAAGCACACAAGAGACACAGAGTTTCACTGGGGAAAACCATAAAGGTGAAAAACCCCACAACTTCCTCAGAGATAGATATAGAAATGATACAACCCAAGCATAAGAGATATATTCTTAGCAATAGCTTCTCCTCCTCCACTAGTGTGCCACTCTCCAATGAGTGTAAGAGTGAGTAAGTGAATGATCAAATAGAGTGCCTCCCACACTCTATTTATACTTGACTTGACTTGCCTAATAACCTTTACTAGGTCGGCCTTAACTTAACCACATAACATAATGCTGACAGGGCTGACCCCCAATAGGGTGGTCTAATAACCCTTTAACCCACATGACTTATACAGGGCCGACCCCAACAAGGTGGTATAATAACCCATCAAGTATAAGTTACGACACTTACAATATAAATGACGACATTTCCGTATAGATGAATAATAACATCTCCATAGGAATACAAACACTTCCGTATAGAGGAATAATAACATCTCTATAGGAATACAATATACATATATGAAATACATTCCAAAGTTACAAATACATCAACACTCCCTCTTAACTACGAAGGTATTTCTTGACACAGATGTGCTAGCACAACTTTTCTTCTCTGGATCATTGTCACTGGATCATCGTCATCGAATCATCATCATCGAATCATCGTCATCATCACTGTTGCTTTTATCTCAATGAATCTCCAATCTACTCGTCATAGGAAGTTCTATAGAGCCAGTCCTTTTTCATACTGGATGTAGGCCCACCACCTGTAGGTCTTCATCATCACTGGCCATACTGTGGAATCCTCAGGATTTATCATGTGAGTCAACAAAACCTTGAAAGAGCATCCTAGTACTGATTACGAGCACACAGCTCAACCTATAGGATCTCCCAGGATATTTTACATGCCACTGCACAACCTGTCCATTGCCATGGAGTATCATCCTGATACTCATGATCATACCGATCATGTCATCCCAGCGAGAAATCCATCAAGTAGGTACACCTCAGGACTGATTACATTGCCTCTACAAAACCTGCAAGATCTCCCAGGACTGATTACACTACCTCTTCAAAACATGCAAGAGCATCTCAGGACTGATTACATGCCTCTGCAAAAACTGTGTACCCTACTGTCACATCATCATCTTCAGATCACCTCATAGTCCCATGGAGCACAATCGAGATGCACATCACACGACACTTACACCCCCGACATGGGATAACACATCTATCACCATTCAGAGAAGGCTCGTCACTTACATCACGACCATGAGAGGACTTACCTACCACCATGTCACCATGGGAGGACCTACCTACCATCATGTTAGAAAGGCACAACACTTTTATCACGACCATGGGAGAACACATCTGTCACCATGTCGGAAAGGCTCACTCGGCCCTTACATCTCACCATGGGAGAACACATCTATCACCATGTGAGAATGGCTCCATCCCTTACATTTCACCATGGGAGAACACATCTATCACCATGTGAAAATGGACTAGCCCTTACATTTCAGTGTTGATGTATATGTAACTTCGGAATGTATTTCATATATGTATGTTGTATGTACTCCTATAGAGATGGTATTATTCCTCTATACGGAAGTGTCGTCATTTATATTGTAAGTGTCGTAACTTATACTTGATGGGTTATTAGACCACCTTGTTTGGGGTCGGCCCTGTATAAGTCATGTGGGTCAAAGGGTTATTAGACCACCCTATTGGGGGTTGGCCATGTGGGTCAAAGGGTTATTAGACCACCCTATTGGGGGTCGGCCCACTCAGCATTATGTTATGTGGTTAAGTTCGAGCCTACATGAGTTAGGTAAAAAGGCAAGTCAAGTCAAGTATAAATAGAGTGCGGGAGGCACTCTATTTACTCACTCACTTCTCACACATGCACTCAAGGAGGAGTGGCGCACTTATGGAGGAGGAGGATCTGCTGCTAGGTTATGTCTATCTCTCTTGGTTGGTTGTATCATTGCTCTATCTATCTCTGAGGAAGTTATTGGGGTTTTTCACCTTTATGGTTTTCCCCAAGTAAATCTTTGTGTCTCTTGTGTGCTTGCATTATTGTCTCCATGATTGATATGCTGTAGATATGCTGTACATGTTGTTCTCTCAGTTAATATACTAGATCAAATTGAAGTAAATTCAGAAAATCTAACATGATATCAGAGCTAGCCTGAAAGAAGGCATGATATGGCATGTATGACACTTGTTGCACTTACGATGCTAGGGCTTGATATAGCAAAAACCAGTCATCGTAGCACTTTCGCTATAAATACGTTTTGGAGAAGTTTTCGGAGCTGAAATTGTTATAGGACGAAGATTAAATCTCCAGGTACCTTGTATCCAAAGGACAACCTCTAATTCGTTGTACTTTGTGATTTATGATATGTACAATATAGGGTTTCTGCCTCTTCCAGATCTGAGTCAAAATCAGGTGACCTTGGGAAAAAGGTCATAACTTCGGCTAGGAAGCTCCAAATGAAATTTCGTGAAAAGTGACAGGTAGTACATAGACTGTACTATCTCATAAAACGTTTTCAGAGGCCGAAGTGGAACCAATGATACGTGGCACTCTGTACAAGTGCGCTCTCCTGTATTATCCCATAAACAGGTCATGTTGCGACATTTGGCATAAATCTCTCTCAGAGAGTCCAATTGAGGTCAGACCTATCAGGATGGAAAGGTAACAAGTCGAACTATCTCAAGAAACTTTTTCAGAGGCTGAAGTTAAAATAGCGACACGTGGCATGCCGTACAAGTTTGCTCTCCTGTTTTATCCCAAAACAGGTCACGTTGTGACATTTGGCATAACTCTCTCTCAGAGAATCCAATTGAGGTCATACCTATCAGGATGGAAATATAACAGGTCAGGCTATCTCAAGAAACGTTTTCAGACCCTGTGGATCAAAAATTTCGGAGTTACACCAGAAACAATCAGGTACATATTTCTGTCAAAACAGAATTATTTTTTGGTACCTTCATTCATGGCTTCCGGAATTTAGGGCTTTGGAGAAAGTTGGAATTTTTGTAATCGGAGACCACGGCTGGATGCTACTCATCAAAATAGAAATTTAGAGACCAAGATCAGAATTTTTGGTTGGGAAAAAGGCCAGGCTTGATTAGACCCTAGTTCGGGACTTTGATCAGAAAAGTGGAAAATTAGGGCTTCTATAAAAATGGGAATTTTTGAAATCTGTGACCACGGT
This sequence comes from Larix kaempferi, assembly GCA_027924585.1. NCBI lineage: Eukaryota > Viridiplantae > Streptophyta > Pinopsida > Pinales > Pinaceae > Larix > Larix kaempferi. Next base: position 10,955,212 of record BSBM01000303.1, on the reverse strand, counting down.
TGGAAACTCCTCAGAAAAATAGAAGCTTAGATCTTTGGATCAAACATTTTGATTGGGAAGAAGAGTGGGCTTCATCAAACCCCAGTTCAGGGTCACGTCCAGTGAATCCAGAAGTTTCAAAAGCAAAATTGAGGAGTGAAACTTTGCAGTTTTCAAATTCTGAATATACCAACTTGATCAGCTCATCAAGGCACATATTTCTATCCTGTCAGAAGTTTGAAATTCAAAGTTTGAATTTTTGGGGTTTCTCTGACAAACCCATATCCAGCTCAAGGTCCAGTTCTTGCAAATCAAGTGGATTGGGTTAATCCTAGAAGAACATGGATTGATCACCTGCATAAGTGAAGAAGTTCCTGTCTCAGAGGGAGATGAGGCTAAGGCCTTACATTAGAAGATTACAAGCGATCTCGACAGGTATGACTCATTGAGGTATGTTTCGATATTTGTCCATGATTAAGTTTATGGTATGTTTGTCTTCATGTTATTATGGTTAGTACAATTTTGATTTTATATTTGTCGTATCACCTTAACAAAATTATGAATGCATGATAGAAGATATTCACTGGTTAGGGTGTTAACACTTATGATTGTACTAATGCATTATGGTGTTATATGAGGTTTATGTTGTCTACTAACATGAAAGGTACACCAATAAAGACAAATCATGTTCTGGTCCAAGAACATATGATCATGATAACATGAGGACAAAGATTCATCCATTGTCATGGATCTCATAGAAGATCCATTTACGAGGTATGTATAACTTGGTTTTGTAATAGTTAACCTATGAGATATACAGGTTACTAGCACAAGTCATTGAAGAAGAACAAGAAGACATCATGTGAGTATGTTAGACATAAATAGCTAGCATGCTAATCCAGGTATGTTTTTCCTATATCAAGATAGAATCCTACCTTGTGTTAGGATCTTATACTGTTGTTGATAATGATTATTCATGAAGTCATAGGTTTGAATAATCATGATTGTATGCATATTATGTTTCTTACCATAATTGATGATATGACTAAACCAGAAGAATCATGATGGTATAGGTTTGAATAATCACAGGTTTTATGCATTTTATATCTCTTATCTTGATTGATGATTCAACTAACCTGAAGAGTCATAGGTTTGAGTAATTACAGGTTTAGACATGTTATGTTTCTTATGATTTGACTAACCATAAGAATCCTACATAAACCTTGAATGCTAATACTTATTATTTCTGTTTGAAATGATCATGACTATACATGCTTGAGATTATTATGTTTTAATAGTATACTAATGAATGTATGATTTTATATGAGATCACAAGGATAACACAATCATGATACTAATAAGCATGCATAGGGACCAAGGATGAATATGAGTTCAAGAACAGGTAATCCAGGAAGCAAAGATCAAGAGGGAGTACACTCCAGTGGTTTATGAAAGGATGCAGATATTCAGAGGGAGTTGACCATCTCTCTACATCCCACAACAGAAAGGTGTAGAAGAAGCTACTTCAGATTAGGACTCCAGCAGCTCTTGCAAGGAATAGAAGACTCAGAGGGAGTCCACCCAACGAACAAACAAAGATAAGTATTTGAATTGTCATTTCTTAAATAATACTGTTCAATAATGTATATACTGATGTTCCTAGAATTAGGTTGTGTATTATGCATATTAGAATAATTGCATTGATGAACAGTATACTCCTAATATGCATGGGTAAGTGGCCTATGGCACTGTACAACATTCCATTACTACTTATCTAGAATGAAACCTCTTTGCTGACATGTTGGGAGTTGTGCACACTCTTAACAATGTTCTGGTAGAGATTGGAAGGCGTCTAGAAAGTTACGGAATATGGATAAATGTTGTATTGAAGCATTGGCTAAGATAATTGCATGACTATATGGCATATTTCTTTATGTGTAAGAATTTGTTCTGAAAACTATGAGATGTTTTCCAATCATGCAATTTAACTTGTTGTGTAGGAAAGATCGTATGCCATCTCCTACAAAAGAAGAACTACAACATTTGTTCAGCAACAAATTTATTTATTGAAGATATTGAAGTTCCCAGGATCTGGGATGAAGAAATGGAATGCCATGATCCGTCGATCATGAAGAATGATGTTTGGGATGTAGTCCCAAGATGTGAAGGGAAGTCTGTTATGACTTCCAAATGGAACTATCAGATCAAGCATGTTGCAGATGGCAGCATTGAGAAATATAAAAGTGATGAAATAGAAGATGCACCAGATGGATCTCAAGACAGCATGGTGTAGTCATATATGTGTGCAGAACTTGGTATGGTAGGATAGACAGCTTTCTATCCAGTTTGGGCGTTACCAAGAGTAAAGCAGATTCCAACCTTTTCTACAAGGTTGAAGAAGGCAATCCAGTGATACTACTTTTGTATGCAGATAACCTGTTTGTTACAGGTAAAGATAGATTGATTGATGACATGCAACGGAAGCTTTCTTCCAAGTTCGAGATGAAGAACTTGGGGATGATGCACTATTTGTTTTTGGCATGGAGGTGTGGCAGAGTGCATATGGAATCTTCCTTGGACAAGGGAAGTATGTAGTAGAGATCCTGAAGAGGTTCGGGATGATGGACTGCAAGGATATGGCCACACCTATGGCATCGAATCTGAAGCTTCTATGTGATGCTTCATCTGAGCCGGTTGATGTCTCTTTGTATCGTCAGATGATTGGGTCCTTGATGTACCTGACGAACACGAGACCAGACATTTGCTTTGCTGTGAACACATTGAGCCAGTTCCTGACGGATCCGAGGAGTGTTCACCTGGTTGCTGTAAAGCATGTTCTGAGGTACCTGAAGGGTACAGTGGATTATGGGCTCAGGTATGAGGAGAATCAAAAGTTTAACCTGCAGGGTTATGTTGATTCAGATTGGGATGGCAGTGCTGCAGATAGGAAGAGCACATCTGGGTGTTGCTTCAGTATGGGATTAGGTGTGATCTCATGGTTTAGCAGGAAGCAGTCCTGCGTGGCACCGAGTACAGGTGAGGCAGAGTATGTTGCAGCCTGTTCAGCTAGATGTGAGACAGTATGGCTACGGAAGCTACTGTCTGGGTTATTTGATCTCCCATTGGAGGCTACTGGTATCTTCTGTGATAACCAGAGTTGTCTGAAGCTGTCCGAGAACCCAGTGTTTCATGACAGGTCGAAACACATAGAGATCAAATATCACTATATCAGGGATATGGTGCAGAGAGGAGCTGTGAAGATCCTATATGTTGCGACAGACGAGCAGATTACAGATGTGCTGACGAAGCCGCTAGCCAGAGTGAAGTTCGAGTACTTCAGAGAGAGGCTTGGCGTTCTTCAGATCGAGGACACTTCGAGGAAGAAGTGATGGACACATTTGCTGAAGCCATTCCAAGCATGTTGGAAGGAGGATCCTTCACATGGCTGTGGATGTAAGCGCTGGATAATGGGCATCAGGATGATGTTCTGGTTTCTGCTTGGATATGATCAGTTGGATCATTTATGTATGTACGCATCATGTTGGATGCTGGATATGATCAGTTGGATCATTTATGTATGTACGCGTCATGTTGGATGCTGGATATGATCAGTTGGATCATTTATGTATGTATGCATCATGTTGGATGCTGGATATGATCAGTTGGATCATTTATGTATGTATGCATCATGCTGGATGCTGGATATGATCGGTTGGATCATGTATCTTTGTATGATCAGGTAGATCATGGATATTGATGGATACATTGTGTGGATCATGTATATTTGTATGATCAGGTAGATCATGTATGTTGATGGGTACATTGTGTGGATCATGTATCCTTGTATGATCAGGTAGATCATGTATGTTGATGGGTACATTGTGTGGATCATGTATCTTTGTATGATCAGGTAGATCATGTATGATTGATGGATACATTGTGTGGATCATGTATCTATGTGTGCATCAGATGGATGCATTGTATGATCAGGATGATCGTGGATGACGAGCTTCTCCAGATGACATGCAGCAGGATGTTGCAGTGATGATGATGAGTATCAGATGATACTTTGTGGCCGCGGATTAGGTTGTGCAGGAAAGCATGTAATTTGTGCCCTGGGAGATTTGCAGATGGTCTTTCGAGGTTTTGCCGATGGCATGTAATTCGGTGCCCTGGGACATCTGGAAAATGCTCTTGCGAGGTTTTGCTTGGGAGGACATGTAATTTGTGCCCTGGGAGATTTCAGGTCGGAGTTGTGTACCCGTAACATCCTGAGATGCTCTTGCGAGGTTTTGTCCTATGGCATATAATTTTCTCCTGGGAGATCTGGACAGGATGAAAAAGGCCTCAGATGCTTCAGCCAGGTTTTGCCATGACCACACGTAATTTGCTCCTGGGAGATCTGGACAGGATGAAAAAGGCCTCAGATGCTTCAGCCAGGTTTTGTGGTGGACCACATGTAATGTGCTCCTGGGAGATCCGACAGGTAGAGCTGTGTGCTCGTAACAGCCTGGGATGCTTCAGCCAGGTTTTGTGGTGAGATCACATGTAATGTGCTCCTGGGAGATCCGACAGGTAGAGCCATGTGCTCGTAATAGCCTGGGATGCTTCAGCCAGGTTTTGTGATGGGTCACATGTAATGTGCTCCTGGGAGATCCTACAGGTAGAGCTGTGTGCTCGTAATAGCCTGGGATGCTGCAGCCAGGTTTTGTGACGCACGTAATAAGTCCCGAGGATTCCACAGTATGGCCAGTGATGATGAAGACCTGCAGGTGGTGGGCCTACATCCAGTATGAAAAAGGATTGGCTCTGTAGAACTTCCTATGACGAGTAGCTTCAGAGATTGATTGAGATAGCAGCAGCAGTGACGATGATGATGACTCGATGACGATTATCCAGTGACGATGATCCAGAGAAGATGACTTGTGCTAGAAGAACTGTGCTGAGAAATACCTTCCTAGTTAAGAGGGAGTCTTGATGTATATGTAACTTCGGAATGTATTTCATATATGTATGTTGTATGTACTCCTATAGAGATGGTATTATTCCTCTATACGGAAGTGTCGTCATTTATATTGTAAGTGTCATAACTTATACTTGATGGGTTATTAGACCACCTTGTTTGGGGTCGGCCCTGTATAAGTCATGTGGGTCAAAGGGTTATTAGACCACCCTATTGGGGGTCGGCCCACTCAGCATTATGTTATGTGGTTAAGTTCGAGCCTACATGAGTTAGGTAAAAAGGCAAGTCAAGTCAAGTATAAATAGAGTGCGGGAGGCACTCTATTTACTCACTCACTTCTCACACATGCACTCAAGGAGGAGTGGCGCACTTATGAAGGAGGAGGATCTGCTGCTAGGTTATGGCTATCTCTCTTGGTTGGTTGTATCATTGCTCTATCTATCTCTGAGGAAGTTATTGGGGTTTTTCACCTTTATGGTTTTCCCCAAGTAAATCTTTGTGTCTCTTGTGTGCTTGCATTATTGTCTCCATGATTGATATGCTGTAGATATGCTGTACATGTTGTTCTCTCAGTTAAGATCCTATATCAAATTGAAGTAAATTCATAAAATCTAACATTCAGCATAGGAGAACACATCTATCACTATCTGAAAATGGCTTCATCCCTTACATCTCAGCATAGGAGAAAACATCTATCACTATCTGAGAATGGCTCCAACACTTACATCTCACCATGTGAGAAGGGCTCATGTGCATCTGTGTATCCGGACTCATCACTTCCCCTTGGAAGGAATCTCGATCTGAATTACACCAAGTCTCTCTGAAGTACTCAAAACTTCACTCTGGCCAGCGGCTTGGTCAACACATTGGCTATCTGCTTGTCTGTCGCAACATATAGGAGCTTCACTGCTCCTCTCTACACCATATCCCTGATATAGTGGAACTTGATCTCAATATGCTTCAACTTTTCATGGAATACCGGGTTCTCCAACAACTTCACACAACTCTGGTTGTGGCAATATATACAAGTAGCACTCAACTAGCGATCAAAAAGATCAGACAGTAGCTTCCTAAGCCATACTTCCTCACAACTAGTTGAACAAGCTGCAACATACTCTGCTTCGGCTGTACTCAGTGCCACATAGGACTGCTTCTTGCTAAACCAAGAGATCATACTGGATCCCATACTGAAGCAGCACCCTGAAGTGCTCTTCCGATCAATGGCATTGCTTGCCCAATCCGAATCAACATAACCCTCCAGGTTAAACTTTTGATTCGCCTCATACTTGATCCCATAGTCAACTGTACCCTCCAGGTACCTCAAAATATACTTTGCAGCTATCAGGTGAACATGTATCAGATCTGTCAAGTACTAGCTCAAGGTGCTCACCGCAAAGCAGATATCTGGTCTTGTATTCGTCAGGTACATCAAGGACCCAATCATCTGACGATACATCGTAGCATCAACCGGCTCAAATAAAGCATCACATAGAAGCTTCAGGTTCGATGCCATAGGTGTGGCCATGGCCTTGCAGTCCATCATCCTGAACCTCTTCAGTATCTCTACTGCATACTTCCCTTGTCCAAGGAAGATCCCATCTGCACTTTGCCACACCTCCATGCCTAGAAAGTAGTGCATCATACCCAAGTCCTTCAACTCGAACTCAATAGCAAGCTTCCTCCTTGTGTCGGCAATCAATCCATCCTCACCTATCACAAACAAGTCATCCACATATAATAGTAGTATCATAGGATTGCCTTCCTCAACCTTGTAGTAAAGGTTGGAATTTGCTTTACTCTTGGTAAAGCCCAAACTAGATAGAAATTTGTTTATCCTACCATACCAAGTCTTGGGTGCTTGTTTCAAACCATACAGGGCTTACACATGTGACTCTCGATCATGTGTCTCAAACCCGAGTGGATTCTTTACATACACTTCCTCTTGGACTACACCATTCAAGAAAGTTGTCTTGACATCCATTTGGTGTATCTTCTATTTCATCACTGTAGCCAAAGCAAGTACTGATATGATGGAAGTGTACCTGGCTATAGGTGAAAAAATATATTCATAGTCAATCCCTCTTTCTTGGAGAATCCCGAGCTACAAACCTCGCTTTATATTTCTCCATGCTACCATCTGCAGCATGCTTGATCTTATAGATCCATTTGGAAGTCACAACAGACTTCCCTTTAGGTCTTGGGACTGCATCCCAAACATCATTCTTCATGATCGACTGGTGCTCCTCGATCATGGCATTCTTCCTGAATCCTAGGAACTTCAATATCTTCAATAGATAACTTTGTTGTTGAACAAATGTTGTAGTCCTTCTTTTGTAGGTGATGGTATATGATCTTTCCGACAAAGAAAGTTAAATTGCATGATTAGAAACATCTCATAGTTTTCAGAACAAATTCTTACACAAAGAAATATGTCATATAGTCACGCAATTATTTTAGCCAATGCTTTCAATACAACATTTATCCATATCCCGTAACTTTCTAGATGCCTTCCAATCTCTACCAGAACATTGTTAAGAGTGTGCACAACTCCCAACATGTCAGTAAAGAGGTTTCATTCTAGATAAGTAGCAATGGAATGTTGTATAGTGCCATAGACCACTTACCCATCACATGCATATTAGTAGTATACTTTTCATTAATGCAATTAGTCTAATATGCATAATACACACCCTAAGTCTAGGAACATAAGCATATGCATCATTGAACAATATTATTTAAACAAACAAATATGCAAGAAATGACAATTCAAATACTTATCTTTGTTTGGTTTGTAGGGTGGACTCCCTCTCAATATATGCTTCCTTGCAGGAACTACTGGAGTGTGCTTTCTCTTGATCTTTGCTTCCTCGATTACCTGTCCTTGAAATTATATCCATCCTCGATCACTTATGCATACTTACTAGTATCATCATTGTGTTATCCTCGAGGTCTCATACATACATTCATTAGTATAATCTCAATACTATCAAAACACAATAATCTTAAACATTTATAGTCATGATCATTTCAAACACAGATAATAAACATTCATATTCAAGGTTTCAGGGAATACTTCTTTTACTCATGCATATTCTTATTTGACCGAAGGAATTTTCTAGTTAGTCATATCATCAATTAAGGTAAGAGACATAATATGCATAAGCCCTTGATTACTTATATTTCTAACTTCATGAATAATCATTATCAACCATACAACAGTATAAGATCCTAACACAAGGTAGGATTCTAACTTGTTATAGCAAAAACATACCTGGTTATCATATTTGCTAGTTATGTCTAGCAATGTCTTCTTGTTCTCTTCAATGACTTGTGCTAGTAACCTGCATATCTCATAGGTTAAGCATTGTAGAACAAAATTATGCATCCCTCGTAAATAGAGCTTCTATGTGATCCATGAAAATGGGCAAATCTTTGTCTTCATTTCACCATGGCCATATGTTCTTGAACTAGAACATGATTTCTCTTTCTTGATGTGCATTTCATGTTAGCAGACAACATTGACCTCATACAACACCACAAAGAATTAGTAGAATCATAGGTGTCAAAACCCTAATCAATGAATATCTTCTATCATGCATTCATATTTTTATTAAGGTGATACAACAAGTCTAAAATTAATCAAGATTGTACTAATCTTGATGAAGACAAACATACTATAAACTTAATCATGAACATATCTCGAAACATACTTGGATAAGTCATACCTGTCGAGATTGCTTATAATATTCTTATGTAAGGCCTTAGCCTCATCTCCCTCTGAAACATGAACTTCTTCATTTATGCAGGTGACCAATCCATTCTCTTCTAGGATTAACCCAATCGATTTGATTTGCAGAAACTCGATCTCGAGTTGGATTAGGGTTTGTTAGGGAAACCCTAAAAATTCAAGCTTTGAATTTCAAACTTCTGAAAGGATAGAAAGATGCGACTTGATGAGATGATGAAGTTGGTATACTCAGAATTTGAAAACTGCAAAGTTTCACCCCTCATATTTGCTTTTCAATCTTCCGGATTTACTAGGGAGGACCTTGAATTAGGGTTTGAGTTTCCCAGAGCTTCAACCAACCAAATAGTTTGATCCAAGGCTCTAAACTTTGATTTTTCCAAGGAGCTTCCATCTATGGTCACAGATTTCAAAAATTTCCAATTTTGTAGAATCCCTAGTTTTTCACTTTTCTCATCAAAGTTTCGAACTAGGGTTTGGTCAAGCCTAGCCTTCTCGCCAACCAAAAAATTCGATCTTGGTCTCTAAATTTTTATTTTGATGAGTAGAATCCAGCCATGGTCTCCGATTCCAAAAATTTCAACATTCTCCGAAACCCTAAATTCCTGGAGCCATGAATGAAGGATCTCAAAATCCAATTCTGTTTTGACAGAAATATGCACCTGATTGTTTCTGATGTAAATTTGAAATTTCAGATCTACAGGGTCTGAACAATCTTCTTGTGGTAGCCTGACCTGTTGTCTTTCCAACCCCACAGGTCTTACCTCAAATGGATTCTCTGAGAGAGAGTTATGCCAAGTGTCGCAACGTGACTTGTTTATGGGATAAAACAGGAGAGCGAACTTGCATATCTACAATGCGTAGTTTGTAATTAACGTTTCTGTGAGCGAAATATCAATCAGTGATGCATCAATTGAAATTTGGCATGAGATGAGGTAAATTTACATAATAACACATGGAATTAACAGTCAAATCTCATAGTTTTAATCATTAAGTAATCATTGGATTCAAGGACTTCATGTTTGATCAAGCATAACGCAAACAAAAAACTAGATCGACGTTTGAAACGACGAACCAAGCACTTAAAACTGAAAATTGAAATCATTCTTCTAGATGCAATCATGGTCGTTGGATCATTACATATCAACGGTCAGGATGCGGGGTGCGGGACGCCAGATGCGGGCACTCGTTATTCAAAATATACATACCCTTCCGTAATCCGCAATCCACAAATTGCAGGTTGCGAGTTGCGGAACATAAACATAATGCTTAGTGAAAGTACTTCCCGCATCCCACAATTGACGGGTTGTGGGAAGTATAAACTACTCTTTCTTTAAAGGGTCTTTCCTCATGCCGTAATCTGCAAATTGCGGGTTGCGGGATGATTGAAAAATCAACCCAAACTTGACACCATTCCATCGCTTAAAAACAAAAGGTCTTAAGGGTTGCGGGATGGAATGGTGTCAAGTTTGGGGGGGAACTCGTCGTAGCCCAGGTTGTGAGTAGTGGTTTTTTTTTGGTAGCTTAAACAATGGGAGCAGTACAGCTCGGTGTTAGAGTGATGGCATTCTAATGTTTTAGTACAGCTAAGGAACCTCATGATAGAATGGAGAGTTCGTAGTATTTGCAAAGGAGGGGACGATTATCAAAAGCCTGATAACTTGATAAGTAAATTCTTATATTGACTTGTCTACCGTGAAAGGAAGAGGGCGATCCACTCATATGAAAGAGTTGAGTACCCAATTAAACTGCGTCTCTACAAGAAGAAGATCAACATATTTGACAGGGTCTGAATACTAACCCTATCGCATTTCTGTATTAAATAGTTTGTACGACCCACTCAATTGGAAGAGAATGTAAGTTACTCCTAACTCATTCCTTTTTCACCCTCGTAGATTTAGATCTAAACACTCCTTGACTGATAGATTTTGTATATCATGTCCTTCTCATAATGCGATCTATGTTTATCGATGAAAGTAGGAATAGGATCCATGTATAGTTTCTCCTCGTTTGATAAGGATCTTTTAAACTTGCTCTATTCACTTTTATAGTATGTGGATAATTTATAATATCTTTTTCTTTGTAATGCATCACATATATTGTTGGAAATAATTCCTCCCGTCACCTATCTAAATCCACCAACCACCGTACAAGAGTTAATACAATTAGCTGAAGAACTTAATGCGCCTTGGGTAAAGAGGCATTGGAGGTTCAATGTATTTTTTGGTTGCGCATTTTAGGTTCTAGAATGATGTAGAAGAGCCGAGAGCTCCTGCCGTTTTCTTGAAGCCTCTCCATACTCTGTTTTCCCTTGCTGCTCTGTTTCTGCATTCCGACATGGTATCAGAGCCCAGAGTCACGAATCCCCCTTCACCCGCCATGTGAAGGATCTGAGTGTTGCCAGTGTTGGTCATCCAAGCCAACTTGGTGCAAAGAAGGGAGTAGCTGGAGCAGCCGTCTCCATTCATGTGAGGTAAACCCCAGCCACAGTCGCTGGAAGAGCTTTTTAGAAAGCTGAAGGCAGAGCTGAGAGGGAGAGCCGCCATTGAAAAGGAAGTTGAGGCTGTCAGAGGCGGGCAGAACCCTTCTGAATCGTTTCTTTAACCCTAGACGGGGGCCAAGCCTGCTAAAGAACAGCCTGTAGCTCAAGCTCCCGCCGAAGTGGTCGCTGTTGATAAAAAAAAGGCTGAAGAAGCACGTGGTAAGGAAGAAGTTCGATCCCCGGCGGGTTAAGCACTGGTGCCGCAGCTGTGGTAAGAATTTTACTCGTGGCCGCTGTTATTTCATTTGTTTTTTGCTAGGATTGACTTGGCATCGACTCATTCCCTTGCCTGTGGAGATTATGGTGTCCTAGAGGTACTTTGATTTGGGGTTTTTGGCCGATTTGAAGTCATCCATGGCCGTGGATATATTTGTGTCGTAGCCGACTGTAAGCTGGCCTGTTTGGATTCTTCAAACCAACTCTTGCACGGTGAATAGCTCGACTAATAGCTTTAACTGCCTCATCTTGCCCAATGATGCGTTGGTGGAGTGTTTCCTCCATTTTCAGGAGTTTGTCAGACTCGTCTGTTGACACCTTTTCAACTGGAATGCCTGTCCATGCACATACGATTTGCTGAATATCTACCTCCGTGACTAACGGACTTGCCTCTCCTGCTTCACTCTCATCCTTTGATTTCTCTTTTCCTTTCTCTGTTAAAGCTGAATTGAGGTCCGCACGCAATTTCGATTGTTCAGGATCCTCTCCATCTCCGTCCCCATAAGCAGTAACATTCTGGATACCCAAATCGAATGCAGCCATGAGACCCTCCTTCAAAGCCGAATACTCTGCAACAGACCTGCTCAAATCAACCCCAAGCTGCTTCCGCAGATTCAGAATTAAATTATCATCCGGATCGTAGATAGCAACGCCAGCTCCCGCAAGAGTGTCCCAGCGATCACCAAGCCCGTCCACATTCTCAGCGCTGATGAGACCTTAGTAATACAACTTAAACCGCTTGCCATCCTTAGTAATCCGCTCGGCCTCGAAGGGTTTCTCGTAATTGTCCCCAACGGCATCCCACTCATCCACCTCCCTTTCCTATCACACCTCCAATCTTGTCTCCAGGACACAGGATGCGATAGACTGTATCATCTATGCCAGGCATCGTCTCTCTTGGACCACCAGGATTCCGTCGTTTCCTTTCACTATTTCTTTCAGCATCGGAGCTGAGATTAGAGCGTGAACGCCTGCCACCACTGGCCATTGTAGCCAAGAAGGCACTTAAACTAACAAGATCAAACAGACAATACTGTTGGCTGAGTCCGCGAGAAATCCCGACGGTGAGGTGAAGAACATACTCTGTCTCTTTCTGTCAAATTGAAATGAAAATGCCCCGAGCATTGATAATCCAAGAAACTTAAAAAAACAGAGATGTTTTTGCATTAAGGGGGCGTCATTGATAGGTCTTGCAGCCAGCAAGCAGCTTTATATTTTTTTTTAGGGGGCGATAGGGAAGGAGAAGCAAGTAGGAGACTTGCAAGAAGAAGACAAGTGCCAGCACAGGACATCTGCAACAAAGAAGAGAAGAAATGGGTTACAAAATGAGACTCAGGGAGATTAAAAGAAGAAATACAAGGGTAGAAGTGAAAGCCGAGGCAGGGTTAGAAGCATAGAGGGTTCTTTGTGAAGAAAAGATGGATGACGAACATGCAAGAAAAGGTGCTGATAAGGAGGTCGTTGCTCAGGATAATTGGAGCAGCAGAGTTCTCTTCGTACCCCCACATTTTTCAGGTAAAAATTATGAGTTTTGGGCTATTAAAATGAGAAGTTTTCTTAGAGCAGAGGATTTGTGGTGTTTAGTTCAAAATGAATGTGTGCATCCCCTAGATTTAGAGGCTTTTGAAGCCCTGACTGAAGACCAAAAATTGCAGCAGCATGAATTAGCCCTGCATCTCATCCAACGAGCTGTGGATGAAAGTATTTTCCACAAGATTGCAATAGCTAAAACTGCCAAGGAAGCTTGGGAAACTTTAAAACATGAATTTGAAGTAAGGGGGAGCGACATGTGCAAGCAGTCAACAGTGTCACAGCCTGTTGAAGAAGTAGCAGTTGAGAATCCTGCAGTTGAAGCAGAAGACAGCCAAGCTATTAGTGAATCCCACGGTGTAGAGGTACTTGTGGATGAATATGAAGATGGAACTGCCATTGCAGCAGTAGAAACTCCAGCCATAGAAGCTGTAAGCCAAGCAGAGCTTGATAAATTTGAGAACGGTGAAGCCCACTGTGCAGAGCCACGAGTGGATGAAGATGGTGTTGAAGAGGAAGCTGCCATAAATGCAACAGAAAATGATGAATTAGCAACTCAAGAAGTTGCAGGACAGCCAATAGAGGCTGAAAAAGAAGCTGAAGTAGTAGAACAAATCGAAGAAAATGAGCTCATGAAGAGCATGCCCATGAGGGCAGAAATTTTTCCTAATAGTTTAGATGTTTGTACATGTGCAGGTGCATACAGAAATCACCTTGCAATTGAGCAAAATGTAAATGCAAATGATGATGAAATCATTCAGGAATTTTTAAAGAATGTGGACAATGTGATGTCCTTGTTTGAAGCAGAAAATGGAAAAGAAGGCGGCATTGGAGCTGATAAGTATAATGAAAACCATGAAGATTGTAACTTTATTGAAGAGTTTGACAAGATTATCGAAAGCTGCATGGAAGATGAAGCAATTGAATTCTGTGATGATGGGCATTGTGACATGCCAAGAGTGCTTAGCAGCACCATGGATGAAGAAATCTGCATTGAAGATGAAGAGGAAGAAGATAAACGAGCTGAAAACATTTTTATGAAATGGAGTGTTGAATAAATCAGACACTATTATCAGTTGATGTCATGGTAGCATGCCAATGAAGAGGATGAAAACAAAATGAAGGATGTGAACAGCATGTGCGATCTTGAAATTCCCACAACATACGAACTAAAGATGCTGAAATCAGAATTTGAAGATGAAGACACAAGGAAGCAAGCCATTGAAGAACTTGCAGACATTGATGGAAGATTCAAGCCCAAGGAGCTTGAAGAAAACATGAAGAAGAAGGTGAGAATGAAGAAGAAGGTAAAGAAGAATGCTGAGTTCAAGGTCTGGAGCAAATGAAAGAAAAAGAAGCCGTTGCATCAGCATGCAGCAGACAAGAATGGTAAATTTTGAGCTTTGACATGAACTAATGTAAGCCTATCTGAGACTTAGACCAGCAGGCATTAATGTTTCAATGTTTTTTGTTGAAATCCCATGACGGCATTGTATGTATATGTTAGATGTTAGTAGTTCGTTTATGGTCAGAATTAAGGGGGAGTGTTGGAAATAATTCCTCCCGTCACCTGTCTAAATCCACCAACCACCGTACAAGAGTTAATACAATTAGCTGAAGAACTTAATGCGCCTCGGGTAAAGAGGCATTGGAGGTTCAATGTATTTTTTGGTTGCGCATTTTAGGTTCTGGAATGATGTAGAAGAGCCGAGAGCTCCTGCCATTTTCTTGAAGCCTCTCCATACTCTGTTTTCCCTTGCTGCTCTGTTTCTGCATTCCGACATATATTTGGGTTCTATATATACTGCATTTTTATATTTTGTGTAGGATTAGAGATAAAAGATCTCCATAGGCTTTGAAAGATATGTTAACGCAGGGTTGCTGGTTTTCAGAGTTGTATCTCTGCTAATTTAGAACTTACCCGCTCATCCAAGAAGTATTACCACAGGGATTACTTGCTTTTCGGGTTTTTTATCTCTACTAAATTTATTTAATTACCCAATTAATTTTATTTCTGAGAAAACTATTACCAAAATCCATAAAATCGAAGATTGTTGTATCGATGGGTTTTTGCGTTTGTGTTCTCCCAGTTTGAAGGTTGTTGCACAGTCACTTGGGTTGGGCGTTATCTTTTATTCTTCCCTGCACAAATTCGTGTGACCCAATTTCTGTTACTCGTCACCCTGAGACTGTTGATCCCAAGTGGCTGCGTCAATGGTGTTTGATAGATACAAGTGTAATCTCAATAGTCGCTATCTAGCTTGGTTACAATAGCACGTACCTCTTTTATTTGGTCCTTGATCAACATATAGCTGATTGTCAGGAACACATGATCATTCTAAGGTTTTTTTGAATGTGTGTTTTATCACAACCCTTTGTGGACATATCCCAAGAGTGGGTGAACCACTATAAAAAAGGACTCTCTCTCATGTGTCTCGTTTGTGTGTATTTTTCTTGATATGGTAAATTGCATCTAAGTTGTGTTCCAATGATATTATGAATTTGCTTATAAGATTTTATGTTAAATGGAGTATCTTCATATTGATCAATCTATATTATTGGGAAGAATATAGAGTACAAGGTAATGTACATAATTATCCCTAGTGAAATCAGATTATGTTGTTGATATGAAAGATGTTGAAGTTATAAATTTATACCCTTGCATAAATAGACCATGTTTTGATGAATGATATTTCAATATGAGTTAAGATAGAACTTTTATGGGGTGTGTTATAAATTTTCAATTTAGGAGTCATACAAGAGAAGTTTTAGATATTATATCTCTTTGGGTCTTTTGTTTAAATAGTCATTACAAGATATTTACAGTGGCTTACATTGAGAACCAAATAATTAAGTTTTAAATTATGTGAGGGTTAAAATGTTTGTACATATAGCCATCTATATTTAAGATGAAGGATGTAGGGAACATGGTGAAATGCATAAACTGTAAGAATGTAAATAAAGTATAGGGAGCAATGGTACTTTGCATTTTTAGGAAATCATAGAAAATTTGAAGAATTTTTGAAAATTTCAACAATTTATTAAATCGATAAATTTGGGTATGTGACAGGAGGATTGTACAAATTGAAGGGACAACCTGAACATGCCATGGTACATGAATCCATGGAGCCAAGTGAACTTTGGCATAGAAGGCTTTCTCATGTGCACTATAGGGCACTACTAATTGCAAGCAAAGCAGTAGAAGGTCTTCTTGAAATCCAGTCAAAGCATGAAGATGTTTGCAAAGGATGTGCAAAAGGAAAGAACACAAAGAAGGCATTTCCAAGCAGTGAAAGCAAAGCAAAAGGAATCTTGGAGATTATGCACTTCAATGTATGCGGCCCAATGTCATCCAGTTCTCTGACTGGGTATGTATATTATGTTTCTTTCATTGATGATTTCTCTCGAAAGACTTGGGTTTATTTCTTGAAGAACAAAGATGAAGTGTTTGATAAGTTCAAGGCATTCAAAGCCTTCATAGAAAATCGAACTGATAATAAAATCAAGACTTTCAGATCCAACAATGGCAAAGAATTCACTTCAAGAGACTTCAAGAAGTTAAGTAGTGATTCAGGGATTAAGAGGGAGTTAACCACTCCTTACAACCCACAAAAGAATGGGGTTGCAAAAAGGAAGAATAGAAAAATCATGGAAGCAACACGGGCAATGCTTCATGACCAAGACCTACCCATGCACCTATGGGGAGAAGCATCAAGAACAACAGTATATGTACAAAACAAAACACCACACAAGATACTTGACAACAAGACACCAGAAAAAGTCTTCTTTGGTAAGAGACCAGAAGTTGGCCATCTTATAATATTTGGATGTCTAGTATATACACATGTTCCAAAATAAAAACGAACAAAGTTAGATCCTTCAGGAAAGAAGGGTATATTTGTGGGGTACAGTGAAAGCTCAAAGCCATACAAAATCTACTTTCCAGGGTTCAAGAAGATTGACATCAGCAAGGATGTGACTTTTGATTTAAACTCAGCATACATCATATCCATAAAGAAACCCATTGAAGACTATGGAGAACCAAGGGTACCCAGAAGACAAGACACCACCATGAATGAAGTAATACCAGAAGTAGATCGTGAAATAGAAGATACACAAGAACCTATAGATCCACCCCGTGAAAATATCTCTCACAAGAGGAAACCTGCATGGGCTAGAGAGCTCATCCAAGATGCAGAAAGGTATGGTATTCCAAAGGAGGAACACAGAGAAAGGAAAAGGACAAGATCACACACCAACTATGTTGCCTTGCTCTGTGACATCATGAAAAAAGAACCTTCCAGTTATGAAGAAGTAGCGAAAAAGAAAGAATGGAAGGATGCCATGGTCGAGGAATACTAATCAATCATGAAGAATGATGTTTGGGATGTGGTCCCAAGACTAGAAGGGAAGTCTATTGTGACTTCCAAGTGGATCTATAAGATCAAGCATGCTGTAGATGGCAGCATAGAGAAATAAAAGGCAAGGTTTGTATTTTATGGCTTCTCCCAAAAAGAGGGGATAGATTATGAAGAGACCTTTGTTCTTGTAGCCAGATACACTTCCATCAGAACAATACATTCCGTAGCTGCAATGATGAAGTGGAATATACACCAGATGGATGTCAAGACAAATTTCTTGAATGGTGTAGTCGAAGATGAAGTGTATGTGGAGCAACCACTTGGTTTTAAGACACATGGCAGGGATTCATATGTGTGTAGTTTGAAGAAATCCTTGTATGGCTTAAAGCAAGCTCCTAGGACATGGTACGGAAGGATAGATAGCTTCCTATCCAGTCTGGGTTTGCCAAGAGTAAAGCAGATTCCAACCTTTACTACAAGGTTGAGGAAGGCAATCCAGTGATACTCCTATTGTATGTGGATGACCTGTTTGTAACAGGTGAGGACAGATTGATTGTCGACACAAAGAGGAAGCTTGATATTGAGTTCGAGATGAAGTACTTGGGCATGCTGCATTACTTTCTAGGTATGGAGATGTGGCAGAGTGCAGATGGAATCTTCCTTGGACAAGGGAAGTATGCAGTAGAGAACCTGAAGCGATTTGGGATGATGGACTGCAAGGCCATGGCCATACCTATGGGATCAAAACTAAAGCTACTGAGTGAAGCTTCGTATGAGACGGTTGATGTCAAGGTGTATCGTCAAATGATTGGATCCTTGATGTACCTGATGAACATGAGACTAGATATTTGCTTTGCGGTAAACACCTTGAGACAGTTTTTGATAGATCCTAGACATGCTCACCTAATTGCTGTAAAGCATATTCTGAGGTACTTGAAAAATACAATTGACTATGGGCTCAAGTATGATGCGAATCAAAACTTTAACCTAGAGGGTTATGTTGATTCATATTCGGCAGGCAGTTCTGTAGATAGAAAGAGCACTTCAGGGTGCTGCTTCAGTATAAAATCAGGTGTGATCTTTTTGTTTAGTAGGAAGCAGTCCTACGTAGAACTGAGTATAGCCGAAGCAGAGTATGTCGCAGTTTGTTTGGCTAGTTGTGAGGCAGTATGGCTTAGGAAGCTACTGTCTGATTTATTTGATCTTCCGTTGGATGCTACCTGTATCTTCTGTGACAACCAGAATTGTGTGAAGTTGTCTGAGAACCCAGTGTTCCATGACAGGTCAAAGCACATTGAGATCAAATATCACTATATCAGGGATATGGTACAGAGAGGAGTAGTGAATCTCCTGTATGTTGTGACTAATGAGAAAATTGTAGATGTGTTGACCAAACCACTAGCTAGAGTGAAGTTCGAGTACTTCAGAGAGAGGCTTGGTATTCTTCAGATAGAATATACTTCGAGGAAGAAGTGATGGGACACATTTGCAGGAGCCATTACAAGCATGGTGGTAGGAGGATCCTCCCATGGATGTATATGTAAGCATTGTGTGATGAGCATCGGGAAGATGCTCTTGATGATATGCATCAGGATGATGTTGTGACGATGATCAGGTTGATCATGTGATGATGATGTGCATCAGGACGATGTTGTGACGATGATCACGTTGATCATGCGATGATGATGTACATCAAGATGATGTACTTTGTGATGATGATTAGTATGATCATGAGTATCAGAATGATACTCCATGGCCATGGACACATTGTGTAGGTAGCATGTAATAGCTCCCTAGGAGATCCTATAGTCTGTGCTAGGATGCTCTTGTGAGGTGTTGCTATAGGTTGGTTGCGAACAGATTGTGTAGGTAGCATGTAATAGCTCCTTGGGAGATCCTATGGTTTGTGCTAGGATGCTCTTGCGAGGTTTTCTACAGGTTGGTCATGGACAGGTTGTGTAGATAAGCATATAATAGTGCCCTGGGAAATTTGCAAATACTCTTGCTAGGTTTTTCCTATGGCATATGTTACAGGTCAAATCTGCACTTCTCCGTCTGTGATCACATTGCCCTATCGATCACACAAAATGACACTATGGATTGAAGATCTAGGTTGACCTAGATGAATTACTGCTGGAACTACACTCTTCAGTTGAGAATCTTACGTTGTCTACCGATTTCATGACATGTGCACTACTCTTTGCATATTAAACCAACGCATACCTTGACATGTGTGCTACTTTGATCAAGGACAACTAGCGCACACCTTAAAAAATGTTGCAAACGCTTGTTGCAAAGCACAAAAGTTGCTCCTTGTGCATTACTCTTGTTGTATGAAACCCACGCACATCTTAAGATGAAATCAAAAATATATTAAGATTACGAATTGGGATTAGTTGAAGTTGGTTCTGCAACTTCCCCAACCTCCCAATTCAACCACCTCTCGATTCCAACTACCTACCTTGTCCCATAAATACAAGGAGGATCCATGAGAGAGGGACCTAGAAGGAATGATTTAAGTGTTGTTATGCTGGAGGAATTCCCAAGTCATTGTGAAGAGGAGGAGACCAGGACTCGGTTGTAGAAGCATCTTGACCGATCAGGTATATTTGTACTAATTCATGTTTCTTTGACAATAAAAAGGTGGAAATACCCTTCCTGTCCCAAATCAGATGTCTATTGGATTGTATGTTCATTTGGTTTAATATCTTATTGTAGTTGATGATTAATTGCTTTCAATTTCATCATATTCATTGCAGTCAAGATACGCTGAGGAAGGTTTCCTTTGTTTTGCAAGTTCATCTTAGCGGAAGATCAAGCGAAAGCTAGGACCAACCGTCGATAAAAGGTACATCTTTCGATATCTCGATCTCTTTCCATTTGTAGGAACTAAATGCAATGCAATGAATGTATTTATTTGTCACTCCGGCCAAGTTGGCAGTGTCTTATCCTCACTATAAGGTATTTTTCCTGCACAACAGACTGGCGACTCCGCTGGGGAGTAACCGGTATTTTTTTTGCTCTAGGAGACTTAGTTAGTTTTTCTTCCAGTTCATTTCAGTTTTTTGATTCTCTGAGAGGCCTTAAAGGTCATTGTTACCTATTCTTTCTTGCTTGATTCATTTTTGTTTACTGTTGCAAAGCCTATTTGTGTCCTTCTGAGACATGTGCGTTGGTTTACCCTACTTACAGTGGCGCATTTACCTGATGAACACTGCTTTGTACATTGCACAGTAGCGCATCTTTTCCAGTGTGCACTGGTTTCCCTACTGCATAGTAGTGTATTTTCCTGTAGATTCCAATTTTCTGCTACGGTTTGATTTCTGATTGTTTGGTTTCACTTCCAGCCTTTTTCTTTGCTTCCCTGACTGATCCTTGAGACTTGTATGTCTCTTTTGAGTCTTGTTTGCCTCTCTAAAGACTTTTAGTTTGTCTTTTCTTGCTTGAGTACTTGTTTAAAGGGTCTTCACTTCTTTCTAGCCCTTTTTTAAAGTTTGTGCACTACTCTCTTTCAAACATAGCTACACACTTTTTCCCTAGTTGCTTGTTGCAGTCATACAGACCTGCATTCTTAACGTTTGTTGTTTGTGGCAACAATAGCACACTTTCATTGTGTCTTATCCTTTTCATTAGGGTTTGAACCCAAGTTTGAGTTCTTAGGGTGGCTTTGAAAGGTTGCTTGGTTTAGATACTTTTTGTTTATCTTTTCAGTTTCAGTCCAAGTAAGTTAAAGATTTTAGTTAGCTTTCTTTTGAGTCCTTGTGTTGGTAGGGTAATTTTTTGGTTCGCTTACCTACTCCTTTGCTTGGCTTAGTGTTTTCTTAGGGTTTTGGTGCTTAAGAGAATCCTTTTAGGTATGCCTTTCCGTTACGAGCATCTCTTTTCCTTGCTTCTTTTACACTTTGTTTCCAAGCCTACAGTTTTTTTCTTTTGAAACAACTTGGTAGGTTGAGTCTTTCTCAAGTTTTTTTATTTGATTGTTTTGAGCCATTAGGTTGTTTGTCTTACTCACACTTTACGTTAGGTCTTACTTGCTCCTTTCCAAGTTCTTTTTCTTTTTTTCAATTATTAGAAAATACAAAAAGAGGATTCAATAGCTTAGTAGTAGGATTTATCATCGTTTTGAAGTAGCATAGTTTTCTTTGCTTTGAAATTTAAAATAAAAATCAAAAAAATTTCTTAGGTTTGCTTATATTTAGTTTCGAAAGGTATATAAACGAAAAATTTTGGTAAAAGTTGTTTACTTTTATGCACTCTCCATTTGAGTCACAACCATGCCCCACACTTCACTACAACCTTTGAGTAAAAAACAACCTTTCAAAATAATACTTAATAAAATTTATTAGAAACTTTTTTCTTTTTAGAGTTGTCACTACACCAACTAGCTTAGGCTAGGGTTTTGGATCAGAACACACTTACAATATCCGAAATCATTTTTCATTACTCAACAATCATAGTAAGACATTCTTTAGGTAAATCCATTTGTATCAAAATATCTTAGGAAACTCCACTGAAACCGGAGCTAAGCATGAGGTCGTGTGAGACTGGAATTGTTGAGGATAACCCCTCACTTTCCTTTCGAGCATAAACCAGAGCTATCTCATGTACAGGGGTCCTTTTGGACTTCGGGATTTGTTACCCTGCCCATGCGTTACGGCTAGACTGACGATTGTCCCCCCAAGAAATTTTGTACTTATGGTAGCATTAGTATCTTGACCATCTAGGATTCTTTAGAGGTAGAATGGAAGGCTATTTCCACTTCACCTCGGACAGACATGGAAGGTAACCCTTTGGCAGTAATCCTGGGAGGGCGGTTTGGTGATTCAAATGCTTGCACCCAGAGGACCTCCATCGGACATCGTGTAACTGACTATCGATACTCTATTGGTTTGTTCTAGGCCCTCATCATCCTAGACTTGCTTATGAGAGTATTTGGTTTGTTTTCTTGGTTTTGATCACTGTATGACATTTTTAGTGGTGTACTCTTTGTGCTGCTTGTTTTTAGTTGGCCTTAGAGATTTTTGGCCCGTTGAGTTGGAAACCATGGATAGCATCCCGGAGAGCACCAGACAAGGGACCCCTGTTTAAGGGGATCTTTGTGCTTTTCCATTCATTGGGAACATTGGTACTCCCTTAATGGCTACCTTGAATCTTCTGGGATTCACTATAGGGATACCGGTTTGGTTGTTTTCCACTTCGAACACCTTGCATGCTCCTGATGCTTCTCAAGTAAGCACCTCACATCAAGAGCAT
Source organism: Larix kaempferi (assembly GCA_027924585.1). Lineage (NCBI taxonomy): Eukaryota > Viridiplantae > Streptophyta > Pinopsida > Pinales > Pinaceae > Larix > Larix kaempferi. Next base: position 10,932,623 of record BSBM01000303.1, on the reverse strand, counting down.
TAGAACCCTATGCCTGCTTCAACAGTAACATATTCTCTTCCTCCTTCTACCTCATGCGGTGAAAGTGGTAATATTAGTAACCAACAGTCTAAAATGAATAGATGGAGGAAGAATAGGAAGAAGATGCCAAAGCAAGAAGGCAGCCACCCAGCCTCTAGAATTCATGTTGGGGGCACCCACCGAACCTATGGAGGTCATGTTGGGGGAACTCTTTCAGTCACTGTAAATCATACTGAACCTATGCAAGCAGCCTCTAGAGGTCATGCTGGGGGCACCTACCTAACCTTTGGTGGTCATGTTGGGAGAACTCACTTAGTCACTGTAAATCATACTGAACCCACCCATCCAACCTTTGGAAGTCATGTTGGGGGAACCCACCCAACCTATGGAGGTCATGTTGGGTGAACTTATTCAGTCACTGCAAATCATACTGAAAGTATGCCTTCAACCATTGTTAGTCATGTTGAGGACACGTCATTGATCACTGCTGGTCATATTAATGACACATCACCAGTTCCTGTGAGTCATACTAGAGACACTGAATCAACCACTGCAAGTCATGCTGACAAGGTTGACATTGTCGAAAAACCTAATAAACGGAATCTTAAGTTCCCTTGTAAGTTTTGCGAGGGGGACCACCTAACCTATTTGTGCCATGTACTTCTAGAAGTGCAAAGTGTGTGGTCCTTAGTTCAAATGTCTTTTGATTATGAGAAACCAACCAATGAAAGTCATGCTGGGGGCAAGCTGTCAGCCAATGCTAGTCATGCTGAGAGTATTGTTGTTGTTAAGGAGTCTAATCTTATAGGACGCAAGCCAAAGTTCCCTTGTAAACTTTGTAAGGGAGATCACCTTACTCACCTGTGCCTTGTTATTCCAGAGGTACAGAGAGTGTGGTCCATGTCTGAAGGATCCTCTGCTCCTGAACTGTCTATATATTCCCAACAGCCTCATCAACTTTTGGTTGATAAAGCGGTTGAACCAATGCAATCTTTGGTCAACCCGACTCTTTCTTGGGAGACTAAAGTGATCAAATCGTTGCAATCTTCAACCGATCCCATCAGTCCTTCGGAGACTGATGCACCTGTCCCTGAAATCTTCCACATTACCAGTTCGGATGTTTCTGAAATGGGGGGCACTTCATATGTGACGAGTAAACCCCTACCAAGCTCTGGGATTGTTTTCTTTGATTGGAATAATCTAATTGGGCCTTGTCTCCCTTCTTCTACACCTTTCCAGATAAAGGTTGATATCGCAAACCATGCGGTTCATCGATGTATTGTAAATGAAGGAGCCTATGGTAGTGTCTTATCCCCTTATGCTTGGAGAGATTTAGGTTTTCCTAACCTTGTTCCAGCTATTAATTGGCCGTTGAATTTCGATAAAAGACCTAGTGAACCATTGGGATTCCTCCCTTAGGTACCTATTACTTTGAGTGGAAAAACAATCTTAGTTGATTTTATGGTTTTAAAGGACCCTATGGATTTTGATATGATCCTCGGGTGTGATTACGTATATGCTATGCAGGATGTAGTGTCTACGCTCTTTCGTGTGATGCATTTTCCTCACAATGAAAGCATTGTCACTATCGATCAACTTACATTTTTTTATCCCTCTTATTACCCAACTATAGACCAAGTATGTTCCCCATCAGTAGGAACTACCATGTCACAATCAAATTATGTGGCATATTGTTCCTTGAGCCCAATTGCTACTGAGAAGAAGCCTCTGAATTCATGCTTACCTTCTCTGAACTGGGTCTAGACAACTGACCAAGTGATGAATCCATATGAATGTTTAGATCCATCTGGGACAATATAATTCCCTCTGATGAAGTTTTCCTAAAGTCTATAATGCAGTCTTCCATTCAGTTGGACATTGATCCATCGATGAGCATTTGTCCACCTTTTGTTCGAGCTCGTTAAAAACAATAAGTAGGCTACGAGCATTCTTCCACCTTCATTTTGAACTCGTTAAAAATATTAAGGAGGCTACGAGAATTATTCCACCTTCACTTCGAGCTCGTTAAAAAAAATAAGGAGGCTATGAGCATTATTCCATCTCTCCTTTGAGCTCGTTAAAAACAATAAGGAGGTAACAAGTGTACTTTTTCGGGCTCATTAAAACTTTACGAAAAAGATATTTATAGAGTTCTTTCACGCTCTTGGTAGACTCTTTAAATATGACAAGATTTCTAAGTATAGTTGTCTTTTTAGACTCGTTAAAGGATTTGAAGCGACATCCACTTAAGTATAAGTTTACCCCTTTTCCGTACATTTGTGGATTAGTTACGAAAAAGGTATACTCTAGTCATAGGTGGCTAGAAGATTTCTTCTCTCATTTTTTTACACCTTTTTGGGTGAGGAGACTAACTGTATGAAAAAGGACTTTTGGTGTCTTCTTTAGGGTTTTCAGACTCTCGAAATATGAAAATACCAAGTGAGCATTCACCTACTTGGGATTGATGCGAAATCCACAAGAGGGTATATAGAGTATTGTTTAAGTTTTTCAGACTCTATAGACAAGAAAACACCGGCGAGCATATAACAACCCGAGCTCGATACTAAAATCCACGGGTAGGTGTATGGAGTTATTGTGTAAGTTTTTCCGACTCCTTAAAATTGAAAACATCCACGATCAAGAACATATCTCGGCTCAATATTAAAATCCAAAGATCAATATTATATATTATTCCTCTATCTCTTCTTCAAATGTTGTAAACAATGAAGAAGGTCCTGAGTCTTCCTCCCATGGGCTCGTTAAACTTTTACATGGTTGGGATCATTGAGTTTTCTTTCTTGGACTCATTAAAACAACAGGAAGGACATTCTTTTACCAAAAAGAATAAGGGATGAGAAGGGTATATCACATCTTTCATTTCAGTCAAGTTTTAGTTTTGGCCTTAGGGTGAACTTGATCTCCGAGTTTACACTCCCTCGGTTGGTTATTATTCCAATAATATGGAGGGTCTATTAATGTATCCTACATTATAGTCTTATATCACTTCCCCTTCATGTGAAAAAATGCCTAAGTCACTTTGTGTCATGCTCACTGTTCAAGGATACAGCCTGTGTCGGCCATTCTACAGTTTACCTTGATTTCATGTGTCGGCCATCCTGGTGTCAGTTTGTTTCATCTTGTTACTTGTCCTACTCCACATCAACTCATACCTTTGAGTGTTCCTTATGTTGGATGATGGAGGATGCATTAAGGCCTCCCTTCCAGTGGAATTCTTTCCATCAACTTCAACTCATTATGCTCTGGGAATGAAGTTTAGAGTTTCGGTTAGTACCTTGGGGATTGCAGTCATCAGTGGCAGTTTCCCTCATTGTTGAATAATGGGAATACATTAATGTCTCTTATTCGACAGGTTCCTCAAGTATTCGACTTCAAGTCCTCTTATTCACACTTGTTGGATCGTACTAGGTACCTTGGACCCCATTATCATTATCGATGTAAGTCCTCACATTTTTTAACGGTATACATCAAGGACCGGTAATCAAACGATACCCCCCGTGTTCGACTCCAGCTCATTTATTCACATGGTTAGGGTTTGTGCCTTGGGTTGTTTGGATGAATACCTTGGGACTTTGATAGCATCACCATATTTATGTTATCACCCAAGCTGGACAAGACTGAGCCTCCCTCATTTTGGCTCCCCATGAGACATAGATCCAGTTTGTTGTTCTGGCTATGATCTCTCATTTTGACATGGATCCATGCTTGTATTTCAGTGGCCATGCTATATATACATCTCCTAGTTATGTATCGGAGATCATGTTGTATCATGCTGCACATCTATATGATGTCAAAATTGTAATTACTCACTGACCTTAATCGTTGTTTCAGGTACTTTTGTGACTTAGTTCTGCGGTTTCTTGCTCCTCCTTTGACTTGGAATTATAATGTATTTCGGCCATCGTTTCCCTTTGACCTCACACATTAGGGTGCATCTGTTATAGGTCAAATCTGTACTTCTTCGTCCGTGATCACATTGCTTTGTCGATCACACAAAATGACACTATGGATTGAAGAGCTAGGTTGACCTAGATGACTTACTACTGGAACTACACTCTTCAGCTGAGAATCTTACTTTGTTTATTGATTTCATGACTTGTGCGCTACTCTTTGCACAGTAAACCAGTGCATACCTTGACATGTGTGCTACTTTTCTCAAGGACAGCCAGTGCACACCTTAAAAAATGTTGCAAACGCTTGTTGCAAAGCACAAAAGTTACTCACTGTTCGCTACTCTTGTTGTAGGAAACCTGTGCACATATTAAGATGAAATCAAAAATATATTAATATTATGAATTGGGATTAGTTGAGGTTGGTTCTGCAACTTCCCCAACCTCCCAATTCAACCACCTCTCGATTCCAACTGCCTACCTTGTCCCATAAATACAAGGAGGATCCATGAGAGAGGGACCTAGAAGGAATGCTTTAAGTGTTGTTATGCTGGAGGAATTCCCAAGTCGTTGTAAAGAGCAGGAGCCCAGGACTCGGTTGTAGAATCATCTTGACCGATCAAGTATATTTGTACTGATTCATGTTTCTTTGACAATAAAAAGGTGGAAATACCCTTCCTGTCCCAAATCGAATGTCTATTGGATTGTATGTTCATTTGGTTCAATATTTGATTATAGTCGATGATTAATTGATTTCAATTTCATCATATTCATTGTAGTCAAGATACGCTGATGAAGGTTTCCTTTGTGTTGCAGATTCATCATAGTGAAATATCAAGCTGAAGATCAAGTGAAAGCTAGGACCAGCCGTCGACAAAAGGTACATCGTTCGATATCTCGATCTCTTTCCATTTGTAGGAACTGAATGAAATGCAATGAATGTATTTACCTGTCACCCCGCCCAAGTTGGTAGTGTCTTCTCCTCACTATAAGGTATTTTTCCTGCACAACAGCATATAATAGCTCCCTAAGAGATCTGGAAAATGCTCTTTCTAGGTTTTGTCCTATGGCATGTAGTAGCGTACTGGGAGATCTGATAGGTTGAGTTGTGTGCTCGTAATCAGTCCTGGGATACTCTTTCGAGGTTTTTCCATGACCACATGTAATAGCGCCATGGGAGATCTGATAGGTTGAGCTGCATGCTCATAATCAGTTTTGGGATGCTCTTTCGAGGTTTTGTGGTGGTCACATGTAATAGCTCCTTGGGAGATCTTGTCGGTCATGCTTAGGCACATAAAGGATCCTAGGATACTCTTTCAAGTTTTTGTTGATGCACGTAATTAGTCTTGGGATCCACAGTATGGCCAAAGATGATGATGACCTACAGGAGGCTAGTCCTACATCCAGCATGGAAAAGGGCTGGCTCTGTAGAACTTCCTATGACGAAAAGAATTGAGAGATAGCCCAAAGATCGAGATGACGAGTACAGCAGCAGTGACAATGATGCTCCGTGATTCAGTGACGATGATCCAGCTCCAGAATTGAAGTCTTGTGCCGATATGTATTGATGACCTGATTCCAGAGAATACGTTCCTAGTTAGGAGGGAGTGTTGATGTATTTGTAACTTTGGAAGATATTATTCTATGTATTACACTTGTACTTTGTTATATGTATGATGGAGATGTATTATTCCCCCAATCAGAAGTGTCACAAGTGTTGCAAGTGTCACAACTTATATTTGATGGGTTCTTAGACCACCAATGTGGGGTCGACCCTAGTTGAGTTATGTGGTTGAGTTATTAGACCTCCTTGGGAGGTGGGCCCTATTATTTTATTGGCAGGTCAAGTCAGTGTATAAATAGAGAGTGAGTGTGTCTCATTCTATTCATTCACTCACTCATCCAACTCGCATTAGTTGAGAGAGGAGTGTGCACAAGTGGAGGAGTAGTAGATGCTGGAGTTATCTATCTTGGGTTTGATCATTGTGATCTTGTATTGTGGCTTATTCTATCTCTGAGGAAGTTGCAGGGTTTTTCACCTTCTTGGTTTTCCTCGAGGAAACTCTGTGTCTCGTGTTTATGATTGTTATGATGTGCTTGTTATTCTCTTAGTAGGATCCTATATAATGTTTGAATGCATTTATCAAAAATTTAACAGAAATTATGATTATGATTTATAGTACTTATGAATAATGGACGAAAGGTAACTGAGGCTAATGGATGTAATGCTTTAATAGTGGTAACTTGTTATCTGGATTGGGTGTTGGGATTTTAATAACAATAGATTTAAAGTGAAAGTGATTAATGGTTATACTTTGTATTAGTTATGGGTTATAATTGTGATGGCTTATAACCATAATGGATTATGGATAACTATAAAAAGTTGAAATTGTGAGTTTAGATGTGATAATTATGGGCTACAATGTTTACTAATTAGGGCATTTATTGGTTAATGGTTATAGTTATAGGCATATTTTGTTATTATGGGTTGTAAGGAATATGGGTAATCTTAGTTAATTTTCATAGAGGTTATAGGATAATGTCTATAAAATTTAGAGGTGGGGTTATGGAAATAAGGGTTATGGGTTAAGGGATATAGAGATCACTAATTAACATGTATAGTTGCTAGGTGTTACTAGTTGGGTTTTGTAATGACTTCATGTTATAACTCAAGGATTGGGTATTTAGGATTAACACTCAAGGTTATAGGGGTTATGAACTTAGGTGTTAAGGGTCAAGGTTTATATGATATATGGGTTTTATATTTTATAGGTTAGTGGTGATATGGTTTATTAATTCTAGAAGATATAGATTTATTTGTTTAAGGAGAAGTAGTATATGGTTTATTATTAATAATGGTTATGAGTTATGAATAATGGTTGTAAGGTTTAGGGCTGAAATGATCACATGATATAGTCATTAGGTGTTAATAGTTAGGAGTTATAGAGGTTGGATAATAGAAGGAATAATGATCATGTTGGTTAAGGGTTAGTTGATAGTTATAATGCTAAATATGTATATGTAGTAGGAGTGATATAGGTTATTGGTTGTAGCTATAATGATCATTACTATAGGGTTTTTTATTCTAAATTTTGGTGATCACATATTATGAAGGTTAGATGTTATATGAAGTGATAATTATAATATTTTATTGTGAAATGGTATAGGGATTATAGGGTTTAGAATATGATTTATATGATTCTAGGATTATAGTGCTTAGGTATTGGTGTTTATAGTTATTAGAATTTGTAGATATTAAAATTTGTGGATTAGGGGATGTTGGTGGTAGTGGTTAAAGATGATAAGGTTTAGGGTGATAGGGGCTATTGGTAATAGAATTATAGTGGTTAAGGTTTATGGGTTATATGTGTCACGGTCTAGGATTTGTGGGTTATGCGATATTACTTAAACATGATGGGGGTTGAATGGGGTGTGGTTTATAAGGGTTGCTATTTAGTGGGTATTTTTTATATTGGTTATCAATTAGGGGTTATATGGATTAGTATTTGAATATTATAGTTTAGTGTTTGTAGATATAGAGATTAGGCCATATCAAGGCTAGATATTAGGTTTATGGGTTATGTGATAAGGTTTCATGTTAATCATGATTAGAGATGATAGGGGTTATTGTTTAGGGGTTATAGAGATTAATGCTTAGATGTTAAGGGTATGGGTTGAAAGGTTAAGGGTGATATGATGAGGCATTATCCATATTATTTACTAGGGATTATAGTGGGTTATGAATATTTATTTTAAGGGTTAGCTATGAGAATTGTTAGGGGTAATTGATTAATGATTGCATTGATTAGGTGTTATGGATTGGGGGTCATATGTTATAGTTTATAATGGTTAGGGGTTATATGTGTTAATTTTTATAGAGATTAGGGGGTGCATATGATAACCATTCTATGAAAGATGAGGATTAGGGTATATATTTGTTATGTGTTAGGCATTATAGAGGTTAAATATTATAATGATCAATGATTGTATGTGGTTGGGTGACATGAGATCAATATGAGAGATGATAGGAGTTAGATGTTACAAGTGTTAATGTTTTTGGATTAGGTATTATCGAGGTTATGATATATAAATGTTGGAAATATGTGGGTGATAAAGGTCATGGATTATATGGGTTACTAGTTAAGGTTTATAGAGTTGTAGAGCATTGTTAAGGTTCTTAAGGATAATCAATTATGAGTGATAGATGTGATAGGGAGAAAAATTATATTTTGTGGATATTGCTTATAATGATTAGCCATTAGATGGACTAGGGGTTGTAGGGTTGAATGACTTGTGATTACATGAGTTAGGGTTTAGAATTAGGGGTTGTATGTATAGGGTTTATAGTGGGTATGGGTTTCATTGTATAAGTTCTATAGAGTTTTAGGGTTTGGGTGATAAGGATTATGATCTATTCTTTTTAGGGGTTAAATTTGTTATTCCTTAGGGATTATAGAGGTTAAGCATTATAGTGATTAGCAATTATTTTTCGCATGTGTTGGAGGATACTAATACCACAGATGATAAGTGTTAGACATTGTAGAATTTAAGGTTTTAGGATTATGATTATAGTGGTTATATGCCAAATAAATGTTGAGGGATATAAGGATGTCTAGTTAAGGTTTATAATAGTTATTCATTAGCATTTGTTAAGGTTTCTTCGGGTAATTGATTATAAGTGTTAGGCATGATAAAAGAGAGGGGTTATACTTTACGTGTTATATGGGTTATGTGTTTTAAAGATAAGATGTTATAGCTAGGAGATGGTGATAAGGATTAATATTCAAGGGTAATCGTGATTGTGAGTTATAATTGTTTATATTATAGTTATTAAGGGTTAAATATTACGGATTAAGGTTAAATATATTAAGGTTTATAGGTATTATTTAAATAGGTTAGTGTTGACATGATTTAATAAGTTAGTGTTGACATGATTTAGGTGTTATGGGGAAATGGTTAAACATGCTAGAAGTTTGCTAGATATTATAGAGAAAACGTATTATATTATTTATAAGGATTAATAATTAGGGATTATAGAGAAGAAGTGTTAGCAAATATTCAATCTAAGTGAGAGGGTTGAAATGTTTTATGGGTTCTAAGGGTTAGGGGTTGCAGGTTAAACAATAGAAGTGATAGGAATCATGTAACATGGGTTATGAATAGTATAGGCTTAGGGATTAAATGTTATATCATTTAGGGGTTAAGGGTTATATGTTTTACATATTATAATGATTAATAGTTGCGTTATAAGTGTTATGAAATACTAGTAGCATGTTTTAGGGGATAGGGGTGGTATGTTACATATGATAGGTAATAGGAAATATATGAGAGATTGAAGTTAGGAGTTATATGTATTAAGGGTTTATAATGGTAAATGATTAATTATTATAGATTTTAGAAGTTATGGAGTACAATAGTAAGGGGTTAGAATTTAAAATTTTAGGAGCTCTCTTGGTTAGTAGATATAGTCATTAAGGGATAAGAATGGTATAGATTAGAAGTTATGGGTTGGGTTTATATAGTTTGTTATGGTGGTTAGGTGTTAGTTGATGGGTGTTATGGGTTTGACATTAGATCTTATGTGTTATATGGGTTTGAGATTATAATGGCTATGGATTATACATTATATATGATAGAACTGATTAATGCAGTAAGGGATGAAGGGTTATATGTGATTATTATTACAAGGTAAAGTATTATAGAAAGTAGGTTTTAGAGATTAGCTCACCCTTAAACTAATAGGTGTTAAGGGTTATAAATTACTACTAGTTAGTGTTTGGGGTTTAGTGGTTCTAGTGTTAAGGGTTTTAAGAATCCATGATTACATGATAGTTGTAGAGTTATAAGTATCTAAATGGGTTATGGGTTTTTAGTTAGTATTTATTGGGGTTATGGGCTAGTTGTTATATTATATGTTATAATGGTTATGGATTATAAGGTTTAAGAATCATAGATTAGGAAATAAGAGAAAGTATATATAATTGTTGAGGTTTATAATGGTTAGGGGCTAGAATAAATGGACATTAAGATTTATGGTGGCTATGAATTATAAAATTTAAGGGTTGAGGATTTGATGATAGGGTTTAAGGTTGATAAGGATTATATAAATTATGGGTTAGGGTTTTTTTGGGTTATTATTTAATGGTTATTTTAGTTAATAATTAGTATTTTTAAGGGATAAGTGTTATAATGGTTAATAATTACAAGGGTTAACAATTGTATAGGTTATATTTTATAATTATTAATGGTTATATTAGTTAGGGTATGTATATTAATGGTTGGGATTTAAAATAGTAATCGATTAAGAGATATGGTGTCTAAGGGTTCTGGGAGTTATGGTCTATAATATTTACCAATTTATCGTTTTAGAGTGTCAGAAGCTAAGTGCTATGGTTGTCATGGGTTCTAATCATTAACAATTATATGGGTTAAGGCTAATAAAGGTTAATCATTATGAGGGTTCATGGATATGGATTATATGATCCATGGGTTTAGGTTTAAGAGTATAGGGTTATAAGGGTTAAGGATTATGATTTATAGGGGTCACTAATTAAGTTATATATTGGTAAGAGTTTGGAATGGTTATAGTTTATATAAGTTAGGCATTACATATTATGGCTTATAGGATTTATTGATTATAAGATTATTGAAATGGGGTTATAATGGTTATAGGTAAAAAATAATAGAGGTTATAGGTTAGGGTATATATGGGCTAGGGGTTTTAGGAATTTGGGTATAATAGATAATAACGATTATGGTTTATAAAAGGTATAGGGTTTAGGTGTTTGAGGTAAGAAATTGGGGTTAGTATGGATTACGGATTATATATATTAATGATTAGGGGTTATACAAGCTATAGGGATTAGGGGTTAATTATTATTGGGATAAGATTTATAATGGATAGGTGTAATTGTTTAGGATTAAGGGATATATGTATTAGAGATTAGGGGTTACTAGATTTATGGGCTAAGGGTTATAAGAGATATGGTTTATATGTATTATGGTTAGTTTCTATAATGGGTAAGGGATATGGGGTATAAGGTTAATGGTTATAGTTAATAATTAATGGTTAAGAGTTATAATAGTTAATAATCATAAGGGTTAACAATTGTATAAGTTAAAGTTTATAATTATTAATGGTTATATTAATTAGGGTATATACATTAACGGTTGGGATTTGAAAGAGTAATAGATGATTAAGAGTTCCAATGCTTAATTAAAACGAGAGGTATAGTATATAGGATTCATCAATTTATGGTTTTAGAGTGTTGGAAGCTAATTGTTACGGTTGTCAGGGGTTCTACTCATTAACAATTATATGGGTTATGGCTAATAAGGATTAAGCATTATGAGGATTAATGTAGAAGGATTATATGAGCAACAGGTTTGGTTTTAAGAGTATGGGTTTATAAGGGTTAATGATAATGTCTTATAGGGGTCACTAATTAGGTTATATATTAGTAAGAGGTTCGAAAAAGGTTTGGAAGGGTAATAATTTATATAAGTTATATGTTACATATTATAGGATATAGGATTGATTTATTATACGATTATTGAAATGGAGTCATAATGGTTATAGGAAAAGAATAATAGTGGTTATAGGTTAGGTTATATATCAGTTAGGGGTTTTAGAAATTAGGGTATAATAGACGATAATGAAAATGACTTATAAATTATATATGGTTTAGGTGTTTAGGGTAAGCAATTAGGGTTGATATGGATTAAGGATTAAACATATTAATGATTAGGGGTTATATAATCTATAGGGATTGGGGATTCATTTTATTGGGATAGGAATTATAATCTCTATGTATAATGGTTTAGAGTTAGTAGGATCAAGGGATATAACTATTAGAGATTAGGGGTTACTAGAGTTATGGTATAAGGGTTATAAAAGATATGGTTTATAAGTGTTGTGGTTAGTTCCTATAATGGGTGAAGGATTTCAGGTATATAAGGTTAATGGTTATAGTTAATCATTAATGGTTAAGGGTTATACTGGTTAATATTTACAAGGGTAACAATTGTATAGGTTAGAGTTTATAATTATTAATGGTTATATTAGTTAGGGTATGTGTATTATTGGTTGGGATTTACAAGATTAGGAGATTAAGAGTTACACTACTTAACGGTTATCAAAGTTATGGGATATAAGATTCACCAATTTACGGTTTTAGAGCGTTAGAAGATAAGTGTTATGGTTTTGAGGGGTACTACTTATTAGCAATTATATGGGTTAAGGATAAAAAGGTCTAATCATTATGAGGATTCATGGATAATGATTACATGAGCCAGTAGTTTGGGTTTAAGAGTATGGGGTTATAAGGGTTAAGGGTTATGGTTTATATGGGTCGCTAATAAGGTTATATATTGATAAAATGTTGGGAAAATAGTTTCGAAGGATTATAGTTTATATAAGTTAGGGGTTACATATTATATGTTAAACGCTGTATTGATTATAAGATTATTAGCATGGGGTCATAAAGGTTATATGTAAAGAATAATAGAGGTTATAGGTTAGGGTATATATGGGTTAGGGGTTTTAGGAATTCGGGTATAATAGATGATAACGATTATGATTTATAAAAGATATAGGGTTTAGGTGGTTGAGGTAAGAAAATGGGGTTGATATGGATTCTCGATTATACATATTAATGATTAGGGGTTAGAGAATTTATGAGGATTGAGGGTTCATTATTATTGGGATAGGATTTATAAAGGATACATGTGATGGTTTAAATTTATAGGGGTTAAGGGATATATGTATTAGAGATTAGGGGTTACTAGAGTTATGGGCTAAGGGTTATAAGAGATATGGTTTATATGTTTTATGGTTAGTTCTTATAATGGGTAAGGGATATGGGGTATACGACTGATGGTTATAGTTGTTAGTGATTTTATGAATTAAGGGTTTATTATGAGTGATTTTTAATTATAGTTAGGTGTTGGTAATTTGGGATAGTATGTGTTAGAGTCTATAGTGATTAGGGTTACGGTTCGCGAGGGTTATGGTTTTGGAGTGAGAATGTTTAGTGGTTATAGTGGTTAAGAGTCATAGGATTTTATGTTTATAGTAGTTATTAATTAGTGCTTATAGTGGTTACAATTTTGATATCTAGTGGACAATGTTGTGGGTTTATATGGGTTAGAATTTATAGGGATCAAGGGTTTATAGTGAAAATGTTTAGGGGTTAAATGTGATAAGCATTAAGGTCTATAGTTATAATATTTTAGGAATTATGAGATTTCATATTTGTAGTAGTCACGGGTTATGTCATTAAAGGATTAAAGGTGATAAGTGTTCAGATGATGACGATTATAGTTATAAGGTTTAAATTTTAGATGTTATAGGATTCATAATTTATAAGAGTAGTGGGTTAGGGCGTGGGATGATAGGGGTTATCATTAATACATCTTAGTTTGGTGTGAATTATGTAAGCTATGCATTATAAGAGCTAGTAATTACGGGGTATAGTGGTTAATGGATTAGGGGTTAGGGTTTATAAGGAGTTACGGGTCAAGGGGTTCATGGGTCGTAAGAGATAAGAATTAGAGGTGTCACATTTTTATAAGGGTAAACAATTTTATGTTAGAGTGGTGTATGAGAGGATAGAGGTGATAAGGAAAGGGTTATACTATTTATGTGTTACAGGTTATTAGGGACATGGTTATATGTTTCATGCAACAATGGTTATAATGGTTATGTGATAGGGTTATAGGGATTGGTGGTTTTGATGGTTAGTAGTTATATGGATAATTAAAGGTTATTAATTACTAGTTATAATGGATAGAGGTTATATGGGTTAGGGTTTCAAGGTGATCGTAGGAATTTTAAGTTACATTGGTTAAGAGTTATAATGTTTACTGATGTTTAGGGGTTAGGGTCTATATAAAGTGGCATAGATAAGTTAAATTTTTAATTTTTTATATAAGATATAGGTTTTTAATGATAATGCTTAGGATTTAATTATAATAAGGATTAAGATGTATAGTTGGTAGGTGTTAGGGATTATAGTATTAAATAAGGATAATAAGTATTGGGGATAATAAGGGTTAATATTTATGTCCCATAGAGATCAGGGTTTATAAGAGTTGATTATTGTAGTTTAGGGTTGGTTATTTATAGTTATTGTTAAGTGTTTTGAGGGGTAGGGTGGCAGGGGTTATAATTTATATTTTTTCTAGTTATGGGTTATAGTCACTAAGGGTTATAGTTCCACATTATAGATTTAGTATTTTTGGAAGGGGGTGGGGTTGATATCTATTAAGAATGATATAAGTTCCAAGTTATACTTAGGTTAAATACTAAGGGTTTATATTGATTAGATTTCAAATTGTTAAATGGGCTAGAGGTTACATGTATTATTAGGATTTATATGGGTGAGGGGTTGGTTGTTAGATATTATAATGATTATAGGTTACACAACTTCTTAAGGGTTATAATGGTTATGAATTGTGGGTTGGATTATTTGGATTATGTGTTATAGGCATTATTTGTTAAATGGATATTAATTACATTATTAAGAGATTATAGTGGTTACTAGTTAGGGGTTTATAAATGTTAGGAGTTAGGTAATATGATGTATAAGTTATGGATTAGGAGAGATAAATGGCTTGGGTTATATGTATTAGAAATTAATTAAGTCTATGGGTTACAATAGATATATTAGTTGATATGTAAGGACTAGGTGTTATATGTGTAAGGGTTAGGATTTGTGCATTATGGAACATGGGTTAAAGATGATGGAAGTTAAGGCTTAAATAGGCTAAGATTTATAAGGGTTGCTTGTTAGGATTTTCTATTATTGGTTATTAGTTAAGGGTAATAATATTTAGGATATATATTAATAGCTTACATTTTGAAAATTATAGTTATGAGTTATAGGGATTATGGTGTAGAGAGGTTAGGCATTATATAAGCTACATATTTAGTATTGTATGGGTTTATGTTTATATCATTTATGAGTAATGAGGGTTATTGGTTAAGTGACATAGTGGTTAGGGTTTATAATGACTAATGTAGAGGGTTAATTATTTTAAGGCTTAGGGGTTATGACAATTATGATGTATAAGGGTTAAATTTGGTAGGTTTTAGGGTTATAAAGTTAGAAGATAAGAGTTAGATAAGTTAAGGTGCTAAGGTTTATAAATTGGTTCATATTTCATTTCATTTAAAGGTAAACTTGAGTTAAGAGGTGTACATGTTAGGCGTTATAAGGGTTCAAGGTTAAGCGTTATTGTTTAGCGTGATATGGTTTAACGATATTAGGGGTTAAATGGTTATCTGAAATATATGTTACTAATTACAGGTTGTGGTTGATACTGATGTATTAATATAATAATTAAGGATTATACATAAAGTGTGGGTGTGGCAGGGGAAAGGAAACATGGGTTATATGTGTTAGAAGTTATAACAATTGGAGGTAAAGATAGCATGGCGATATTCAAATAAATGGGGTTTTGGGGTTATTAGCTAAGAGTTATACAAATTAGTTACTTTTTTGTTAGGGGTATGGACTGAGAGATTAACATTGATATAATGACATATTTTCTAGGTTAGTCATTTATATAGGTTACTGGTGAGGGGCTATAGCAATATAGGGATATTGATTATAAGGGATAATCATTAGAAGGGTTAACTTTTGTAAGGGTAACTTATTAATGATAACTTTAGTTAGGGGTTGGAGAGTAAGGGTTGTATGGTTAGGGTTTATAGTGATTAGGGGTTCTAGGGGTTAAATTTTATGAAGCTTAGGGGTTAGGTTTGAAAATGTTTATGAATTATGAAGATTATGGGTTAGATTAATTATGTCTTAGAGATTATATAGGTTAACCTTCATGGTGATTAGGGACTATATGGGTCATGTTTTAGAGGAGATGGGTATATGGATGAGAGTAATTAGATGTTATAGGGTTTTGGGTTTTGGGTTGTGGAATATTGAAAGTATGATAACTCAATCTAGGGGTTATATGGGAAATAAGGTTGATATGGGTTAAGGGTTATTACGATCAATTTCTATAGGAGTTAAATGTACATGATCTAAAGGGTTACAACTTACATATTTTATGGATTGCAATGGTAAGTGTTAGGGAATATCATGAATTGGTGTTGTGGGGTAGGGATTACATGTTACATGTTTGAGAGATCGGTGATAGAGGTGATAGAGGATACGAGTTATAGGTATTAATGTTTTATAATAGTAATGGGTTAAGTATTAGGGATATTATAAGTTAGGGGATATATTAGTTCATGGTTAATAATTTCAAAGGTTATGGGTTATAGTGGTTAGAAACTATATGGGTTAAGGGTTAGGAATGATAGACATTAAGGGCTATAATGGTTAGAAGTTAGGGTTTAGGGTTGTATTAGTTGTTATGACTATTATGTGTTATAAGGGTTAGTGGATGGGGGTTATGGGTTTGAGGTTATATCATAGGTGTTATATGGGTTGTTCATTAATATTTGTAACGGGTAGAGGATATGGGTGAGGAATTATATGACTTAAGGGTTATAATGGTTATGTCTTATAGATTATATGTGTTACAAGTGTTAAATGTAGTAATCAATAAATGGTTATATGCATAGTATGTTATAATTGTATGGGATAGGTTCTATAACAGTATGGGGTTAAGGAAAGGGTGTAAAGAGTAGGGGTTTAGTTTGTTAGGTTCTGAGGGTTATAATTATTAGTAGTTAACATTTGGTGGCTATAGCTCCTAGTGTTTAAAGGTTATAGATGTGAAGGGTTACGTGATAGTAGTAGGGTAGAAAGTATAGAGGATTATAGGTGATATGAGTATGTGTTATATGATTTAGTGATTATGATATAAATGCATTATATTTGTTTTTAATTAGAAATTATATTGTTTATGGTAGGGGATATATGTTATAATGACTAAGGTTTATAATATTTATAGGTGAGGGATTAGACAATAAGGGTAATTGTAAATAGAGGTTAAGGGTCATAATAACTATTAATTTTTGCTTATAGTGGCTATCGGTTTTATTCTTTAAGGGTTAGAGATTGAGGATAAATTTTAAGGCTATTAAAGCATTTAAGGGTTAGAGAATGTTTGACTTATTATATAATGGTTATAGTATTTAAATGTTAGGAGCTTTTAGGAGATACCGATTAGTTGTTAATAATTATATGGATCAATGACAATATGGGTTAGAGGTTGCAAAGGTTATTGGCTATAATAGTTAAGGTATGTGAATTAATGGTTATGAGTGATAAGGGTTTTGTGATTAAGGGCTACAAGGTTTAAGGTTTCCAAGAGTTATGGGATAAGGATTTGCTATTTTTTTGTTTTAGTGTGTGAGAGGTTAACTGTTATGTGTGCTAGGGGATTATAATTATTAACAATTATAGAGGTTAAGGGTAATAAAATTTAGGAATTATAAAGAATTGAGGGCGAAGGTTCTAAGGGTTAATGATTTTGGTTTAAGAACATGAGGGTATAAGGTTTAATGACTGTAATTTATTGGGTTCACTCATTAGGGTTTATAGATGTAAGTAGTTGGGTGTAAGAGTTTAGAGGGCTTAAATGGTATACATGCTAGGGTATAAGGATTGAGAATCAAGCATTATAAGAATGATGGTTTATAAGGACGTTTTTTGGGGTTTATAATGCCTGCATATTAATGATACTAGGAGTATAGATTAGGGTCTAATAGGGGTTAATGGATGATAGAGATTAGCATCTAGAAAATCCATAGCATTTAGGTGTTTAAGGTAAGGGATTATGGTTAATATTGATTAAGGCTCATAAGCATCAATGATTTTCATTCATAAAAACTATACAATATATGGGTTAATTGTTGTCAGCATAGGATTCATAATAGTTAGGTGTAAGGGGTTGGAGTTATAAGGGTTAGGATATAAGTATTAGGGATTAAGGTTATAATCCATATTTGTTAATAGTTATGAGTTAGAAGGGCTATAATTATTAGGATTTATATGGGGTAGGGAGTCATAAAGGTTAGTGGTAATATGGATTAGTTGTTTTAGTGTTTAAGGATTGTAGTGGTTAAGGTTTGAGGGGTTGGTGTATAGGAGTCATAAATTAATTGCTATACGGATTAGGAATTATATGTGTCATGATGTAAGGGCTATATAGATTCAAGCGTATGTGAGGTACTATTTTTTTATAATAATCGATAATATTATAAGAGTTAAGGGTTATAGTGGTTACTAAATAAAAGTTATTGTTATTAAGGTTTCGCTAGGAATCATAACGATTAATGGTAAAATGGATTATGGGTTGTAATGTTTAGATATTATAGTGGTTAAGGTTGGAAAGATTGGAATATAGTCGTGATAGATTCAATACTATTGGGGTTAAGAATTATAATTGTCATGATATAAGGACTATATAGATTAGGGGTTGTGTGAGGTATTAGTTCTTGGTAAGAGGGAATAAGACCATAGGAGGTATGGGTTGTACAATGGATACTATAAATAGGTAATTGTGGTTAAGGGATATAAGATGTAACAATGATATAATGAGGTATTAGTTTTTGGTATGAGGGGATAAGACCATAGGAGGTATGGGTTACAATGGATACTACAAATAGGTTATTGCGGTTAAGGGATATAAGGTGTAACGATGATATAAAGTAAGTGTTAATCTTACATGGATTAGGGATGATACTAATCTTGGGTTATGGGTTGTAATAAGTTTTGTTTAAGGGTATAAAATGTTATGATTTGAGTTTTGTGGGATACAAGAGACATATATTAAGGGTAAAGGCTATGTCATATATGTATTATAGTTATTAATGTTAGTTTTAGGGTATATAACTCATAAAGGTCATATAAGTTATGGTTGATATAGATTCATGATTTTAAGTGTTAGAGGTTATAGTGGGTAGCAGTAAAAGATAGTATAATTTCAAAGGGATATAGGAATTGAGAATTAGTGGTTATAGATGTTAAATATTATAGTGATAAAATGTTATATTAATTAATGGATAGGGGTTATGGGAGATTGAGGATCAATTTTAGGGTTCTTAAGGATTAAATTCTTTAAGGGCTAAGGAATATTTGACTTATTATGTAATGGTTATAGTAGTTAAACATTAGGAATTTTAAGGGTTCAAGGATTGATGGTTAATAATTATATATATCGGTGATAATATGGAGTAGAGGTTGCAAAGGTTAATGATAATATTGGTTAGGGTATGTTGATTAATGGTTTTGAGTGATAAAGGTTGGGGATTAAGGGATACAAGGGTTAAGGTTTCTAAGAGTTATGGGATTTAGGGATTCAAATTTTTTTTTAATTTATTGTGTCATAGGTTAAGTGTTATAGGTGCTAGGGGATTATAATTAGTAATAATTTTAGAGGTTGAGTGTGACAAAAGTTAGGAATTGTAAAGAATCGAGGTTATGGGTCCTAAGAGTTAAGGGTTTTGGTTTTAAGAGCATGAGGATATTTAAGGATTAATGATTATCACTTATATAGGGGTCACTAGTTAGGGTTTATAGAAGTAAGTAGTTGGGATAATAATTTAGAATGTTTAAAAGTTATATAAGCAAGGGCATAAGGATTGGGAATCAAGCATTATAATATGTATGGGTTATAAGGTCATTGTTGGGGTCATCATGCTTATATATTAATGATAATAGGGGTTATATATTATGGTCTATATGGGCTAAGGGTTTTAAGAATAAGGGGCTAATGGATGATATAAATTAGCATCTATAAAATCCATAGGTTTTTTGGTGCTTAAGGTAGGGGATTAGGGTTGATATTGATTAAGGATCATAAGGATCAAGGATTCATAGTCATAAAATCTATAAAATATATGGGTTAATTATTGTTGGGATATGATTCATAATAGGAATATGTAAGGGGTTAGGGTTATAAGGGTTAAGTAATATAATTATTTGGGATTAAGGTTTGAGGGTTTGGGATATAGGGGTCACATAGTCATGGCTATACGGGTTAGGAATTATATGTGGCATGATTTAAGGGCTATTTAAATTAGTGGTTATGTGAGGTACTAGCTTTTGGTAATAAGGGATAATATTATAAGAGTTATGGGCTATAAGGGTTACTCAATAAAGGTCACTATGGTTAAGGGTTGGGTAGGAGTCATAATGGTTAGTAGTAATGTGTATTATGGGATGTAGTGTTAAGATATTATAGTGGTCAAGGTTGGGGAGATTGGGATATATTGATCATAGATTCAAGACTCTTTGGGTTAAGAATTATATATGTCGCGATATAATTCCTATATATATTAGGGGCTATGTGAGGAATTAGTTTTGGGTAATAAGGGATAAGATTATAAAAGGTATGGGTTACAAGTATTACTAAATAGAGGTAATTTTGGTTAAGGGTTACAGGGTATAATAGTGATATAAATTAGGTGTTATTGTTACATGGGTTAGGGATGATATTGATTAAGAGTAATGATATGTAGGATATATATATAACTTAGATTTAGATTTTTAATATTATAGTTTATTGTTTATGGGTTTTAGGGATTACAGTCATAAAATCTATAAAATATATGGGTTAATTATTGTTGGATATGATTCATAATAGGAATATGTAATGGGTTAGGGTCATAAGGGTTAAGTAATATAATTATTTGGGATTAAGGTTTGAGGGTTTGGAATATAGGGGTCACATATTCATGGCTATAGGGGTTAGGAATTATATGTGGCATGATTTAAGGGCTATTTAAATTAGTGGTTATGTGAGGTATAAGTTTTTGGTAATAAGGGATAATATTATAAGAGCTATGGGTTATAGGGATTACTCAATAAAGGTTACTATGGTTAAGGGTTGGGTAGGAATCATAATGGTTAGTAGTAATATGTATTATGCGATGTAGTGTTAAGATATTATAGTGGTCAAGGTTGGGGAGATTGGGATATATTGATCATAGATTCAAGACTATTTGGGTTAAGAATTATATGTGTCACAATATAATTCCTATATATATTAGGGGCTATGTAAGGAATTAGTTTTGGGTAATAAGGGGTAAGATTATAAGAGGTATGGGTTACAAGAGTTACTAGATAGAAGTTATTTTGGTTAATGGTTATAGGGTATAACAGTGATACAAATTAGGTGTTACTTTTACATGGGTTAGGGATGATATTGATTAAGAGTAATAATATGTATGTAATGTCCCCCTTTCTATCAGAATTACATATGTCTATTGAAAATTGTGTATGACGCCCTGGTGAGGAGCTAAGGGCCAAGGCCCCACCAGTGGACCTGGCAAAAGTGTATCGTCATTTCTTCTTCTAGGTTTTATGTTATAAATCGTAAATTTATAAAAACACCACTAAGACGATGGACAAACAAAACTACTAAGGGGAGTAGTGGGATAGTTGGAAGGCCATAAATATATACGTATCCCCTTAAGCTTGACGACAAAGGTTGGGCATTATAAGGATTTCTATTCACCATAAGTATCTGACTAAGATACTATGGCTTGGTTGTTTTAAAATCCTAGTATGATTAAGCCAATTTAGTTGATAATTATAACCACATTAACATTGGCATAGAATGCCAAAGAAACATCTACAAGGCCGTAAGATAGAAACAAGCCTAAAGGTCTAAATTGGTTAAAGCACTTTATGCGATAATCCTTATTAAAAGGAAATATATATAGATAGTGATAATTACACATACGTACCATAGTAATCATGCCAATAAGTTATGATAGAGCATAGAGTGCTTATAGTCACTTTTTACTGAAAGGAAGGCATTATAATAATCATGCAATGATAAAGTATTTATTGCCAAGGTATATATATAGACATATATATAGGATTTTAATGGAAGTGTTTTTCATGTAATACATAATAATAAAGGTAGCCCCTTTTCTTTTAAGAGAGCCTACTTATCCTAAATAATAGAAGTTAAACATTAATTTAGTTGAATACTATCACACTGTGATAGATTTGAAAGCTAACAAATGTATATATGTACATATATATTATTTACATAGAAATCAATAATCGACACCAACGGTGGCGCGCTCCCCCATGAAAACTTAATGGAAGCTTAAACATGAGATTTGAGGAGGAATTGATTTCCTCGTTAGAATGGCGCATGGACCCAATGCAACTTGGCAGATCATCGTTCTGTTCTCGGTAGAATCCAAATTCCACCTCATGTTAGAGAATGCCATTTGACATTTAGCTTGCCCTTAACGCCATGGGCGGATCCTCCAAGAAGGAAAAAGTGTCTGTATTTATTGGGAGGATAGCTTCTAGTAACGGGAGGGGGAAAAGAAAGAGTTTTTTTTTGGGGGACACTCTCTGCATTCTCGAAAGATGGAGGGTATGGCGAGAGGAAGAGATGCAATATTTGCTGCAAAAAGGTAGGGATGTATTGTCTGCTGTGATTGTGTTCTTATTTAGTTATGTACTTATATACATTGGGAAAGGGTAGAAGGGGGATAGCCGCGTTTGTTCTCAATTAGCAATAAGTTATATCATGATTGTGCTCTTCCTTTTACAGGAGGGGAATTAGATTTATCTTGCTGCGTTTTATTCTGATTATAAATATATTTTTCTGTTCCGATGGATATTGGGGAAAAAGTAAGGCTTGTCAAGACTGATCCCATTCCGATCTCATTCTTCTGAATAAGTCTTGGTTTATATATATATATATATATATATATATATATATATATATATATCCGTCGAATGTTTGCGAGGAGGGGAAAAAGACGATCTCTGCAAATGTAGGCTTTAATCCCCAAAAATTTGTCATGGAGTGTTGTTTGCGTTCTAGCATGAAATCTCCGATATAGGTTATGATTTGCTGTTTATAAGCCCTGTACACATACATGTATAGATATGTGAACTCTCCACGATACTCTCTGGTTTGTTTTAATTACTCATGCGTTATTATTTTTAAACCTTGTCTAATCCTTACATTAGATCAAGATCTGTATTCTTGAAGTTGAAAGTACATAGGAAACATTCGAGACCTCATGTGAAGGAAGTCGATGGACGGTGTGGGTACAATGAGTCTTTTAACCTTCTGCTCTCTGCGTCCTTGACCGATTTTATGTGGTGCCATGCATTTTGTGTCATCATGATTCTACCATGGGAACCACTGCTCATCCTTTTCTAAAAAAGAGGATCCACCTTTCCACTCCATTATGGCAGAGCTGGGCGATCTCTTCTTAATAGAATCGATCCCACGCTCGATTACTGTTGTAAGATGGTCCATTCATGGTGGCTCAGGACAGAGCGAGACGATCTCTCTCAGTGGAGAGGATCGACCCATGTACGCATAAATAAATTGTGCGATCTCTACAGATCTGGTTGCTCTGTTTCTTCGTTGTACTTAGCTGTCTGCGTTTGGGAGAGTAAAACCCTGAATATATTATATGCTGGTATTTTTCTATGTGGTGAATTCGTAGAAGCTAATGATATTAACTAGAGTCAAGGTCCCAGCAAAGGCCAGGAGATCTTGGTGTCTTGTATCCCTGTGTTAGTGTATTTGTTGATTTTTCCTCTGTAGTGAGTTTGCAAATGATAGTATATTAATTAGAGTCAAATTCCCAGCAAAGGGTATGAATGCTGGAGAGAAGATCTCAGTATCTTTTTATTATTAAAGTTGCTTGTGCATTTATGGTGTAATCATATTGTTTCCATCTGATTATGCTCGAACCGAAGTAGTATTAGATATATGTTTATTAGTTATTTAGATCGAAAACATGGCTGTGATGACTTTTCTGCTATTGATTTTACTATAAAAGTGTAATGCAGAATCTAGGGTAATATCTGTGTTAGATTGACCCATACCGTCCACTTACATGTTGTAGTCCTAGTAAGTGGTTGAAAGGGATATCATTCCATACCTACATTTGAGGATTTGATGGAGGTATATAGTTGTCAAACATGCTGGAATTTTGCTCCGCGATAATAACCAGGCTTGGGTATAATTATGATGTGTATAAGTTCTCTTTATATTTTAATGTGTATTTGCTAATGAATTAGCAGGGCGACCTCCTCCATGATCGACCCATGCAACTAAAGGTTGTCTTACTTAAAATATAAGAGGGATGGAGAGATTCAAGGGAAACGACCTATTCTGAGTATTGGAATAGCGTTACCATAAACTGTTGTGTATTTACATGGTTGTATTGCTGCATTGAAATCAACATAAAATCCTATTGTTGTTGTATATCCTTTTATGCTAGTCAAGATAGCGTGGGTGAAATCCCTGTAACACTTCGAAGATAGGTTTTTGGATAGTGGAAGATACTCTCCATGAGAGAAAGGCAAGAGAAAAGGAAAAGTGTTATGGTAACCAAGTTGGTTGTGAAGTGTAATATTTTTCTTGATTTAATAATATAAGATATTACCTTGCTTCGTGGACGTAGCCCAAGTTGGGTGAACCACCTTAAATATGTTCTCTTATGTGTGGTATATTTGTGTTTGAATTTGATGGTCTCCTTTATTGAGTAGTTATGCTGATTTGGTTGTGTACATGGTCTCTTCATATGTGTTATATTAATTTATTGCGAGATTTATTTCTTATGAACATGTGTACCATTATAGAACGTTTTATTAGCTAAATGCGGATGATGCATTATGAATGTTTCGATTTAACGAATGGCCGTTTTACACAGGGAAATATGTTAGATATTTTGGTCCTTCAACTATGACAGAAATCTTTTCAAAATTCCCGACTTTACTAACATCATTTGTAGGGTATGTTACAATGTAGGATATATATATAACTTAGATTTAGATTTTTAATATTATAGTTTATTGTTTATGGGTTATTGGGATTATGGTGTATAGAGCTTGGGGATTATACAAATTGCATATTTAGAGTTGTATGGATTTATGTTTGTATCATATATGATTAATGATGGTTATTGGTTAAGTGACATAGTCGTTGGTGTTTATAATGATTAATGACTAGGGTTAATTATTTGAAGGGTTACAGGTTATAATAATTAGGGTGTATAAGGGCTAAATTTTGTAGGGTTTAGGGTTGTAAAGTTAGAGGATAAGAGTTATATATAAGTTTGGAGTGTTAATCTTTATAAATTTTAGGGGTTCATATCTTATTTCATTTACAGGTGATATAGGTCAAGTTGAGTTAAGAGGTATACATGTAAAGGGTTTTAAGGGTTCAAGGTTAAGGGTTACTCTTTAGTGTGATACAATTTAATGACATTAAGGGTTAAATGGTTATCTCGAATATGTGTTACTAGTTAAGGGTTGTGGTGGCTAAGGATGACTTGTTATAATAATTAAGGATTATCCATAAAGTGTGGGTGTGGTAGGGGCAAGGAAACATGGGTTATATGTCTTAGAAGTTATAAGAGTTTAAGGTAAAGATAGTATGGAAAGATTTTATATAAATGGGTGTTTGCAATTATTAGCTAAGGGTTATACAAATTAGCTAGTTTTGTTTTAGGGGTAGGGCATGAGAGATTAAATTTGATATGGTGACTACTTTTCTAGGCGAGTCATTTATATAGCTCACTTGTTAGGGGTATAAGGATATTTATTATAAAGGATAATCATTAGAAGGGTTAGGGTTTATAAAGGTAACTTATTAGTCATTACTTTACTCATTGATTTTTTAGTAAGGTTTATATGGTTAGGGTTCGTAGTGATTAGGGTTTAGAGGTATTAAATTTTATGGAGGTTACGGGTTAGGTTTAAAAATGTTTATGAATTATGAAGATGACGAGTTAGATTAGTTATATAGGTTAACCTTCATAGTGATTAGCCATTATATGTGGCATGTTTTAGAGGAGATGAACGTATTAGAGATGATAAGGATTAGATGTTATAGATGCTTGGGATTTAGGTTGTGGAATATTAATGGTATGGTAACTAAATGAGGGATTTTATGAGAAATAAAGCTTATATTGGTTAAGGGTTATTATGTTCAATTATAATAAGAGTTAAATGTATATCATATATAAGGGGTTACAACTTATATATTTTATGACTTACAATGGTAAGTGTTAAGGAATATCATGAAATAGTGTTGGGGGGTAGGGACTACATGTTACATGTTTTAGGGATAGGTAGTAGAGGTTATAGAGGATAAGGGTTATATGTATTAATGTTTTATAATAGCAATGGGTTAAGTATTAGGGACATTATACGTTAGGGGATAAAATAGCATGAGATAGTTTGTATAAGGATAAGGGTTTAAGGGTAGGGTTTAAGGTGTAAGGGTTTAATCTCTTAGGTGTTAAGGGTTATAATTATTAGTTATAATTTATGGGTTATAGATATGAAGGGTTACATGATAGTAGTGGGGTGGCAAGTATGAATGATTAGAGGTGATATGATTATGAGTTATATGAGTTAGTGATTATGATATAAAGGGGCTATATTGGTTATTAGTACTAAATTATATTTTTTATGGTAGGTGATGTAGGTTGAAATGGTTAAGGTTTATAAGCTTTAGGGGTCATGGATTAGACAATAAGGGTAATTGTAGATAATAGTTTAAATGAGTAATAATAACTATTAATTTTTCTTTATAGTGGCTAGGGGTTATATGGTTTAAGGTTTGGATATTTATGATAAAGTTTAGGGTTGTTAAGGATTAAAGCCTTTAAGGGTTAGAGAATATTTGACGTATAATGTAATGGTTATGTTAGTTAAATATTAGGAATTTTTAGGGCTTAAAAATAGTGGTTAAGAATTAAATGGATCAATGATAATATGGGGTAGATGTTGCAAATGTTAATGGTTATATTGGCTAGGGTTTGTGCATTAATGGATATGAGTGATAAGGTTTATAGCAATTAAGTGTTACGGTTTTTCATTATTAGGGGTTATGCTTGATAACTAAGTTATAAGTGTAGGTTTAATATTAATAGCATTTAAAATTTATAATAGCTATGGGTTAGAATTACTAAGTATGGGTGAGGGGTAAGGCATACTATTTCCTAGGTTGCTTGTGTAAAGCATTAACAAAGGGGTGTCCCTCGTTAGACACTTTAAAAACCTTGTGTATACACGGTCGACCACCCAACTTGGGGCGTACTAGGAAGGATTCTTAGGGATTTACCTCCCTCCACCTATTACTAGCACAACGACGTTCCAGTTTCCAGCTACAAGAAAGGCACATGTGTCAAGATACCGAGTTAGAAAATTGTTTCCAAGCAATTTTCCATAATGTTCCTTTGACAACACTCTACACAAGACTTTTAATATATGTTATAGTCAAAGTATAATTATAAACAAAATACAAGTTCAGGAAAAAAAATTATATATCCAAACAAATAAAGGACTTTTTGACTACTAAAATTAAAAAAAAAACTATATATCTTACTTTCTTAGAATTTGAACCAATAACCTCCTAACTAAGTTATAAGTGTATGGTTAAGACTAATAACATTTAAAATTTATAATAGCTATGGGTTAGAGGCAATAGGAGTTACTAAGTATGGGTGAGGGGTAAGGCATACTATTTCCTAGGTTATTTGTGTTGAGCATTAACAAAGGGGTGTTCCTCTTTAGACCACTTTAAAAAAATTGTGTATACACGGTCGACCACCCAACTTGGGGCATAGTAGGAGAGATTCTTAGGGAGTTACCTCCCTCCACCTATTACTAGTGCAACAATGTTCCAGTTTCCGGCTACAACAAAGGCACATGTGTCAAGATACCGAGTTAGAAAATTGTTTCCACACAATTTTCCATAATGTTCCTTTGAAATCACTCTACACAAGACTTTTAATATATGTTATAGTCAAAGTATCATTATAAACAAAATACAAGTTAAGCAAAAAAAAAATATATCCAAAAAAATAATAAAGGACTTTTTTACTACTAAAATTTAAAAAAACTATATAGCTTACCTTTTTATAATTTAAACCAATAACCTTTAGAAAAATGATTATATATATTATTAAACACAAATTAATAAAAAAATTCATTTATATATTAAAATTTCTAATACTAACATATACAATATATTTTGAACCAATGTATATTAACATATTAGAACATCACAACAAAAACAAAGAATAAATATGTAAATGAATAAAATAAAACAAATATAAAATATAAAACTTAAAATATGAAAATTTATATAAATAAATATACTAAATAAGTTCATGCATTACTAAATCTCAATAAACTTTTTTTCTTCTATTTATATGGATGAAAAAAAATACTCAACTTCAATAAACTATTCCATACATGAAGCACAATTATTTTCTATGAGATTAAAAGAATTTCATCATTTATTGTTTACTCAATATTTTGGGAGTGGGTCTAAATGGAAAAATGGATTATTTTATCAATATTACATGGAATGGAACTCATGTCCTGGAATTCTAAAAGATTTTGTCCACAAATTTTACTTGCAAATCAGTATTCCTAACTTAAAAAAATAAAGTGACCTTTTTCTAGTAGAAATTGGGGTTAGCACTTCATTAAACAAATATATTAGTTTATATAATATTAATTAAAAATAAACCTTACCTATAATTCATAATTCTGAGTCATAAAAACATCGCTCTCTACCACACTACCTCATCTCAAATTTTCTCTCAAGCTGAATGGCGACCTCTCCCTAGATGTTTCCATAAACAATATATAATCAGTGAGCGGAGTTTTCTAAGTCACCTTCTGCCATGGAAAAGATTTTCAGAAGAAGCTTCTCTTACATATAACAGAATATGAACCTCAAAATTTCCTAGGGGGTGCGGCATAGAGGTTCCAGGTTACATATTTGAATCTTTTTGACCTTGCAATAAAGAAAGATTACGAAGATTGCCCGAAAATTTTGGTCAGCCATTTATGAATAGAAATAATAAATATTTCTTTAAATCTTCATTAGAAAAAGGACATTAGAAGATCACTGATTTCCCAGTACAATAAATAATGAATAAGGTAACCAATGGAAGAATTTCACATAGAGGTTTGAATAATAGCATTGTCGGATTGGGAACATTGATTTTTTTCTACTTGGGTAAACAGTTTTATCACAAATTGCAGTCGAAAGTCGAAATGTGTAAATAAAGTGGTTATAACAAATTGCACTAGATTTGCAATAAATCTAAATGATTAAAGATTATTGTTGGGTGGAGCATATAAGAGATGGCTTCGCTTTGGTTGGTAACGGATCAAGTATTAAGTGTTAGTAGGTAGGGCACTTGCTTAGGAGTTTCAATCCAAATTAGTTTAAATAAGAACTGGAATCATAGGTGGGCCTAATTGAATTCAGAATACTACCAATTTATCTTATTTTTTGGCATCCGGGAAAAAGAAAGTGTAGGCAATAAAGAAGGGTTTTAGAGGCTCTGGAGGTCTCACTCAGATTTGGCACCAATAGCCGCCTACTCGGGAAATATTGTTTGTTCGGCCTTGGCAATCTTACCCCGTGGATCTTACCCCTTTTGATCGATAAGAAATATTTTCTACACAGGAGGGTCTAAATTGTTCTGGAAGGAGGGTGAAATCGGAACAACTAATCCATTAAATTAATAATAAGAACCATTAATATTTCCGAGCATGCATATGAATTCATGGATACACCGCAGGGGGCGAATCGAAGAAAGCAGACACCACAGAAATACGAGTGTTTTACAGGGGGCGAGGCTGGAGTAGCTTAAATTGTTCATGCATAGTTATAGCTAGTTGAGACATATACAACATATAACAGATAATATGTTACAGCACTTAACTTCTAACATATGTATGTATTCACTCACTACAAGTTAAATAACTGTGTACTAATATGTATTGCTTGGGATATTACACACTAATTGCAATACTAGTTGAAATACTGTTAAACTAAAAGCTGCAACTATGCCATTGAAGATACATTATGTTCTGGTAATATTCCCTATCAAGCATTTTATTATCGATGACCATTATCTTGGCTCCCAGCGGAGGTATGTCTGGATGTGTTCGTTACTGATAAGTTGGTGATAGTTATCGGACATAGAGAAGCAACCCACCTTATCTCTGTAGGGTTTCATCCAAAAGCTAACTCAGTATGTGTTCGAACTATTTGCCTCCTCTGAGAATGGCCCGGAATGGGAGTAATCCTAGGTGGCATCAAACTACTCTTAATGGTGGTGGATGCTGAACAAGAGGTGGGGTACTCCTAACATCCAAGGAAAAACTCTCCTAGTGAAAGGAAAGAAGCTAGTAATAAATCTTTGAGCATATGTTATGTAGTAATGGTTATCGTAAACAGTTATGATCCTCTAGGAGCCCTAGATGTGTACTCCTAGGAGCCCAACAGGTGCAAGGCAATCCTGACGAAAAGGTAAGCAATGCCATAAGAGATTTAAGGACTAAGAGGCTTAAAGGAAAGGCTATACCATGCCCTAATAAATTGAAGGACTCAGCTAAGATTGAAAAACTAAGCCGAGAGGTTCCCACAAGCAAATGAGGACAGAGGGTTTTATTTTAAAGTTATATATGCATTTAGAAGATGCCCTTCATTACTTATGCAAAAACTACGTGAGTCTGTATGCACAATATCTGGAGAATACAGACAAGAAGAAAGGATAACGAGCGGCTCTAATTATAAATAGCACTAAGACACTTCTGGGGAGAGGAAGAATAATGGGAAAGGAAAGGAAAAAAAAGGATGGTTGGTTATATAAACTAAAAGATTTGTATAAACGAAAGTTGTCATGTTCTTAGTGTTAAGGGTTTTTCAAGGTTTTGAAATAGACTGGCCTCTACCCAGATCAATGTTCAACCATTTCATCATAGACTGTCCTCTACCCAAATCAAGATCCATCATAGTAATTAAAAAGCTCAACAATAGGAAACATAAAATTAAAAAGCTCAACTTCGTAATATAATATACCAGAAAGGATATTTTTTTATATCTATCTCTACGGAGGGATTTACCTAAGAAGACGTAGTGGACGTTTTTGGTCGAAATCTGAATAGCCAATAAAATACCAAAACAATGCATCTGCTTCACAAGATAAACAAAGTTGTGTTACGCTCAGAGCAAATTATAGTGAAAATAGTAAATATTTCTTTAAATTTTTATTAGAAAAACAATGTTATTGTACTAAGAGCATATCACGGTGAAAATAATAAATTGTAAGGGATACAATGGGCATATGGAAGGTTTTTATTTGAAACAAAATCCTGACATTTAGATTTAAAATACTGAACATCTCCTAACTCATCATAATACTGAACATCTCCTAACTCCTTTCAATTGAATTTTTTGCCCAACTGTTAGCTTAGCTGGTTGGGTCCTGGTTGGGTCCCAGTTCCGGGCAAGAGGTCAAAGTTTCATTTCGTGAGCCCGTTGGAGTATGGTAATTATGCTTCTAAGTTTACTGCCCGAGACTCCGATATCATGGTAATTCTAAGTTTATTGTCCGATACGTCGATATAGATAAATAAAAAAAGAAAAAGATGCAGGTTTTGTTTTAGTAAAGTCAACCTATAGAAAACAACCCACGGTATTTCCATCCCATCCCATCAAGGAGAGAAAGACACTCGAGTATTTCCATCTCATCACTGAGATGGAGACACTCGAGTATTTGTATCTGATAATTTGTGGAGAGAAACAGAGTCGAGTATAGTGAATTGCTGAAAATATTTAAATGGTAGGAATTCTGAAAAGATTTAAATGGCAGTTCTGAAAAGATTACAGGAGCCTTTAAAAAACAATTTTATAATTTAAGATATAGTTTATCCCAACTGAAAATAGGTTAAACTTGGAGCTAATAAATTGAGAACAATAATAGAAGCAATAAAATAATGTAATGAAAGAATAAAGGCCGTTACACAATGTCAAATGTAAATGTAATGTTTTATTGGAAGACAGCATTCGATGAAAATAGAACCTGTAACTTGGATGCTTGGATATACAGATAAAATGAATTTATCGAAAACAATTGAGGCAGAATATCTTTTCTATTTAAATATTCAATCCCATGGTTTAATAATTATTATTTCCATAGATGCCTTTTGCAATCTTTTGAATTTCAGGATCCCTCATGGGAAACCATTATAAGCGCTCTAGGTGTGATCTTAAAAGAGAAAGGACGTTTTGCCGAAAGAACCATTCATAATGCTTAGATGAATGACGCTGAGATTTATTCAGAACACCTTTTTCTGGGAATCTAACTGATGATGTTTAGGTCGTAATTAAGTCTATGAATCCTATTAAACTCATAAATTAAAACAAAACCAGCAAAACATAAATTTATGTATATATTAATAACTTATATGGCCATAAGAAACTCTTTAATGAAAAAAATTATAAAAATATATACTAATAAATTATATAAATATAAAATTTATAAAAACTATGTCTTTTTCTAATTTTGATTTAATAATTTAAAAAAACAATATATTGAACCAACTTACCTTAATCTATTACAATATTTCAACAAAAACAAAAAATAAATATGTAAATGAATTTAAAATAAATTAAATAAAAAATATAAATATTTAATATGACAATAAATATATCAAATAAATTCATGCATTACTAAATTATAATAATTTTTTTTCATAAAAAACAATTTAACATCAATAAAATATCTCATCCCATAGGAAGGAGAAGCTAGAAAGTTTTTCAAAAAATTCCACTTGGAGAAATGGTGTTCCTAACCTACTCTAGAAAAATTAATTATACTTGGAATTAGGGTTAACAACATTTATACCATAGAGGTTGGAGGTTACTTATTCAAATTGTAAGATAGAGGTTTTGTGTTAAATATTTGATCCTTTTTTGAGTTGGGAAGAGAGTTTTAGTTTGAATTTTTTTGAGTTGGGAACAAACATTTAGTTTGATTTTTTTTTGTTGGGAACTAATTTTTTTATGATAAATTACAATCTAAATATGTAAATAAAAAGTTATAACACATTGCAGTAAAATGTGTAAAATTAAAAAACTATTCCAGTAAAATGAGAAAAAAAGATCTTTATAAAACTTTTGTTATTTAATTACAAAAGATAAATCACATAATATAGTTAGCTTGTAAGAAAACCCAAAATATGACAGGATGAAGAGAGATTTTCTTAAACGTTAATTAGTTATTTAATTTACCAAAATCCAAAATGCTAATGATTTGAAGTAAAACAAGAGAGAATGATTTTAAAAGAGTTTTATCTCATAATAAGTAGTGGCCAGATATCCAATAGAATGACCAAAACAATTTATCTTCCTCACAAAACAAACAAAGTAAGCTTTCAGAAAATTCTTCCTCACAAAACAAACAAAGTAAGCTTTCAGAAAATTACAGTTAAGATTTAAACCAACAAAGTAAGCTGAGAGAAAATTACAGTTAAGATTCAAAAAGGGCATTAAAGTTACAATAAATACAAACCACAAGAATTACTTAACAAATATATTTTTTAATTTTTATTACTCAATTTATCCATATAATTATTTAATTTATTGTTAAAGCAGAGAAGCAAACCAGAGTGCTAAGATTTATTTGCTTTACAGAAAAAATGTAAATGGTTTACATTATTATATTATATTAAAGACTATTTCTTTGAAACAAAATCCTGAGGGTTAGATTTTTAAAACGGAACATGTCCTGAAACAAATTCATAAATTGAAGATTGAGGATGCTCCACCAAATCACAGCCGGTTTTGGCTGTTTTGGCTCTTTGTAATCAGAGCAAAAACCAAATCACGTCAGTTTAAAAAAACTTTGATAAACTTTGATAAATCACGTCAGTTAAACATAAATTTATCTATGTACATGAGTAAACATCATCAAATTGTTGTGTGACGTTTAAAAGACTAAAATTAAAAAAAACCAATTTGAATCAATAACTTCTTGAAAATTATTATATATATTATTAAATAAAAATTAATAATAAGATTATATGATAAAAATACTGTAATTCTAATTCATAACATATATTTTAAACCAACTTATATTAATATATTACAGTATCTCCACAGAAACAAATATATATATATATAAAATAAAATAAATTTAAAATATGAAAATTAAAATAATTTATATAAATAAATATATCAAATAATTTTTTACGTTACTAAATTGCAATAAACTTTTTTTTTCAAAAATAATATGAAATAAAAAAAACAACTAACATCTTTTTCTGTTTAGAATAATTTCATTATTTACTGTTACCTTATATGTAGGAGTGTGTACAAATGTAAATATGATTTATTTTTTCAATATTACATGTATAGTGGAAACCCAAAAGAAATTGCAAAAAACCGAAAAAAACCGAAAAAAAATTGCAAAAAAAATCCATTCGGGATGGTGTTTTTAACTTATTCTGGAAAAATAAATTAAAATGACCTTGTTCTAAATGGAAATCAGTGTTAGCAGCTATTTGAGGAAAAATAAATTTAAGTAGTCTATATGAAATTACTTACAAAATAAGTCAAAATAATATATAAAAACAGTGAAAACAGGGATACTCCATGACTGGTATTATTACTTTTTTGAATTATTGCGTTACAATAATTATTGCACGTTGCCCAGGCATCTATAATGGATATTACAAGACAAATGGATGCTTGGGCGCCGTGCAATATCCATTATAGATTAGGTTAGGAAGCTTTGGAAATAATGCAGGTTTTGTTTAATCAACCTATAGAAAATGGACGAAAGTATATTTCTCCTGGTTTCATTTTCCACATCCCTTCTCTTGTAAAACTATGTTGTAGTCTAATATCTTTTCCCTATCCTCCCATTTTTTAAATTTAATCATTGTTTTCTTGCACTTCCAATTTTTTATAAAACCCCTAAAATATAGTATACAATACTGATAACTAACAAAAACAAAAAATATAGTATGCATTACTGATAACTAACAAAAACAAAAAATATAGTATCCAATACTTATAACTAACAAAAAAAACAGCAAGCGCTTCAATGAGAGAGAGGCTGAGGTTCTACCTGTGGTGTTACGATGGCAGAGGAAGAACTAAGGAATGTAGAACGAGGGCGTCATCGTCATAGACTTTCACAATTATCACAGATACAACTACAACCCCAGAAACATAGTGAAACAAATTGATCTGCAGTAAAACAACAGAGACCTCATTAAGCATATAATTTAGTAAAAACAGAAAACGTTAATGCAGTAAAAACAGAAAACTCAAAGCTTCTCATACCAGACCTAGAAATTTGTCATTCTACTAAACAAGTTAATCTGATCTAGAAAATGTGTGCGATTCAGGCAACTCTAGCATCAATAGTTTGTAGTAAACGTACATAAAGAAAGATTTGTCAGTCGTCTTCACAGGTATTAACTGCGTAGCCTTCCATAATGGGTTTCTGCGGGTGTCTCGTATCCTTTCTCAATCATCACGGATCCAACTACAAAATCAAATAGACATAATCGTAATGAAAGACAGCTGAAGCATAATCAAATAAACATAATCATAATCTAAATCCAGTTCGAGCAGAAGAGCACGGGGAGCGGTTTACCTTTACCCAGAATCCTCAGTATTAGGTACAGTTGCGATTCGTTTTCAAATAGATTCACCATAGGTAGAAGCAAAGCAGGCAGAGGCAAGAAATAATTTAGAAACAAAATACACAGAGATGATACGACAGAAATGGAAGCACAATCTGCATGCTACTAATAGGTACTATTTTGACGTTTGGAGATAATATGAACTATTTTGACCTGGCTCAGGTCAGTAGAAATGGAGGGGCAGGCGAGGGGAAGCCTTGGCAACGAGAGGCACCGCCTTCTTCCCGAAAACTTCGTCCATGTTAAGGGTGTCTTCATTGGGAGGGAGATCCCAATTGAAGGAATGAATCAACGACCCCAAAATGTATTCCACCAACACAACTCCCATACGATACCCTGCACAGATGCGTCTCCCTTCCCCAACAGGAATCGATCTTGGATCCCATAAACCTCTCCAGTTCTCTTCCGATCCCCCAGATGTTGACCATCAGCCTGGTGTTCTTGGGGATGTAATAAATCCTGCACACCAAGAACATTGAAATACATAACTCACAAAGATAGAAATTCCCAGCAATCCATAAACTTCGGAACAATCCATTACAAATATAACATTGGACATTGTTTTGGGTACTACACCTGAAGGAGAGCACTGATATGGACCTCCGAGAGTCTCCCGCCATGGCTGTCACGGTGTTCTTCGATCATCTTCGTTAACATCACATCGAATCTTTAACGCTCCAACTCGGGAGAAAGATGCTTTTTATCCAACGGAAAGCGGCTTGAAAAGATGCTTTTTGTCCTTTATGCTTTTTATTCTTGAAAAGATGTTTTTTATCCAACGCGCAAAGGGCTCGAAAAGATGCTTTTTATCCAACGGCAAGCGGTTTTAATTTTAAAAATTCAAATTGAACCGTTGATTCAAAACTGCTTTTTTATCCAACTGCAACGGAGTGTTATTTAAGAAATTCAAATAGAAACTTTGATTTGAAGCCACTTTTTTATCCAACCGTATTCAAGTGTTATTTAATAAATTCAAGTTCAACCGTTGGATGACATTCTTATGCTTGTTAATGATTACAGACAGGTGCATTTCAAATTGAACCGTTGGATGACATTATTGTTATGATCGAACGGTTGAGTTAGGTGATGTTGTTGCCATGATGGTTGACAGCTTGCATTTTCAATTTACTTTACATATTTGCAAATCTAAGGACCAGATCATCCATTTACTAACTTAAATCAAATGAAAGCCGTGCTTGGCAGTTGGAATGCTATAGGTTGAATTATTGCTTTTTTTTTTTAATTTGGTAAGGGTTAACCATAATCGATTTAATTTTATAACAATTCTTTGTTGTTAAATGCAGTAATTTGCGGATAAAAAAAATTTAAATGATTCTAAATTCTATCTATTATTATGTAAAAAAATTATTTAAAAATAATAGATCTGTTGTTTTAGATAATACATTCTATTTTGGTTACATTTTATATGCAAAATGTTACGGTAATTTATTTGTGTCTCTACTTTGTGAGAAATATTTAGTGGACAATGCAACTTACAATGTAGTTGTTAATGTGGATAGTCTTTTTATAACATATTTTTGAATTTTTAAATAAAGATATCACTTAGCATGTAGTTTGTACATGCTACATTCATATACATCTCTTTTCAAACCTCAAATACTAATTCAATCTTTGTCCTCATTTTTAATTCTCAAATCCAATATTTGCCCAACGAAAAATTGGTTCATGTTCAGATTAATCATTAAGAATCAAGGACCATGTCATTGCCAGTCATTAGTTGAATATGTCTGATCATTTTTATTTCATGGGTTGGTCTCGAATCAACTGTTAGGAAGAATACCCACATTTAGGCTGAATCAAAAGAGAATATCATCAAAGTTGACATCACTAGTACATAAATCACTCAAGGATTTTAATGGGTTTTATTTATCTCGCAATAAGAGATGGATCACAATTAGCTGTGATAATCACACTTCTCCATGATAATTAGAGAGGTAGCACAACTTTATGGAGCATTGTGGATGGGTTATTAAAAGGAAGACCATAGCAAATTAAAAAAAACAAGATGAAATTCATTGAAAGCAATATGTTTCTCCTTATATTTTGTTGATCTCCAAAATTATGAACATCAACATGATTGTGAAATGTCAGAACAAGATGATTAGCGAAGCCTACACACTCCCCATTACCAATTTTCCCATTCCCTCTCAACCCTGCGTTCATTCCCAAGTCTGCAATATACCATTACTAGGATTGCAATGCTCATTATATTTCCAATTCTTTGTTGCCAACTCCATATTGTTTGACAAATCCCACAAATTCGTTTTCGGTTTTGTTTAGATAGGATTCAAAAGTTCACTTTCATCATTCTCATAAGGAACTATAACAACCAACGATAGCTCCATCAACATATTACAAAACTCAAGGAGATGTAATTTATTTGGTATGTGGGCTGCATTGTTTCAAAAAATCACCATTTAATTACAAGCTGTATTGTTTCAGAAAAATAATTACAAATAATTACAAGCTGTACATTGTTTCAAAAAATCACTATTTACGTAGAAAGGATTACAACACAAGCTCCAGGATCTCATCTAAAGAAAGAAATCAATCCATATTGCATTGTTCCATTCAACGCTTCAAACAACCCCTAATAAGAGGACATCAACACTCTCATATTTGAGGACAAAGCTTCCCTTAAAGGGGGTGGCAATGTTACATAAATAATAATCATAATAATCATAATAATATATAAACTAATAATCAACCAATAATGATTATTTAAAGAGGACATGACTCCTCCAAATAGGTTCCCACGCCATATTTAAAGGCAAACTTTCAATTGTAAAAGATATCATCTTATATTTACCAATTATTCAATATGTGGGTTATGTCAGAAATCATGTGTTTATTCAGATTTATTTGAGAATATCTAGATATGAATATTACAAGAAATCAGATTGTGAGGAACCTGCAACAATTAATTAATGAAAATACACGAGATAGAAGTAATAATAGAACTCAGAATCACTTTATTGATCACAGGCCACTTTGAGGGGGTAACCTCCTTTGAGAAAGCTCAATACAAATAACTTCACAGTGCCTTGATTGGCCTCAATGCACACTTATATACTAAGTTTAGGTGCCAATACTATGGGTCAAAACCATGGGCCAATACAAGCTATGGGTCAACAAATACTACGGGTGACTTACAAAACATATGTGCCCAACAACAATAACACAACTATGGATCAACAAATACTACGGGACGTCTTACAAACCATATGCATCCAACAACAATATACTAACAAAGTAAAGACATGGGTTCCTAGCATCCCTTCTCCCTTAGAAAAAGCTTTGTCCTCAAAGCTTTAGATGTGGAAATTGATGTTGAATTTGAAGGAGTGGTACCTATGTAGTAGCCTCTGGTTGCATGTCATTCCACTGAATTAATACCTCTATGATAGAGTGAGAGATAAGCTGCGGATGCCCTTTGAGTGTCAGGGAGGATTGCTTGGAAGGATGTAGATAAAGAAAAACCATATCAACTGCTTGAAAAGTGTGCTCGGAACGGTGTTGATTGGCTTGTTGTTTCATACGAATTCTGGCCATGTGAAGAGTGTCCTGCAAAATGCGAAGAATCTGATCACGGTTTCAAAGAACTGTGTCAATTGCCTAAATTGGTTCATTGTTGAGGGTGTATGGAAGAATAAATGGCGGTGCCTAACCATAGATTTATTCATATGGAGTAATTTTAGATGCAGTAGTGTACCACCATTTAGTGAGAGGGAGCCACTTCACCCACGGAGGTGTTTCTTTGGAGGTGAAGCAACGCAGATAAGTTTTTAAACATTTATTGGTAATGTCAGCCTGCCCTCCAGATTTAGGGAGCCCTTCAATGAATTCCAAAGACATATCTGTCCAGATCCATGGAAGGATGGGTACGGGTTCGAGCAATCCTGGAAGGAGCTCGAAGGTATCATATTCAACCACCATCTTGTTAATTGTCCTTTTCATTCCCTTTCAAAAGAAGGTATGTTGTGCCTGCTCATACATTTGGAGGATCCCGGAGTGCCTGACCAATGGAGATGCATGGAGGTCAGAGAAGACATAGCCCTGTTGAACAGATTGCAACCAATTTGGAACAAGCAGAGAAATAGCTGAAAGAGAAACTGGGGCATCAATTCTGCGAGAAAGAGAATTTGCCACCAAATTGTGTTGACCCTCCATGTGAGTGATCTCATTGGCATAACCCAGTAGTTGGCGAATCCATTTCAGTTGTGTGGGTGAGGAGACTCGTTGTGCTAGGAAATATTTCAAACTCTCGTGAGCAGTCCTTATGCAGAAATAATTCCCTAATAGGTATGGCTGCCACGTCTGTACTGCATGCAAAATAGCCATCATTTCCTTCGCAGATGTAGAGGCAGCTAAATTCTTACCAGAAAGGTCTCGTGAAAGTGACAATCCCACTGGTTTAGCAAAGGCACCGGCATATCTATTGAAAATTGGTTTGAGATCCAAGGGAGTAGTGGAGACCATTGATGGGTGCATCTGAATGGAATGGAACTGAGCAATGACACCATGTGAATTCTTCTTAAGGATTTTTTCCAGGCGATGTGAAATGATGATGCAGAGAGACCCTGGCTATAAGCCTGTAAATTTATGTTTTTTTCCATCGACTGAAAACTGCATCCAAAGTTCAACAAAATCCCATAATATGGGTTCAAGTGTGTGTAACCATTGAACACCCAAAACCACATAACATCTGCCCAAGGCCAAGGAAAACATGTCAGAACGCAAGTTATAATCTTCCATAGAGATACGCAGATTGTGACACTTCCCCTTGCAAGGTTAGGTGCCCCCATTGGCAACCATGACTTCAAAGATGGAGCGAGGATGGATAAAACAATCAGCCTGTTTGGTGATCCAAGGGTCAAGGAAGTTATGAGTGCTACCAGAATCAATGATTATGGTAAGAGGGAGCTTCTTGAAGTAACCCTTGACCCGCATTGTTTGGGGGGTGGTGATTCTGGCTAAAGCATGGAGAGATATCTCTGGGTGGTCTTCCTGAGATGGAGGGTCAATAGGCGGCTCCTAAATGTCGACCTGATCATCCATTGTATCTAGCTCTTCTTCACAAATTTTAGAGGTAGGCAGAGAATACACATCCAATAGATAGAGCTTTTGTTGAACACACCTATGTCCCCGAGTGAATTTCTCATCACAATTATAACAAAGCCCTTTTTCTCTACGTGCCTGCATCTCTGTTTCAGACAAATGCTTGATAGGAGTTGGTCCAGGAGCTGGCGGGATGGGAGGTCATTGAGAACCCATATTTCGGAAGGGAACAAAAGTGGGTTTGGAGCGTTGTTGGGATGCAATATTGTCTTCTTCCAACTTAGCCAACCCCAGGGCTTCTGTCATTGTGGGACAGAACATTTTAACCTCTAAGTAGATTTCATCCTTAAGACCATTGATAAAACAACTCCTTGAGAATTCATCAGACAATGCTTCTGTGTGATTGGCTAGTTTCTCAAATTCTATTTGATACTCTCTCACAGTGCCAATTTCGCGAAGTTTAGTGAGGGCTTCTTTGAAGTCATTAAAAGCACTAGGACCAAATCATTGCCAAAAGAGCTGGAAAAAATCTGGCCATTTTGGCTCTTCATGAGTCTTGATCTACCAACAGTACCATTGAAGAGCTTCCTGTTCCAAATGAAAGGATGCAAGTGGAACTTTGGTGACATCAAAATTATTATGCAGACTGAAATACTACTCTACATGATAGATCCAAGCAGTCGGATCAGTACCATTGAAGTGAGGAAAATCAAGCTTCGGACCATGAAAATTGTTGGAAGAAGAGAACCCATTGTCTGATGAAGACTCGGACTGTCATTTGTTGTTCATGGCTGAATGCTCAAGATGGAGGCCGAGAAATTTTTCATCCATATTCTGGAGTTTGGTTTGGATGGTTGCAAGTGCTTCCTCCATGGTTTTTGCTCCTGTGCGAGTGACAACCATAGCCAGGAGTTTTTTTGTTTTTCTTTTAATGGGTAGAAAAACACAAACAAAAGCTTATTTAGTAAAGAGAAATTTCGATTTGGGAAAAACTCTAATGGGTAATTGGGGTTTGACTAGGTTTTGGACACTTTCGAATGGACAGGGAAGCAGAAAATGGGGATTTCATAAGTGGGGTGAAAGAATGAGAAAAATTTTCAAAAAGGGACAAAGAACCAGAAATAGGAAATGAACACGATGTCAAAATTTTAAGGCGATTGGGTGAAAATTAAAGAAGTTATGGCAAACCCTAAAAATAGACAAATGTGGGATTTCTGGCTTTGGGAAGTGGAATTTGGTATATGGTCCTCAGGAACGAAAGATGCAGAATGGGATGATAGGGGTGTCAGGGAAGTTTCAAGGGAAACACAGTGAAAACAATGGAGATATGGCAAAAAAACTGAATCTTTTTTTTTGTTTTCCCAGAATGGATCTGCTATGACGCCGAAGGGATCGAAAATAGATGGATCTGCAACGACACAGAAGGGATCAGAAACAGATGGATTTGAAATGGCACTGAAGGGCTCGACAACAGATGGATCTGAAATGGCGCAGAAGTGATTGGCAACAGTTCTCGATAGAGAAAATATGCGATTTATAAGCTGAAAATAGATATGGACCCCATATGCTCGGCTTCCTAACGATTCAGGGGATTCACTCGGCCACCAATGCTATCTGGCGGCTTGCATATTGGAGCAGTACACCTCACTCCATGGCTCGGGTAGAATGGATAACTTCTTTGCCACAAACGACAGCTCTTGGTTTACCTCACGGGTGGGAACTAGTCAATCAGGTAGGGTTTGTTACCCTTTTCGTTGGCAGGGCCTCTCAATGCGCCAGCTACTTTGGGGTTCCTGTGGTACTCCTCACAATGAGTTTTAGGGCTTATGCCTAAGTACTTCCCACAGTTAAGAGGATAGGGATTATTCCTAGATCCTAACCTCCAATAGATGCGAAAAAAAAAATTGGGCAGAAATTTCACCCAACGAGCCCAAGAAAGTGCTCTAATACCAGATGTGAGGAACCTACAACAATTAATTAATGAAAATACATGAGATAACAGTAATAACATAACTCATAATCACTTTATTGATCACAGGCCACTTCGAGGGGGCAACCTCCTTTGAGCAAGCTCAATACAAATAACTTCACGGTGCCTTCATTGGCCTCAACGCACACTTATATACTAAGTCTAGGCGCCAATACTATGGGTCAAAACCATGGGCCAATACAAACTATGGGTCAAAAAATACTACAGGCGACTTACAAAGCATATGCGCCCAACAAAAATAACACAACTATGGATCAAAAAGTACTATGGGATGTCTTACAAAGCATATGTGTCCAACAACAATATATTAACAAAGTAAAGACATGTGTTCCTAATAGGGTAATTTTTAAGGATTATAATAGTATACTTAAATATAATATTCTAGGCAATTATTTTGGATTGATAAAAATAGATATATAGATAGGTACGCGAATATTAGTTATGAAACATACCATTTACTACAGAAAATTGTAAATTTTTGCAAATATTATGATAAAAAAACATATGTTATGTAAA
The DNA here is from genome assembly GCA_027924585.1 of Larix kaempferi. Classification (NCBI taxonomy): domain Eukaryota; kingdom Viridiplantae; phylum Streptophyta; class Pinopsida; order Pinales; family Pinaceae; genus Larix; species Larix kaempferi. The sequence continues at coordinate 10,889,685 of BSBM01000303.1, read as the reverse complement.
TATAGGCGATATTAGAGAATAAAAATGACGAAATAGCGATTTTTTTTTTTTTTTAAAGCCTTAAAAATAGCCAATTGGCGAAATTGCACCCCTAAAAATTTCCCTGGACTTCCTAATACAGATCATTCATGGAGCACCGAGTGTCACCATCACTAGAATACATATTCATCTAGAGGAACTACAAGGTTTAGAGCCATATGAGCACCTTTTCCACACACGAATGTGGATGAATGGAATCTCCCTACATTCTTTTGCCGATAATGGTAGCCAAAAGAACCTAGTATCAGTAGAATTCATCAAGATATTGGAGCTTCCATCAACACTACACCCGCAAACATACACTATCGAATGGCTAAGCTAAGGACAAGGTATCCATTTCAATTATCAGTGTCGTCTACCATACAACATAAATCCTTTCAAAGATGAGGTACTGTGCTATGTGGTCCCACTTGAAGTCTATAATTCTCTTTTAGGGTAGCCATAAGGGAATCCATATATATGTAAATTTCATGTTGTATATGACTCACAACTTCTCTGGGTCATTGTCACTTTGGGAGGACAACTCTATCAGATACCAAAGCCAATTGCACCTACCATGGTATCTTTGAACTCAACCAAGAAGTGCATCAAGATAATATCCCATACTCGAAAATTTTCCCTCTTCACAATTGCCATTGAATGTTAACATAAGATCACATATACCTCCACAACCTTTGCACAGGGTCCCTCTACTCTGCAAAAAAAATAAGAACACAAAGGCATTGTTTCATTGCTTTTCTAGGTACCTCTATTGTACAAGGCCATGCATTTGAGGTGGTCCTCCTAAAAGTAATAATCCAGACCAAGCATAACAAGGATACTAAAATTGTTTAACGGGTCCAGTGCATCCATCAACAACAATTACACCCCTATTAGGATGTCAAATAAATGCATCCTTTTCTCATTAAATGCCTCTCCAGGATCTCACCACAACACACAGGTTGTCATATGATAAGGGACTCGACGCAATGGAGACCATTGCTTCTTGAGGGGGGAGGAATTCAATCCAGATGGGTATCGGTGGCCACCCACCTATTCCACTAGCTCAAAAAATATTTTCCAACCTGGTAGTTTTTTGGTTCGGAGGACTGCTCCAGATGGATATCGATGTCCACCCACCCATTCCATGAGCTTAAGATAGTCTTTTCTAGTTTGGCAGTTTTTATGTACTTTGGTGTCCAAAACTTCTAGGGTTTTTTTAAGGCCCTAAAATACTTATTTTAGTGACACAATATTCTATAAGTATCCAAAGGTATTTTGGACATACAAAATGTGTTATTCTTGGCTAGATATTTCCAGCGAGCTACCGAACACCCTAAACAGAGATCGTATGCAAAATTTATGTCCCTAGGAAGTTGGAACCTCAACTAACCACCTCGTGGCCTGCATACATTTTTAAAGTTCATCTCATAGGGTTATGTTTTTTATGTTTATTGCTTTTCCCCTCATGTTTACAATAAAACGTCCATTTGACCTCCTTTTGTCATCAGCTTGTCAAGAATGAGAATAACCACAACATCTCTTTTTAAAGATATAACTACCACCATTCTAGATGCTTTTATTTTATAGTCTATTATATTTAATTCATTTAATAGAATATTGGTTTATTGTATCACTATGTTCCTTGCAATATATCTATGTATATGGTTCTATATATGCTCTTTCATTTCGTTGTCACATAAATCCATATCATAGTTTTTTATATACGCTAGGTACATGGGAATGAGTCTAAGAATGATGTCAATTGTTGACCCACATGAAGAGGGGACTAGATTGGAGTTGCATGGAATGTTCAACGTTGTACACTAATCGAGGGTGTATCCTGATGGCTCCCAATGGTCACTAGCAAGTAGAGTCCCTCAAATTTAGAAGTTTCCCACAAATGAAAATTTAGAGGATGTTTATAGACACCAGACGTCTTTAGGAAGGATTATTTTTTAGTTCAATTAGTTTGAAATGTTTTTTTGGTTGATTAATTATATTTGTCACAACATGCAAGAATAATATGCAATAAATAAAAGCATGCAATGAGGTTCTTTTTCCAATTGAAAGTAAGTGTGATGTAATTACTACTCGAAGCAAACTAAATAAAATACAAAATACATTATGTTAAGTAGAAAAAGAAAGAGAAAAGAAAAAAGGCACGCATGAAAATGGGGCGTAGAGGAGTGTAAGGAGGATGTGACACCACCACCATACTCGAATGGTTACAATATGTTAAATTTTTAGAATTTACTTCGATCTGATCTAGGATCTTAACTGAGAGAACAACATGTACAGCAAATCTATAGCACATCAATCATGGACACAATAATGCAAGCACACAAGAGACACAGAGTTTACTTGGGGAAAACCATAAAGGTGAAAAACCCCAATAACTTCCTCAGAGATAGATAAAGCAATGATACAACTAGAATACAAGATATAGTCTTCTCCTAGCAGCAGAGCCTCCTCCTCCACAAGTGCGCCACTCTCCAAAGTGTGAGTGAGAGAATAGAATGTGTAAAATGAGAGAGACACACTCTCTATTTATATACTAACTTGACTTGACCTTTACTCAACTAGGTCGGCCTCAACTTAACCACTTAACATAATGCTGACTGTGCCGACCCCCACTAGGGTGGTCTAATAACCCTTTGACCCAGATGGCCGACCCCCAATAGGGTGGTCTAATAACCCTTTGACTCACATGACTTATACAGGGCCGACCCCAACAAGGTGGTCTAATAACCCATCAAGTATAAGTTACGACACTTACAATATAAATGATGACACTTCCGTATAGAGGAATAATAACATCTCTATAGGAATACAATCACTTCCGTATAGAGGAATAATAACATCTCTATTGGAATACAATCACTTCCGTATAGAGGAATAATAACATCTCTATAGGAATACAATATACATATATGTGAAATACATTTCGAAGTTACATATACATCAACAATCCCTCTTAACTAGGAAGGTATTTCTTGACACAAGTCTTCTAGCACAAGTCATCTTCATCGTCACTGCTGCTGCTATCTCAATCAATCTCTAAATATACTCATCATAGGAAGTTCTACAGAGCCAATCCTTTTTCATACTGGATGTAGGCCCACCACCTGCATGTCTTCATCATCTATGCGAATGGTCTGATAGAGGTGGCCTCTCAGGACTAATTTTATGTGCGGATGCAATACCAGAAAGAGTATCCCAGGAACATTTATGTGCCTAAGCACGACCGACAAGATCTCCTAGGACTGATTACATGCATCTCCTCCACAATATCTTTAAAGAGCATCCCAAGAACATTTATGTGCCATAGCACGACCGGCAAGATCTCTAAAGAGCATCCCAGGACTTATTATGAGCACAGAGCTCAACCTCTCGGATCTCCAGGACTGATTACATGTGGATAGAAAAAACCTTTAAAGAGCATCCCGGGAACATTTATGTGCCACAGCACGACTGGCAAGATCTCTAAAGAGCATTCCAGGACTAATTACGAGCACACAACTCAACCTCTCAGATCTCTAGGACTGATTACATGTCTCCGTAGTAATACCTCATCCTAGGACTAATTACGAGCACACAGCTCAACCTATCGGATATCTGAGGACTGATTACATACTACATAGCAATACCAGAAAGAGTATCCCAGGAACATTTATGTGTCACAGCACGACCGGCAAGATCTCCCAAGACTGATTACATGTTATTTGCACCACCTGCCACATATCATCTCTGACCTCCAAGTATCAACCTGATACTCATGATCCCACGGATCATCATCGCGCAAAGCATCATCCTAATGCTCATTATCACACGGATCATCATCACTATACCATCATGATACATATCATCTGGAGCAACATCCTGAAGCTCGTCATCATGATCATCCTGATCATACAATGCATCCACCTGATGCATACCAAGTATCTACCTTATACATATCATCATACATGATCCACCTAATCATACAGTGTATCCACCTGATACAAATACAAATACATGATCCACCTGATCATATCTGATAATATCAACATACATGATCTACCTGATCATACAATGTATCCACTTGATACATATACAAATACATGGTCCAAGCATCCAACATGATGCATATACAAAATACATACAAATGATCCAACTGATCATATCCAGCATCCAACATGATGCATACATACATATACATATAAATTATCCAACTGATCATATCCAACATCATACTGATGCATATACAGAGTAGTAACTGGAGCATCGTCCTGATGCTCATCATCCATGATCCTCCTGATCATCATAGCATCGTCCTCTTCATATCATCTCGTCGTCCACGAAGCACAGCCCAGATGCACATCATCCAGTACTTACACCACCAACATGGGAGAATACATCTACCACCATTCGGGGAAGGCTCCAGCCCTTACTTTTTCACCATGGGAGAACACATCTACCACCATGTGAAAAATGGCTCAGCAATTATATCACTACCAAGGGAGAACACATCAACCATGTCAGAAAAGCTCATGTGCATTTGCATCTTCCGAACTCATCACTTCCCTTTGGAAGGAACCTCGATTTGAAGTGCACCAAGCCTCTCTCTGAAGTACTCAAACTCCACTCTGGCCGACGGCTTGGTCAATACATCTACAACCTGCTCATCCATCGCAACATACTCTGCTTTGGTTGTACTCAGGGCTATGCAGGACTGCTTCTTGCTAAACCAAGAGATCACACTTGATTCCATACTGAAGTAGCACCCAGAAGTGCTCTTCCTATCTGCAGCACTGACTACCCAATCTCAAAATATGCTTTACAGCAATCAGGTGAAGATCTCTCGAATCCGTCAGGAACTGGCTCAATGTGTTCACTGCAAAGCAAATATCTGGTCTCGTGTTCATCAGGTACATAGAGGACCCAATCATCTGATGATACATCATGACATCGACCGGATCAGATGAAGCATCACACAGAAGCTTCAGGTTTGATGCCATACGTGTGGCCATAGCCTTGCATTCCATCATCCCGAACCTATTCAGAATCTCTACTGCATACTTCCCTTTGTCCAAGGAAGATTCCATCTATACTCTGCCACACCTCCATACCAAGAAAATAGTGCATCATCCCCAAGTCCTTCATCTCAAACTCGGCTTCAAGCTTCCGCTACGTGTCGGCAATCAATCTATCATCTCTTGTTACAAACAGGTCATCCACATACAATAAGAGTATCCCTGGATTTCCTACCTCAACCTTGTAGTAAAGGCTGGAACCCGCTTTACTCTTGGTAAAGACCAAACTAGATAGAAAGCTTCCTATCCTACCATACCAAGTTATGTACATATATGATTTCTTGTCATGTCTGTCAAAACCAAGTGGCTGCTCCACATACACTTCCTCTTCAACTACACCATTCAAGAAAGCTGTCTTGAAATCCATCTGGTGTATCTTCTATTTCATCACTTTTATATTTCTCTATGTTTCCATCTGCAGCATGCTTGATCTTGATAGATCTATATGGAAGTCATAACAAACTTCCCTTCAGGTCTTGGGACTACATCCCAAACATCATTCTTCATGATCGACGGATCATGGCATTCTTCCCATATCCTGGGAACTTCAATATCTTCAATAGATAATTTTGTTGTTGAACAAATGTTGTAGTTCTTCTTTTATAGGTGATGGCATACGATCTTTCCTACACAACAAGTTAAATTGCATGATTAGAAAACATCTCATAGTTTTCAGAACAAATTCTTAAACATAAATAAATATGTCATACAGTCATGCAATTATCTTAGCCAATGCTTCAATACACCATTTATCCATATCCCATAACTTTCTAGATGCCTTCCAATCTCTACCAGAACATTGTTAAGAGTGTCACAACTCCCAACATGTCAGCAAAGAGGTTTCATTCTAGATAAGTAGCAATGGAATGTTGTACAGTGCCATAGGCCACTTACCCATGCATATTAGTAATATAATGTTCATCAATGAAACTATTCTAATATGCATAATACACAACCTAATTCTAGGAACATCAGTATATACATTATTGAATAGTATTATTTAAACAATAAATTATGCAAGTAATGACAATTCAAATACTTATCTTTGTTTGTTTGTTGGGTTGACTGCCTCTTAGTCTTTGCTTCTTTTCTGCAACTCCATTCTTCTGTGGATTGTGAGAAGTGGTCAACTCCCTCTGAATATCTGCATCCTTGCAGAAACTATTGAAGTGTGCTCCTTTGCTTTCTTGCAGGAACAACTGGAGCGTGCTCCCTCTTGATCTTTGCTTCCTGGATTACCTGTCCTTGAACTTAAATCCATCCTTAATCACTATGCATGCTTACTAGGATCATCATTGTGTTATCCTTGAGGTCTCATACATAATCACACATTTATTAGTATAATCTTAATACTATCAAAACACAATAATCTTAAACATGTATATTCATGATCATTCACAGATAATAAACATTAGTATTCAAGGTTTTAGGGAAGTCTTCTTTTACTCATACATATTCTTATTTGATCATAGGACTCTTCTGGTTAGTTGAATCATCAATCAAGATAAGAGATATAATATGCATAAAACCCATGATTATTCAAACCTATACCTTCATGATTCTTCTGGTTAGTCATATCATCAATTATGGTAGGAAACATAATATACATACAACCATGATTATTCAAACCTATGACTTGATGAATAATCATTATCAACAACACAACAGTATAAGATCCTAACACAAGGTAGGATTCTAGCTTGATATAGGAAAAACATACCTGGATTAGCATGCTAGCTAGTTATGTCTAACATACCCGCATAATGTCTTCCGGTTCTCTTCAGTGACTTGTGCTAGTAACCTGTATGTCTCATAAGTTAACCATTGTAGAACCAAGTTATACATACCTCGAAAGTAGATCTTCTATGTGATCCATGACAATGGATGAATCTTTGTCTTCATGTCACCATGAGCATATGTTCTTGAAGTAGAACATGATTTGACTTTCTTGGTGTACCTTTTGTGTTAGCAAACAACATAAACATCATACAACATCACAATGCATTAGTACAATCATAAGTGTCAAAACCTTAATCAACGAATATCTTCTATTAAGGTGATACGACAAGTCCAGTAATTAATCAAGATTGTACTGTAATGATATGAAGACAAACATATGATAAACTTAACCATGAAACATACATGTAAGCCATACCTGCCAAGATTGCTTGTAATCTTCTTATGGAAGGCCTTAGCCTCATCTCCCTCTGAGCTAGGAACTTCTTCACTTATGCAAGTGACCAATCCATCTTCTTCTAGGATTAACCAAATCCACTTGATTTGCAAGAAATCGACTTGGAGATGGATTAGGGTTTGTCAAAGAAACCCTAAAAATTCAAACTTTGAATTTCAAACTTCTGAAAGGATAGAAATATGTGCCCTGATGAGCTGATCAAGTTGGTATATTCAGAATTTGAAAACTGCAAAGTTCGACCCCTTGAAATTGCCTTTTAGATTTCCAGATTCATTGGGGAGGACCTTGAGTTAGGGTTTGAGTTTCCTGGAGCTTCACCCAACCAAAATATTTGATTAAAAACTCTCAGCTTTGATTTTTCTGAGGAGCTTCCAGTTGTGGTCACAGATTTCCAAAATTCCAATTTTTGCAGAAGCCCTAATTTTTCATCTTTCCGATCAAAGTCCCGAACTGGGGTTTGATCAAGCCCGGCCTTCTGCCCAACCAAAAAATCTAATATTGGTCTCTAATTTTTTATTTTGATGAGTAGCATCTAGCCGTGGTCTGTTAAATTTTGAGCATTAATTCATTATACTCTAGGATCTTTACTGAGAGAATGACATATACAGTATATCAATGCATGACAATCACAATATGACAAGCATCACAAGAATCAAAAGCATAAGAGACAAGAGACATAGAGTTTCCGTGGGGAAAACCCTAAGGTGAAAAACCCCACAACTTCCTCAGAGATAGAGAGAGCAATGGCTCAACCAAAGTACAGCCAAATAACACTGAGATAGTCTCCTAGTAGATGATCCTCCTCTTCCTCACTAGTGTGCAACTTCTGAGAGTGAGAGTGAGTTACTTTTCCGAGTGAGTAAAATAGAGATCTCCTATCTCTATTTATACTCACCTTTTTGCCCAGTGACCTTATGGGGCTGACTTGTCTAGTTAGATACATCTACATTATATTATATATAATTTCAGGCCAACCCCACATGGTGGTCTAATAACCCATCGGCAAGTACACACACTTGCGACACTTGTCAATCAACATGACGACACTTCCTTATAGAGGAATAACACATCTCTTATAAGGGTACAATAAATATATATAAAATACATAGATGAAATACATTCCGAAGTTACATATACATCAACACTCCCTCTTAACTAGGAAGGTATTTCTCGACACAGATCTGCTAGACATGTCTTCTTCTCTGGATCATCGTCATCATCATCGTCACTACTACTGCTATCTCAACCAATCTCTGACTCTACTCATCATAGGAAGTTCTATAGAGCCAGTCCTTTTTCATACTGGATGTAGGCCCACCACCTGCAGGTCTTCATCATCACTGGCCATACTATGGAATCCTCAGGACTTATTACGTGCATCACAAAACCTCGAAAGAGCATCCCAGGCTGTTACAAGCACACAGCTCTACCTATAGGATCTCCTAGGGCAACTAATTACATGTGACCTCACCACAAAACCTCGCAAGAGCATCCCAGGCTGTTACGAGCACACAGCTCTACCTATAGGATCTCCCAGGGCAACGAATTACATGTGGTAATGGAAAAACCTCACAAGAGCATCCCAGGACTGATTACGGGCACACAGCCCAACCTATCGGATCTCCCAGGGAACCAAATTATATGCGATAGGACAAAACCTTGAAAGAGCATCTGCCAGATATCCCAGGGCACCGAGCTACATGCCATAGGAAAAACCTCGAAAGACTATCTGCAGATCTCCCAGGGTACCGAATTATATGTCCTTCCAGATCAAAACCTCGAAAGAGCATTTGCCAGATATCCTAGGGCACCGAATTACATGCCATATGAGAAACCTCGAAAGACTATCTGCAAATCTCCCAGGGCACCGGATTACATGCTCATCTGCACAACCTGATCCACGGCCATAGAGTATCAACCTGATACTCATCATACATTATCCTTATGTACCCATGATCATCCTGATCATCATCACTGCAACATCCTGTTGGATGTCATCTGGAGCAACATCCTGAAGCTCGTCATCCATGATCATCCTGATCATCATCACTGCAACATCCTGCTGCATGTCATCTGGAGCAACATCCTGAAGCTCGTCATCCATGATCATCCTGATCATCAATGCATCTACTTGATGCATACCAAGTATCTACCTGATACATATCATCATACATGATCCTCCTGATCATACAATGTATCTACCTGATACAAATACAAATACATGATACATATCACCATACATGATCCACCTGATCATACAATGTATCCACCTGATACATATACAGATACATGGTCCAAGCATCCAACATGATGCATATACAAAAATACATACACATGATCCAACTGATCATATCCAGCATCCAACATGATGCGTACATATAAATGATCCAACTGATCATATCTAGCATCCAACATGATGCGTACATACATACATAAAAATGATCCAACTAATCATATCTAGCATCCAAGATGATGCATACATACATACATAAAAATGATCCAACTGATCATATCCAAGCAGAAACTAGAACATCATCCTAATGCTCATTATCCAGCGCTTACATCCATAGCCATGTGAAGGATCCTCCTTCCAACATGCTTGGAATGGCTTCAGCAAATGTGTCCATCACTTCTTCCTCAAAGTGTCCTCGATCTGAAGAATGCCAAGTCTCTCTCTGAAGTATTCGAACTTCACCCTGGCTAGTGGCTTCGTCAGCACATCTGCAATCTGCTCGTCCGTCGCAACATACAGGATCTTCACAGCTCCTATCTGCACCATATCCCTGATATAGTGGTATTTGATCTCTGTGTGTTTCAACTTGCCATGAAACACTGGGTTCTCGGATAGCTTCACACAACTATGGTTATCACAGAAGATACCAGTAGCCTCCAACGGGAGATCAAATAACTCAGACAGTAGCTTCCGCATCCATACTGCCTCACAACTAGCTGAACAGGCTGCAACATACTCAGCCTCAGCTGTACTCAGTGCTACGCAGGACTGCTTCGTACTGAACCAAGAGATCACACCTGATCCCATACTGAAGTAGCACCTAGATGTGCTCTTCCTATCTGTAGCACTGCCAGCCCAATCTGAATCAGCATAGCCCTGCAAGTTAAACTTTTGATTCGCTTCATACTTGAGCCCATAATCCACTGTACCCTTCAAGTACCTCAGAACATGCTTTACATAAACCAGGTGAACACTTTTCGGATCCGTCAGGAACTGGCTCAATGTGTTCATAGCAAAGCAAATGTCTGGTCTCGTGTTCGTCAGGTACATCATGGACCCAATCATCTGACGATGCATAGAGACATCAACCAGCTCAGATGAAGCATCACATAGAAGCTTCAGATTCCATGCCATAGGTGTGGCCATGGCCTTGCCCATCATCGCAAATCTCTTCAGGATATCTACTGTGTACTTCCATTGACCAAGGAAGATCCCACCTATACTTTGCCACACTTCCATACCTAGGAAATAGTGCATCATTCCCTTTCATATTGAATTCAGCAGCAAGATTCCTCTTAGTATCTGCAATCAGTATGTCATCTCCTATTACAAAAAAGTCATCCACATATAGGAGTAGAATCACAGGATTCCCTTCCTCAACCTTGTAGTAAAGGTTAGAGTCCGCTTTACTCTTGGTAAAGCCCAAACTAGATAGGAAACTTTCCATCCTACCATACCAAGTTCTGGGAGCTTGTTTCAAGCCATACAAAGCTTTCTTCAATTTGCACACATATGACTCCCTGTCATGTATTTCAAAACCGAGTGGCTGCTCCACATATACTTCCTCTTCAACTACACCATTCAAGAAGGCAGTCTTGACATCCATCTGGTGTATTTTCCATTTCATAGCTGCAGCCAGGGCAAGTACTGATCTGATGGAAGTATACCTGGCTACAGGTGCAAAAGTTTCTTCATAATCTATTCCTTCTTTCTGAGAGAAGCCATGAGCTACGAATCTTGCTTTGTATTTTTCTATATTTCCATTTGCAGCATGCTTTATTTTGTAGATCCACTTGGAAGTCACAACAGACTTCTCTTTAGGTCTTGGGACAACATCCCAAACATCATTCTTCATTATTGATTGGTATTCCTTAACCATAGCATCCTTCCATTCTTTCTTTTCTGCTGCCTCTTCATAACTGGAAGGTTCTTTGTTCATAATGTCACAGAGTAAAGCAACATAACTGGTATGTGATCTGGTTCTCTTCTTTGCTCTGTGTTCTTCTTCTGGAATGCCAAATCTTTCTGCATCTTGAATGAGCCCTCTAGCCCATGCAGGTTTCCTCTTGTGAGAGTTATCCTCACGGGGTGGATCTATAGGTTCTTGCGGATCTTCAAACTCACGAACAACTTCTAGAACTGCTTTAGTCATGGTAGTGTCTTGAAATCTAGTTTCCTTAGGTTCTTCATAAACTTCAATAGGTGCCTTTCTTGATTTGATGAATGCTGAGTTTTCATCAAATGTTACATCCCTGCTGACATCAATCTTCTTAAACCCTGGAAAGTATATTCTGTAGGCCTTCGAGCTTTCACTGTAACCCACAAAGATACCCTTCTTTCCTGAAGGATCTAGTTTAGTCCTCTTTTCCTTTGGGACATGAGTGTATACTTGACAACCAAATATTCTGAGATGGCTCACTTCAGGTTTCTTACCAGAAAAGACCTCTTCTGGTGTCTTGTTGTCCAATATCTTGTGGGGTGTTCTGTTCTGCACATATATAGTTGTTCTAGCTGCTTCTGCCCATAGATGCATAGGTAGATCCTGGTCATGCAGCATTGCCCTTGATGCTTCCATGATAGTTCTGTTGTTCCTTTCTACAACTCCATTCTGTTGAGGATTAAAAGGAGTAGTCAACTCCCTCTTAATGCCTGAATCACTGCAAAGCTTCTTGAAGTCACCTGAGGTGAATTCTCCACCATTGTCGGATCTGAATGTTTTGATCTTCTTGTTAGTTTGGTTCTCCATCAAGGTTTTGAACTCCTTGAATTTATCAAACACCTCATCTTTGTTCTTCAAGAAGTATACCCAAGTCTTCCTGGAGAAGTCATCAATAAATCAGACATAGTAAACATACCCACTCAGGGAACTGGATGACATAGGGCCTCATACATCTGAGTGGATGATTTCCATGATGTCTTTTGCCTTGCTTTCACTGCTTGGGAAAGCCTTCTTAATGTTCTTACCTTTTGCACATCCTTTGCAAACACCTTCATGTTTGGTCTTGATTTCAGGAAAACCTTCTACTGCCTTGTTTGCAATTGGAAGTTCTCTATAGTGCATATGAGCAAGTCTTCTATGCCAAAGTTCACTTGGCTCCATGGATTCATGCACCATGGCATGTTCAGGTTGTCCCTTCAATTTATACAATCCTCTCTCTTGCTCTCCATTCACTACTGCATCATCTATGTTCTTTCCCTTTGGCCACATTAGGACTTGGCCATCTACAAATGCAATGCCCATAACTTTTGCATCCAATGCAAAGATGGAGAGTAAGTTATTCTTGAGCCCAGGTACATAAAGGACTTATTTCATCTTCAAAGATTTTCCAGAATCTAGGTTGTAGGAGGCTTCACCACTTCCTTTGATTGGGTATTGGTAATCATCCCCAAGTTTCACCTTATGGGGTGATTCATGTTCAGATAGGTTCACAAAAGATTCCTTAAACCTAGTCATGTGTTTGGAAGCCCCACTATCAATCAACCAATCATTACAACCATGGGAGATAGTACATGTGAGAGCAGAGATCAGAACATACTCTTCTTCACTTGATGATTCATCATCACTATCACTTTCTGCCCTAGCCTTCTTCTTTGGGGGTTCATCATCTTCGGCAGCATGAGCATGAAGCCTTCTTTTTCTACCCTTCTTCTTCTTACTGGAGTTGTTGTTATTATCCCTTTTGTTCTTTGGAAAATCTGAAGCAAAGTGACCCCTCTCATTGCATGTGAAGCATCTTAGGTCCTTCTTACTCTTTTGATAGGATCTATTGTGGTGAGAGTGCTCCTTCTTGCTTTTGCTTCTTTTGGTGTGAGGTGCAAGAGCTTGATCTTCACCTCCCATCTTTTCCTCACAAGCTATAAGTCTAGCTTCTTCTTGAGAACATTCTTCCCGCAATCTGTTGAAGGAGATCAACTTCTTACTTGCACAAATTCCTTGAATGAAGGAATCCCATGACCTGGGTAGGCCATTTAGAGTGGTCATCACTACTTCACCATTCTCCACCATTTCATCTACTGCTTCTAGTTGTTCCTTGATCTGGGAGACCCTTGAAAAATAAGATTGAATGGTTTCTCCATTCTGGAACTTCACTCGTTTCAATTGGTTCCGCGGGGTCATCTTCCGATTTATGTTCTTTCCTTCAAATAGCTTGGTCAAAGATTCAAACATCTCCTTGGGTGTCTTAAGAGAAGAAACATGGGGTATGAGATGGTCTTTGATAGAATCAACAATGATTCTCTTTTCCTTGACCAAGTTCTTTTTATGCAATACCTTGGCCTCTTCATCCTCTGGGATAGGGATGTCTTCTTTCACATATGAGTCCAACTCATTCTCTTCCAGGATTAACCCAATCCTATACTTCCAGGCTCGGAAGTTATCAGCCCCTTCAAGCTTATCCTCAAGCTTGGTGTGGAGAGACATCTTAAAGAGTACTTCAAATGGAAATAGAAAAGATTTAGATCTTACCACTTGAAATGCTGAAAAATGGATCTGGTCGTGGATTAGGGTTTGTCAGTGAAACCCTAAAAATTCAAAATGTGAATTTTAAATTTCTGAAAGGACAAAAAGATGCACTTTAATGAGCTGATCAGCGTGGTGCATTCAGAATTTGAGATCAGCAAAGTCTTGCCCTTCAGAATTGTCTTTTTGTCCTCTCGGGTTCACTGGAGAGAGCCCTGAATTAGGGTAACTCCAAACTTGTTTCTGGTGTAACTCCAAACTTTTTGATCCACAGGGTCTGAAAATTTTTCTTGAGATAGCCCGACCTGTTAGCTTTCCATCCCGATAGGTCTGACCTCAATTTGATTCTCTGAGAGAGATTTATGCCAAGTGTCGCAACGTGACCTGTTTATGGGATAATACAGGAGAGCGAACTTGTACGGCGTGCCACATGTCACTGGTTCAACTTCAGCCTATGAAAATGTTTCCTGAGATAGCCCGACCTGTTATCTTTCCATCCCGATAGGTCTGACCTCAATTAGATTCTTTGAGAGAGAGTTATGCCAAGTGTCGCAACGTGACCTCTTTATGGGATAATACAAGAGAGCGAAGTTGTATGGCGTGCCACGTGTCATTGGTTCAACTTCGGCCTCTGAAACATTTTACTGAGATAGAAAAGTCTATTTACTACCTGTCTCTTTTTACGAAATGTCATTTGGAGCTTCATATACCAAGTTATGACCTTTTTCCCAAGGTCACCTGATTTTGACTCAGATCTGGAAGAGGCAAAAACCCTATATTGTATAGATCATAAATCCGAAAGTACAACGAATTAGAGGTTGTCCTTTGGACACAAGGTACATGGGGATCTAAACTTCGAACTGTAAAAATTTCAGATCCGAAAACATCACCAAAACGGATTTATAGCGAAAGTTCTATGATGACTGGTTTTTTCTATATCAAGCCCTGGCATCGTAAGTGCAACAAGTGTCATACATGCCATATCATGCCTTCTTTCAACTTGGCTCTAATACAATGTTAAATTTTTAGAATTTACTTCAATCTAATCTAGGATCTTAACTAAGAGAACAACATGTACAGCAAATCTACAGCATATCAATCATGGACACAATAATGCAAGCACACAAGAGACACAGAGTTTACTTGGGGAAAACCATAAAGGTGAAAAACCCCAATAATTTTATCAGAGATAGATAGAGAAATGATACAACCAGAATACAAGAGATAGTATTCTCCTAGCAGCAGAACCTCCTCCTCCATAAGTGTGCCACTCTCCAAAGTGTGAGTGAGAGAATAGAATGTGTAAAATGAGAGAGACACACTCTCTATTTATACACTAACTTGACTTGACCTTTACTCAACTAGGTCGGCCTCAACTTAACCACTTAACATAATGCTGACTAGGTAGACCCCCACTAGGGTGGTCTAATAACCCTTTGACCCACATGACCTATACAAGGCCGACCCCAACAAGGTGGTCTAATAACCCATCAAGTATAAGTTACGACACTTACAATATAAATGATGACACTTCCGTATAGAGGAATAATGACATCTCTATAGGAATAAAACCACTTCCGTATAGAGGAATAATAACATCTATATAAGAATACAATATACATATATGTGAAATACATTCTGAAGTTACATATACATCAACACAATAGGCTCTGAAACCATTATATTTCTTATTTCTGGTCCTTATGGTCAATAATTAGGCTTACAATAGTTAGAGAATGAATGTAAGAAAGTGATTGTGAAGATGTCTTATTTAGTGGGAACCCTGGGGGGTTGAATCATGGCTGATATAGGATGCCTTTCGGTATTCATGTTCACTGTCCAAAACCTTCCAGTAAGAGTTTTAAAAAAATGGTGAAAAATCCCCACAATGAATCCCTTAGATCTCTTTGGGATGGGGGTTTAACCTGCCAACATTTGTTAGACTAAAAACTAATAAAAGAAGGAGGTTACGACTATGAATCTAAAAATATGCAAGCATCCATATCACGGGATTTTCTTTATGTCCAACGAGTGGGAAGAAAGATAAAACATGATGAGAGACCAATTATGAGCTATTTACACTAATTTACAACATCCAAGTAATGAAATTGCATTTCCTTTGAAAGTACAAGAGCTAAGTGCAATATTAATGAAATTCGGAATGCATGCACTAAGACTCTTTAGCTTAAATTTGATATAATATATAAATTATATGAAAACAATAATCTAATACATGCTTGAGTATATTAGATCTAAAACAGATGTATCTTTTATATAAAAATAAAATCTAACTAAGCATGTATTGTAAATCATTGATTGAAATATTTAGAAAATACAAGGGTTAGAGGAAGTGAAGTGGAAGAATTTTTCAAAATAAATGGAGTCACTTAGATTATTTGTATTTTATTGTCTTTCATTGAATTGATCCAATATAAAATGGAAGCTCTAGGCATGCCCTGGTATACTTGGAGCTTATGGTTAACCTACCAAAAAATAACTTGTACAAGGAGATCGATTTCCTCATATTGTTGCATGATGTAGTCTACATAGAAGATGTTAGTAAAACAATATCCAAACAAGGAAAATAGCTAGAAAAAACTATCTTTAAGGAATCCTTACACTAAGATATAATCAAACTATAAATATCTATGCCAACTAGGTAGAAATGCCCCTTCAATGGCCAAACATGCAACATGAAATAAATACGAGCACAACTAGAGCATATTAACTAGATATTAAATGAATAAAAAAAGAAATATATCATAAAATAAACCAACTGATATGACCTACAAAATATTCACATTATTCCCATAAACTCTTCAAGAGAGAAAGATATCATTACAATAGCTTTTCCTTCAAAAATAACCGACAACAATAGGAGACAGGGAGCCTCTCTTAAATAGGAGAAGAAGGAGAGACTGCATTACCCTTAGGCTCATGCATGCACAATGGAGAGGGTGGAAAATGGATTAGCACTCCAAAACCCTAATTTAGAACTGCAAACCCCTAATGTGCCACCTAGAGGAGAACTCAAGCGATTGGTGAGTGAACTAGGTCACCAAGTGCCGCATCTAGGGGTAGATCTCATGCAAATCAAGGAGATATGTGTCACCTATAAAGGAGGATATCACACAATCTAGGAGATATGCACTATCTCTAGAGTAAACTCCACGATTAGGTGTTACAACGTAATTTTCCACCTTGTGAGAATCAACACTCTTTGGCCTAAAGGATCCATTTTACTGACTCAGAATCACTTTATATCCTTCAGACACTATTTTTCCCTATTTTTTTCCTTGTATGATTGCTACATCATTACAGTGGGCGTACCCGCAAGTTGCATCACTATAGCCTGTAGGTAGCATGTAAAATGGTAATTTTTTACTCCCAAAAAGCAGTCATTGTGTGACCTTTGATCCTCCATCTGCCCAAGAAACGCCTCGATGTGTCCTTTCACTTACCTTTGAGAGGACTATATATTGAGCACATATGGCTTATGGACTGGGGGGGGAAGAAGAGAAAGAGAACTCTAGTGGATTTTTGCCCTATCTTGAGTCTACACTCATTGATCATTGTAGTTGTGAACCCTTTATGTTCACCTTCCAAACTCCTATCATAGTTTGAGTTTTCCATTCCATGGAGGAATGAAGTGGTGGAGGCGCAAGTGGATTGACCCAGATCTTGTTTTAGATTGGTTGCCGGCAAGAGGTCGTATCACATTGTACTTCTTCTTGTTTATTAATAGAAATACTCATATTCTCATCCATTAATGTTGTAAATGTTGTTTATACTACATTGGGTTGCATTTACTTGTTATATCATGGGCCATTGCTATTGATGATGTTAATTCCATTTATATATTATATGTACTTGTTGTATCTTGGCTGTCAAGACTAATTTGCAGATTCAAGTGCACGGATTGAAAAGCTCCAACGGGGATCTACATCAAACATTTGGATCGAGGTTGGTTATATTCTTCATTATCTTAGCATTGTCATTTATATAGCATAGCATTGAGAATTGAGGTGATTTATGGTAGTCAGCTATTTGTTGTGGTCTACCCCAAGCCATAGTGAGTTTTCTCCAATACATAAATGGTGACCATACTGGGGAAAACATCCATTTTTGGGGATTTTTGAGCATTAATCCTTAATTAGAGTTGTTGTTTGTCGAAGCTCTATGTCACTGATTGGCCATTGAGATACACTATAGAAAAGTAGTTTTTTCTGAGCCATTGGACTCTTTGTTTGCCCATTTTCCTTTCCTTACCCGCAGGTGAGCTTAGCTCTACCTGCGTACACCTACCTCTGTTTACTCTACTGCTCGCAGGTGCCTGAAGGTATTCCTTTGACAGTAGTATACAACTCCGTCTTTGGTTGATTTATGACTTTTGGTTGTTGCTGAGTTGGCTTTGGATGATCCTGAGTCTTTGTTGGCCTGTTTCTTGACTATTCCATGCCTTGGTTGTGACCAGAACTCTTCTTTTCTCTTGGTTGAGCCTTGTTGGTTTTTTACCCATCTTTGGATTTAACCTTGTTGGTTTATTCCTTTTAAGCTCATTCCATTGGCTGAGTATTACTGTTTGGTATCTGATGGGTCGTCTTAGTGATATTCTTGGCATATTAGTGACTAGATAGTAGGATTTTGCTTGCATTTTTCATTTCTTTATTGAAAAATACAAAAATATACATATAGTTTTGCATTTTCCTTTTGTTTATAAGAGAAAATACAATTTTTTTTTTTTTTGCTTTTATGTATTGCATCTTGCATTGAGTGGTTTCTTCCTTCATTTAGATTCTTATTGTTCATCGAAAATATAAACAGATTGCATTTTTATTTCGAAACCGTTGGATTGATTTTGCATGCTAGTGGCATTTTTTTCATTGGATAGATAAGTATAGGATTTCACGATTTTGCATACTATTGAGTCATACACATCACTAGTTTCATGACCACATCCCTTGAGTAACCACAACCATTAAAATTAACGCTTAATCTTAAAATTGATTAGACCGATTTTATTTATAGGGTACACCAACTAGCATAGGTTTAGAGTCTTGGAATAGATCATTGTGAGTTAACAATCCAAGACTACTAGACGAAACATTAGGTGTCTGACTAGGGAGTGGAGGAATCCATGGTATACATCGGTGTTCTCAAGAAGCTCTACTCAAACTAGAGTTAAGCACAAGGTCATGGGAGGTTGGTTGAAGAGATATCCCTCTGATATCGGCTAAACGTGGGAGATATTTCCAGGATTTGTTCGTATCTGGGACTCTTGAGGGATTTGACCCTCATTGAATTTTGGGCTTAGCTACCGTTCCCATACGACCGATCCCACCTGTGACTGTCCCCCTGAGCATTGCTTATATTGCGGTGACCATAGTTTCCTTACCTAGGTATCGCATAGGGTACTTGTAGTGGTTATGTTGTTTGTTCCCTGAGTCAGATAGTGGTCAGACAACACAGTTGCCGTTGTATAGGGACTTGACCCTGTGCACACAGTGAAGTCTGGGGGCCGTTATAACTGATTCTATTACCTCCGGCCATAGTTTGGGAGTCTCAAGCCTCTCCTAGGAGAGACATACCGGCTCTAGTGTCGGGAGCTCATTTACCCACTCTGTTTTTCTGCTCTTGGCTATAGTTTCTCTAGGTGTGTGATTTTGATTTACTGTTTTTGATCAATAGTTGGCCTTTAGGGGACATTTTGATTTTATATTCTCTCCGGAGATATCGTGGTGCAGAGTCCTACTCTCCGCCAATCCCGTCGGTTAGCTGGTTTACAACCTGCCGAGCTTTCATGCCGCATTGCTAGGGGATGCCGGAGGGCTCCCTCAGAGTCTTCGAATTCTTACGAGACATGCATCCTAGACGTCGTGATTTCTGCACATTCTGATACTAAATAAATACCTATGACTCCATCGGGTAGAGTTGAACACACTTCAGACACCCCTAGTCCTCGCGAGGCGTGGGGGGGTGATCCACCTGAGACCCAACGTAATTGGTTTGGTCCATATCCACCCGAGGACAACCCGTTCGATCCTTCATTTCCACATAATTATGTACATGGGATGCCATATTTACATGATGACACTGGTCCTATGGTCAACCCAACCACATTCTTTTTTGGTATGCCTAATTATAATATAGTGATCCTTCCACTACGTTTGGTAGTCATGCTGGCACTAGCCATCGTGTTAGCCACACTGCACCCACTGGGGGAAATACCCTTGCTGAGGGCACCACGTTGTCTACTCACACACATAGTATGGGGACTGGTCATATTCCTCCTAACAATGCTAATGTTGGAAGGCGACCACCTCCTAGGGCTACCCAACGTAATAGGAACACTCTCTGCAACACGACTCACCATCCACCACCTAATAGACATGCCGCTACTCATCAACCCAGGGCTACTTTCACAAATGTTAATGCTCCTCCTAACCACGAGGGTGGACACATACTGCATAATTTTGCATCCATTGCCGCCACTAGTAATGCCAATGTAGGAGGTGGGAATATATCCTATCCGTATGGACATAATGCCACCATCCCTTCTACTAGTAACACCAATGTTGGGGTTGGGAATACATCTCATGCTTATGGTCACCACACGACTACTCATGTTGATCCTAATGCTAGGGGTGGGAACATACCTCACCATTATGGTCATTACAACTCGGTTCCCACTACGAATAGTACGTATATGCCCCATACTTATGGTGGCAACCCTTACTACAGCACAGTCAGTGCTGGACACCAGTACAACCCACCCCAATATGGTGCCCAAAACACGCATATACCTGCTTACTCTCATATGGGTCAGGTCAGAGGAGGTTATCATCCCTATGGCCATGGTCAAGCTTATGGTTCATCAGGTCCTCATTATAAACAGGTTAATGCTCATGGTCAAGCTTTTGGTCCACCTTATAATTCGGTTCCATTCAACCAACCTTTTATGGGAGCTTATAATCAAGCTTTCCAGCTGCAGCTCCCATTCCTTGCACGTTTGAACCTTTCAGATCTTTTAAAGCTCACAAATGATCTGGTGTGTCATGACCCTAATTGGCCTTCGGTCCCTACCAAGCTCCCTTCGAACATTCTGAAGTTTGAAGGGAAGGGTGGTGAGGACCCGGGTGATCATGTCACAACATTTCACCTTTGGTGCTCCTCCAACTTGTTGAATCACGATTCCATTAGATTAAGACTATTTCAACACACCCTCATGGGGGAAGCCGCGAAGTGGTATGTTGAGTTGTCTGGAAACACTTATAGGGGTTTTAACGAGATCGCTTTGGTTTTCTTGGATCATTTCCAGTTGCTGGTTGGCTATGATACTGGTACTGAATTTTTGTCTACCTTCCCTCAGAATAAGGCCACACATATTTCTGACCATGTTCAAGAGTGGCGTCGGCGGAAGAGGTTAGTGAAAGCCAACATTCCTCCAGATTTCCTGTTGGAATGGTTGCTCAAGTCTCTACTCCCATACATTGCTAAGTATTTTTCAATGTCTAGCATTGTGACTAAGGAACTAGCCATCTTGAAAGTCCAGCAGTTAGACTTACTATACTCTCAGTCTGGCATTTTGTATGACATGATTCTTGACGCACCACGAACACGCCATGAGCCTCAGTCAGTTCCTAGACAGCATGCTGATGGAATCGTAGGATCCGCAAGCATTCACCCTATAGATTTGGTAGCTAATCTAATGCAAAATTTGTCGCTAAACCAGTCTACTCCTGGACAGGTTCACACTTTGTCCACTTCCACCCCATCGTCCGATGTACACAATGTGCAATCGAAAAACCAATCAGGTAACCAACAACCTAGTGGTAGGAAAAAGGGGAGAAACAATTGTAAGGGTGGAAACAATGGGAACAACAATAGCAATCGCAATACCCCCATAAGGATAATTCCAACCCTCCTCGGGAAGTCAAAAATGCTGGTGAGGACCGTAAACCTAGGCATAAGGTGAATTTTCCTTGTAAGCTTTGCGGGGAAGATCATCTTACTCACTTATGTCCTCAAATCGAAGAAGCATCAAAACATTTGGAACATATCCCAGCTGTGTTAAAGGATCCCCTTCCTCATCATCAAAACATGGCTTTGCATGCTCCCACCACTAGTTATGGACCTACTGAGATGACAATGTATTCTTCCAATACTAGTGGTTATCGATGTGTGAATATGGTTCAATTGGAGGTTAGTGTTTCCACTCATCAACATGATTATGGTGCACCACAACCTAATATGGGGAGTGAGCCTCCCCCTCCTCCTAACAATTCCTTGCATATCCAGAAGCCCTCTAATATGTCGCAGATACTGAAAGGTGTTCTTAAGCACTCTACGCATAATCCTAATGCTCGAGCCACCCATAACTACTCCATCATGGAAGACTTGGGCAAAACTCTGTGTGCCATGTTGGCTCTTGAAGTTTTGTAGGCCTGTCCTTATCAAAATCATGCCCTTTTGAGTGCATTAGGAGTTCAAGATGGAGGAAGTCCCAGTGTTATCAAGTTCAACACTATTGATGTTCAACCTCGCTTACCTTACCACATGGATTTTCAAATCCAGGTAGCATGCCTTCATAATTTTTTCAAATGTACGATGGTTGATGAAGGTGCTTCCGCGTCAGTAATGTCGTTAACTTGTTGGAAAGCTCTACGCTCTCCTCCTCTACCCGCGTCTAGAACCATGCTCACTGCATTCAATGGTCGGTCATTTAGGCTGCATGGAATTATCCCTTCCCTTGTTGTCTGCTTGGGAGGTAAATCTGTGCCTATTGAAGTCGAGGTGGTTGATGCACCCATCAACTACAACCTTTTACTGGGTCAGAATTGGATGTACGCTATGAAGGCTATCGCGTCTACTGTATTCAGAGCTATCCACTTTCCTCACGAAGGAAAGATTGTGACCATCGATCAGTTGGATTTCGTTAATTCCTCTTCCACAACATCCATGGGATCCATAGTCTCGCAGGTTACTCATTCTCAAACGGAAAATGGGAACATGGGTGTTGGTATGTACCCTTCATTAATGGGAACTTATGATTTTGCTACACTTGTGAATTTTATTGGAACCATTACCGACAATGCGTCTCCTCCTTCGCATAATATGTCGTTTCGGACTTCCTATTTTAATGATCCATGGACTTTACCATTCACGAGTTCCACGTCTGGAAACATTATGCATATCGGGATTTCTATTCAACTGTCTCTAGCCGAGCTTGTTTACCTGCATATTCAACAAGCCACGGCAGATCTGGATCTTTCTTCTTCTCAGACAGTCGAGGAAGATCCCATTATTCTACCAGTTTGGGAAGCCAACTCGTCTTTTTCACACGAATGCCTTGATGATACTTTTCCTTTAGATGAAGCTATTATGGAGGCCATGTGTGGTAGTGAGAGGCCTTGGGAGGATATGCACCATCGCTCTTATTTCCTTCCCAACCTCGAGCTCGCTGAACAAGAAGAGTTTAGGATGACTCTAGCAGAGATGGTTAGTCCCCCTGTGGCTCTTTTAGGGTCGCATGATGTTTTTGCAGAGGGGAATATGGCTAACATTTCCCTGACTATGTCGATCAACATCTCTCGTGCTCCTGGAAAGGTCGCAAACGTTTACATCGGTGACGATTGCACTCCTGAGGAGATTGCTATTTACACTGAATTGTTTAGAAAAATCCAGGAAGCTTTCGCCTGGTCATATGAGGAGATGCCAGAAATAGACCCCCATATTGTTGAACATGATATTAGAAAATATCCCAATGCTAAACCAGTTCAACAAGTCTTACATGTTGTGAACCCTAGAAAAGAAGCCGCTATCAAGGCAGAGGTGGAGAAACTGCTCAAGGTTGGTTTCATCTACTCCGTTCCCCTTACCGAATGGGTGTCAAACCCCGTTCCTATGGATAAGAAGTAGGGAATGATCCATGTATGCACTGATTTTAGAGATATCAAGGTAGAGGTGGAGAAACTGCTCAAGGTTGGTTTCATCTACCCTGTTCCCCTTACGGAATGGGTGTCAAACCCTGTTCCTTTGGATAAGAAGTAGGGAATGATCCGTGTATGCACTGATTTTAGAGATTTGAACCCTGCATGTCCGAAATACAACTTCCCCATGCCATTCATCGATTGGATCTTGGATGCTTGTGCGGGAAGTGAGATTTTTTCATTCATGGATGGATTTTAAGGGTATAATCAGATTCAAATCAAACCCGAGGACCCGCATAAGACAACTTTCATTTGTCCTTGGGGAATTTTTGCATATTAGAAAATGCCCTTTGGCCTAAAAAATGTCGGAGCTACGTTTTAGTGTGCCATGACCTACGCCTTTCACGATCTTAAAGAGATTATGGAGGTTTTCTTGGATGATCTTGCCGGCCATTCTCGCAAGATAATGGACCACCCCAAGCACCTCCGCATGATTCTCGAATGATGAATATGATACAAGATTCAATTGAATCCTAACAAATGCATCTTTGCTATAAGGACGGGTCGCCTTCTACGCTTCATAGTTTCAAAAGAGGGTATTACGGTCGATCCTCTTAAAGTTGAGGAAATACTTCTGTTGCCTTCTTTGCGCAACTTGTTACAACTTCAGAGCCTCCAAGGGAGAGACACTTTTCTATGCCGTTTCATAGTCAATTATGCTAATCTTACCAAAGGTTTCATGCACTTATTGAAGAAAGACACACCCTTTATCTGGGATGAGCGAGCCCAGTAGTCTTTTGACACCCTTAAGAAAGCTCTGGTATCAGCCCCTGTGCTTAGTCCACCAGACTTTGCATGAGATTTTATCCTTTATGTGGCCGCATCTCAAGAGACAATTGGCATAGTCTTGGTTCAGGTTGATGATGCGTTCGTCGAGCATGTCATCTATTACCTTAGTCGAAATCTAGTAGACACTGATTCAAGATATACTCATGTGGAAAAGTTGGCACTTGTGACTATCCATTTAGTCTAATGGTTTCGACATTACATTTTTCTTAGAATAGCCACAGTTGTTGCGCATATCAATCCATTTCAGTTCATGCTATCACGACGCCTTATAGGGGGGAAGTACAATAAAGGGATTGTGATCCTTCAGGAGTTCGATCTCGATTTTCCTTCGGTGAAATCGGTGAAATCATTGGTGTTTGCTGAGCTTATGTCAGACCTTCCAAGATTTGATGAGGATGTCATTCATTAAGATTCCTTTGTGGATGATCACTTATTTCTTATCTCGCCCGAGGACCCTTTGTATGGGGATGTCATTATATATCTCCAAACTTTGAAGTTTCCTCTGCACTATTCACAAGACGAGCGATGGGGTGTGAAACATCACGCTAAAGATTATACTATCGCCGATGACACTTTGTATTGCTGAGGAAAGGATTCTATTCTTCATCATTGCTTAACTCATCAAGAAGCAGAGCCGGTGCTTAATGATTGCCATGTCGGGGCATGTGGCGGTCACTTATCCGTGCTTGCTACAACCCAACGTATCTTGCGAGCAGGTTATTTTTGGCCCTCAATCTTTAAATATTGTATTAATGTTGTGAAGAGATGCCACCCTTGCCAGGTTTTTTCTCGGAATATATGCTCACATCCAGGCCCTTTCATCCGATCGTCACTGTTGGTCCCTTCACTAAGTGGGGGGTGGATTTCATGGATTGCAAACCAGTTTCATGTAGGGGGCATTACCATATTATAGTGGCTATGGACTACTTTTCCAAATGGGCTGAGGCCATGCCTACCATAAAATCCAATGGTGCTACAATAGCCCATTTCGTGTTCAATCAAATTATCACTCGTTTCAATATTCCGAAAGAGATTGTCACTGACCATGGCAGTCACTTTCAGAACAAGATGATGGAGGATTTTTCTCTCAAGCTTGGGTTTCATCAAGAACACTCATCTTCTTATTATCCCCAAGTGAATGGTCAATTTGAAGTAGTTAATAAGTCTTTGAAGAACATTCTCCAACGTACCATCCAACAAAGCAAGAACAACTGGCACATCATGTTATATCCTGCTTTGTGGGCATATCGAATTGCAGTCAAGACTGCCACCGGGTTCTCACCATTTCAGCTAGTTCACGGTGTGGAGTCACTTTTACCAATTGAATGCGAAATCCCTTCTCTTAAACTGGCCATAGAGCTCCTCCCTAATACAATGGGTGTTGAGCAACATTTAATCCACCTTGAGAAACTTAACGAGTAGTGTCAAGATGCCACTATGGCTATAGATGCCAACAAATGTCGTGTTAAGGTTCAGTACGATAGGTTTGTCCATCCTCGGTAATATGCTGAAGGTGACTTGGTCCTCTTATATGACCAAGCTAAATAACCCCTAGGGGCAGGCAAGTTCAACCCCATGTGGCATAGCCCTTACATCGTGAGGCATGTCCTGGAAAAAGGAGCCTATGAATTAGAAGAATATGAGGAGACTGTCTTGAAGGAGCCTAGAAATGGGCTCTACCTCAAGCAGTATTACGCTTGAACCTCTGGTTTAGGTTAATACTTTTTTATACTACTGTATAGTTACTTCTGTACACAGTTTAGATTTCTTTTGGTTTTCGGGTCTACTGATTAGCTTCCGTTTGATTGACATATGTCAGCAGATTTTCCTACGTTCTTAGGGTTCGCGAATGGTGGTAGCCGTCATACACATCAACTTGCTTCTGCTTCCTGGGTGATTTTCTCACCTGACCACCTAGTTGTGTCCTCAATATGTGCTTGTCTTGGGCCTACATCTAACAATGTGGCTGAGTATAGTGCCATCATTGAGCTACTTCGGGATTCCATTTCACATGGTATCCAGTCTTTAGAAGTCCTCCTGGATTCACAACTAGTTGTGTCTTGGCTAAATGGGCAGTACTGTGTGCGAGATCCTACGCTACTACGGAAATTCCTAAGGGTAAGACTCTTGGAACGACATTTTGCTTCAATTACATACATTCATGTTCCAAGAAGTGTTAATCATATATCTGATGCATACGCTAAATATGTACTAGATTGACATTTGTGACATTCACAATGAAGCACACAAATAAAAGAAGACATTCACACATTTGTACATACACACTTATAGTAGAACCGGAGAACCAAAGTTTTTTATAAATAATATGTCCAAAAATGGTAGTGTCATGATACAAAATTGGAGCCCATAGCCCTCAAAAATATACATATCGATACAAAAATGAGATCCTGAGATATCTACTCCCTACAAGGAGGCCTAGCTGCTGCTCCGACAGGATGTGTCTGATAAAAATAATGCACTGCATTCGCGATATGCTGCAGTAGTCGCACCTAGTTGCTCGACAACCACACTACCTAGCGCTGCATATCCTCTGGTAGCTGCGCCACCTCTACCTATGGTACCCTGGCAGTCATCTGTGATATGTTGGACCACAGAGTCTGTAGTGTCCGCTCTTCTACAACACCTACCATCTCATCACCCCTGCCTCGGAGACAATGTCTTGGAAAACCATCGGGTCTCACTGGGCCCTTGTCTGCAAGCAAACAGTCAAACATTAATACATGATACCACCCCCAAAATTATTTTTGCATTTACATCTATAATAAAAAATCCATAAAAATTTAATATACCAAAAACCTAAAAAGAGTACTCACCAATGTCTCTGAACGCTGCATCTAGTGGGAGCGGCATGTCTCGATCCTACCGGAAGTCTATCCCTGCATAGGGGTAGTCATCTATCGCTATGATTTGTCGATCCCACAAGTAAAATAACTCCTCTGTATATGGTGATGCCTGATGGCCACCACCCTGTTGCATCAATACCTCAGTCCACCAGGTCATGGCTGGGTCGCAGAGACTATGAGGAGGGACCTCAACCCTCGGACTGAGCCCCGGAACCCGCTCGAAGAAGAAGCTGCAAAAAATACTTCCATACCCAAATTTTTTCGCATCCCCCTACTTGCACTCTATCAGCTAGGTCTTCATGGACTCCAGTAATGTAGTACACAAGTCAAATATTATAGGTTGCATGCACTGTGATGCATAGAACATAACTGACCTGGATGCCTGGTGAAGAGATTTGGATCTAGTGATCCACACTAAAGTTGCCATGAAAACCTTCATGCTCAGGTTGACTATGGCTCGGATGGCACCTGAATTCCCACTTCCCGAGTATTTGGAACACAATACCTCTCTATGTAGTCGGGGATGGTGATCCCACCATCCACAGTTCGAGACTGAAGGCTTGCCACCTCACCTCGGCGGGACAAACCTGTGATGAAATAGATATCTTCCACCTCCAGTGAAAGTATTTTCCCATCTAGGTTGAAGTTTTGTGCATCAACATCCCAATAGTCTATCAAATGCTAGAGCAATAGGTTTTGGGCCCTCAAACCCCCTATGCTCCAAAAGTTGTATAAACCACATGCTTGTTGTGCAGGCATGTCGTTTCGAACAGCCTCATCTACTAGGTCATGTTCTCTCTCTCTCCACTCTAGAACCATCTTGGAAAGAGAAAGACCCAAAGATTTGGTCAGTTTAGCTTAAAAAACTCACTTCACGGTGGTACCCGCAGGTAGTTGTGCTCACAGAGGCGGGTACCCATGTTCAACATGTGCGTTGACTGCGCGTACCAAGCCCTACCCACGACCCGCATAGTTATAGCCCACGGGTAGCACCGTGACCATGTAGGGCATGGCCAAACAAAATTTTTAACTAATGAAATTTGAAATGAAAACATTGAAATGGAAGGTGGGGATGAGATTACCAACCTTCTCCTGACGATTCGATGATCGGACGCCTGTAGCTCCTGGAATTAGCAGTTGAACTTTGAGGTGAAAAATAACCACAAAACTCCAAATGGGTGAATAGTAAAAAAGAATTGTAAATTGTAAATTTTTATTACTATTTATAATTTTCAAGACCCACTTGTTTATAGTTTTTTCCATTTAATGTTGTTGTGGACTAATACAATGTCATGGAGTAGCGTTTTTAACCATATTTCTTCGGTGAAAGTTGTTTCCAAACGTTTCACAGCTACAACAGGTACATTTCACACCTGGCATATAGGTTAGATGTCATCTTCACATGCATTATGCATTTGACCTTTTGACCACTTTCATAAACCCTAGGTGCGACCCTGCTTCTTAACTGACACGAAACCTTCACACTATTATAGAAGTGTCGTTATGTGGCGGTAGGGCCTTTCCGGACATGGGTACCCTAGATACAACCCCTTTTTGCATGCTGGTGCCCATGCCATTGTTTTCCCTTAGGATTGGGAGTCCTTTGTAGTTACGCCATGACGTTGCGATAAAGACTCATACTCTAATTTGTCTTATGCTGGCCATCTCCCATAAGGACTCCCCTGTTTATATCAAGTTGTAATTGCATTGCATCATCCTGCTTGCCGCTTGAGCCTTGTGCCAACTCCCGCTTACTCTGTTATTAGCCTGAGCACTTTTCCTTGTCGAGCCCCGCAGAGCTTACATTTTCCCTTCACAATTTGATGACCTTTTGACCCTAAGGGAACACACCCCTCAAGTGTCCACATCCAGCATGCACTTCCTTGCATTGATCATAGGTATGTTCCACTGCTTGGGACTAGTTTGCTCGTTATTTGACACTCATTCCCTCACTTGTTGTACTATAAGCAATTTTGTTCTTTTTCAAGCTTTCTCAAATATGAAAAAGGCCATAAAAATCAAATATTTCAAAAAGCCAAATGGGATTATGATTACTACTTCTTGTTGGTAGTTGTTGTGTTGCCTTTGAACAGATCATTCATTCCACTCCATACATTATGAGTCGGGACTATAGTTGGACCATATGAGCTATACCTGTATCTCAGTATACTCCATCGATTAGTTAAGCTTCCAGTCATTATGGAGCCCTTTGTGGCACCTTTTGCATCACATAGTCTATATTGAGTCTATGTTTCCTGAGTCTATCCATCTACTCATGCTCTTGTTCAAAGGAAGTCCTGAAACTAGAGTCGGCCACTCCTCAGATCTCTTGACTATTGCATGTCATCCATCCTTATCGAGTCAGTCTATTTCACCTGAGATCTTCCAAATATTTCAGCGTAGTTGGTATCTCATGCTGGTTGATGATGCCTTAATGCCCTCCTTCCAGCGAGTCTCGTTCTGTCGACTTCAACCCATTTATTCTGGAACTTGAGGCTTAGAGTTCGGTTGAGTACCTTGAGGCTTGCAGTCATTAGTGGCAGGTTCTCTCGCCATCGACAGTTTTGGGAATACATCAATGAACACATATTTCATTAAATTTGGAATTAAGTAGTGGATCTAGAATCACAAAATAACTAAAAAACTCAATTTTGCTAATGTCCTTGAAATAAAATGTTTCCAATTTTATTGAAATATGTGTTAATGTCCCCTGATCGATGGATTCATCCTAGTGTTCGACTTCAATTCATCTATTCACACTCCGATGATTGTTCTCTGTGCCTTGATTCCCATTTTCATTATTGGTGGGTTATCTCGCGTCTGTTAATGGTATACATCATTGACCGGTAATCAGACGATGTCACATCAGGTTCGACCTCAACTCCTTTATTCACTTGATGGGACTTGCACCGTCGAAGATTTGTGTAGAAGACCTCGGGTGATAGTGGAATTCAGTATGCTACCTATGACGATGAATTTACATATGAGATATAACCTCTTAGATATCAGCAGTTTGTACCTCTAGTTTGCACCAATTGTTTCCTTTTCAACAGGAGACCATATCTTACTATAGAGGGATCATGGCCCGTGGGTAGCATGTAAAATGGTAAAAATCACTAGTTTATTACTTTTTACTCCCAAAAAGCGGTCATTGGGTGACCTTTGACTCTCCATCTGCCCAAGAAATGCCTCGATGTGTCCTTTCACTTACCTTTGAGAGGACTATATCTTGAGCACATATGGCTTATGGATTGGGGGAGAAAGAAGAGCAAGAGAACTCTAGTGGATTTTTTCCCTATCTTGAGTCTACACTCATTGATCCTTGTAGTTGTGAACCGTGTATGTTCACCTTCCAAACTTCTATCATAGCTTGAGTTTTCCATTCCATGGAGGATTGAAGTAGTGGAGGCACAAGTGGATTCACCCAGACCTTGGTTCAGATTGGTTGCCAGCAAGAGGTCATATCACATTGTACTTCTTCTTGTTTATTAATAGAAATACTCATATTATCGTCCATTAATGTTGTAAATGTTGTTTATACTACATTGGGTTGCATTTACCTGTTATATCATGGGCCATTGCTATTGATGATGTTAATGTCGTTTATATATTATATGTACTTGTTGTATATTGGCTGTTAAGACTAATTTGCAAATTCAATTGCACGGATTGAAAAGCTCCAACAATGATCTACATAAAAAATTTGGATCGAGGTTGGTTATATTCTTCATTATCTTAGCATTGTCATTTATATAGCATAGCATTGAGAATTGAGTTGATTTATGGTAGTCAGCTATCTGTTGTGGTCTACCCCAAGCCATAGTGAGTTTTCTCCAATACATTAGGGGAGGGTGCCCTCCTTTGGTGGAGATTGGCATGCATACATTGAGAGCCACTGCAACCACTAGGAGCTGACTCATGAGGAGGGGTGTCACCTTAGAGAGGAGCTGCAATGTTTCATGGATGATGAGAGTGATCCACATTCCTCCCTTGGGTGAGGGAAGACATTTTCATTCACCGCCCTTCATGGGAGGATGTGCCTGGTATATTCCTTTTTCAATTTTTGAAACCCTTAACCCATTTTACATAGTTAATTGTCAATTGTTTACCCCCAAGGGACGTAATAGGTCTTGCATGTTCCTAGGGACATGGTGACGAACTCTAATTTTGACATTAGACTATAATGAATTAAACACCATCTCGAGGAACCTATGTTATAACACACTTTTACTTTGGAGGTGTGAGTGAAAGATCCAGGATGAAATCCAATAACTAGGACCTAAGTTCATCTAGGTTAAAAAAACACTCAAAAGTTGGCATAACATGAGTGACTCACTCAGGATATCCCTTTTACAAATGTTATGGATTTCAAAATTTTATAGGAAACTTCCTTTGACCATGAAAAAGGAATCACAAAAGGACATCCAACTGTGTAGATGGTTTCCTCATATGGATGAGGGGATTGGAAGGTCCCTAGTTGGGTGAAGTCTTTTCTTTGGTTAACACCATGTGCATACTGGGTGGTAACACATACCAATCTCTAATGGAACTTAGATATTGCATA